>LR746274.1:3053369-4281702 GCA_902729315.2 Spirodela intermedia | reverse complement strand
GAATGCCTCTTGTCTGGGACCATTTTTGTTCCTGGATAAGCTGGAGTCTAAACAATGACCAATAGTTGTCAAGTGGAAACCAAATAACAGTACCAAAATGATCATCTGGTCTTAGTGCATCTATCATATGTTGGAAAAAGGGTTAGATAGTTTTACGAAAGCCATATATTTAGCTATTTGGATAGAAAATTTTATAATCTGTTCAAAGTACCCGCCTATTTTCTTTCTTAGTCTTATGGGCAATGTACTAATAAACATATTAAGTCATTCCTATCGAACCTAGTTCAGACAAATAGATCTAATCAATGTTCGGAAAGAGATATTAGTTTACGAGCAAGATAGACACAGACGGACAAAGTTATGGAATACGAACTATTACCCAGCAATGGATGTCAATTCCAGTGCTCTTGTATTCATGGTGCAAACTTCTAGATAAAGCATCGACGTAACTGATACAAAATTAGATGGAATTAGTATATGAATCAGAAAAGACCTTGTACAATATTAATGAATAAACTTCGAGCCTCGCTCCGTCAAATATGTTACTCAGTTTTTGAACAAAATACGAAATCTGTTGCCGATAGTTTGGAAGAAAGGACACAAATTTGCTAGGGTAATGACCGAATAAGATCATGAATAGACACGGAAGTAAGATGTCTCAATATGTATAAAAACAAGGGGGAAGAACTGCAAGCGGAAATATAAGAGGAAGCAGACATAAAAAGTGTAAAGGAAACTAAATCCTAAGCATATTGACAACGGAGTAACAGCGCACGCGAGGTAGGTATACAGAGAGAGAGAGAGAGAGAGAGAGAGAGAGAGAGAGAGAGAGAGAGAGAGAGAGAGAGAGAGAGAGATAGAGAGAGAGAAGAAAAGAGGAAATATGAAACGAAAATTGAAGCGAAAGCCAAGAGGTGGCAGATGCTAAAGATAATGATGACCTTGGACGAAAAAGAATGAATTTGGCCTACCCTTTGGTTGCAGTATACACAGTGAACATCGGGTAAGATGGAAGGATCACTACACACTACAGACCCGGAGCCGAGGTTGGCGATGGCGCCTTTCTTCTTCCTTACCATCTGCGGCAGCACCGCCCTGGTAATCTCCGTCAACGACTCCATGTTAACTTTAACTAAATCGGTGAACATCTTCTCCTCGAGCTCATGCAGGTACCTGGGAGCATCATAACACACACCAGCGTTATTAACGAGCACCCCGACGTCGAGGTTCTCGATGGCCATCTTTAGCCGCTGGACGCCGTCGGGGATGTCACCAGCGAGGTCAAACACGACAGTCACGACCTCGACGCTCCGGAACTCGGCCTGAAGTGCCGCGGACACCGACTTCAGCTTATCGGGGTTCCGACCGACGAGGATAAGACTCAGGCCTTGCCTGGCGAGCTCGAAGGCTATGACCTTTCCGATGCCGTCTGTTGGCCCCGTGACAATCGCCCACCGGCCGTAGTCGAGAAGGTGTTTTGGTGGTCGGAGGAAGAAGGTGTAGACCCATCGGAGGAAGGCCAGAGAAAGCCTCGAGACTTGGAAGAGGCCAAGTGATAATAGAAGGAGAACCCATCTAGGTTGTGATCGCAGAGTGTCTGAGAAGGGAACCTCCATGATTTCAGGACTGGAGGAGATAAATCACATGGTTCGAATAAATAGGAGCCTATCCCGACAAAACTTAAGTGGACGGTAGTCTGCGAACTAATGCACAAACCCTAGATCGATGTGATATCGATAAAGAGAAGTTTGTTATTTGAAATGACGAGATTGTCTAAGATGCGGTGTCGAAAGTGTTAGCAAACTGAGTTACTAGCAGCTGTAAGAAACGTGTTAAGAGGGCTTTACACAGGATTTAACGGCTAAAAATGTATTGCTTCGAATGACTGTGAAAAATAGGATTCTTGGTCAACTCAATTACAAATTGATTGTTCACAAATATTTTGACTAGCTTGAGGCTTCTTCCAGTCAATTCGCCAAGAAAGTCAGCCAACTAGACACCTTGGCTAGATGCAAGTGTGAGAGAAACATATTCAGCCTCACACAAGGATAGAGCCACTATCCTTTATTTCTGGGACACCCATGTCACAGTATTTCCACTGAGAAAGAAGATAAACCCGGGGGTACTCTTCTGTTCCTCAGAATTTCCACCATAGTCACTATCACAGTAACCTTTTACATCAAAAAATTTCCCTTTTTTTATATCTCAAATTGAAAACAAGTGTCCCCTTGATATATCTGAGCAGTCTTTTGACACATTTAAGATGCTCAAATGTGGGATTCTCCATGTACCTATTGAGAAAACCCACACTAAAGAGCAAATCAGGCCTTCTATGAGTTAAATACATCAATGAACCCATTAAGCTCTTGTATAGTGTTGTATCTAAATCAGTGCCTTCCTTCTAATTAAACCTCGATCTTACTTTAAGGGGGATGAGAGACTGATTGCAATTTAGCATTTCAAATGTCTTCAGTATCTTCAATGCAAAAGACTTTTGGGATAAAATAATCTCACCTTCAAGCTAAACAACTTGAATTCCCAAATATGAAGAAAGAAACCCCATATCTATCATCTCAAACACTACTAACATTCTTCTTTTGAAATTCACGACTTCATCTTCAGGAGTACTTGTGATGAGCAAGTCATCAACATAAATTCTCACACATAGGTGAGAATTTGATAGAATTTTGAAGTAAAGCACATATTCATAGCTACTTCTAGTCAAACCCAATGATTGAAGACTTTTATCAAGCTTCAAATATCAAGCTCTAGGAGCTTGTTTCAAGCCATAAAGAACCTTCTTCAGCTTATAAATCAAATGCTCATTGTCTTCAATCTCAAAACCCATTAGGTTGTCTGACGTAGATATCTTCATCAATATTCCCATTTAAAAAAGAAAATTTCACATCCATGTGATGGACATTCCAGTAAAATTGAGCTGCAATGACTAAAGGACACGAATTATCTCTAACCTAGCTACTGGGAAAAAAACTTATGTAGTCAACACCATATCTCTGAACATACCCTTTCACCACAAGTTGGGCCTTATGTTTGAGTATTTCACTTGATGGGTCTCTTTTGATCTTAAAGACACATTTCAAACCAATTGGCTTACACCCACGATGAGGAGCAATTAGACTCCAAGTCTAGTTCTTTTCAATTTGGCTTAACTCCTCAGCGATAACTTTTCTCCAAACTTCACATTTTAGAGCTTCTCTAATATTTCATATTCATTCTCTGCATAAAATTGTAGATTTCATCATCATTTACTAATTCTCAAGTTTTAGCATAGAGCTGAGTGAGATCTTTGAATCTTTGAGGTTGACTCTAATCAGGTGAGCTAGAAATATTAGCTGGCACATCTTCTATTTCCTTATCAGCCACATCAGAGGTAATCTCTTCTGGTTTAATACTATCATTGACCTACTCAACATCTGGATTAAAAATCGAGCAAGTGAGATTCAAACCTGACTTTGTCTTCATGTTAGAGTTCTCTTAATTCCAACGCTTCTCTTGAAAGACAGCATCCCTCGTGATGTGCATAGAGCCAGTGGATGGATCAAAAGCTTGAAAACCTTTAATGCCCCTTTCATAGCCGAGAAAAATCATAAAAAGACTTCTAACATCCAATTTCTTCAAACTTTTACCTGACATTTTAACATACATAACACACCCAAAGGTACGAAGATGGGTAATATTAGGTTTTTTCTCAGTCCAAGCTTCATATGGAGTTAAATTCTCAAGACTTCTAGTTGGAGCTCAATTCAATAGGTACATGGATTCTCAAGACTACAGTGCTTGCGACTTCTCCCCAAAATTTCTAAGGTACATTCTCTGACTTGAACATGGATCTTACCATGTTTATAACAGTACGATTGCATCTCTCCACCACTCTATTCTGTTGTGGAGAATAGATACTCTGAGCTGCCTCTTGATGCCATGTTCTTCACAAAAACTAGAGAATTCTTTTGAATTGAACTCTCCATCTTGGTCTATTCTTAGACAACTGATTTTCACAGACTTTTCAGCCTCAGCTAGTGATTTAAGACTCTTAAAAGTATTAAAAGCCTCTGACTTCTTTTTAAGCAAAGAGATCCATGTCAGTCTTATGTGATCATCCACTAAAAGCAAGAAGTGCTTACTTCCTCCCGGAGTTTCAGAATCAATAGGACCGCATAAATCACCGTGAATTAATTCTAGTGGTTGTGAAGCTCTAAATGAAGAGGCTGATGAGAACGGTGTTCTACTTTACTTTGACTTCACATAGTCAACACAAAGATCCTCCTCTTGAATTTTCGAGAGTCCTATCACCATATTATGTGTCGAAAGAAGCTTTAAAGAACTGAAGTTCAGATGTCCATACCTCTTGTACCATAGCCACGAGGCATCATCTCTAATGTGAAAATAATTCTCCACCATATTGAGCTTCAACAAATACAGTCTTCCCGAATTTCTTCTAACTTTAGTCAACAATCTCCCTTGGGGACTGTGAGTGGTCAGAATTCCATTGTGTAGGTGAATATCATAGCCTTGTTCATCCAATCTTCCAAGACTTCAGATATTAGCTCTTAAGCTTGGTGTGTATAGGACATTAGATAGAGTAATCAGATCTCCACTTCTTGTATTCAAAAAAATATCACTTCTACCTTCGATGTGATGCGAGAGTCATCACCAAATCTCACTCTCTCCTAATGTGACTCATCTAAGTCTTGGACGAGTGATCTCTCCCCCGTCATGTGTGAGGTGGCTCTTGTGTCAAGATACCAGAGCCCTTGACCCAAATTAGAGTGTGAAATTCCTAGAAGAAGTACCTCATTTTCCTCAAATGCCATGAGGAGAGATGACTCTTGAATCTGCTCTTTTGCAACATTAGCCTTTTCTTCATCATTCTTCGGTCTCTCCTTCTTCGGAAGCTGACATTCATTTGAGTAATGCCCTTTCCTGTAGCAATTGTAACAAGTTACTTTTGACTTGTCTTTGGGGAGTGATTCATCATCACTATCTTCGATTTTAGAGGAACCTCTTCCTCTTCCTCTGCCACATCCTCTTCCTTTGCGTCCTTTGCCTCTGCCGCAATTTCCATCTGCGGTGGCTTTCTGCTTGTCCTCCCTATGGCTCGTGTGAGAGGAGCTTTCTCCTCCCTTTTTATAGAACGATCATGGAGCTTATCCTCGTGAATCTTGAGTGTCCCAAGAATCTCATCCACCGAGATCGCGTCAAGAGCCTGAAATTATTCAATAGAAGTCATGATGGAGTCAAACCTACCTAAGACAGATCTCAGTAGTTTGGTGGAGAGCGCTGCATCAGTGATCTTCTCTTCGAGACTTCTTAGTTCAATCACCACATGAGACAACTTTTTGAAGTAATTAAGAATCAAATCCTCGTCATCCGTGGAGAGATTTTCATGGTCTCTATGAAGTGATTGAATCTGTGCTGTTCGCAAGCGTGGAATTCCGCCATTTTTTAGCCTTCAAGAGATTCCATGTCTACTTCACCATTTTCTTCACATCTAACTTGCATGAAACCTCATCAAAGATGGTGCTGAATAAGATGGACATAACTTGTTGATCCTTCTGCTTGATAGGGTTCTCCATTTCAATGGCATCCGATAGCTCAAGGATTTCAAGATGAAGCCGCATCCGAGATGCCCAAACCTGGTAGTTGAGCGTGGTGAGGATCGGAAAGGCACCTATCTGCGCAGGTGGCTCTGCTCCTTTCAATCCTCCAGACATCACAAGATCTTGAGACGAACTCTCTCCCTTTTGCAGTGCCATCATCGTCAAAGCGTGTTGGATCACAAATGCTCTGATACCAATTGAAGAATCTGCATTATGATTCTTCCAAAAACACTCAAGAAAACCAAGAAAAGTGTAGAAAAAATGCACAGAATTTGATTCAAGGAAAAGGAGAACGAAAGAGACACGATTTTGTTCTCTGCCGGTCTTTATAAAGGACCAGATCGAAACAACATGCGAGAGATGCCGTTTAGGCAGTTACTTGCTTGACAACTGCAACAGTTTTGGCATCTCGACCGTTATATAAATAGTCATGATTAAAGGATGTAGGAGGAGAGAGAAAACAATAGATAAGGAACGCCATGCTTCAGGTCCTTGCGACATTTCAAAAAAACCACTCCATTCAAGGCTGATTCCACGTGCTTAACTCCAACATAAATTATTTAATGATGTTGATTTATTACCGTTCTCTCTTCTCCTCTGACATTCACTCCTTATCATCCCTCTGGTCTGAAAGTCGGTCAGCGTGCTGTCCCAATAATCTCCTGTAACCCACCGATGCTGTATAAAGGCTGGTCATGAACAAAAAAATAATCAGTATATGCCCCGTCCCCCTTCTCCATCAGCCAGCTCTCTATCATCTCTTTCCTATTTGGGAAAGAAGGGATATTAGCCCATCATCCCTTTCTAACTCAGCTAAATATTTTTCCATTGACATATTCTTCTAGTTAGACGTGAACATCGTCTAGGTGCAAAGACAATCATTTAAAGGATACAGTTTTTTTGTGACCTAGAAGTTCAACTAAAAAAAATGCTTGTAAAAAATAGATTACAATTTTTGGGCAGCTAAAATGAGACTACTCTTTTGTCGTATTGAGCTTGAGGATGGAATGAATAAAGGGAGTTAATTATTTCTTCTTATCGTAAAAGAAAGGGAAAATAAAGCCTGTATCAACAGACGAAAAAAATCAATTTGTTCGTGCAAGAGTTGAATTTCGTTGAGTCACTCATCATTATCTGTGGAAATTGACAGGGAGAGAGAGAGAGACAGAGAGAGAGAGAGAGGAGGCGACGACACAAAGGACGGCCATTATTTTGAATGCGAATGCAATTTGTACACACAATCATTGATGTGGCTATTATTAGTGCAAACTGTGGAAGGAGAAGGAATATAATGGGAGAGAAAGAGAGTAACGACAATGACCAAGGGAGGAGCTTATCTTGGGCGGACGATCAAGGGAAATTTGCTAGAACTAATTGTGCTAATGAGGGAAAGAAAATGACGAGACGGGTAAGGGAGAAAAATCATTGATTGATCGTGAGAGGAACATGTGTTTTTCATACTGTTCACTATCAATAGATAAATTAAAAGAAGAGACGAAGAAACACAAAGAAATAGAGCTGTTGAGATACTTCGCTTCTCATTCCGTCTTGTTCCTCACATTTCATTCTATGAGTTGACTTAGTTCATTTTCTTCTCTTCTCTTCTCTTTCTTTCATTATTAAGATGGAGATCTATGTTATAGACTTTCCCAACAACTGAGGAACAGAATCCACTGTGCTGTATGATTTTCCGAGTCTTGAGAGTTGCAATCTACTACACTGCTATGAAAATTGATGTCCAAAAAACAAGCTAGTACATTCAACAATTCACAGAGATGTTGTTTGACTCGGATCATTTTGAGTGCAGGAATCTACTGGGAAAGCTGGCTCATACATCTGTCCTGACATTTCTAACTACTACTTTATGGTGTGTAGCTTTCTCAACTAATGAAATTGTCTTTTCTTGAAATCTCGGTATTTGGCATCGCATGCACGGATGAAGTGCCTTCATGAAAGATTGTCGATTTCTAGTCAAGATGAATTAATAGGACATCAGATCTATTAAAAAATAATAATGATCTGGATATCAAGTATTCTCCCTTTCTTATATAATCACCACTTAGAGGAGGTCCTGTAGTCTAAAAGATGCAGTCCTCCTTATCTCATTACACACTGTTTGCCTAAGGAAAAAGTTTTCTAGTTAAATAAATAGACGACTATTTATTTACAACCTGATATATATAATTAAAGCATTTCTTCTGTGATTGGTGTGGCTTATTAATGTTCAAAGTACCTCTCTCCCTCAGGACATGGGTCAATTGAAAGGACCTCTGTCTCCCAATTAATTCGATATTCATTGCTTATAAGATCAGACCTTCTCAGGATGTAAAGTTACCATCCTTAGGATTGGCTCCACACTAGAATCTAGGTTCAGTTTGTGTCTCTGCAGGAAAGAAATCATGGAGTTTTCCATCTTAGAGACTATGAAATAACCCTACACGGGTGCAGCCGCTGCTATCACTCAGCCTCGTACAGGTCACAAGGCTTTGTTTCTCCTTCCCGAGATGTATCCACATCTTCTTCCTTCAAGAACCAAAGAACCTAATGGGCTACAGCCAAAGGCGATAGTGACTAGGCCGACAAATGGCATTGAAAAGGCCATGGCCTTCGAGCTGGCAAGATGAGGTCTTAATCTGATCCTCATTGGTCTGGATAAGTTGAGGCCGGTCACCAGAGCACTTAGGACGGAAGTGTCGACTATTGAACTGGTATCCAACGTCTTCAATCTCTCAAACGATATCCCAGATGGGATTTGGCAACTAAAACAGGCCATTGAGGTTCTCCTTGTGGAAATTCTAGTGTATTACATAGTGTGGCATACAGCTCAGGCCATTGAGTTTCTCGATGTGAGAATTCTGGTTGACGACGAGATGTATACAGAGCTGGTGAAGGTCGACATGGAGGCAATAATGGATATCACAATAGTGTTGGCAATGTCAGTCCATCATGGCTGACCCATTCGGGAAATATGTGCGAGGAGCCAGCTCTTGTCTCAAGTGTTCGCAACATGTGTGAGAGAGCCTCTCGCGACTCACTCAGGAGACTCGGAGGAGTGAGAGATAGTTGTCACCTCAATTGTTTAAGTGTCGTCCAAGGAGAGAAGGAGCGGAAAATGAGGGAGGTTGAAGCCGTCATCTCTAAGATGTGTGGGCTCACCTACACATACATCAAGATATCTATTTTTAGGGGGCAATTATATTTTCTTATTTTCTATAAATACGATGTCAAGATTATTTCTCTCTCTCTTGATTTTATCCTCTCTCTCTATTAGCTCTCTTCCTCTTTCTTGGTCTCTCTTTTTTCTTCTATTGCACATGAAGTCCTTATAGAAGTAGATGCAAGTTTATTGTTAACTCTCCAGTATGTGGGTCATCTCAAAGGCATTGAGACATGGATTAGAGGTGTCTTGTGAAAGGCTTGTTCTTATTAGGATTCTTGATAGCTTGATGTTTTTTCTTCTATTTTTTCTTATTGATATCTAAAAATTCATTTTTCACTATTATTGTGATCTTATATTTACATATTTATTCTTACAAGTGGTATCAAACTATTGGTTTGATTATTTTTAGATTCATTATGATCTCTAAACTGCACACTTATATCTAGAAATTAGATAAGTCTTCTAACTTTAATCTTTGAGAGTATCGTGTGTATGATACGTTATTGCAGAATGACTTGTATATAAGACTTTGAATGCACTAAAGCCATACAAAATCAATACTAATGATTGGAAGATTATAGAGAAAAGGCTTGCAGATTAATCTTTACATGTCTATCTAATTGAGCTCTTCGACAGGTCATGGATGAATATAATCTATAGAAACTCTAGAAGAAATTAGAGAAACAATGTGTACTAAATTTGATGATGAGTAAATTAACATTAAAGAGAAAACTATTTGAGTTATGTATGTCACATGAAGATGGTTTGACATCTCATATTGATTATTTTAATCAATTACTTAATGACTTATTTCGTATAAAATTAGATTATTCTAATGAGAACAAAGTTATTATTCTACTTGTTTCTTTTCTTGATTCATATGATCATCTTGTTAAGACCTTATTACATGGTAGTACAACATTTATTCTTGAAGATACTATTGACTTATTGGAGTATTATCATTAGAAGAAGAATGTTAGTAAGGCTTGTGATAAAAGTTTATATGTAAAGGGTGGAAGAGACTGTGGAAGGTAGAAAGAGAATGAATTGTCAAAAGACAAAAAGACTCAGTCTAAGTCACAAAGAAATTAGTTGAAAAACTAAATTTATCACAAGTGTCATGAGAAGGGACACTTACAAAGAGATTGTTTGAAGAATCAAAGTGATAAAATAGTAGGAGGTGAATCTAGTTCGGCTAATGTTGTGAAGGTTAATGATAGAGAAGATAGTGAAGTCTATTCTAGTTTTGTTGTAATTGAGGAGTTGTCGAACACATAGATTCTTGATACTGATTGTTCTTATCATATATATCATAGTGTTAGCTGGTTTGACTCATAAAAGAGTACAATAGGAGTTGTTTCCATGAGAAACAATGCAACTTGAGAAGTAGTTGACATTAGTTCAGTAAAGATTTAGATGTTTGACAGAGTGGTCTAAGAGCTTACAAAAATTCGTCATATTCTAACATTGCACTGGAATTTAATTTTGCTTGGAGTATTAGAAGCAAATAGATGTTGCTTCATAGGAGAGAATGAGATCCTCAAGATTATCAAGGGATCACTCATTGTGATGAAACAGAAGTGTCAACAAATGAATATTTATAAATTTGAAGAGAGTACAATTGTAAGTGGAGCTTGTATTGTGACACTAGATGATTTTATAATTGATGACACTCTTTTAGAAGCTACATGTATGAGGATTGTTACTTGTTGTAGAAACTTGTAAATTAAATTTTTACAAGGACTATATCATGAAAAGTTAGTATAAGTTGACATTCAAGGCAGAAAAGTATCATATAGATGGTGTGCTGAATTATATTCATTTAAATGTGTGTGGTTTGATTGATGTGACGTTGATAGGTGTTGCTCATTATTTTCTGACCTTTGTTGATGATTTTTTCAAGAAAGTCTGAGTATTATTCTTGAAACACAAATCAAAAATTTTTAAGAAGTTCAAAACTTGGTGTGCAAAGGGAGAGAATCAGATAGAGAGGAAGATCAAAGTCTTGTGGGATTGATCACTCTTAAGTCGCTATTATTAAGATTGTCACTTTTAAATTTATAAACTAAGTTTTGTAGGAAAAACTTCTTGATGAATTAATAGAAAACCAAGTTGAACACAAGGAGAATTCTAAATTAGTTGATGTATATTAATATTTACTCTGCCTCTTGCTTCTCGTGTCCCTCTCCCTCTCCTTCTCCCTCTCTCTCTTTCTTCCTCCCTGTGTTCCTTACCCCCCCTCAGAGACCCTCCCTTCTCTCCTGTCCCTCTTTTACCCTCACACATCTTCTTTGCTCCCTCTCTTACTCTCTCTATTTCTCTAACTCTCACTCAAAAGCTTGGTTGCTCGTTGTCTCTCTGCAACTTGCATTCATAGTGTGGTTTACTTTTACCCGGAACTAAGCCAATCCAACCTATTCATACACAATTTTTAAAACACATTAATGAACTTATGAAATATTTGAACCACAAAGTAGTTTGCTTGCTGTCTTTCCTCGGCTTACTTTCATATTGTGGTTTGCTTTTACCCAGAACTGAGCTAGTTCAACGTATTTATATAGTAGTATTTAAACCCATTAAGTAACTTATCAAATATTTTAGCCATAAAGTAAAAATATTTCAAATCTAATTTATGGTGCATTAAAAAAGTTATTACAATTTTAAAATTTTAATTCTTTACAAAATCAGACAACCCTTGGTTGCACATAGATGACTTAGGATTTAATGGTGCAGGTGTTAGACTTTTGTACAGCAGCATGAAAAGGCTCGTTATATGCCTCACATAGTTCACACACTTCGTCCATAAAAATGTCTTGCGACAATGTTGGTCAGTTCTAAGAATTTCTTAATTATTTAATTAAAATTAAAGTAATTTATAGTTATCATGGTCTCAAAATCTCATTAGTTGATTTGGTTTCTTCTCAATAGAAGAAAAAATCAAAATCAATATAGTAATCAGGATAATTGACAGTAATGTTTTTTCTGCATAAACGTATCACAAGGAATCTATTGGAACATAATTTGTTTCGCTCTCCAAAGTATCATATGCTTCAGCAAATCAAATGCCTATAGTGCAAAATTTCGAAGGGATTGGATCACCATCTTTCATGATATTACCACGTACCAACATATGATGAGAAATAAAGGCTAAATTGTCCATTCCAGTTTGCAATTGTTGAAAATATTTAAGATAAAGATTCTCCAGTAAGGTATACATTCTGGCCCATAATGAATGCACTGTATCGCTGAACGAGTATATTGTGATTAGTGGCAACGAAGAATGATGACCTCATCCTTGGCGTTATTTTTGTGGCTACATGGAATGGAATCTGCGAGAAGAAAAGGGAAATTAGCAAAAGAATCCAACGCCAGATCGTGCTTGGACATTTTCAATTAAGGATACATGGATACAAAATGTTAGAAAATAGAGTTCAAGAGAGGAGAGAGAAATGGAGAAAGAGAGGCACACTGCCAAACAGACTTTCACTAAATAGCCGCGCTATTATGGTCATAAAAGGTCAGACGTTTCGGCTGTATGAGGCCTAGTCCCGTCAGCATAACAATCTAGCCGAAATCTTATCAAATAGGCTTGACTTCAGATGATCGGCCAATTAACATCCATTGTTACAATAAAACCAAATCAATAGTTCGAATGATTTTAAGTGCAAAAATTTACTAGAATCCATGAGTTTAGTTAGACCGCATTCCCCTTGTCTACCCAACACCACACCTAGGTCAATATTGGATTGTTAAATGTTGTAAATGACTGTCTGAATGAAGAAAATAACAGTGTTCAACTCTAGGGTATATTATCAATCTACTGGTGAAATACTTCTGTAGAAAGCCTGCTTTAACTAGACTGCCAGATAGTAGGCACAGACCTCTCAGTACCGGCGTAGGAGTTCGGTAGGATCCATCTTCAGACATGCCCCACCCACCCCCCAACTCTCTCTCTCTCTCTCTCTCTCTCTCTCTCTCTCTCTTTGTGAGTTCATCCGTAACGTCCATGTACATGTGTACATGGGACGATCAGGTCTGACTTATTTTCCCCGATTCAAGACTTCAAATGATCTGTCCTAGAAGTAGTGTTTTTCGCACTATGCTGTAACGACATGAGCCCTAGGCCTTTTAAAAGTCAACCGGGCTCAAGCTAGATAATGCCACACCCACTAACCAGCCGTGGATGTCACTGTAGGTACATTATCAAAATAATCTCCCATCGCAAGCATCAATCTGGCTGACAAAATATTCATTGAACCATTAAGGAAATAAAAACGGAATGCAAGAACACGCAGATTCTACTGCAAGTGATCCATTGATTTACCTACTGCGAAGTAGTACTTGATTCATATTAAAATATATTGTCAAGGGTATTTTCCTGGAAAGAAGAAAATATTATGAATGCAGGAATTACATAAAGCGTAGGAAACATGGTAGGAAAATAGCATCTTTATATTTAGTCTTGAGGAATAAGGGTACAACATTATGTTTAACTGACCTTGAACGTGGATCCCACTCTGCTTTTACTCGATGTGCAATCTCTTGGGAAGACTAATATTGTACCTGATAAATGTTAAGAATTCCAAGCACTATCTTATCCCATATAAATAAGAAATAGAGCTAAGAAAATAAGGGTTATAAATGATTCTAGCAGGCTTCTACTAGGCCAAAATGTTTTCTATTTTATGCATTCCTCAAGTTTCATTAGCCTTTCAAGGTATTGTCCGTATCTTGACTTTTCAACCGAGGATATTCTTTACTGGTATTTTTTTGGCCTGAAAAATATTATTTCAACTACACAGTAAAGCAAAATATAGGGATGGTTTTACTAGTAGCTTTCAAGTGCAGAAGTTTTCAACCGAATCAGAAATTCGTGTTGCAAAAATAGAAGAAATTATTAGAAATTTCTACTGAGAATGATTGATAAGATTATTCTTTCTAATATTATTTGGTTGCCCAATTTTTAATAATGTACCTTAACTAGATATTGTACTATAGATAGGGGAAACCGAATCTGATCTGTGAAGAAATACGGCTGAGATCCCTTTGTCATAGGAAATACAGGATTCTTTTCACCCTTTTTCAAACAAATAAAAGAATCACAGGTTTCGTGAGAAAACGGTTAACAATATCCCTTGTGAAAGTGAAATAACTACAAGCATAACTCAGCAGCTTTGGATGAGTCGAAATAACAAAGGGAGAGAAACAAAACCAGAAGAATGAGCGAAGACATATTGGAAAAGAAGTCAAAAGATGTATGTTACGTTAAGAGATAAACCTAACCTCTGTAAAAGAAAATAAAAGCCTTGGAACCAGAAATTAAAGACTGAAGAAGAGAAGCCCAAAATCCCAATCCATCGATTAAGACGTGAGCCAAGACGTACGAGTAATTACCATGATGTAGGGCCGGCTGCCTCATATGTGATCGGAGGGAAACAGGACAGTAAACAACATGGTCCGTGTCCAGGTGAAGGGTCCCGAACGCGGCAATCAAGAGGACAGTAGTGGCGGGGTATAGGTGTTCCCCAGTATATTTATATAGAACGCGGCAACCAGGTGAAGGGTCCGTGTCCTGCAGGAAACTAAGCACAGCACAAGCTAAAATTATTCAAGAAATTACTAACTAAAGTTTAGCTTGGACTAGACTGGGCTTGCCAAGGCTCGGGTTAGACAACGTAAGCTGGAGCTCACCATGTTCATATACAAACCGAAGATGGAGGAGAGAGCTTACCCCTTGATCCCGGTATATACAGCATATAGCGGGAACGACAGAATCACTGTCGATCCGGGGCCAATGTTGATGATGGCACATCTCCTTCGCTGAAGCATACTCGGCAATACCGTCGTGGTGACGACCGTCGGCGTGACTAGATTCACTCTCACGATTTTCCCCCATATCTTCTCATCAATCCCGTGGAAAAACATCGGCTTTATCAGTGAAAGCCCTGCGTTGTTCACCAGAATCCCCACGTCGATCTCCTTGATAGCGTCTTTCAGATTTCTTATCCCCTCACTGAGGTCGCCGGACAAGTCAATGACGACAGTCTTCAACTCCACGCCGGGTACTTCGGCCTTCATTTTGCTTGAGACTCGGCTGAGCTTGTCGGGATTCCGGCCGACGAGGACGAGATTGAGGCCTCGCCGGGCCAGCTCAAAGGCCATGGCCTTGCCAATCCCATCGATTGGACAGGTGACAATCGCCCACTGTCCGTAGTCGATGAGATTCTTCGATGAGAGGAGGAAGATGTAAAACCATTGGAGGATGGAGATGGAAAACCTCAACGTGGAGAGTATACCCGGGGACAAGCAGAGGAGAACTCAAGAGGGTTGGGACTGAAGGGTTTCTAGGAGCGAGCGTTCCATTGGCTTCCCCTATTTTTGTGATGACTGCCGATCGTACCTCGATAGTTATAGAATGAATAGAGAGAAAATAAATAATTAACATATGTAGGTACATATGCCATTTATTTAGTGTGCCAGGGGGGAAGTAAAGGATAGGCCGCGACGGCTGGGACGTCAGAATTTCGATGAACGAAATCTCGTTTCACATTGCAATAGAGTGCTGGAATATGCTTATCTGGTAAATATAGATAGACATACGTATGTGTCGAGACAGACAGACAGAGAGATCTCTTTGAAACCAGTGATTCACACTCAAACATGGGACAGGAGTTTCACCGAAATTAAGTGGAAAGACAGAGACGGAGAGGGGAGCGAGAGAGAGTTAGAGAGACAGACAGAGACATAGAGAAGGATCACAGGGTAACTGATGAAAAGAGAGATGGCAGACAACAGTACATTACGTTCTGCTGAGAGGTAAAGCTTTCTGAAAAAAATTATTCCACACTTAAAATATATTTCAATTTCGAAAGCTCTCCCATCAGTTGAGTGTACATCGTAATTTGAAAATTCGCTTCTCCACCTTAAATTTAAAAGATATTTTTATTACTCAGGCCCTTAAATTCGCTTCTCCACCTCATGTTACCGTTGTTTTTATTTTTTCATTTCTTTTGAAGACACTGCAGAATTTTCCAGAGAGTCATCATCATGTTTTCATTGTCATCCTAGAAAATTCATTCGGTAATGTTATTTCCTTTGCATTATTCGTTGCAGATACTCACTTCATCATTATTTTATTTCATTTATTGCTCTCCTACATATATGATGACGTGTTTATCCGAACCCCTTTGGAAAAGAGTCATTTTCTTGGATCTTTGATGTGTTTATCATGAGTTAATTCATAAAATCAATATTTGAAATCATTAATAACCCATGGTAATAAATACTTTTTGGTGGTCCCATCAACTCGTTCACAGCCCCAAGGTCATATTGCTATGGATGTCACGATGTGAATTCAATTGAAGAATGAAAATCCAAACATTTCTCCTACTGGTCAAAAGGCTGGCTAAAACTCACCAGACAATTTTGGCTGGCTTTGTGAACATCCCTTCGATCATATCATCATATTCCATTTTGAAACTATAGTCCTAATAAGGGAGGGTAGAATAATAGACATATGACAAACATAAAAAATTTAAAATTATCCAAGGAAAATTAAAGCTATGACACTTTTGGTCAAAATTGTATCCCTTCTGTCATATCATTGTCTAATTCTATTTTCAAAGCATACTACAAATAGGAAAGGGTGTGGGGAATGGACATCCTATGAACATAGAATACTTAACATTCAGAATGTTTCCAATAAAGGTTATCAGTTATAAATGTTATTCATATGGTTACAAGTACATTCACATGTATGGATACTGGGTAGAGCTATTCTACGCAGAAAGCATCCACACTTCTAGGTTTTCGTCTTAAAATTTGATGGGAGAAACACATTATCACATACAGAACCTTACATACAAAATTACAAGTTCTACATAATCGATCTTCCTTGTGTCTGACACAATGTTCCGTTCAAAGTAGAAAAGTCTCGTCACTGTCTTCGGAATAATATATTAAGACAAACATATATACCAGATCAATCACCATAAAGCTCCACTAGTTCACTGGGGAGACCTCCATAAGGAAAACTAAAGAAAATAAACCCGTTTGTCTAAACTTCAAGATTTCTTTCTCCGACTAAAACCATGTTGCAGTCGGAAGCCATTGATAATCCGATCTGGCACTAATGTAAGGAGACACCATTGAAGAAAATGAGGCCAATAAGTCATGCATCTTGATTCATAGCCAATAAATTTTACAGCTGACTTAGCATATTGTGTTGGAATCGGTGAGAAAAAGGAAGATTGTCTGAACGCCACCATCTTTGTCGCTACATAAAATGGCACCTGAAAGAGGCCCACGAAAGGAAATCAGGTATTTATTACTTTTTACCTTAGTGTAACTTTTTGTAAAAAGATGTTTCTGTAGAGTCTACAGCATACGTGGACGTGGATGAGGCAAATGTAATAAATATACAGCAAGAAATGAAGAGACTAAGCTACCTGGCATTGAGTGTGGATACCTTCCTCCTTATACTCTATGAACAAACATCTTGATAAACTATCGACATAGCTGAAAAACAAGATAAATACGATTAGGGAATCCATAGTTAAAATCTTGTCAAAAAGCATAGAAATAATTTTTTTTATGCAAGCTTAGAGTGAAATGTCTTGGGTAAACGGATAGTATTGCGTTCTAGGACATCCAATGGATTTCGTGCAGACTTCTAGAATACGTTTTATAAAATCTATAGATTATATGAAGGTTGTAAGGATAAATTATGGAACACAGGCTTTAGCTTAAATTTGAAACATTTTTAAAACACCAATGTTGCTCTTCTCGAAAGAGTGTAACAGGCAAAGGTCTCATCCTGTACGAATTCTAAATAGATCCTAAAGTACTATTTCAAGGCAAGGCATACTATTTCAAATCATATGCATCACGCAATGCCTGGAGTCCAGCGGAAGGTAAGAGAGAAGGGTTATTGACTTCTGGGTTCTGTATATGTATGTTCATTTCTTGAATTATTTCTGATGACAATATCGATATTTGTAGTTTTGATCTTGTAAAAAATGGTCTCATCCAAATATCCATATACCTGGACAAAGGAAATGAAGAACAGGAGTGCGAGGGGAAAGGACTTACCCCTTTGTCCCGGCGTAAACGGCCAGGAGGGGGTGAGATGGTAAAGCCACGGTCGAGCCGGACCCAATATTGACGATGGCCCCCCTCTTCTTCTTCAGCATCGCCGGCAGAACTGCCTTCGTGACTGCTGTCAAGGCCTCAAGGTTCACCTTCAGCTGGCCCATCAGAAGATTCTCTTCCACCTCATGCAAGAACATGGTGTGACGATACGAGATCCCCGCGCTGTTCACTAGAACCCCTACGTCGATCCCCTCGATCGCCGTCTCCAGGTTTCGGATTCCTTCGGACAGGTCACCGGAGAGATCGACGACGACAGTCTGCACCTCAACGGTGGGGACCTGGGCCTTGATTTCGCCGGTGACTTCGCTGAGCTTGTCGGGGTTTCGCCCGACGAGGAGCAAGTTGAGGCCTCGGCGAGCCAGCTCGAAAGCGAGTGCCTTGCCGATGCCGTCGGTGGCGCCGGTGATGACCGCCCATCGGCCGTAGTCGAGGAGGTTCTTAGCGGGGCGGAGGAAGAAGATGTAGAGCCATTTGAGGACACAGAAGGAGAACCTTCAGACAGCGAACGCTCCAACAGATGAAAGAAGCAGAACCCTTGAGGGTTGGGACTGAAACTTCCCTCCAAAGAAGAGCTCCAATCTTGTTCTTCAACTGTCCCAGGCTGTTCTCTCACTTCTAAATAGATGAACTAGTCTAAATTAAACGGTCTAGTCGAGCTTTCCGCCAGAAATCATTCGACTGGGGGAGGTTCTACTCTGCAGGCAGGTGCAAAGAAATATTAGTAGTAGATGCTCTCTCTCTCTCTCTCTCTCTCTCTCTCTCTCTCACACACACACACACGCACACAGAGACACACACACATGCATACACACTGCCCTTGCCTGCTCGTCTATATCTCGCTATCTTCCTCTCGGTCCCTCTCTCCCTCTTAATAACACTCTCTCTGTCTCTCTTTTACTCCTGTCTCTGTCTTTTTAACAACCTCCCTATCACTCTTTCTTACTACCCCTCTCCCTCTCAAGCCACCCCTCTCTCCTTGCCTCCCTTTCTCTCTTTGCTTTCATCCTACTTCCTCCATCAACGTCAGTGTTCATATGTACGCGGTCGCGTACGCGCGAGTGGCACGCGAGCGAATCTATCCCTTTCCTTGGATCGCTCAACGATTTTATACACAGACCGTACCCCGATCGACATGGTATCCCTTCTCTCAAATGAGAGAGAACCAGCGAGCCAGCGAATGAGAAGGGGAGAGAGAGAGAGGGTTCTTTCATGAAACTATTTGCGGGAAGTTGTAAGAGAATTTAGAGCCGCTCTAAAGGAAACGGACATCTATCAAGAAAGTTTTCTCTCAATGGGAATTTGAAATAGATTACAAGCCATAGATTTTAATCTCCACTGAAAGTTCTCAGATTGATAAGTTAACATTTACTGACCCCTCTCAGGACTTTCTCCAGCCCGTTGCTGAATGTGCTCACACAATGTGAAGAAAGGTTCCCTTCTCCTTCCTTTCCGTCACATAAATACTTCAAGGCTGATCTCCTTCATAAACCAAGCTAGGTCACGGATAGGCAACGAAGTGCACTAAAGATCACCTCATGAAAAGAATTAAATTGAAAATGAAAGCTACCGGCTTATGACAAGCACCCCATGGGAACATTAATTGACTTTGATATTGATTGGCCTCATCCCACATGGATATTGGGGAACCATACGCCGTCCGGGCGTCATTTATTGATTCTGGCGTGCCTTGCTTGGTTGCAGTAAAATTTGTTTTGCCTCATCCCCAACCCGTGTTCAGAACTTTACTCCCTCACAATTTTTGAGTAATGTTTAATTAAAGTCGTCAACGTGACAGCTCGATGACTTCCAGAAGCCCCGGATGTGGATCAAGCCCAGAGAAAACCCGCGAAGCAAGCCCTCCATCTGCAATGATGAGAGAGATTGAGAGACGGCGGCGAAAATTTCAGCCGGAGATCCTGAGAGTTGTCCATGGCTTCCGAGTCAAGTCCTATTAAAGGCTGAACTGGAACTTGAACAGTGACAGAGCTATCGCTGTTTCAATTTCTGGACTAAGTTTTGTTATCCAAATTGAGAATAGGTGATCCAAAACTACCCACTGTATTGATGCATCCCCAAATAGTGCATTAGCTTTGGTTGTGAACCAACTCAATGGTTCGTCATCACAATGAATGCATCTACTCACTCATTTCTACTACATATATGTTATAATTTACTACACGATCAAGGAAGCGGGGTTGGGGGACAAGAGCCACGTACCATGCTCGCCGTCCATTACATGGATGTATCTTGCTGGGGCGCGCATAAGATCGCTGGTTTATTTCATCCGCATCTGTCATTAATGAATTAATGAATGAGAGAAGCGAGAGGGGGGAGAGAGAGAGAGAGGCCGATTGTTAGTCAAAATACAGGCTCCCAGAAGAAGAAGGCACGAAGAAGAGAGAACGGCATTAATGATCGACAGAGGCACACACTCAGGCTGCATCCGACTACTACAGACAGAGAGGGTGGGAGAACGAGACAAGGGGACGGAGAGAAAACTCAGTGAGAAAGAGAGAGACAGAGACAGAGAAACGGAGTTAAGGGCACAAGTGAGTGAGAGGTACACAGAGAGAGAGAGGCAGAGGGACGAAGAGAAAGAGGAGGGGGGGGGGGAGTAAGCATTACCTCTCTACACAACGGAGATGAACTTTCTATGCACTGCGCACAGAACAATTTGGAACAATTTAGGCGAAAGCAGCACAAGAACCAATTCCCAAGAAAAGAGGACACACCTTGTCATCAATGGTAGGTACGACTCTCTGACCCTACAAGCCCAGCTCACAGTCACCTTGGTGATTTTCGAGATAGTAGAAAATCACTTTGATTTATTAATCAATTTGACGATTGAACCAGCATATTATTTAGTCTTAGATGATTAAAATTACCATGTTAAATATTTTGGATTAAATACACAAGTCAACATCAGTAATTAATCATTGACTATTACACGAGTCGGCACTTCGGCCCTAAGTTCTCCGGTGACGTGCTTCAGCTTATCTGCATTCCGACCAACGAGGATCAGAGTAAGACTTCGTCTGACCAGATCGAAGGCCATGACCTTTCCAGTGCCGTCGGTCGCCCCAGTTACAATCGCCCATCGGCCGTAATCAAGAAGGTTTTTTGGTTGTCGGAGGAAAAAGATGTAGATCCCAAGTAGCCAAGTGATAGCAGAAGCTGAACCCAAGTAGGTTGATGACGGAAAGTCTCTAAAAGGGAAACTCCATGACTTCTCCACCGGGGAAAGCTAAACTGAGCCTCAGTTCTAGTTTGTAGGTTGCGATTCCAAGGATGGAAACTATCTCTCGGAAGGGTACGATCTTTGAATATGGATTTAATGAGCAGATAGAGGTCCTTTCAATGTTTTAATGACTCGTGTGTGGAGGGAGATAAAGGGACCTAGAACATTAATGAATCACACCGATCACAGTAGAAACGCTTTCATCTGGGTTTATATAAATAGATGTCTATTATAATAAGAAGTTTTTATTTATTTACCCAGATTACTTCTTCCCTGTACAAAGTGTGCAAAAATGGCATTTGGAACGGATAGGGAGGAATCTGCATCTTATGGACTACTTGGCCTCCTCTAAGTGATGGTTGTAAAAGAGAGGGAGAAGACTGAAATCTTTTGACAGAGGTATGAACACAAGCTCTCATTCTTTCCCCATAGATTACTACACAGAGAATGATCCCCATCGACCAAGATCACTGTGACTAATTGAATGCACTAGCTTGTTATTTGGACATCTATTTTCATACCAGTGTATTAGATTGCAACCTCAGGTCTTGGAATATCATAAATTACACTAGTTTTCAATCTGAATAAGAGAAGACTGCGAATGAATGGGAAGAAAATGAATTACATCAACTCAAAGGGTAAAATATGAGGGACAAGAAGGAATGAGGAGTGAAGGTATCTCTGTATTCTTTGCATTTAATATATCTATTAATAGTGAATCATATGAAAAATGTATATTTCTCTCACAATCAATTATCAATTTTCCCTCAATTTTTGTTTCCTTATTTTCTTTCCCTCATCAGCATTATTAGTTTTAACAAATTCTTTTGATGATCCACCTAAGATAAGCTTCTCCTAGGGTCATTATCACTACTCTTTTTTCTTCCTATTATATTTCCTTTCTCTTGGCCATTTTGATGAAATAATTATGTAAGCACAAGAACACAATAATAATGGAAATTCAATTTCTAGGTATGAATGAAAACAAATAAAAGAGAAATCACCAAGTTATTAAGAATCCTAATGAGAACAAAACTTCCACCAAACACTTTTAATCCACCTCTTAATGCTCTCTAGATGACCCACATACTGGAGAGTCTGCAATATAATCTTATCTACCTCTATAAGGACTTCACCTACTGTAGAAGAGAAAAGAGAGACCAAGAAAGAGGTAGAGAGTTAATGAAGAGAGAATCTTGTTATTTGTCATACTTAAAAAAGAGAAAATACATGCCCTATTTATAGAAAATAAGGAAAGATAACTGTCCCCTAAAAGGAGATATCTTGATCTACGCGTAAGTGAACCCACACAACTTGGAGGTGACTACTTCAACCTCTCTCATTTTTTGTTCCCTCTCTCCCTGCACAACCCTTGAATGGGTCAAAAGGGATGAGGTGACAACTATCTCTCACTCTTTGCATGTCTCTTGAGTGAGTTTGAGAGAGGAGGCTCTCTTGATGTCTCCCGAATGGTTGAGATGGGAGGTGGCTTCTTGCACGTCTCCTAGACGAGTCAGTCATAATAGACTAGCACCACCAATAAACTCCACCTTAAGAACCTTCATTGCTGCACTAGGAGTTGACATCCATCCATGCTATAAGTTCTCCACTTTCTAGAAGATACCTACAACATGAATCAAATTTAAATAATATTTGAACTTCTCTACTATGATGACCTTCATCAACATATTCATTGTATTTTCTTCTATGTGAACCTTCTTTAGAGAAATATCTCTATAATTCACTAGCTCATGGATCTTATGATACCACACATCAATATGGTTTAACTGTGCATAATAGACCTAATTCTTTGCAAAGCAAATGACATTCTAATTGTTCCAATATAAAAGAACTTCATCCTATCAAATCTCAAGTTCACTCAACAACCCTTCAATCACAAGGCCTCCTTAGCTACTTTAATAGCTGTTATGTATTCTGCCTCAATCATAAACAATACTGTAGTAGTCTGAAGTGTAAACTTTCAATCATAAGTCTACCAACTATGGTGAAAATATATCATATCATAGATCTTCAATAACTTAAATCTTCGACAAAATTTACATCAACAAAGTTAACAATAGAAAGATAGTTTTACTAGTCTAAACGGATTTCAAAATCTTAAAAGCCCTTTGGATATTGGAGAATCCACTTCAGTTTGTTCTAATGCTCCTTTTCTAGATTGCTCATAAATCTTCTAATAAGCCCAACTACATGAGTAATATTAGGTATTGTACAGACCCTAGCATATATGAAAGAGCCAACTATACTAATATAAGAAATTTACTTCATCTTAATAATATCTTCCTCATATGTTGGATACTGAGTACTGAATAATTTGAAATGACTAGTTAAAGGAGTACTCACTATTTTAATATTACTTATACCAAATAGATTCACCACCTTCAAGATATAACTTCTCTAAGTCAATTATAGTTGACTTAACTTTGAGTCTCTATAGATCTCCATTGCAATAATCTTCTTTGTCATGCCAAGATTCTTTATGTCAAATTCTTCACTCAATAATAGCTTCAATCTAACAATTTTATGTAAATTTTTTGAAGCAATGTGTATATCATTAACATAGAGCATCAAAATAATTAACGAACTATCACCACAAGTCGTTATATAAACACAATAATCAAAATTGTACCTCATAAAGTTAATCTTCAATATGTAAGAGCCAAACTTCTTGTACCACTATCTCGATGCCTACTTCAACTCATAAAATGACTTTTTCAATTGACAAACAAGATATTTTGACCCTTGCACACACCAATTATTGTATGCAAAAATTTTCTTTTAAATCTCCATAGAGGAATGACATCTTCACATCTAACTACTCAAGCTCTATATCTTCATGTGCGACAATGACTAACACTAAACGAATAGACGTGTGCTTCACAATAGGTGAAAATATCTCTATATAATTAATTATCTACTTTTGTGTAAAGTTTTAGGCAATAAACCTTGTCTTATATTGTGGCTGATCACTATCAATCATTAATGACTTCTTTTTATATACTTAATAGCTTACTTTTCGACAAGAAGATCTATTAATTCTCAAATATGATTCTTGTCTAAAGATACTCACTCCTTAGACATCACTTGCAACCACTTCTCTTTTTTGAGATAACTAATTACCTCTTGAAAAATTGTGGGCTCGTCATCTCCTACAAATAATATAAAGACAATATAATCATTAAGACGAGTAGGAGGCCTTACATCATGCCTACTCTATCTAATAGTAATACAATCAGAAATATCTAATGATTTTATAACTTATGTTTACTCACAATAGAACTAGAAGGATTCTACACAGTCTTCACTTCCAACCTTGCTCTATATTTAACATGATTTTTGAACCTTATGTTCTAGAAAATGACCTCAACATGTAATCATGCCTACTCTGTCTAATAGTAATACAATCAGAAATATCTAATGATTTTGTAACTTATATTTACTCACAATAGAACTAGAAGGACTCTACACAATCTTCACTTCCAACCTTGCTCTATATTTAACATGATTTTTGAACCTTGTGTTCTAGAAAATGACCTCAACATGTAATCTTCATCAAAGGTCACATCCTTGCTAAAAATAAACTTCTTTGCCTCTTTGCCTCTAAATCCCAAAGTCGATACCCCTTCACGTTAATGTTATAGATCAAGAAGATATATCTTATTGACTTTGAATCTAATTTTGATCTCTCATCAGTAGGTATAAAGACATATCATGGACATCCAAATATGTATAAATTCAAATAGTTCATACCTCTTCAGCAACCTTCCCATCAAGAGTAAAATTTGGTGATCTATTTATCAAATAAGTTACCATACTCACAACTTCCACTCAAAATTCTTTGGGCAAGTCAACATTCAATTGTAAACACCGTGCTCTCTTAACAATCATGTGGTTCATCTACTCAATAATACTATTCTACTGCGGAGTCTTCTTCACTATATAATGGCATTGAATATCATGCTCATCACAAAATTAATCAAATTTAATTTTTTTTAATTATGTGCTATTGTAAGTTCACGAGACTTTGATCTTCCTCCTCATCTGATCCTCTACCTTTTCACACCACATCTTAAACATTGTAAATACTTTTGATTTGTACTTCAAGAATAATATTAATACTTTCCTAAAAAAATCATCAACAAATATTAGAAAATAGCAAGCACCACCCATTGGCGTCACATCAACAAAAGAAGAGTATAAATTTTAACATTTTTTAAGATTTCCATAAACTCTTGATCAAGTTCAATTCATTTTTTAATTTTGAGTTCTAAAACCTTTGAAAATGGGACTATTTTGCAAAGCATTTCTAGTTGTGTTAAATTTGGAGTTAGCACTTGATCAATGTCTGATTTTTAAATAAAATTTATTCCATGATTTTATTCTTTTAAATTTTCATCATCAAAAAATATTGTGACAGAATTCTCAGATTGTGTTAAAAGCGTTCTTTTATTCTTTATCTCAGATTGGCAGCATCTCTCACATTTGCATGCTCTTGATCTAAATTTGGATATTGTGATTCGTAATGATCACTTTCTCCACATAATGTGCATCTAGCATATGAGTTTTGTGCTAGATGTGACTGATTAGGTTCCTTTTTATGCAACAAATGTTCATATAAAATATTAAGCTTGCAATGAACTTCACTAACTTTATTTTTATGATCTAATGCATCATGATTTGGACCTCATAAATCCCTTATTTAGTTTCATTAGTACTACAATCATAAAATATAATGATTCATGCTCAACTAAGTCTTCACGTAAAGTTTCATATAATGAATAGATTTCATTCTCATCCTTATAGATGTCCTTGCATATGTGGCATCAATGATATTTTTATGTTTCTCAAATATACCATCATGGAATACACAATTTAATTGCCACTTGGCAATTTCGTGATGAGGGCATCTCCTTTAAAGCTCCTTGAATCTTTTCCAAGATTCGTCAAATGCTTCTCCCAATTATTGAGTCAATTAAAGTACAATTTTCCACATGATGAGTTTTGTTAATTGTTAAAGCTAGATTTTTGTGTTTTAATTAACTATTTATTTTCTTCTATTAAGTTTCAGAATAAATACAGAAAAAATATTATTAATTTTAAAAGTCTGAAGTTAAAATACTTAGCATAATTTTTTATTATTTAGTAAAATCAATGAATTAAATAGAAAAATATCTCCACCCACTAGTAAGTTGGCACTCGGCAGCTGACCTAGAGGGGCACTACTATTGAGTGGGTAAACCTAGATTGAGGGATAGGCTCAAGTGGCAAGAAACTCATTTCATACACATGTGTGTCACTCCTTTGTTGCATCTCAATGGCCAACCAGTTGTGGAGCAAGGAGCATCGTACACGTGTGTGTGCAACAGCGGACCACCTTTTTACCTTCTCCTAAGATGGTCCTAGGTATTATTTTATTTTAGGAAAAAGGATTTCAAAGTAACTTTGATTTATATTCAACTTAAATGATGAAAAATTATCAATGTCGGACTAAATCTTCTTGTGTGTTTTAGGGCAGTCATCTAGAGCATAGTGTGATCTAGTAGCGTTCAATGAGCCACATCATCAAATAAGCTAAATCTTGTGGCTGGTGAACTGCCACGATCCTAGAAGCATTAAGTAATCCATCGATAGTTCACAAATCTAGTGCTATTAGCACACACGTGGCCTTAAATGATGATTTGATAGTTAAAGAGGCACTACGATACTAGGGACTTGCTCATTTTAGCTCGAGTTTAGCTATGTGTATGCGCACTCCCCCATGTGCATGCGCGTGCAATAATAAGCGCTCAATTCTCGAGTGCAAGATAAGCTCTCTTTCATGGTCTCCGGTCTCCCTCCTATTTAGTGGGTTCGTCTTTTCATCGGACTATGCAAAAGGCATACAAGTCAATCTGTACTTGTCCCTATTCTCATTCTCAAAATTCCTGGAAGTCTGAGGACCTTTAGTATTGTACCCTACCCCAAACCAGCAGCCTTCGTAAAGTTCTTGATCAGCAATTATTTGTGGTGGATTGATCCTATATTGCTCAACACACCACATGACCAAGCACATCTGATCCAATAGCTCATCAAGCGTCACAATACCAAGAGCTTAAGTTCACACATGTATCACCATTAGAGATATAAATATAATAATCAATTATTATTTAGTAAAATAAATATTATTAGTTATCTTTAAAATCTCAATAGTAGTTGTAAATATAGTAATCCATTCTTTCCTCCTTTCACATGATCAATGTCTCCAGCAATCGACAAGCTTGTTCCTTCCTCCCCTGACTACATTCAAGGTCTTTAGAGAATAGTGAGCTCTTCCCTTCTCCCCCTAGATGATAGTGACAATATGGTCAACCCTTCCTTTTGACGGATCTCTCTAACAAGTAATGTAGCACTTTTTGACAAAACTTCTGCAACTTTTGATATGGTGTGACATGTTCAGACGAAACCAAGCCACCACACTAGTGTCTCTAGTTGTTCAAAAGGCAAACTAAACTTGGGCTATGATTTATTTCTTACTTTAGTATATATTCATATGTTTTTCTTATTTATTTATTTTTTATGATAAGTTATTTATCTTTCATGCATGTTTTGATTCAAATGAGCAGAACTAATTCAAACTTGATGAATAATCTTTTCTTTCCTTTTTAATCCTTCGAAACTCATCAAAGATCAAGCTAAGATTGTTTTTTTGCTTATTTCTATTGATTTGCATAGTTGAATCTTGACATATTCATGTTCATGGCATTACATGAATAACAAATTTTTTTTTTTTTTTTGAATATAAAATCATCAAGATTAAAGGTTGATTCATGAGCGTTCAATGGTTAAAATAAATTAGAGACATTCATGGTTAACCTCATATCATGTGTGTGAATTCTTGAGCACACATTCATCCTAGAATAATGGTCACTATGAAAATGAGTTGATCATATTTCTCTCTTTCTTTATTATCATCTTATTGTTCTCTCTCCATCTCATGTGAGACTTCCTCTTCTCTCTTTCATGAGAGATCTCTTCTCTCATCTTTTGTGAGAGCTCTCCCTTCTCTTTTTTTTTTCTTCCTTTCTCCACTTCCTTTCCTTTATTCTTCTCACCTCACCTTTTTATTTTATTATTTCAGTTAAATATTGATAAAATATTAAATTCACTTTATATATAAACTAAATTAGTTTTCACGACAGATTAATCAATCTTCCTATATTCAACTTGAGACTTACTTTTATGCTAATATTTTATTATCTTAGTTTATAAATATTATTAGATAATGGCCATTTAAACATAATGACAAGTACACATCACTAATATGATAAAAATTTCTCAAAAATGCTTACTCTTCTTCTAACCATATGGTGATCTCATGCGATAATGATGTAGACTAATCTCTAACTTTATTATACGATGAATAGAGGAATAGGCATAATCTAAGTGCATCTTGTAGAGTACTAGGAATGTGGATAAGTTCACATGCTACTAAAAATCTAAAAATGTGCTAATGTGGTTCTTCATTTACTAATCCATGAAATTTAGAAAGCAATTTCAATGTGTTATAGTGAATGTCAAATTGAACATTTGGAAAAATAGGAGCTCTAACTTGCAAGGGTATAATCTGGTGCATTGGTTTAAAAGGCTGAGTATTTTCAATATTCTCACTACCTTGGGCTGTAGGATACATTCGAGGTGATTCAACTTCTGAAGGTGTTGATGACATGAAGTACATGAATTTAGATTTTTTGATGCATCATGAGACCAAGTGGTGCTTCAAAGTCAAAGAGAATATCACAAAAAAATAGTGTTATAGTGGGAATAAACATAATGATTGCGTAAAGGGCAAGGTGCCTCAGATTGAATGTGAAGTTACTGAAGAATTTCTAAACTGAAGTACTGAACAGTTCTTTCTTTTTATGTCATTAAGAAGTCACCAAAAGGGCTTCCTGATTAGCATAGAGATTCATGAAAATTATGAATATCTCAAAAGAAGTACATCAAGAAGGTGCTAAAAATGTTTGGCATGAGTGATACTAATATGGAGGGACCACCAATATTTTAATTGGGGATGGATGCGGAGTGACATTCACCCCCTTCCGAGGTTCTTCAAGGGTATACCCAGTAGGGAAGCGCTGCTCCGATCCTCAACATCTCCACCCTCAGCAAAATTTATTTAATTTTAATGACGTGAATAACCCGTGTCAAAATGCCGCAGCCCATTTTGCATGCTCTTGCTTGTTTTTCGTTTAAAACATGCCCACTAACAGTTACTGTTGGGGTTCCCGTTTCCCTCTGTCACTCTCTCACTCTCGCGTACCCTCTTGGACTCACTCTCTATTTATCTTTCTCCCACCTCGGTGCTCTCTCCATATCCCTGTGTTTCTCCAGCTTTCTTCCTTAATTACTCTCTCTATTCTCTTTCACTATGGATTTTTCGTGAACGTTGTCCTTTTCTCTCTCTCCCTCTCCCGCTGAATGAGAAAACTTGAATTTAATTCCTGTCAGCCGTTTGTACATTCCCGCCGTCTCTGTTTATGCATGTGGCCGTTTATTGATCTCTGGTTCATGGTTCTGCTGTGGAAGACAACCCTCTGTCTCTTCACGCAGCATGTTCATTCTGACGAACTCAGAACGCTAAATAATCATGGCATTCTTCCTTATCTAACATCTTGAGCTGTCGTATTCGACGTCCACTGTTCAAATGAGTGAGTCAAGTAGAAGATACGATATCTTATATATTTCGTTGGGTTGAGGGGATCCTCACCTTCACTTAAAGTGAAACAGGTATTACGAGGCCTCACTTGGACGCCACGGGGATGAAGGAATATTTACACGCAGATTTGACTGTACTATCGATGGTGATGATGGAGGGGCGCAGACGAAAGAGACAGGGACAGAGCTCTGTAGCAGCATTCGTAAAGAACGGAACGCGCACAAGTGAATTCAAGAGAAATATACTAGTACTAGACACAAAAGTGAATTCTCCGGCTGGTATTGAAGGAGACATCATGCACCAGGAAAACATCGTTCGATAATGACTTTTGTCGAAATTATTTTACATATATGTCGTCCCCTGGGGTTTATCTGTTATGAACCTTGAGTGCATTCTTGGCTTTGGTTCGGCCATCAAACGTCCATGAAATAATTTAGTCTAATGTGTACAATTTAGCACGTTTCGCATTATAGGAGCCGATCACTTACCATCAGAAATAAGGAGCCGTACAGCTGTCGCGCGTAGATGGCGCCTGGATGGTCTCAATGGAGGAACAGGAGAAAACAGCGATGCGGCTGTCTTTGGCAGGGTTTAGTTCTTAAGTTATTGAAAGGACGAGGGCCTGAGTTCTTGGGAGGAATGGATTACGGGTGGACCACGGGAGGATTTCTGAACCAGCCATGTGCTGGAAAATGGTTTTCTATACACCTGGACCAAATCCGTCTGAAGAGTTGATCAACCTTTACGTTTTAATGTTGGAAAAAGCGTACCGGAATTTAAAAGCTCAAACTCCGAACAAGTATTCCGCAAATTATAAATATAACCGACTTAATTTAACTATAGGTTAAAAGTAATAATCCATAAAACTTGCGTAGATATGATACTCATCGAGAAAAGTGTCATTTATTCAGAGAAACATTGGTTATGGGTAGCGGGGTAGAAAATCAGTGTAGTTGTTATTCAATCCGAATATTGGTTAAACCTCGATTAATTTCTTGCTAATATTTCAACCGTAGTATTGAATTTAAAGGACCTATAATCATTAAGATAAAAAACAGTCGTGCAACTTAATTGTTGTTACCTTCAATAAAGCTAAATACCTTTTTGGTAACGAAGATTAAAAGAGGGGTGAATTTTCTCAATTTAATTTGTTGGTGATTAAGTAAAAAACTGATTAGAACTCGACAACACTAGTAGACGATTTATAATTCAACCTCCCAGCTATCATTGTCAATCTCTGTTAATGATCGATTAATGTCAACACTCATGGTCCCATTGTTGGCCTTTTATGGAATACTTTTTCTTTTTATTTATGTGATCGACGGTTTAATTTTCTGCTTTGCCACCTACAATTCTACTTTCCGTTTTTCTGTTCATGCGTACACAGCTTCTAGGTATTATTACTCACGGGTCTTTTGTACTCTTCTTATGGATGTGTCAAAACTTTCCGATAGATGTTAGCAATTATTTGTTGTCATCTAGTATTAGTAATTTTCTTATCATGGGATTAATTTTGATCACTCTAGTAAAATATTCAGTATATGTACTTTCCAAAATGACCAAGAGGATTACTGGATAATTAAAAGTAGTAATATCCAGGTTTCTAGCGAGAATTTTTTGACCAAGAGGATTAATGGGAAATGAGAAACAGAAGTGTCCATGTTTATGGTGAGAATTGTTATGATAAACACCACGTGTAAAACTTTCGGTGAAAGAGAGTTGAAATGATGAGGATGATGCGTGGAGAAGATACGAATAGTGTACAGTAAACCTAGTGCCTTCCTAAAGGGCAAACATTGGCTAACAAGGTGTGATCACAGACGCTCTAGAGACTGTTGACGACGGTTCTCTGCTCCTTCCTTACCGTTTGAGGTAGCACCACGCTACGGATCTCTGTTGACTCCATGGGACGTCCAGCATCTCTCTCAAACTCTCCATCTTATGGAAGGAGAGACCATGTTAACCAGAACCCAGACGTCGAGCCGTCTCTTTCTGCAGACTCCGTAAGGGATGTCATCAGCGAGATCAAAGAATACCGTCATGAGCTCAATGAGCAAACAGCTCGGTCATATTAGCAACGTTAGCCGCGAATTCGCCGATTGCACTTGCAAGTGTTCTTCAGATTGTCCACACGCTTGATTTTCTCCCTGTCTCTCTCTTATGCATAGGTCCCTCCTCATTCTGAGGCCGGGGACTACCCAATTATCGGATTTCCTCCTATCATAGGTTCCCTATTTACTCATTTCGGAACCTTGTCCTTTCTGACGTTGCTCCCGGATTAAATGACCACGTGGACTTCTCTTCCAAATGTCGCAACGAAAACTGGGATGGGAATGAGATTGCAGTTCCTGACATGTGTTTTACGGCAGACGCCAGAACGTTACTTATCTGGATGTACTGAGAGTTACTTATTTCAATTAAGGAACACACCAAATCCATTCAAAGAGACTTAGAGACAGAAAGAAGATGGATAAGGTGAGAAGTACAAGAAGAGTTGAGAGATAAAAACCATAACTTTCAAGAGGAAAAGGATCTAAAGATCAGAAAAATTACTCCAAAGAAAAATTGGTTGCTACACCAAGAAGCCTGTTTTCCGCCCGTAGTCCACTGATAGTGAAATCATCCTGACCTCTTTCTTCAATCATATTTTTCAACGCTCACTATTTAATGGGCCCCCGCTGTCCTTCCATTCAGAAGCAGTACATAATTCAAAATAGAAACAGAGCGAGTCTATAAATAAACGGTTGACCACTTCTGTCCTTCTGAGAGTCCTCGATAGGAAAAAGAGAGAAAGAGAAAGGAAGCTGACGGAGCGAAGAAAAGAGACGGGGTGGATGGAGAAGGATTCTCCATCAGGCCTCTCTTCCTTTCTAAGCCCCTCTCTATCTCGTAAAACATATGGGGCAAATAGGAAAAGAGATTTTATAGACCTTCTGGCTGCAGTCGCGTCGGGTCTGCCGCTCAGTTGAAAGCCATGAAACAAGTCCGCGGAAGTTCAAAACTGGAATTGGCACAATATCGCGAGGGAAAGGGGGGATGAAAGAAAGATGGCCAACCACACCTAGTGGTTGAATTTGGGCTTCGGTACACAAACCTGCCGGTGGGCGATTGTCACGGGGCCGACAGATGGGATCGGAAAGGCTATGACCTTTGAGCTCGTCAGGCAAGACCTGAGTCTAATCCTCGTCGGCCGTAACCCCGAAAAGCTGAAACAGGTGTCAGCTGTAATTCAGGCCGAGTCTCAGAGTGTCAAGGTCCTGACTGTCGTGTTTGACCTCGCCGGTGACATCCCCGACGGCGTCCGGCGGCTAAAGATGGCCATCGAGAAGCTCGACGTCGGGTTGCTGATTAATAACGGTAGTGTTTGTTATGATGTTCCCACGTACCTGCATGAGGTGGAGGAGATGTACGCTGATCTAAGTAAAGTTAACATGGAATCGTTGACGGAGATTACTAGGGCGGTGTGCCGCAGATGATCAGGAAAAAGAAGGGAGCCATCGTCAACCTCGGCTCCGGGTCTGTGGTGATCACGCCATCTTACCCGATGTTCACTGTGTATACTGGCACAAAAAGGTAGGTGTGACACGCCTCGCACCGCTTATCACCGAGTGACGGTAGTTCAACGTGGCTCTCTGTTCCGAATTTTATAATTCGATTATGACGCTTTACGTTTTTGCTCTAGTCGTCCGTTTTTCACTTTACTAGTTGCTGTTCTCTCTTTATATGGTTCTCCTATAGGTTTGTCTCTGTGGTACCGCTTAATCTTTTTCTCCGATTGTTTCAAATGCCACTTCTTGAGCTTTATGTTCTTCATTATCTTCTTGGAGTCTTACATATCCCTGCCCTTGATAGGCTTGCCTGTTTTTGTCCTCTGCTTAGTTTCTCGTTATCTTATTCATTCTCCAAACTGATAGTAGGAACTTCCCCCTCCCCTAAACTCACATCAAAAAATTTGACAAGATTTTGCTAGCAACTCAAATAGAATTCTGACGGGAACTGCTGATTTAGTTTGCACATGCTTGTCAGCACCTCATACAAATGACTGTCTTTTAATATCTAACAGTTATGTCGATAGCTTGTCCAGAAGCTTGCACCATAGTGCAAAAAACATGGGATTCACATCCAATGCCAGGTAACCTAAATCTTCCTTTAATTTCCGTCCCCAAATAGTTTTCTTTAGTCAAAGTAATGTGCTACTTGTATATACTTCTTGAAATGGGCCAAGCTTTATGCTGGTACCAATGACAATTAATATAGACCAAAGTTTCAGTTATCATGCATGACTGCAGATTACAAGATTTCATTGAATACTGAGTCTAATAATTATCAATTGATTTTACACAAGGACTAAAATCCATTTTGTAGAAATAAACATCGGAGGAAAATAATTCTTTTGCCCTCTTTTACTAGACTGGATTTAATTTTTCGTCTATGCGTAGACTCCGTCTTATATTGTGACAAAGATGGTGCCGGACAAGAAACCTTCCTTTTTTAATACAAAACCGGAAGAGTATGCTCCTTGGGCTGTACGCGCCATCGGCTACGGGATTTCGATCCTTCCTCATTGGAGAGTGCTGCTTAGTGAAATTCGCGCCAGAGAGTACGCTTAATGCATGGCTCCTACATTCCGCCCTTCGTAGAAGAGTGGAATATGATTCTGCCTGATACAAGTTCAGGCTGTGGCTGTTTTGAATAAAGCAGGGTTATCCATCCTATCCTAGGTGTAGTTTTATGCAACGTGTTGTCGGTGGGTTTACCAGCTACGTTTGTTTCATAATAAATTGATTTCAGTGTTGTCGTTTATGGCTTGAATTTGACCTGTGAGCTTCTTAGACTGGTCCACTGGAGTAATAAAACTTCAGCGGCTTTCACAATCTTGATTGAGCTCCAGGCAGCGTTTTAAGTTAGCTTCTAAATCCCTCATATGGAAATGTTTGAGCGTTGCCACTCTATATCTTCCTGACTAAACGCTTATAATTTAAGTTTGCCTAAGCTACTTAAATTTACGGTAAACCTCAGTTCTTTCACTGGGAAAAATAGAGTAAAGAAACTTTACCTCATTTGTGATCGTCCTCGGGTACATTTAAGTCCAGAAGGTTTTTTGGTTATCGGAGGAAGGTGTAGCGAGACCAATTGGAGGAAGGAGAGGGAAAGTAGCGAGACTTGGAAGAAACCGAGTGATAGTATACAGTGAACCCACCTGGGTTGCGATCGCAGCGTGTCTAACAGGGAAAAACTCCATAGCTTCACGAGTGCAGGAGACAAAATACATCCAGGGTCCGAATAAATAGGAGGCGACCTCGACGAACTTTAAGTGGGACACTGAGTCTCAAAATTTACTCAGGTAAAATTGATAGAGTTCGGGGTTATATAAAAAGTGCTAAAATTCTTAGAGTTGAGCCTCTCACTCTCTGAGATATGGATTCTATAAATTTATGCAATAGGAAAGTTTGTGCAAAGGACAAAATCTACCGATGGCAAGAGAATGTTAAACGCTGGTCTAGTGAATTCGTTGAAAAATCTGGTTACTCTAGATTTTGAAGCCTCTGCCCGCATGTGCTATTGATTACATAGATTTCAATGCTGAGTTTCTTCCCATGACATGACCTTCCCCTTCCTTTCCCTTTCTCCATTTCTCTCTCGCCTAGCACGCTAATGTCGACGCAGGGCCTTCAAACCTATACCTTAGATATATTTATAGGCTGTACTTGTGAATTTGTGGAAAAAACTGGTTACTCTTGGTTTGGAAGCCTCTGTCACCCATGTGCTATTAATTACATTGACTTAAATGATGAGTTTCTTCCCATGACATGACCTTCCCTTTTCCATTTCTTCCTTTCTCTCCCGCCTAGCACGCTAGCATCGACGCAGGACCTTCAAATCTATACCTTAGATATATTTATAGGGACCCACAATGAACATTATCACCATATCTAAAAACATCTTTCTCCCTGTTTTTCCTTAGTTCAGTTAAAGGATTTGTATAATGAGTACCAGAGCTTTCATTTACACTTTAATGACAATATCGGAAAATTCCTTGGCTAGTGATGCATAAATTAATACCAAACAAGTCAAATGTGTGGAGTAGATCCATTCCTTCCACAAGTCTTTGAAGAACACCCAGGTTTCTTCCAAGGCCTATTGTTAATGGCCTGCCGCGCTTTCGAGACTCTCCGACGCCGGTTTAACTAAAACAACACTTCAGAACGGCAAATCAAGTCATAATTTGTACTGTTTTTTGTCAGTAACTTTTTAAAGATGAATTTTAAGGGAATCCTAGCAACTATGGATCCTTCCACGTTACTGGCAGATTCACATTGTAAGCGGGAACGCAGTTTCGTAAGGATGAAAAAACACGATATTAATGTCGTCTGTCATCCACATGATATCATTTATTAATGTCAGAGTTTCATGCTACTTTCTGACATACCTGTCGGTGCCCATAAGAGGTTAGGTCTTTTCCGCTAAGGTTTTCGTAGCTTGATTGTAAATAAATCTAGGTTGCTTATACTGCAGTTCCCCGACGCATCATCTTCTCCTCTCATGTCCAAACTTATGCTGATAGATGAGAATTAAATGATTCGACAGCAGTGACTCTTCGGTGTCCGCGGGAGCAGTTGAACTTGCTGTCTCGCGGAACTGTTTGCATTCGCCTGTAGATCTTCACACTTGGTCACGACAAAAAAGTAGGATCGGTTTCACCATCGCTCCAAACACTTTCCAGTTTTTACAATTCTGCCGCATTAATGGAGAAACAAATTGTACTTGGATGTTTAAGTACATTGCACTCACGGACAGCTAATGCGAGAGGGACAACGTAAGAGTAAGCCAGAGGGGGAGAGAGAGAGAGAGGAAGACGATGGATAGAGAGGTACAAGAAGAATCAGATGGGTTGGATGAGTATTCGGCATCTTTAATGAGTTTATTGAAGGATCAACGTACAAAGGAGCTGACACTAAATTGTAGATGAGAACTAGTCGCTCACTTGTTGACTCTTTTATGCACTCTTAATTTCCTAAGGCTATACTGCAAGTCCTCGATGTATAAACGCTGATCTATTAAAAATTCGCGAGGCACTTCGAATTGTCGATTTACTGCAAGAGATAGATTAGAACCAATATGGCATTGTCTAATAGATCTTTCTGTTCTAGTACTCTGCCCGACAGTAATAAGTATTTATCAAATCAGCTCCTATCTAACGGAAGTATATTGGATCAAATAAAAAAGACATTGTGGAGAAATAGATGGCATTTCCCAGATGTGATGAAACATTTGATTCATGTAACACGAAAAGAATTTTAATTTCTCAGCTGTCAAAATCTGTAAAAATCTGGTGTATTGATCCATTCATAAATAATGCATGAGTTCACTATAATCGCGTAACAATGATAAAAGTCTAAATTGACTCTAAAAATAACCTTGTTGAACAAAGTTTGTAGGATGTTTCCATAGAGGTATCAGCGAGGGGAGTATGTCTTGCATCCGTGGCCTGTCAATAAATTATGAATTTGGGTGTTTTTCGGGCTCTAGACAAAAACGAGTTATTATATTCTGATTCCCCACAGCCTACATAATTCACCGGGAAGCCCTCTGTTAAATAGCTCCTCCGTTTAGGCAAAGTGTACATCATATATGCTTTACATGTCACCCATGAAAAATTCCTCTTTCAACTTTTTGTCCTTCGTCTTCTTCTCTCTCTCTCTTTCTCTATTAATGCTGTTCGGCCGCGATGGAGATGCGTAACTGGCCCTGCCTCTATTTTTCAGCTGATCCACAGGAGAGATATTGCCATTAGGGGAGGGTGGGTCAATGGAGGTAGGACTGGGGCCTCTAACCATACCACGGAAAAGATTCAAAGCGTGTCTGAAGAGCTCAAAGCCTATGGGAAGAGACGGGGATACAGAGACGAAGAGAGAAGAAAAAACATGGGAGAAAGGAAGTTGACTGAGAGAAACAGGAAGGCGGGGGAACAGAAGCCCATTTTCTGTCAACATTATCTTCCAACACTTTCTCATTGTTTTGCATTTTCCGAACTTTGCCTCCGACACCGGACACGGACAACTGAATGATTATCCTGAGAGATCAAAGACTGCTGATTTTGGGATGATTTTCTGCTTCGTAGTAAGAAATGGCTAGAAATGTTTAGAAGTGTAGAGCGCGAGAGGGTAAAGACATTGAACAGGACCAGCGGCAGGAGGAGAACCCAGGTCGGTTTAGATTGCGCGGAGTCTTTAAAAAATAGCTCATGCTTGATATATATTGCAGAGGATCAAAAAGTTAGTGCATTTGAATAAATAGGCACTAAGGATCCTAGTGAGACTAACATGAGGCATAAAGGCAGATTGACGTTTTATCAAGCTGTCATGTCCAATGTGGGGTAGAGGCTCTGAAAATTTTCCAAAGAGACGTCACCTATTACCTTGCAAAACCATTGTCCAAGGATGTGCAAAGAGATGCAAATCCATCGACTTAAGAAAGTAAACAATATAAGTAGGGGAATCCGCCTAGGTCAAAATCTTAGCGAGGAACGACACAAGTAGAGTCTCTCTCTCTCTCTCTCTCTCCACCTTTCTTTCACTTGTCAAGATCTTTCTTCTGTCAATCTGCCCGCCTGAGTCATTGTGCTCAGATGTGAAGATAGAAATAGGTCGAACCGATACCTCTTTCGCGTCCCAATTTCAAGCTAAGGATTGGGTACCCAACTTGTGCGTCTTCACGACAACTTTCTGTTTCTCCCATTCCTTTTATTAGTCAACACAACTAACCCTACCATATTTCAAGATGGTATGTACTAAACACCTTGTTTCTTTATTTCTCCTTGTTTCCTTTCTTTTCGCAGCCATGATGAACAGTTAAAACAACCAAATTTCAGGATTGCGTACACCAAATGCGGTATTCCGATTTTTCATGACCCCCTTCACATATGAAAGAGAGAGATGGACAAGGTCTTGAGACATGAATGAAAAGAACCATACTTCTACATCTCATTGTGTCTAATAAGGGAAACTGCCGGTTCTTCTCACTGGAAAAGATAAAACGCTACGTCAGTTTCAATAAATGAGTATTGGACATTGATAGTAAATTAAAAAGTTTCACCTACCTATCTCATTATAGAGAGTGACTTAACGTTTTTTTGGCAAAGTTGAGAAAATTTTAGGCAATATCATTATTAATGCGAGTCAATGAAATCAAGAGGCAAGTTCAGCCGCTAGCAAAAAATGAAATGTATCCAGTGTACTGTAAATAAGACAAGTAGTGTAGAATACATTAAAGACGTTCAAAGGTGATCGAATCTGAACTATATAGTTTGAGCGATAGAACGGAAAGGTAGGATAGTAATGAATCGATGTCCTTGCACATGCAAATGCTATTATTAAAACAATTTTTGCCTCGAAAACGATTGTGGATTCCACCCATCAACTCGGCTACTGAATGACTTCGGAGTTTCGTACTAGGTTGGACCGGAGCTCTGGCAACTCCAACCCATCACTCCTGCCTACCAGTTTGACGTGCCGTTATCTCCATAACATCGTTCCCCGAATCAATTTTTGTTCGCACGCCCGAGGTTCGACAGCATCTGCCCCTAGTGGTCGCCGGTAGGTGTTAATATTACTACTATGAAATGATGGCCATTCACCTTCATTTGGATATTTTTACGTTACCTGGAGATGAGCCGGCATGTGGTTTATCATCACCGAGAGGAGATTGACATTGTAACTTACTTGCTTCCATTATTTGAAAAGGGCTATGTGGATGGCCTTTGGTCTCTATCCCATTGATTACACAGATAATTGGACAAATATGACCCAAAAACGAGAATGGCCTCCCTTTCTTCATACAGATTCAATTTATTGCCTGATGCCGGAAAAAAAATGGCTGAATTGGGGTTCATCCAAGCCTCTCCTAACTGATCTTAGATCTTCACTTTTCCATTCTAATTGTGCCTTTTTCCGTTGAGCGGAGAAATGTTACCGTTAGTTGGGCCTTAATTTTAAGTTCTTATTTCAGGGAGCCGCATATAAGGGCTTGAAAGTATGTCATCACAGTTTTGAAAAAATGTCCACCTTGACACCTTATCACGCCTAGATAATTAAGGGGATTTGAATTTTACTAGTAGTCTGAAAATTTCATCAGATGAGCAGCCGAAGGAAATGGTTATAGATGTCCTGTTTTATCCCTAATTGTGTATGCATTGAGTTCGTAATTAATTATTTTATCTAGTCGGGGAACTAAAAGTTTGTGTGCCAATAATATTGTACTCTACCAAGATCTATAGGAAAGTGATAGGACCCTCTGTTATGTTGACTACTCTCGTGCTGTCGTGGCCAAGAGGAGGACGATTCCTCGGTTAATTATGGTGGCATCGATAAAGGGGAGGGACGGAAGAGGGTACTGAACATCGGAGAGACAAGAAGAACGAGAGGTTGGAGAGGAAATAGAATAATGATGAACAGTAAGTAACAGCGGTTGATGACGAGAATGTGACGACTTCAGACCACTCCTCCTTTGCGGACGACTCCATGAGAAGAGAAAGACACATGAGATCCATGATAACTCGCGGAACTCTGGAACTCAACAGAACTGGTGGACAGTGACAAGGGAAATCTGAAATGGAGACTCTAAAGTAAGAGAGAGAGAGAGAGAACAATAGGACAGCCTCTCAAAATAGTAAGAGGGCCCACACTCGAGAAGCGCTCAGCGGCTTCAGACTCTAAACCCCGCCCCCCCTTTTTACCCTATCTCATTTTGATACTTATAGACTAGTAATATGAACGGTTACTTGTGATTGTGCCCCATATTTTCCTGAATAAACGCTTGCGTAGTTGGAGCGAGGCATCCATAATGTGGTGTTGACCGTTGTGGTTTTGACCGTTTCTTCCGTGGCACGTGGAGGGCTTCCGAGGGTCGATCAATACCCCCCCGGCTTCGAAAGAAACCTTGTCGACAAGGTTAAAATCTGGAAATTAGGTGCGAAAACGAGTGAGAGATTCCCACGTCGACTCGAATTCCAGTAAATGCTTCCACGTGAGATACCGCTTAAACACTTCCGGACCGCTTGAAGAAGAGCGGAGTTGTAATATAGCTCTAGATACCGCGTTCCACGTGAGATTCTCGTCAAGGATAGTTGGAAGCGGTTGAGAAAGGTCATGTTATCCAATTGCAAGTTTGAGTAGTGATACGTGAGATACTAAATGAATCTTAGCTGAAGACTGAAGGTCCAGCCAATAAGCAACTTGACCGAAATGGGCCATCACCTTATAAGGACCGAAATATCATGGGGAGAGTTTCTCATTAGGCCGACGGGCAAGCATCTGTAGACGATAGGGCCACAACCTGAGATAAACCATATTGCTTCCATGAAAAGATAACTCTCGACGATGCTTGTTATGTTGAATTTTCATTCGATTCTGAGCTTGAAGGAGATGGTCTTTAAGCTGTAATAAGATGGTATCCCATTCCTGCAATTGCACATTGATGGACGCTACGGCTGAATGCCTGCGGCTGAAACAGATAAGGGGCGGTGGGTCACAACCATAAACTACGCGGAAAGGGGTGAGCTTGAGCGAGCTGTGATAGTTTGTATTGTGCCAATGTTCTGCCCACGAAAGCCATTTCGACCACTGGTTGGGGCGTTCAAAGGTGAAACACCGTAAATAAGTTTCAAGGCAATGATTAACAACCTCGGTCTAACCGTTTGTTCGCGGGTGGTACGCTATACTCCAACAAAGTTTGGTGCCCTGAAGACGGAATAACTCCTTCCAGAAGTGGCTGAGGAATATCCAGTCTCTATCTGAGATGATGGTGAGGGAGAACCCATGGAGCTTGACAACGTCTCCTAAAAATACTGCAGCAACGTCCGACGCTGAATAACGATGCCGCAACGGCGCCGCATTCCTGGCTTGGAATCGCGAATGGAACATTGGTTCGAGGTCACAGATGACATCCTTGCAGGGATCCAACTTGCCCTCCAACAGTTGACTTCTCGCAATCGCATCCTGACATTCCGTCTTCGTCTGGCCAACCAGCTTCCGCCTCACGGACGCATGCCCACATGGCGCCGGAGTTTGCGCCAGCCGCGTCTCACCCAGGAGTGTCGAACCATGCAAAACGCCCCACAGATCTTTCCTTGGGCACGCGTTGGCTTGAGCTTCATGTCTTCTCCGGCTCAAATCCACAAGGTTGGGTATATCGCGCTGAGATTTTCTTTTCCCTTCATCCACAGCAGGACACAGCTAAAATCATGATGGCGGGTATCAGCTTCGACGACGAAGCATTACATTGGCTTCCATGGGTGGAGCGTCATGCTCCTTTCTCTAGTTGGCTGGATCTCCGCACTCGCCTGGCTTCCATAACGTGATGTTGACCGTTGTGGTTTTGACCGTTTCTTCCGTGGCATGTGGAGGGCTTCTGAGGGTCTATTAGAAAGACAAAACTTGTAGAGAACAAAAATATAGAGTATACTATACATTTTCATTGTATTGCACATTTATAACCATTAATCACTCTTAAAGAATTTTTACGCTTAAATTATGAGGTAAAAAATTTAACCTTTTGTTCTACAAATTTATAACCATAAATTTAATCACGCTTAAACATGCGTGACTACAGCTCTATGATGCTTTATAACAAAAACTATCGATTTTTTTGAAGTACGCTTGACGAGAAAATGTCCACGCAGTCAATTAAAATCTCCTAGGAAATATGGTAAAGATTTGCTAGTAACTTCCCAGAGAACAATTAAACGCGAAAATATACTTGGTAACAGTATGGCACCAGATTTTATGAGTTGGGGTTTTAAAATTAATCTTGATATAAAGGCGACAAGCAGCATGCTCATAATGATCGTTTAGAGATCCCTCTTGGGTCCAGAACTCGGGATGCTCTGGTCCCCCTTCCACCAGACTTGGACTTGCACTTCACAACGTCAACCATGCATTCTATAACATAGTCCCAGAGTTCGACAACAGTTGACACAAGTACAAAATTCGACAGTAGTGGACGAAAACATACTTCGTATCGCATAAAAAAAAGCCAGAAAGGAAGCAGATGAGGACTCAACGAGAAGGGTAGTTCTACCTTCTACGGCGGGCAGAGTGTAATAGCCATGCATTCAGAAACTTTTCAAGATTAAGGTTAGCGAAAAAGCACTGGATGGAATGACGCCAGTAGGTGAGCATTGTTGTCCCGTATCTGATGGCACGTATGGTAAGACCAGCATACTCGTCGGGCGTTTGTTACAGCGAGCGAGGGAATTTTAATAATGATGAACAGAAGAAACAAGTTAAAAAAAACTTAACAATTTGGAAAGAGAAAACGTAGATTTCCTATAAAAGGTCTCTCTACATTCACTTTACAAAATCCCCTACAATTAATAATTCAGTCAGTTGAATAATATTTAGAAAAATACGTATAAGGTGGAAACATGAAACCGTAGGGATTATGCTACTAGCGTCACTATTTACTTTTTCCAATATTATGATTTCAGTTTAAAAGATAGGTCTAATTCTACTGACATATTACGTGTATCTCGATGCTTATGAACTTTTACAATAGAATGAGCAAATCTCATTTGGAGAAAAAGAATATAGGCCTACCTGGCATTGCACATCAACGCCATGATTCTTATATTCGTGGTGCAAACTTTTAGATAAACCGTTCACAAACCTTAGTTAAAATAAAATAACAGTGAATATTGTCAACACTGATACAAAGGAGAAAAGGGAGAAAAAGAAGGCGGAGAAAAAGCTAATCGAAGACAGAAACGCGGCAGGAAAAATGGTCGACTGAGACAGAAAACGAAAACAGAGATAAATTGAAATAAAGAATAAGGCGTACGATGGCAGAGTGGCAGGGATGTTGAGCCAGGGGACGAGAGAGATGAAGGAAGATTACATAGAGATACAGAATGAGAGGGAAACGGCAAGATCACGGAAACAAGAAGACAGACAAACCATCCCAATATCGTCTGTGTGAGAGAGTGAGTGAGAGAGAGAGAGAGAGAGAGAGAGAGAGAGGGAAAGAGGCGACGTTGAAGAACAAGAAAAAGAAGAAAAAGAAGAAAATGAACACGGTCTGGGGAACACACCGAGAAAGAACACCAACCCTTTGGTGCCCGTAAAAACAGCGAACAAGGGGTAAGATCACGAATGACCTAGAGCCTATGCTGACGAAAGCCCTTCTTTCCTAGCATTCCCAGGAACACCAGCCTCATGATGTCCGTCGCTGCTTCCATGTTGACATTCGCTAGCTCCTTGTCTCCTCATCCACTTCGTGCAGGTACTTTGGAACGGCATAGGAGACCCCCGCGTTGTTCACAAGAATCCCAATCTCCAGACACTCAATTGCCTTCTGGAGCCGACAAAGCCCCTCAAGGATATCGCGCGAGAGTTCAAAGACGACCGTCACAATCTCAGCAACTGGCACCTCTACGTTTATCGCGGCAGCGACATGCCTCAGCATGTCAAAGTCCCTGTCGACGAGGACAAGGTTGAGGCCTTTTTCTGGCCATCTCGAAAGCCAAGGCCTTGCCGGTGCCATCAGTCGCCCCTGTGACGATCGCCCGGCTACCGTAGTCCAGAATGTTCTTGGATTGCCGAAGGAAGAAGGTATATATCCACTTCAAGAAGGATAAACAGGTCCTTGATACGTTAAAGGGGCCTACTAACAATAGAAGGAAAACACATGGAGGCTGAGATCTCACTGTGTCTAAGAAGGGCAGTACCACTGTGTCTCTACGCTGCAGGGTCACACACTGTATTTCTCAATAAATAAAACCGATCTAAGACGTGGGCACATACCCTTTAAGCTATCCTTAACTATTTCAGGAGCTGGAGATCATGACAAATCTCTGTTGAACCAACCATCTAAGAAGAGGGAGAAAATGACTGAAGGCATCGATCCAGCCTACTGTTACTAGCAGCGTAACCAATAGATGTTGAGATATCACCGTGACTGAAGAAAAGAGCTGCATGAGCTCTTCAGATAGTAGGAACAAACTCTATGTGGGTCTTTGTAGGCAGATACCAGTGGCATAAAATACGGTTCTTATTCCGTTGGAGGAAACGCTATACATGGAATCTATATCAAACTTACCTCTAGACTGGTTCGTTAGACTTACTATTCTTTACATAAGGACCTTCCCTTCTTACCTCCTCCGCCCCTTATCTAAAATAGGGTTAATGTTCTAATTAGGTGGAATGAAAAGATCGCCTAGGTCCGGGTGAGTAACTGGTTTTATCTTACTAACCGTAAATTTACTCAGCGGTAAGATCTAATCACCAAGAACCCGATCGATGTACAAAAGGAAACATAATTCATTGACTTCTCTGATAGGTATGATAAAGCAATATGAGTTGTGAAGGCTGCGTGTTATACCCGACATGCAGTAAATAAAACACGACAAACTAAATATAATAAAAATTAACAAATTCGATAGATCTTGGACACGATTCGGTCAATTGGAACGTAATCTAAAGGGACATATTCTAATAAATATGATCGAGAAAGACATTAGTTCGATTACAACCTGAGCGAGAATTGGCGTCTGGTAAAATGGGTCGTCTCTGTACGCTTGAACTAATTAAACAATGCTTGCCAACGGTCAATCATACCAAGATTCTTTTAAAAATGTCAGAAATTACCTAGCGTTTATCTCTCAAGGTGGGAGAAAACCAGGAAATGCAATAATGAGAAGTAAATCTAAGGCATCAAGTGGGGTGCACGTCTGTCAATCTGTCTGTCCCTCCTGTGCCTCTTTTTCACTGTCCCCAGCGAACGCGGGCATCATACAATTAAATTAATAAAGCGCCTTATATGTGCCAACCGATATTGCAGGCCTGCCATATGTTTGGCCTCCCACGTGGTCATCAGCAGATCCGGAGTTCCACTGTTCCGCTCCTAGCATCTCTCGTGTTGTCTTTTACACTCCGATTGATGCCATCTTGCCTTTTACTTTGTCTTCTCTCAAGTGGTTCTCCCTTTGCTTCCCTGTTATTTTCTCTTCTCTTTGTCTCTCTCTTCCTCCCTCCCTCTCTTGTCGACCTTTCTTTTTCCTTTCCTATCACTGCCCTTCTCAATAAAACCCCGTGACCTGTTTTTCTTGGTTGATTTCACATGATGGGATCCTTTCTGTTTTTGTTTTGACATCAACTTTCCCTCAACCTTTCTGTAGGTTACTTGAGTTTTAACATCATTCTATCTCATGGGGTAGGGACGACCATTATGGATGTTTGCCAGCTCTCTTCTTGACATTTATTGAACTCAAGAGTGACTATGGAACGCAACAATTTCCTAATAGTGCGCTCTGCCTTATCTCCTTCACTGCCATTCGGTGTCCCATATTGATCTACCTCCGTTTTAATGAATAAGAAAAAATTAATTCACCCCAGTCATTGAGATAGCCATCCGTGTTCTGTGCGTACCCATGTGGATATAAATTGATCCCGGATTTTCATGGTCCTGATCACGTAGATGTCTAACTCCCTGTTGAACCACCCGATAGGGCGAACCTGAGGAACTGGGAAGGCGACACAGTGGATGGCTCTAAGATCTATGCATTTAGATTTGTCAGCTCCGTTCCCCAGCCAAGACAGAAATTTCTCTTTTCCGGCGGTCTTTTTCATCCGCTACCATGAAAGTGGTTCTCATTCTTGACGTTACAGATAGTTGCGGTTGTCCTCAGCTTTATCTGAACTTCACCAACATTTAGGATACCCATTTACTGTCATATTTGACCGCATGAATGAAGACGTCGCATGGACAGACTGGAGAGATGAAGAGTGCTGCCTTTATAGCTCTCATTATCTTATCTCAACTTCAGACGCCGATAAAAAAAAGGAAAATGAAGAAATTGTACATGGGAGGCATGAAAGGTTGGGAGGAGAATAGAAGACTCCCAGAAGCATAGAACGTGCATTTTTAAAACTTTTGTTCAGAATCCAAGGCACATTCGAATAAGCTACTAAGCTGTTGAAGGTAGTATCAGTCACTGCTTGGGGGGTCAAGGAGGTACAATGTCTGATGAAATTATAATCATCTAATGAAAGCATCTCGAAGCTTCTCATAGAACTAGATATATCAAGTGCGAAACTAACTAGCACTCTAATGGATAACAATTTTAGAATTCTCTTGATGAAAGAAACCTGCTTGGGGGTTCAAGGAGGTACAATATCTGATTAGAAAATTAAACTTTTCACCCATCACACGTTGAGACATTTCTTCTGGTACTAGTATGGTGAGAATACAAGGTAACGTGGTACATACTACATAGAAACATTTTAGATTGAGTTTTTTTAGAATAACATGGCTTCTTTCATCTATGTTTTATGATGCTCAAATATAACAACCAAACTACTAATTATATTACCTCTAATTGTAACTTTCATGAGACAATGAAACATATTGAAGTCGATAGTCACTTTGTTAAAGAGAAACTTCTAGCAAACCTCATCACTACTATTAACGTTAAATCTTAGGATCAACTTAATGATATGTTGAGGAAACCACTAAATGATCATAAGATAGAATTTCTATACATAAGTCATGGGCTACAATATAAACACTCAAGTTTGAGGGAGAGTGTTGAAAGGTCAGCCCATTTAGCAACTCATCTCAGACCCATCAATTGGCTAGGCCCATTTAAGGGCTAGTCTTGTAAATATCTCCCTTAAGGTTACCTTTCTTAAACCTTAAGGGAGAGCCACAATCTTTAGTGATAATTCTTCTCTCTCTTGAATCTCTCTGCCAACAGATATCACTAAAATAAGTTTCCTGGTAAATCCTCCCATACTCACCCACTATACTAGATATTTGGATTATTTTTTCAAGAATATGAAATCTTCATGTCTATCATTTCTAGATATTTTCCAGGTTATCTCTATGTTTCACCTATAGTTCATTACAAACTCTTGGTATGGTAAAGATTCAAGTTGACTTAGCAATTGAAATGATGTTTTAAAAATGTTCATCTTCAATAGAATGAGATAACAAAATGAAGAATGTTAAAAACGTTTTTGAGTTGACCTTATTCTTTCAAACTATGGGTGTCATGTTTATGTTCATCTGCATATAAAGATAGTCAAAGGCATAGGAAAATGAATCCCTTTTGAAAAATTAATTACTCTGAAAAAACATTCAATTTTTAACACTGACCTTTTTTATTTGTATTTTCTTTGAATTAATGATTTAGATGGAGGATATAGTATTCTAGCTTAGGAGAAGATTGATCAAAGATCGACATGCTACTAAATAATCTCAACTATTTGAAATACTGAAAATAATGCAATGATAGAATTTTTACATTATGAGTTTAAAATCTACGATTAATAGTTGACATAACTCCACAAAAGGCAGCACACCTTACAAACTGATTTGAAATTACATATTTGTATCTGGGATATTTTCATTTATCTTTATGTTGTTAGTCATGCACTTTTATTTATTTTAACGTGTTTGCAAGTCTTGTACAATCACTTTGAGATAGATTGGGAAGACCTTCAGATTTTTCAAAGTTAAGCAAAATAAAAGGGAGCCTATGGAGAGAGATGGACTGCATGTTAGTGATCAAAAGACATCTTTGTAGCAATAAAACAGTTATGATTCTTCAATATTGGATCAAACCAATATAGAATAACATGTGAAGAGGACATCAGGGCATGTGTTGTTTGTAAAAATAAGCATTTAGTGCATCATTGAAGCCTTGGTGGATATTGGTCAAGATAAATAATTGATTAAGAAGAAGCCAATAAATATCTCATTGGGAACCATTTAATTGAAACTGATTTAACTTTCTCGTAAGACTCATTTAGGAATAAGTAGTTAGTTAATATATTTCTGACTAAAAGTGAAGTGGATAATAGATCTAGCTCTGCATACCAACTAATTCTAGCAGGAAAATGTATTGTACTTTTTTATTCATTTCTATAGTCGGAAAATGTACTGTACCAACTAATCTATAGGTGGTCTTCTATTTCTATTTATTTGATTTCACCAAACCTAGTTTCCCACTATAAAGAACTTTCTGTTTCTACTTGAGAACACACTGATAATTATTTGGAATTATCAGGATACACAGACGAGAATTCTGAATAAACTATGGGAATCCTCAATAGATGTCTCACCAGCTTGCTAACTAGAATGGTTCAACCTTATAAGCAGAATTGGATGAAAAGATTAAAAATAATCCAAATTTACAAAAACTGGCTTATTTCCAATTAAAATGGCACAAAAATTAGCTGTAGCCTACTTTGAGGAAATTTAAACATAAAAACTATTCTAAAGTTACAACCTAAAAAGGAACAGGTTTAATAAAACTCTAACCTAAACCCATTGTCAACATATTCTCCTGAGCTGGCTAATGCCGGCTGTTGGAAAGGATTCCGGTGCATGAGCCAAACTTCATCCCCACCCCACAACTCACATTCAATTCCGAGAAACACTGCTTACAAAATGAGTATCCAAGCTACTAATGACAAATTCGATGGCATTAATACCATTGAACCGCACAGTTATCGACCTCCCAGGTACCAAACGATCATTAATAAGATATCAAACACGGTAGAGTTTTTCCAAAAATCCAACTATTTCGGGAAACAAGTAGAGAAACCGGTAGCATCGTCTCACCCGTAAGGGTACAACACTCTTCTTCGAAGGGCAGAACGCAATAGCTGTTCATTAAAGATACCCACGGGCACGTATGTAGCTAGATAAGCCTGCAGTGACTGCCGCCAATACGGGATTACTGTAGCTCCATAGCCAATGGCACGAACGGCTGATGGAGCGTACCCATCTGGGCTAGGGTTGAAGAAATAAAGTTTCTTGTCTGGAACCATCTTTGTTACCACGAATAAGGGAACCTGACCAAACATAAAGAATAAAATGTAGGAAGAGCCGAATACAGATTGCATTGTACTTACTAGATCGAAGTACTCATTTAGTTTAGAGATCTAAAGTTATATCTTCCAAAAAAATCAAGGATACCAACTTGTGGGGCTAGGCTTGAGGCTGCCAAGTACAACCAAAGCTCGAGAACACCTTATACCGTTCTAACCTACCCTGGCACCACAGGAAAGACTGAGAAACGAGGGTCTGAATTCCCATAGCAGTTTATCAGGAGCAACCAGCAATATGGCAAGGTCAGTAATGACGCAGGAGGGACACATTTTGTGATGAGACTAATAGTTACCGCCGAGGGAAGGGCGCTGACGCTAGGCATCGCGGCGAGGCAGGGGATGGCATGCGGTCGACCTGGACTGGAACGGGCAGTGACGAGGTAACGGGGGGAGCACTTAGAGGATATGCTGCAGGAGGGAGAAGGGAGGAACCGCACGCAGAGCTAGTGCATACCTTTAGAATCAAAACAAGTTCAACCAAGTCTTATGGAGAAAAAGCTATCGGGATTTCTCGCTCCATAAGGAAACCGAGGGATATTCTAGAGACAGATGAAAGGGTGGGTTTTGGGGGTGATCGCTAGGTTGAAAGGGGGAATAATGTTGCTGTTGGGATCGGGGCCTCAAGGTTTAGTTCTGATGGAAGCAGAAGGGAAAAACGGACTCAGATGTGGGTATTCGCGATGACACAACATACCGAGTAAACTGTTTCTGATCGATGAACTCTACTGGAGCCTGAACTTAGACCAGATAAATATGGAACCGAGCCAGTTTTGATCTAACCAGGCGTGTGATGTCCATGTTCGAGGCGTGTGATGTCCTTTCAGACTTCAGTTCGAGGTCCATGTTCGAAAAACTGGACAATGTTTCAGACCTAACCAGACTGTTCCCGTCCCCAAACTTGAATGAAGACTAAACCGAAAATAAAAGTTAGGAGTTTGAAAAAACTGGTTAAGACATGAAGCTTATGGATATTAGGCTGTACATATAATAAAGTATGAATAATTCTTTCGGGAGCAGATCCATAAATTTGGAAAAATGAAGAATATAATTGTTACCTGGCACTGAATGTCGATCCCATTATTCTTATACTCTTGGTGCAGGCTTCTCGACAAACTATCCACATAACTGATTAATGACTAAAGAAAGTTAGCGAATCTGAAAGAACATGTGCTAGATCTGTACCACGCATTAAAAAATTTGTTGTAAATACTTTAGGGGAGTAAGATAATTTTTAACTTGGAGAACGTCGGATGATGAGGATGGTAGAAAGAGGTACATGGAAAACGAGGAAAAGAAATAGGTTTGTAAGAAAAATAAATATGGCGAACAACATAAAAAGATTACGCACACGCGATGGAAATCGGTAAGGTGACATAAAGATATGTGAGGGAGATAAAAGGGCGGACCGGGGGCCGCAGAGCGAAAGACAAGAAAAACAAGAACAAAATGATGACGACGACGATACACAACCAGGCTCACTTTGAAAGACTTACGCTTTTGTGCCAGCATAAACAGCAAGCATGGGATAAGACGGAGTGACAACAGTCGACGCAGATCCGAGGTTGACGATGGCGCCTTTCTTCTTCTTCACCATCCCCGACAGCACCAGGCGTGTGATGTCCGTCAACGCCTCCATGTTAACGTTTACTAGCTCGCTGAACATCTCCTCGTCGACCTCGTGCAAGCACTTGGGGACACGGTAGGACACCCCAGCATTGTTAATCAGTACCCCCACGTCAAGCCCTCTGATGGCGTCCCCGAGTCGCTTGACCCCGTCTGCGATGTCCTCGTTGAGGTCGAAGACGACAGTCACAACCTCAATAGTCGGCACTTCTGCCTTAATCGCACCCGTGACCTGCTTCAGCATATCAGGTCTCCGGCCGACGAGGACCAGGTTGACCCCTTTCCTGGCCATCTCGAAGGCCATGGACTTTCCAATACCGTCGGTTGGCCCGGTGACGATTGCCCATCGGCCATAGCCCAGAAGGTTCTTGGAAGGTCGAAGGAAGAAGACATAGATCCACCAAAGGAAGTAGAGAGAGGCCCTCAACAAATTGAAGAAGCCAACTGATAGCAGGGGAAGCACCCATACCGGTTGAGATTTCAGCGTCTCCAACAAGGGAAACTCCATGGTCTCGTCACGCTGCGGGATCAGACAGATTTGTGAGCTCCAATAAAGAAGTGGAGGGTCTTTTGTAGTAAATTTAATCAGCCAGAGGGTCTTTTGTAGAATAGACAAGATGGGACCCTCGTTTAATGGCCCTTTTCAGGCTCACTCGTACATGTGCAGAGGCTTCAAATGAGGACATAATCAACAAACGACTGGAGTAGAAGTACAATGGATTCGATATACCAGGTTATAATAAAACATGACTGCCGTTGCCCTTTATAATGGCCATATATATTGTTTTGTATCAATAAAGATCTTAAACTCCGTACTAGTTCCATCAACGAAAGAAGCTTTATTTTGTTGGTCAATGCATGATCTTTATTTTCAGTGTTAGGAAATGATAAAACTACTGAGTTCTATCTGATTTAATTTCTGGATTCACCAGTTTTTCTGCTCTAATCAATCGCATTATGTTGTTTATTACGTGCGCGTAGTGTATAGGCCAAAGGCCAATTGCTATGAACTCTTAGGAAAATTCTCAGCTGAAACCGGTGAAATTATAAAAGGAACAAATTTAAAGAGAAAATAATCGGGGGGATTGAAAATTGAAGAGAAAGGAAGGTCGTCTCTCTCTCTCACTCCCCCGTCCCCTCTCTCTTCTATCGGGTATACATTCACCGAGTCAAATCCTCTCCCTTTCACATTGTAATTCTGTTCCGAAGTTGACACGGAAATGTAAGTTCAATACCTCAACTTTTTGAGCCATCTACGGTGTAAGCCGTCCATCGGTCCCTGCTACACTTCCCATCTCATTTATTGCTCTCCGAGCGATCTTCTTTTCCATCTCCCGTACGTGCCGGTGACCATACGGCTTCCTAGACTTCTGGACTTCCCCTGCAACTCCGTCATACAGGCTCATAAAAACGCGACCACGCAGAACTTGGGAACCGCAGAGATCGAGATGCATAAGAATTTCTGGTTGCCGACATATTCAAGCCATTGGCAAACGTGTCGCTTAGCCATGGTCTGGAGTCGTCGTATTCAGAGTTATGTTTAAACATTTGAATTGACGATCAGATTTATGACCTGCCGACGGCTGATTCAACGACAGCTAATCTCGAGAACGTCAGATAAGTTTCCCAATCGTTCGTGTTGGAAGATGATGTATTATAGTTTTATCCTTATTCATAAGCTCTTAACTCCAGTTGATCCCCGCGTTGAGTCGACGGGAAATAGATGATGCGCTCGAAAACCATCGCTTCGGACGTTTATGCTGGATCCGAAACGAAAGGAAGTGCATGTGTATATGTGCTGTTAGATACAAACGAAAGAGAAAGAAAGAGAGAGAAAGGGATCCAAAACCAATGGTCCATATAAGCACGCCTTTGCACGCATGTACAACATAAATGAGAGGAAAAGGGAGAGGAAGAAGCCTATTGGATGAAGGAAGCTTACTATAAATACTTTGGAGGTAGAGAGCAACAAAGGCTCATCCTCCCGATCGTATGTCAATTAATTACTGAATTGGAATTGAGCGAAATGAAGAGAAGGAAATGTATTCTTTCATCCCCTCTACTATTACCAGCAGTCCACCAAACTATGGACACACCTACAACAGATTATAGGCTTCTACCATTTAATTTCATCTAACGCAGTTAATGCATATAAGGACCCCATTGACAAATGGGCTTGAAACCCCCTATCATCATAAGTTCCATCGTTGGGATATGTCGGATCTAGGGAAGGGAAACCCCCTATTGGTAAGCATGGCAGTGTCCACTTTGGGACCATTCATTGGCCTGAACATTAAATATGGCCACATGTAAGTGACATGTCACCCAGATCGTGTTATACTCGCAATCCCATCACTAATTTGTCGTCGGCCGTGTTAAGAAAAAATCTATCCCCTTCCCCATTCATAGTCGGGTGCCTTCTTACTAGTTTTCTTAGTCTCGACGAAATATTTTTTATTCCTCTTCAGCATCTCGAACCTATACTAACAAAATTGTTCTTCTCAGGGAAATCCACCTCTGCGGCTCATCATTAGAAATCTTGTCCAAAGAACTGAGAAACAACTTCCTAATAGGGGCAACTCTCTGTAGGAATTTCCTTTATGGATTTTTCTTTCTACAGATAGCTAAGTAAAAATATATGATTCAAAATATTGAATAATTATATATTGTCATTTTCCTTGCTATCAGACGCGTGATGTTAATATTATTTGTAGTCATCTTAAAATATTCTGTTTTCAGAACTTTCCAATGGCAAAACCGAGAGGTATTATTCTGGTTCTTTCCATGACAGCAATGGGGATTAGAACAGTAATTTGAATTAACTAGACCTATGGACAATGTAAGATTTATCAACAGAATTCTAAATCCATTGGACGTATCTATTTACAAATTTTACATGTATTAAATAAGCTATACTCAAAACATGTTTTATATTCAGACAACGGATGGTCCAATCAGGTCCCAAAAACTTTCCAGTTATCACATTGTGAACATATGTTGGAAAGGTTGAGGCTTTAATGTAAAAATCAAGTGATGGCTCATTCATAGTTAAGATCACAGTAGATGTGAACAAATATCAATCCCTTCTGCTGTCAACAGTCAACATTTATGATCATTTGTCAACATTGATTGATCAATGGTCAATAATCAAATATGATAGAAGGATTGAAACCTACTGTTCCACATGCCATACAAAGTCACTTTGTGGCAAATCATAAGTTTACTAGAGAGAATCATCATCATTAGAAAAGATTAGTGAGAATTTATTTCAAAGACAAGGCAAGATTAATCATCTACTGAGAGGTGTTCCATCTGAACCCAATTTTCATGAGTAGTGGGAGGAGCAAGATGAGATCCTCTTAAATCATCTCTAAATAATTAACAAATAAGCTGTTGTCGAGAAGAAAATGACCTATCAAGAGATAAGTCTCTACCTCTTAAGAGCATGCCAATGTAATGAAGAGCTTCTTCTCGTGTGCAGACCTAAGGATGAAGCTCCTGCAAATATGTTCCACCTCTATCTAACTTATCTCCATCAAGTGACAGCCACTACTTCAAAAGTCATCATTTTTCCACTCTTCTAGGCTGTTGGAGATAATTTGTCAAACCACCTCATTAATTTTTATACTTTTTGAAGAGATATAAAAATTACCTACATCCTCCATATCTAAGAAAAGCCTTTAAGGTCATTGAGATTGAGTGATAATCTTCTAGAACATAGAATTTTGGCAATTAGTTGTGAAAATATAACTCTACCTTTTCTACTTTAAGCTTATTTTTTACTTAGTAAGATTTTGTGTGATTTCTAATTAAAAATCTTAATTTGATTAATTAAATTATTTTTAATCATCAACATAAGAATTATGAGGTAGAACTTTGTTTCCACTCAAGTTATATTTGTTGGGCTGTTGACATCACCCTGATGTCTATACCTAATTTTTTTTGTGAATTTTTAAATATATTTTTATCTTCATCATTTAGTCTAAAAATCATATAAATTCATATTATTTACAAACAATTCTAAAATACTACCCAATATTATCTTACATCTCTATGGTTAATCTAAATATTTTCTACTACTCTTAGAATATTTTCATAAATTATTATTAATTTATTTATTCTGAAATATTTCTAAAAATCTAAAACATAATATTTTTGAATTTTATAAATTTAAAACTTGTATTTATTACACAACGATTAGGTCATGCAACCTAAGATATCTACTAGGTGCTTCTCGCACACATCTACATCCTCTTCAAATATACAAACTTGTTAGGTCCTTTGACAAAGGTGTTATCAACTATATTATAAATATATCCAATAATTTTATATCCTATTCTAGTTATCTTAGTCTTTTTATTGTCACCTTTGTAAATTGTTCTACTACACCCTATCACAAGTATAAGATCTACATAGCATAACCCCAATCTTTCTCTCAAATAAAATTTTCACATTCTTTTAACCTTATTTTCATTAGTAAACTCACTTAATCCATATCAGCTGCCATAACCTTCTTCCCTGATTCATGTTTCATTTAACACGTGAAGACATGGAGGAGGATTGACGAAGGTTATGAAGATAGAGGGTTATACTACATGAGAAAAGCTTCTACTATCATATATACTGTTGCTTCACTTCATCAAGTCTATTGTCAAGTAAGTCTTGTATCTCTTAGAAAACTCAAATTGATGGTAAAATCTATCTAATCTAGGTAAACATCATTTTTCTAAGTAAGTCTACTAGGTAAGTAATATCTCATCATTATCATGAGTTAATAATTAATTAAGCCTTAACTCATTATAAATAGACTCATAGTTATGTTAAATTGAGTAAAGTAGTTTTTAATTAATTAATGTAAATTTTTAGTTAGTCATGTGAATTTATATAATTTTTCTAATCATATTTTTGGATCAAATAAAGATAAATAAATAAAATATAAATATGTAAAGGGGGGGGACCCATCAACTAGTTAGGGACACAAGTAAGTCGGAAGGACAATTATCTAACACACTAGCCAACTAGTCCTACAAGTGAATTGAAAGCATAGTCGAATGGAACTACAACTAGTCCTACCATCCATCAAGATCATGAAGTGAAAATCTGTAAAATCAAATCCATGTTATCTATCATGTATCTAAGGAGTATTCTAATATTTCATGCTACTAGATCATTCTTTTGACTCAAGAATAATCTTCCTAGTATCTTTTGGTATCAATCAATCTAACAGATTTAATTTTTCATGCATGCAATATGATGTAAGAAATTTGTAAATTAGATAGTTCTGACAATTATGTTTTCTATTTTCAATTCTATTTTTAGTAATAATAAATTTGTCAAAAAAAAATCAAAATTATCCTCTTTATAGTTGTAATTTCGAATTTTAGTAATATGTCTAGGGGATTGAAATGTGAGAAAAGAGTCTCTAGAGTTCAAATTTTGGGCTGTTTTTTTGTCTGTTGTTTTTTACAATCTGTTGTTCTTTATAGAAAACCAGAAAATAGATGTTGTAGTTTTTCTGAATTTTATTTTATTTTATTTTTTTTAGTTTCTATTCTAAGTTGAATAAAATGTAAACACATGTTTTTAATCATCCTACAACATAAATTAATACTGAATACTTTATCCCCCAACTTAAAAATTACATTGTCCTCAATGACACAAAAAAATCAAAACAGAATATGCAGAAAATATAACTTTCACGTGAAGCATGCATATGTGCAAACTTAAGCATTAAATATATTTTCATAAATGATAAAGCTCATAAAAATATCACCTCAATGTCGTTTTTAATTTTCCACTTCATCTTACATTCCTCCTCCTACACTTTTTTGAAAGAACAAATATAGAAACAAGTACTACAAAATTCTAAGAAAAATAGAGCTGAAAAAAAATCAAATATAATGAAATAAAAACTATGGGTTGCCTCCCATGCAGTGCTAAATTTAATGTCTCCAGCTAGACACCTTGATCTTACTCTTGAATTTCTTTTAATAATAAAATTTCTTTTTCTGCAAGGTGTTCATGTTCTTTGTGATGTTTAAGTCATTGTCCATTTACCTTAAAGTTATGATCACTTTTAGGATCTTTAATCATTACAGCCCCGTGATCATATGTATCTTCCACCACATAAGGCCCTTTCCATTTTAATTTTAATTTTCCTGGGAATAATTTCAGCTTAGAATCATATAACCACACTTTTTGTCCAACATCAATTTTTTTTTTGCTAATGTATTTATCATGAAAAGTTTTAGTTTTTTCTTTATATATTCTATGATTTTCATAAGCTTCATTCCTCAACTCCTCTAGTTCATGTAGCTGAAAAATTATATGCCCACTAGTTGATTTTTCATCTATACATAAAATTTTTATAGCCCATAATGTTTTATGCTCTTCCACAAGAAGATGACATGGCTTTCCAAAAATGAGATGAAATCGGGACATACCTATGAGATTTTTATAAGTTGTTCTATAAGCCCATAATGCATCTTGTAATTTTGTGGGCCAATCTTTCTTATCTGGTCTAACTATTTTTCTCAAAATTCTCTGAATTTTTCTATTTGCTACTTCAGCTTACTCGTTTGTTTGGGGATGATATGAAGTGGCTACTCTATAGTGTATTGCATTCTTTTTCAATAGTTCCCTAAAATCTTTATTTATAAAATGTGTTCCTCCATCACTAATAGTCACTCTAGGACATCTAAATCTCGAAAAAATATTTTGCTACACAAATTTCATCACGATTTTATGATCATTAGTTCTAGTAGGAATAGCTTCCACTCACTTCGACACATAATCAAAAGCAAGTAAAATGTATTCATATTTTTCAGCTAATGGGAAGGGACCCATGAAATCTATTCTTTATACATCAAAAATTTTGACTACTAACATGTTACTCATAGGCATTTCATCTTTTTTACTCATGTTACCTATAGATTGGCATGTAATACATGTTCTACTAAATTCTGTAGAATCTCTAATGATTGTAGGCCAATAAAAATCACACTGAAAAAATTTTGCAGCTATTTTTCATCTAGAGAAATGTCCTCCACAATTAGATGAATGGCAGATGTTAATAATACTATGATATTCTTCTTCAGGAACACATCTCCTTAAAATTTGATCATTGCCCAAATAATATAAATCAAGATCATACTAAAAATAATTTCTAATCTTAGAAAAGAAATAATATTTTCTATTCTTATCCCACTATTCTGGAATTTTTCTAAAAACCAAAAAATTAACAATATGTGTATACCATGGTGATGGTTGATGTTGAGCTGTCATCAATTATTCATCTGAAAATGCGTCTTGTAAAAGTGCTGCATTTATTCTTATATCACTTAATCTAGAAAGATGATCAGCAACAACATTCTTGAAACCTTTTTTATCTTTTATTTCTAAGTCAAATTCCTACAACAATAAAATCCATCGTAATAGACATAGCTTTGCATCTTTCTTATTTAATAAATATTTTAATATTACATGATCACTATAAATAATAATTTTATCTCTCAAAATATATGATCTAAACCTTTCTAATAAAAATACTACAACTAACAACTCTTTTTCAGTCATGGCATAATTTAATTCAACATCGGGTATAGTTTTACTAGCATATGAAATTATTATGGGTTTTGACTAGCCTTGGATGTAAGGATCTTCTACCATGCAAAAAAATCAATAAATTCAAGGGGAAAATTTAATAATTATTACCCTCCTTCTGTATGCTCCAGTCTTTGCCTTGCTTCTTTTCGTTCCCTTTTTCTAAAAAAATCAGCAAAAAGAAAGTAAAACAAGAGTTAATTTTTTTTGTGTATTCTAAGAGAAAAATAGAAAAATACTAAATTTTATGCAATACATCCTTGGCAACAGTGCCAAAATTTGACATGACTTAGTTATTGTATAGTAAATCACGCAAATCTAAAATTTATAAAACTAGAAAATATGATTTTTCAGATATTTAGAAGTATTTCTGAACAAATATATCAATTATAATTCAATAAAACTTTCAACAAATAACAGTAATTTTCTAGCTTGATCGTAGGGATGTAATATAATATCTAGTAATTATTTAGAATTGTCCTCAATGAATACAGTTTTCTATAAATTTTATACTAGTAAATAAAAAGAAAATATATTTAAAATTCACAAAAAAAGGAAATAACAGTGTAGACGTCAAGATGGGATGAGCGCCCGAGGAACGTGAATTGGGTGAAAAGAGAGTTTCGCTCGGTGATTCTTACATAAGCGATTACAAATGATTTAATTAATCAAATTAAGATCTGTAAAAGCTAGAAGAATCGTAATGGAACAAAGTATATTTTGGTAAATAAAAATCACAAAAATTATCACTAAATGAAGTGTAAAGTAAGTTGAAAGTAGGAAAATAGAGTTATGGTGTTGCGACGGCGATGCATCAGCGATGCACGAGAATCCTGAACATTTGAGAGGATCGTCCTACAGTGTCCACAGCCTCAAAGGCTCTCATTGGACAAAGACGACGTGAGCAATCTCTAAATCTATTTTGCGAAGTTTAGAGATTAATAAAATGAGTCATCGAATCATTTTTGGCGACTATCATTCAACGGAGCGAAAAAATAACAACTTTGCAGCTTTCCGGCGACTGTCACCTGACGAAGAGGAGTTGGATGGAGGTGGGGCGTGTGTCAAGGAGCTTCATCCTCAAGTTCACGCAGCAAGAGGAGGCTCTTCATCGCATCTAGTACGCTCTCAGGAGGTGACAACTTGTATCTTGGCAAATCATCCTCTTCTCGACGACGGCTTGTTCGTCGATCAATCAAAGATGATTTACTCAATGGATTCACAATCCTTTTATTGCAAATCCTTAAGCAATGTTAGTAACAATGCTCCATGAATTGTGTTGATGAGATTTTCATCAATCATCTAGTGATTCTGGTTGCTTAATCCATCACTAGCAATCTACAAAAAAGTCATGATAATTAGATAAAAATATGAGTTTTGGCTCTGGAGGATTCAAACCTGCACCAGTTGCCCCCCTACCTCTTCTGAGAAAGGTGACGAGTTTAGTCCCACATCAGTTGTGCACCAAATTTTTGGGCAAATATATAATAATGTTACATTTCTAAGCAAAGTCCATTTCTCGTGCGTGTATGACCACTCCTTGCCCCACAGCTAGCCGTCCCCTTGATTGGTACACATATGCTCTTATGATTGCCTGACTAAGCTTCCGACCTACTTGTAGGCCTGGCTAGTCGGTGGGTCCCCTTGATTTTGTCTTCTTTTTATTTTTTATTTCTTTTTCTTCATTTATCTCAAAATTAAGATTGTAAAAATCATATAAATTTATGTAAAATTACATAATTATCTAAAAATTCACATTAATCAACTAAAAACTACTTTTCACACTTTAACATAAATATAAGTTTATTTATCATGAGTTAAGGCTAAAACTATATTATTTACTAATTATTAACTCATGATAATGAAGATTTATCAGATCTCTATTTTCATTTTTTTCAACCGTGATCCCTGATTTTTTTGGCACCACTTGTGTAGGATTAACCCATTTACTATATGAAATAGGATAAATAATATTAGCAGCCAACCACTTTAAAATTTCTTTTTTACAATTTCTATTATGTTAGGATTTAATCTTTGTTGTGATTCCCTACTAATTCTAACCCCCTCCTTTAGATATATATTATGCATGCATACACTCATATCAATGCCTCTTAGATCGTCTAATTTTCAGCCTATAGCCTTCTTATTTTTTAGAAGTACATCTAATAATTATTCTTCCTATTCATCACTCAAATCAGCTACAATAATAATAAGAAATGAATTATTTTCCTCCAAAAACATATATTTTAAACTAGAGGGAAGAGGTTTCAACTCTAAATTTAGATGATCTTCTTCTTTCTTTTCTCTCAAACTTATATTCTCTATTTCCTCTAATTCTTCTAGCACACAGTCATCAATAACATCTGGATCATCAAAATCATCTAGAAGATCTATGGTATGACAATCATATACTTGGGATTTCTTAAGATCATTTGATACCTCAAAAATTTTAATTTCTACTAATTGATCTCCACATAAAATTTTCACAATACTTGTGAGAAAATTAATATTCATCTTTGTTGTATCCAAAAATGATCTCCCTATGATGATTGGTGTATCATAAAACTATCCATTAAAATTCATTTCCAACACTACAAAATCAGCTAGAAATTTACACCCTTTAACTGTCACTATCACATTTTTTAAAATACCTATGATGTTTTATAGATCTATCAACAAATTGTAACATAACAATAGAAGGTTTAAGATCAGAAATATTAAATTTATCACAAATACTTGCAAGTAATAAATTAATTCTAGCACTGGCGTCAAGTAATGCATTCTGAAAAAGGATCCACCAATATCACATGAAATTAAAGGGGCATATGTATCTCTCAATTTATATGGTAATTGATTTAATAATAATGCACTAGTATGCATAGATAATTTTTCTACTCTAGGTGCCTTTTTTGGTGTACACATTTCTTTCAAAACTCTAGTATATTTAGGAATATGTTCAATGGTAGTGAATAAAGGAAGACTAACTTGCACATCTTGTAAAATTTTATTTATTTCTTCATCGTATTCCTTTTCCTTTCTTTGTCTAGGCTCTAGACCTTTAGGAAATAGAATGATCATCCTCTCTTTCGAAATTTCCTTGGTAGAATCTACAAAATTCTCTTCTACTCTTATTTGATTTTATTTTGGGTTGTCCACATTTTCTTTTTCTTCTAATGTTTTGGGATAAGGATTAGGTAAGATCTTACCACTCCTTAATGCATTTATTGTCCTAACATTTTCATTTCGTGAGTTTTTTCCTAGATTCATGCTACTAGACTCCTCTTGCTGAAATCCTATTGTTGGGTGGTTCTCTAGATTTTCTATGGGCTGACTAGGTAGCTGTCCATCTTCTCTCTTATTCCCAAGAGCCTCTATAATTTATTTCTGGTGCACCATCATTTGATTCATAGTTTGTTACATCATTTGGCTCATTTGCTACATCATTTCCATAGTATCAGATTGGGTTTGAGAGGGCTGATTTTTTTGAAATCTACTTTCTTATTTTAGACAAAATTCAGAGTTTGAATTGGATCTAAGTGCTTCTGAATTTTGAATATTATTTTGGTCTCTCCATGAAAAATTATTCCTCCAATTAGGATTATAAGAATTTGAAAAGGTTTCCTATTTCTATTAAAGCCGTGAGCTACTTACACCTATTCTTACATAGAGTGAAATGATTGATCTAAATTATAGCATTGAAATTTAAAATAATTATTTTCACCATACATAGGACATGCACTATTTAAATTAAATTGAGAGTTAAGAGGCTTTCTAATGTTATCAATAAGTAAATCAAGTTTTTCTAATCTTTGATTAATCTAATTAACCTCATTTCTAAGTTTAGAATCATCATCATGATGCAATTTATAAATTTCTCTCTTCTTATCCCTATCATATAATTCAAAAGAGGCTTGATTTCTCAAATTTTCACTTAAATTCTCATAAAGACTGTAAATATCATCAGGGGTTTTCTCTATAAAAGCCCCTTCGCATATAGAATCAACCATATTTCTATGTTGTTCTAATAATCCATCATAAAAAATTCTATTGAGTTGCCACTTAGGTATAACATGATGAGGATACTTTCTAAGTAAATCTTTGAATGTTTCTCATGTCTCATGTAAAGTTTCTCTTGGTCTTTGAGAAAAACTCCATATATATTTTCCCCTATTTTAAGTTTTTCCTAAGAAATAAATTTTTTGAAGAAAAACCTGTTCTATGTCTTTCCAGCTAATTATTTCTCTATCTAATGTGGATAGCTAATCACTAGCTTTGTCCCTAAGTGTATGAGGAAATAATTTCATCTTAATAATTTCTAATGTAACTTGAGAGAGATTAACTAAATCACAAACTATATGAAATTTTTCTAAGTGCTGATGAGATTCCTCTAAAGGCAATCCATGAAAATTAAGGAGCATTTGAAAAATTCTTAGATTTATTTCGAATTTAATAGTGGGTGCTAATAGGACTCTAATATTGGATGCTCTTTGAAATAAATCAGAGATATAATGATTTTTCATGGCCATAAGATTATTCTTAGTTTGACTTATACTTCCTTCAAGATCTATCAAAATTAATTTTTCTTTCAAATTTTTAGTTTTGAATGAAATAATAAAAGGATTTTCTAGCCTTGGATGCAAAGATCTTCTATCATGTATAAAAAATTAATAAATTTGAGGAAAAGTTTAGTAATTTTTACCCTTCTTAAGGATGCTCTAGTCCTTGCCTTGCTTCTTTTTGTTCTTTTTTTCTAAAAAAAAGTTTCAACAAGAAGAAAATAAAACAAGAGTTAATTTTTTTTTTATCTACTCTAAGAGAAAAAAAAATATATGAAATATTATGCAATATATTTCCAACAACGGCACCAAAATTTGACGTGACTTAGTCATTGTATATTAAATCACGTAAATCTAAAATTTATAAAACTAGAAAATATGAATTTTTGGATATTTAGAAGTATTTCTAAATAAATATATTAATTATATATTTAATAAAACTTCAAAAAATATTAATAATTTTCCACATTAATCACAGAGATGTAATATAATATCTGATAATTATTCAAAAAATTTCTCAATGAAAATGATTTTCTATGAATTTTATATTAGGAAATGAAAAAGAAATATATTTAAAATTCACAAAAAAGGGAAATAAGGGTGCGGACGTCAAGATGATGTCAGCACCCGGCAAATGGGAATCAAGTAGAAATAGAGTTCCACTTGGCAATTCTTACATAAGCCATTACAAATAATTTATTTATGTAAAAGTTGGAAGAATCATAATAAAACAAAATATATTTTGATAATTAAAATCACAAAAATTATCACTAAATGAAGCGTAAAATAAGTTGAAAGTAAGAAAACAGAGTTCCGATGTCGTGACGGCAATGTGTTGGCAGTGTACCGAAATTTTGAGCATTCAAGAGGATTGTCATGTAGTGTCCACGGCTTCGAAGGCTCTTCTTGGACAAAGACAACGTGGGCAATCTTTAGATCTCTTTGCAAAGTCTAGAGATTAATAAAATAGGTTGTTGAATCATCTCCGATGGTTGTCACCCGGTGGAGCCAAAAAATGACAACTTTGTAGCTCTTCGGCGGCTGTCACCCAATAGAGAGGAGCTAGATGGAGGTGAGGCGCGTGTTAGGGAGCTTCATCCTTAGGTCCGCATAGCAAGAGGAGGCTCTTCATCGTATCTGGTACACTCTCAAGAGGTGTTGACTCATCTCCTGACAGATCGTCTTTTTCCCGGCAATGGCTTGTTTGTCAATCAATCGGAGATGCTTTACTCAATAGATTCACGATCCTTTTATCACGAATCGTTCAATAATTTTAGTGACAATACTCTGTGAATCGTGTTGACGAGATTTTCATCGATGATCTAGTAATTTTGATTACTTAATCCTACACTAGTGATCTATAGGAAAGTTGTGATAATCAAATAAAAAAAAAATGAGTTTTGGCTTTAGAGGATTTGAACCTACGCCGGTTGCCCCCCCGCCTCTTTTGAGGAAGGTGACGGGTTTAGTCCCACATCAGTTGTGTGTCGAATTTTCAGACAAATATATAGTAATATTACATTTCTAAGCAAAGTCCCTTTCTCGTGCATGTATGACCACTCTTTGCCTCACAACCAGCTGGTCACTAGTGACGTGGAAGGGGAGTGGCGCACATATGCCCTTATCAGTCCAAGCCACTTAAGCCCCTACTCACGGCTACTCCCCAACTAAGCTTTCGACCTGCTTGCAGGCCTGGCTGGTTGGTGGGTCCCCCTAATTTTGTCTTATTTTTATTTCTTTTTTTTTTCTTCATTTATCTTAAAAGTAAGATTATAAAAATCATATAAATTCATGTAAAATTACATAATTATCCAAAAATTCACATTAATCAACTGAAAACTACTTTTCACACTTTAACACAAATATAAGTCTATTTATTATGAGTTAAGACTAAAACTATATTATTTACTAATTATTAACTCATGATAATAAAGACATCAACTATATTGACCATATGAACATGTATTACTATAATTATGTCTCAAAACTCCAAAAATGGCTGATGTGAGGTTAAACCAACATAAATGCTCACTGGTAAGTTTTACATATTTTTATACTGACAATGTCCCTAATCTTGGAGAAGTGCCTCCATGCCATCACTAGGTAAAGAAATGAGTGTGATTAGTTACCTCTTTCTTATGCAAGCAGATGATTAGCAAAGGCTTGCATCTCAATAGAATCAAAACTCATATTTTTATTTAATTAAATCATGATTTTGCTAAAGAGTGCTAGTAAATGATTAAGTTGTTAGAATTGCTCAATCATTAGTAAAAATGTCATCAACATAATTTATGGAGTATCCTTATGATTCAAAAGAAAAAGATTATGAATCCATCGAGAAAATCATGCCTAATTGATTGACGAATAAACTTTCATCAATAAGAAGATGATCTACTAAGAGACAAGTCACTACCTTTTAAGAGTGTACTAGATGCAATGAATTGCCTTCTCTTGCTACACAAACTTCAGAATGAAGCTCCTTAAGATACACCCACCTCCATCTAACTTATTTATATCAGGTGACAACCTAGAAGATCTAAAAGTCACTAATTTTTTGATCTGTCAAGTAATAATCACTAGAGATGATTCGTTGACTCACTTTATTGATTTCTAGACTTTGTAAAAGAATCTAAAGATTGTTCATCTCATCCATGTCTAGAGAGTGCTTTGAGGCCATAGATTAATAAGTCCAAAAATCATAATGAACTATGTCATTGTTTGTCTTTTTAAACTTATACAATGATACTTATAATTCACTTTAATCACTAAATACAAGTGGAGTATGATTAAAAGGTCGAATTCGTAGGGAGGAATGATAGAAATCTGAATTCAAGTTTTTTAAGAAGAGAGGAAGGAAATTTAAGTAAAGGAAAGAGGAAAATAGGTGAGGAGATAGAGAAGAAATGGAGAGGATCTTGAAGATCTTGATCTTGTTTTCAAGATCATGATTCTCTAGATCAGAGGTGGGATATGAAAATATGGTATGAGGGTTGATGAATCATGAAATAATTATGAGAAAATGAAATCTTAAACTAATCTTTATGATTTTCCATATGATATCCATGATCAAATCCAATCAATGATGCTTCTTCAAATAATCATTCAATCAAAGACCTATACATTTTGCCCAGGCCATGGCGATTTACACCCAACAATATGAATAAAATAGGAAAGGAAAGAACTCACTAAATCAAAAGTTTGAACACAAGATTGATCTATAGCAGCCCTCTTTCTTGGTGGCCAACTAAATGTTAGGGGCAAGACTCAAAGATGAAGATCTAGGTTTGCGGTGCTCCACTCATAAGGGTTAGGGCATGGGTGAAAAGAGGAAATAATGATGAAGCAGCCCTCAAAATTTCAGCCCAATACTTCGAGTTTGTCAATATCACAACCTATTTGGGTTAATTTGAGCCATTGATCTTCCTCTCTCTCTCCTCCATGCCACCACCAATTTCATTTAGGGTTCTGCATCATCATACTACATGTCTAAGCATCAGCCTGCATTTATTGTAGTTTTAATCATTGGATTTTTTTCTCCCACCACATATCCTTGAACACTTCAAATAATAACATTAGTCATGCACATAGCTTCATCACAACACCATGCACCTCTCCACAATAAAAGGATCAGCCAATTATTGGCAAAAATGAGTGAACACAATTGAAACACATGTCGAGATGGTATTAAATCTTAGTAAAAACTATTTAAAATTGTTGAAAATTAAAAAAAGAAACCTTAGAATATATCATTGACATTAGAAGACTAATGCATATATATAGGGCCATTAAAGGCACATTGCATATTAGCACAAGATCCTATTAGTATAGTGCAGTCTACATAGAGGTGTATAATGGGTACATTGAGTAATGGGTGCAACATACATTGAGTAACATAAGCTTGCATGCAATGGGTCCAACATACATTGAGTGACATAGGCCTGCATGCAATAGGTGCAACATACATTGAGTAACATAGACTTGCATGCAATTTGTGCAACTTAAATGGCTGACACTAACAAATAAGAGTGAGTCCATGAATCTTAAAGGCACATTGCACGTTAGCACAAGATGACATTAGTATAGTGTAATGCACATAGAGGTATGTAATGGGTACATATCAACAATGTTAGGCATAGAAACATGAGGTGGCACAATATTGTCATGTCACAACACATGTGGAGTGCAAAAGGCTTTGTCCATGTGTTCAGCTAAGTGGTCATGGTAGTTGTCCTAGCATACATAATATCTATTTGATTACACTATTACAATAAACCATTGACACTACCTCATAATTATTAGAAATGATTATAGTGACAAGTACAAGGGTTTATGTGATGTAAGGGCCTTCTTGTATAAAGAAGTCAATCTAGGGCATGAATATAAGGAGAAGATGTTCTCCCCACTAGGTATTGCCCTAAAGAGGTAGGAATACTTAGTTCTTAAAGTCTAGAAATATTTTTACTCAGTGATGAGGTTTCTCTATGTTTGTGGAGCAACAATTGAGACCATCACCATTGGGTGAATGTGAATAGGCTTACGAAAATCATCATGGGGTTCTAGAATTTTTTTTATGCAAATTGTTGAATAATGTGTTTGATAAGTGATTTTTCTCTTTTCTACACATTATCAAGATACCTTGATAATCAAAAGGAGAAAGAGAGAGAGAGAGAGAGAGAGAGAAGACCATGTTGTGGTCATATAAATTTTAGACATGTCTGACATATGAACTTGGTCAGAGCTAGTTTTTTTCCCAAGCTTAACTTATATATATATATATATATAGAGGAGAGAGAGAGAGAGCAGCATTGTATGAGATTCAGGCGTAGCTTGAATAGGAATTAGTTGGGCCTGGTTTTAGTGAGAGTCGTGCCTGTTATCGTTTTCGGAGCCCATAAACAGGACATCTGGTTGAAGCCCGATTCCCACTCTTTCCCCTAATTGTCAAGGGGCTTATCCTTTTAATATATGCCGATTTCGAGTATCCTTTTTAGCTCCGTGAAGAGGGTCGCTCTCACTATTCTACTCCGCCGGCACACTGCACCCAAATGTGACCGTAGAAATGCCGCATCACACGTGAGATGACGAAGCCAGCAGGGGAGGGCGGTGGAATCCTCTTCTTTCTCCCCCGCTCTTTCTCTCTCTCTCTCTCTCGTTCTCTCTCTAAGATGGCGGGACTCCTCTGCTACCATCCTCATCTCTTCCATACCTGCAGCAGGGGGAACTCTTCTTCTGTGGTTCCTTTGAGGAGCTCCTCCCCTTGCCTTGCCCCACGGAGGAGTGTGCTCTCCCGGAGAGGCTCTGTGGTGGCCAGGCTGGGTCCGCCGGCTTTCCTTGGCTTCGAGGGGGCGGAGGACTGGGGAAGAGAGCTCCTCGGTAGGGCGGAGGGGTTCCTGTACACTGTAGCTGATGCTGCCGTGAATTCTGCTTCCGATGCATCCACGGCTGCGGGGGCGACGGTGGAGGCCGCGAAGCAGAGGGACTGGCTCTCCGGCATCACGGACTACATGGAGTTTATCCTCAAGGTGGATTTTTATCGTCTCTAGAAAAGCTAATAGTTTCTTCTGTGCTATGGACTGAGTGTGAGAGTACTCCCCTTTCTGCTAGTATGCCGTAATCACTGCCGTTGGACAGTTTTTGGAGAGGAACGGTTGTTGACTGCATTTATACTATAAGGTTTAAGCAATTTATTCCCCGATGGATGATGGTAAAAAGAGAAAGCGATCATTTCTTCCTCTTCAGACTGTGAACTCATGGAAAGGTAGAGAAAACTTTCCATGATAGCCTAAAGTTGATCATAGTTCATGCGCTTCTCAGAAATTTCCATGCTAGCCTTCGTACAGGGGAAATTAACACATTTTTTGACTTTATGTTTCCTTGTTCTACCCTAGTACTTTCGTCACATACTGACAAAAACATGTTAATATAAACCAGAGTACTTATGAAGGGTGTGGGAATCCTGAGTATCCACCATGGAATGTTACCTATGGCTGTACTGTACTAGTGTTAGTTAACACAGCTACTAGATGCAGCAGCAGAAACTGAAGCAGCCATGGTGAAGTCCTTAGGTGTAGAAACGTGAGCTGCAGCAGCCATGGTGACTGCGGCAACCTGTTGCTAAGTCAGTTAATGGAATGACTATTACATTCACCTGGAAGACATGGGCTTAGTGCCAACTTGCAGGAAGATGGCAGTTCATGGAATGACTATTGCATTCACCTGGAAGATATGGGCTTAGCGCCAACTTGCGGCATTAGACACTGGAGAGAATCTGAATATTTTGTGATGTTCTTGATCTGATCATTATATCATCACTTAAACAGGGTTTTAAGACAACTTGTGCTGGATTCATGTTACTGGTCGGCTCCTTGACTTGTCCTGGCTGCATGGATAAGATGTATCCTGGAGAATTAACCAAAAACCCTGAATCATAACCTGGGGACGCATGTGCCCACCTGGCAAGCCACAAAGGGCTTATCACTGTTCGATATGCCTAATTAAACTGTTTTGTGGTTTTCTAACTTTCTCCTTGCTGATTATTTCATCATCTTGTAGATGATCTATTGTGCTTAATGATGATATAAATGCATGTCCATCTCCTATAATAGTTTGTCATCCAACACAGTACCGGAGGTTACAAGAGCAGATTGTCCTCATAGTTTTTCTGGACTTCAGATCTGGCTATTTGGTTCCTTTTACTGCTTTTCATTTGATTTGATAAAGCAATCTGCGTTGTATTTTATCATTATCTGTTCAAGGAAACCTTGCCAGTTATTCAGTTCTTCCATGCCTCGTCATCAAATTCCCTATACACTTTGATTATAGGTTGATCTCTGGAAAATTATCGTACTTTGTAACATTCAATACCTTTTATTGCGCTTTTTCGTTTAAGCATTTTTTGAAAATATGCTGTGACTGAATGAGGCTCATGGAAAGTATTTGCCCATTGCTTGAGATGTTCAGTACGTCACTAAGAACTTGAGCTGAAAAGTCTCTTTCTTCTCAGGTTCTAAAGGATGGGCTTTCTTCTTTAAATGTACCATATTCCTACGGTTTTGCTATCATACTACTCACAGTTCTTGTTAAGGCGGCCACATTTCCTTTGACAAAGCGACAGGTTAGTTTTGCAATTTTTTTGGTTGTTGATTGGCGACAGGTTAGTTTTGCAAATTTTTTGGTTGTTGATTGCAACTGTAAACCATCACTCATGTTTTGATCTCGGATTGTTTTATTCTTCCCGTGAACTTGTGCAGTACTTCTGGTTGAATTCAGATATTATACCAGCTGCGTTTATATTCATTATTTGTGACCATATGTATATGCATAAAAATATTCCGCGAGTTTATGTCCAGCAGGAAAATATTGAAATGTTTTACTCTTCTTCCCTATATAAATTCGTCTATAAGTGCATATTCAATGGCTTATTAAGTTTGAGCAATTAGTCTGCTTCTTGCATGGTATTCATCCCTTTCCCCCAGGACTCTACCATGATATCATTTCATGAAGGATTGGCAATGATCTCACTGGAAAATGCACTCGTCGTGCAGTTCAATGTCATCTAGGCCTTTGTAATATGTAGATAAGGAAGCATTGTTGTAGGGGAAGTCATCTGGATACAAGATTAGGACCAAAAGGTACTCTCCTTGATCCCTTGTTTGGCCACCCTAGGCATTTGCTGGTTGCAAAAGGTTGAGTTTGATCATGTAGATTTAATGCAAAATAAAAGAATTTGGAAGTCTGCACTCTAAATGCTTTAATTGAAAGTGAAGTGAGTCAAAGCACATCCATTCGATGACAACTTTCTTTGCCTAATCCTTTAGCTCAGTAATCTAGTAGCTGAACCCAGTTGAAGCAGCTTATCAATACAGAAAAGTAGGAAATAGGATGATGAAGCGCCTGAAATATATACATGCCACCTCGATCTTTATCAGGATTACCTAGATCAGTTAGGCATTATGGAGGAATTAATGTCAACATAAAGACAATTAGAGTATGATGGATGAGCTTTAGAGCATCATATGCTGTTGTGCTCCTGGACGCTATTAGAAACTGACCATTTCCATAAAATGGCCACAAGTTTTCTTATACTATGTGAGTTCAGAAGTGAAACACATTTAAGCTATAATTCGTACATGTCAAATGTTTACAGTATGATCAATCCATGTATATCTGGTATTTTCCTAGTCATTTGCACCCAATTATATGCTGCACCAGGTACTTTTCTGTAATTTCTTGCGAGATTTTAATGCTCTAAATTATTAAAAATTTCAAATTCAAATGATTCTTTTGTTAGTTCTATGCCAGAGAGCCATAGTTTTCATTATGATCGGTACATTGCTGGGCTTAAGTTGACGGGGATTGAATGATTCATTTCAGATCACATTATAAATATTTGTTAACTTTTTTCGGTGAATCATTCCACATGGCTTGACTTTAATAGGGATCATTCCATGGCTGGATAATTTTTCTTTTCCATTTCAGGTAGAGTCTTCTTTGGCTATGCGATCTCTGCAGCCTCAAGTAAAGGCCATACAAGAACGGTTTGCTGGAGATCAGGTGTGTTTAGAGTTAAACTTTCTGTTTTTAGAAGGGATGTTCACCATGCATTCGTCAAATTCCCGGAATAAGGTGATGCACTTATATGTTTTGATTTTTTAAAAAAAGTCTTCCATATGAAACAGTTCATGGTCTAAAAAGGGATTGTAAAGAATATACTGGCTAGAAAGCTTCCCAAAACAGGAAATCATACTTTCAGCCTGCAAGAGAACCTAGCCAGGACTATAACTACTGATTATCCTCTCTATCACGAAGCTCTGTCTTCTGAAGATCTGAGCATTCCTTTCTTCATGGTGCGAAGAGTTGTATTTCGGGTAAGGCCTCTTGTCGGTTGTCCCATCTCATGCCTTTAACTGCTGTAACAAGATTGAAGTCTCCTCTTGTGGACCGTAAATGGACATATTTTTTTGATTGTGAACAATGTTTCAAGCTTCTTGTTCCTTTCTCTGGTTGAAGACTGGAGCATGCCCATTAAATCTGATATGATCCAAGTCCCTAATAGCTATTTGGGTGTCCCGTGCTCTGTAATTAGGTTGGTATTTAATTTATATCAGGCCATGTCTAGTCATCATTTTGAGTAAACGCTACTCTCCTTAAGTGTTAATCAAGGTTAATCATATTGTTAATCCTCGGCTGTCAATAAAAGCCTACCTTGCAGGGAATGTGACTTTATCTGGAATATTATTTCCTGTGACGTGACACTTTCTGCTTGAAGAAGAAATAGTTATCTTCTAGCTGTTTCATTGCTGAAATGTTTTCTGATGCAATTCAAGTGAATTCTAGTGCTAAACTAAATAGCTATTTGTAAGATGAGTTTTTTTAACCATGTTTTTTTTGTTCGATTCATTTGAAGTTTAATTTTCTGTGATGTTCATTTTCATTCACAGGAGAAGATACAGCTGGAAACTGCTCGGTTGTATAAATTGGCTGGTGTCAACCCTTTTGCAGGTGCTTGTGAAGAAATAAATCGATCATTCGTCTAAACTGCATTGTGCTTTATGAATGAACTTGGATTGCTTTAATTTTTTGTTCATTCTGATGTGTTTATGTGACTGTTATCAAATACGATGAATTCAAATATCTAAGCTGTTTTAAGGCTGTAAAGAGAGCAACTGTTACATCATCAGATTTCGATTGGTTCAGACAATGTATTTATGCTCGTTTTGCTTGTTATCCATTATATAACAGTTTCCAGCTGTATCTTCTCCTGTGAATGAATATAACAGTTCCCAAAACAAGCAATTTACAATATGTAGAAAACTCTAGCATCCGTCTAAACGGAAATGTTTTGTTTTAGTGATGTAACTTAGAAACCTTTTCAGTGTGTGAAATCTGTTGTATGCAAAAAGAACCTTTGGGGATTTTCATTTCTACTTAACTGTGTTAGTGAAAAATCCTGGAATGGCTTAAGAATATTTTGTCACGGCGTATTATGGAGAAAACACTAGAATACCACGATAATGCCTTCATTAAGTTCCAGAAAAAAAATTACGAGAAAATAGGTTATAAATGATTTCTGTGACAGGCAGAAAAGAAGGAAACAAATGAACTCCAAAGCAATAATTCAAAGCTGATGGACGGCAAATGCGTGACTGCTGTCTTGAAGGGTGCCTTCCAGAACATATAATGCACCGTGATATCCTGGAATATATACTCGTCCAACTGTAGTCAGAAATTTTCTTCATGAGCATTGGTTTTGCTGTAACGAATAATAAATTTACTACTGTATTTTTCAGAAATAGTTGAATAAACCCTATTGTTTATCTTCGCAGAAAGACCCCACAGGAAAATGAAGACTGTAGACATTAACTGCACAATTCGAGAATATATAGAGGCCATACCAACCTGAATCATGATATGAAAATCTAAATTTTAGTCACTTGGTGTAAAGCAAAACCTAGGAAAGGTATTTTGGAAGTTACGAATTTGAAACTCTGAAATTCAGTGAATATTCGATGTAGTATTGCAGTTTTCCAGGTACATCCCAACGACGAACTTGATTTGTTTTTAGCTTCTATCTTCTTTCATGAAATTCATTGTAAAGATGCTGTGACCTGTCCGTAATTGCCACTGTTGCAGACAGAAAAAACATGATTAATTTCTCTTCCTGAGGTATGGATTATATGATGGGAAAAAGTCATAGATTGATTTCTGCATTATATGATCATTGATTCAATAGTTCAATATGCTACATCCTCTTTGGTCAAAGCATGACTGAGGTTTTTACGTGCTTATTCTTAATAACTTCATTGATTCAATATGTTAATCTGTGGATGTTTAACTTGAAGCTCTGATGTGCTAATCTCATGAAACTGTGTTTTGTCAGGATGCTTGCCAACTCTTGCTACAATTCCCGTCTGGATAGGACTATATAGAGCCCTCTCAAATGTGGCAAACGAGGTTGATAATTCGTTTAAACCATTGATATAGTTAGAGCTTGCTACAAAAATATTTCCATTAATCCGGACATTCTAATGTTAGAGTATGTTATTTTACTAGGGACTCCTGACAGAGGGATTTTTCTGGATACCCTCCCTTTCTGGTCCAATAACAATTGCTTCACGCCAAAGTGGGACTGGAACCTCTTGGCTTTTTCCTTTTGTGGTGAGTCAGTAAATATAAAATAAGTGTGCAGGTTATAATATTTGCTTCAAAAATTTACTAGGCCTTTCAATTCCGGTATGTTTCCCACCTATTAGCCTAGGTAAATGTGCATTTTATTTTTAAATAACTTACTCCAACATTTTGAATGGTCGCATGAAATTCAAAAATATTCAACATATCAACTGAGTGACTGTTAACTACTCTCCTACACATAGCTGACCTAATTAAATATTTTTAGTATTCTTTTCATATGTTAATGGCTTCATTTATGAACTCTTCCTTCCATCTCTTGATGCTGTTGCAGGATGGTCATCCACCTTTAGGATGGTCAGACACGATTGCATATCTAGTACTGCCAGTGCTGCTTGTTTTTTCACAGTACGCTTCTGCACAAATTTTGCAACCAACCCAGGTTTGTTGTGCTTAGTATTTGCAATCTAATATGCCATCATTTGATTTTTTAAGTCTATATTAAGTGCTTCAGATATTTAAAAGATGCTCGGTGCTCCAGATATTTCAACTAATTGCTTAACGTTGTTTAGAATAATATGTAGGTGCAGATAATTGCATCAGGAGCCTGTCCCGCTCCTATTTTTTTTAAGCATTTATATTATCACTTCAGTATTATTCTTTCTTCTAAGCGGGTAATGCTACATATGGAAAAAATATAAGACTTGAGGAATATATATGTGTATATATATGTATATATCTATATATATACATATATAGATAAGGATATCATCAATGAGTTCCCAGAAAAACCCTTGATACAATATTCCTGACGTCTAACCCTAGACGGGCTGGCGTTTAAGGAACCCACGACATTGAAGATTGAAGAATGAAATCCTTATTACGGAAACTCAAGTCTGCTCTCTCACTGTAGTGCATGTAGGTGTGATCAGCATCTATTACCTTTGGCATCTAGAGATCTGGTTAAATAGCTTAATATAAATTCAAGAAATAGCATTTCTCCAAAGTCATAATTTCCTACTGATCTCATCCCATGTCTTGAAAGAATGCTAAATTGACGTCCAAAAGTGGTGATAAACTGGAAAAAATCCCCTCAGAAATTCATGACCTCTTTACTTGAATAACTTTGTGAAATATTTTTGACTCCGATCGGTTGGAAACAAGGAAAATCATATTTCATGATAGATATTATTCTAGCAACAAGTATGATAGAAATTGAACACAATTTAGTGAAACCCACAAAAACTTGCTATTTCGTGAACAAATGTGCTTGCATTTGGTCTCGTCAAAGATCGTCCATCCCTCTCCTGCAGTTTATGATCTCCATCCAAGTTGGTACAATATGTTTTGATCATAGTCATGTATTTTTTATTGATAACCTTGTTTTCTGCCAAATATTAGTTTGCTTGAACTTTTGGCGCTCGATTCTCTTTCGCTTTCTAAAACGTACTGTTTTCATAATGTGGTGCTAAACACATAATGTTGAGCATTTTCTCTGTATTTTTTGTTTTTGATAATGGCAGCTGATTTTCTGTGAATGTAAATTTCAGGCAAATGATCCAAATCAATCGAGTGCTCAGGCTGTAACAAAAATTCTGCCTTTGATGATTGGTTATTTTGCTCTTTCTGTTCCATCGGGATTGAGTCTTTACTGGTGAGTCAGTCCTCTTCAGTCAAAAGAAAGACTTTCTTATGGAAGTGAAGAACACTGAATGAAATCACTTTATAGGTCCAGAGATATATAGTTCATGAAATATCTTATGCTAGTATAACATTATTCGCATGTTTTCGAAGCATTTATTGCCTGGGAAAAAAATTCCTCAGTGTTGCATAATATCCAGAGTAACATTTTTTTCCTTCTGAGAATTTCTTGTTTCCTTAGACATTTAATTTTATTCATTAGCAGTCCACGCTGTGCCTATTAAATATGCCTTACCTTCTATACCTTTGGACTTTGTGCTTCTCTTATGAAGTTTTCAATTTGTTTTAATCATATGCGGCTAATATTTATGTGTGTGCTTTGATGAACTTACGATGCTAATATGCTCGCTGGAACTGAGAGTTCACCTCATCCGCTTATGGGCATATTAGACAGCAAGGAAATGATTTGTTTTCCTTGTTGTCTTAATCCGCTTGATTTACCTTCTCCCTTAGAAATGATTTCTTTCTCTTGGGAACCAAATAAGAGAGTCTGTTGGGTTGGATTTATGATGATTTTCTCAATAGCATATTGATAAGACTGGTTTTATCGTCTCAGGGTCGTCTCTATGTCTATCAACTGCCATATAAACAGTTTTTCGGGTGAACAGGCATAGCCTGCTAACGTAAATACTCAAAGCAATTTACCCTGTTTAACATGTCGTCAACACCTTTGGTGATAGTTTTTTTTGGAGAAAACAAGCAAGTTCCTTTCTTAGCATCTTTTTTTCTGAAGTTCATTGATATCTGTAATAGAAGCTGGTGGTTTTTATTCGGAAAGATCTGAACATGGTCTTTGTGTAGGTTTACGAATAATATCTTGAGCATTGGACAACAAATATGGCTTCAAAAGCTTGGTGGTGCAAAAAACCCTGTCAAAGGATTTAGTGATAAAATTGTTAGGGAGCAGCCACAAAGCGTCCAAAAACCTAAACGGCTTATTGATTCCAACAAGTTCAACTCCACTTTCGATCTAAAACCAGAACCTACAGGGCCACGCCCAGGTGAAAGGTAAAATCCTAAGGGGATCATCTCTAAGTTTTTAAATTTCTACATACAAACCTTAGTACTTATTTTGTTTTATTTTTATTCAGATTTAAAAAGTTAAAGGAGCAAGAAGCCAGAAGGAAGCAGGAGCAGGAAGAGCGAAGGAGAGCTGAAGAGGCAGCTAAGGCGCATTTCTTAGAAAGCAAGGAACCAAACACAAATTCTGTTCAAATGGACAATAAAGAGCAGGTAAAAATTTCTGGGTCACGTCCTTCAGATGTCCGTGTGATGGTAGATTTTCATTATCCTAAACAGAAATTCCGACAGCACTGAAGGGAATATATTGCTCATATTATCCCCTTTAATTGGATAGGAATAAAACTCAACGGAGGCTGTTGTCACCTAACATGGAGCCATTATCAACACGAGGGCTTTCCATGTTCTATAGACCCATGTATAACTTTTGGACATTAGGGTATGATTTCTTCAGGAAAAAGTAATTTAGCTTTAAACCGAAAGTCTTTAGGGGCAGTTTCCAAAGATACATGACAGCCCCATGATGGGAGAAAAAACCCTATTAGAAATGAGTTCACAACAATACCCCCTTGGTGCATATCCTGTTTTCCCATGCTCTATGGGCAAGCCATGAAGAATTTTGTTCATCGTAGTCAATATGTGACATCAGGTCAAGTATTTGTGATTTATCATGAACATGACGGTATAAGGAGGACATTGATTTAATGGAAGGGCTTGATTGCAGAACTAACGTCTGCAAAGCTCTGCTGTGCAATAAATCACAGGAAGAATGGAACTTACATTTAGTTGGAAGTATTGAAAGCCAACACAGGAACTATTTAGTCGTCCTAGTGCAATGAAGATCTCTTTTATGAGGGAATTGGGGTCCACTTGTGTGAACCAACATATCCTCAATGTATCTTGGATGATTCATTCGATGATGAATATGACCTGATATGAGTTGTCAGAGAGGTGAGCATATATATATAAATAAATATATATATATATATATATATTTATATATATCTATAGATATACTTCTATGGTCGTAATATTATCTATGGCTCCAAATCAGACTGACGAATATCTTAGACCGACCCAGGCCTAGAGGGAGAAATATGAGGCTAAGATGTTGGATATCATGGACTCATGACTCTCATTTTCAGTTCTCATGCTAGCAGAGATCTTGTGCGTGCCTTTCACCATGGACTAGTTTGTGGCCGAGGTTGGCATACTCTGATAGAATCACTAGCCATGAGCAATTATGGTCACCAGGACATTATGTCAACTGTATTATGAGAAGGCAGGTTCATTGTTTGACTTTTATTTTCGACTTCTTTATCCGTAGTATTATGTTATCAACTGATACCATGTGACATTACAAATAGTAGAAAACAGACATGAACATCTACCTTTCTCTTTCTTTCATGGAATTTTCCTGAAGATCTGCTTTCTTGATTATGCCAAACACTTTTTAATAATACAGGCACTCTATCTACCTTTTTCTTTAATTTGATGTTATGTTGTCTTTGTATCATTAGGACTAATTCGACGACCCTTTCTTGGCTCCCTGAAGACCTCTGCAAGAGCTGGAAATTTTCCACGGTATGACTAGTCATGTAATTGTTGAATTTTATACGCCTAAAAAATAATTTTTGTGTTTCACTGATACATCTCTTGCCTTTGATAGCTTTTCTCACTGATTATGATTTTAATCGGTTTGATGTAAATATATTCTGTTCTTCGCCATTGCTTGTTATTTTCTATTTATGTTTCCATTCAATATGTCCTTGCCCCATGGCTTTTTATGGTAAAGGTCTCAGCACATGTCAGCCAGGAAACCTTCTTCACAGTGATGACTTCCTCACTTTTTTATGCTGCCATTTTGGCAAAAAGATAATAAAAATGCGTAGGATTTCGTCTGCAATGCTGGTCAGATATTAATGGAGATTTTTATTTTTATTTCCTTCTTTGCCAATTCTATTTTTGGGTAAAATTGCAGAGTACAGAGGCCATTTGATTAACCTGTTGCTTCTAAGCGAGTCAATGACCCACGGGTGTTGCTGACATCACAATCCACATGCTCTCCTATAAAGAAGTCAACTTCTATCCGTTCCTTTTGGCAAGAGCATGAATCTACAGCTACTAACTCGGCCTCTTTCAGATTCATTGGTCATCCATGGCTAAGAATATCACGGTGAAGTTCAGAGAATGAGTTGGGTATTTCTCACATGGCAGCACGGATCACTCACAAGATCAATCCATGATTTCCTGGTCTGTGAGGGGCCTCCCATGCACGAATTTCGGTGCCCACATGTACATTATATATTGATTTTTTGTTATGTAATGTTATTGATTTTTTCTTCTTACTATGATGGAGCAAAAGTCAGATCCAGGAGACCTACTGGCTCAATCAGGTTGCTCCAGATTTAGCTATTTTGGGTATTTGACCCCTGAATTGAGGATCCAAATGCGGTAATTATGACTTTTCCTCTGTCCTTCTATATCACTCTGTCGTGAGTGGTCTTGACTTTATTAGAACAAGTGCATTCATTGGTGAGAGTTGAGTCAAAACAAGAAGCTCATAACATGTGAGGTTTAAGAGTGCTGCTACTTGTTTCGATTGCATACTCGTACTAAAAATGATGAATATATTACTACTCACTCATACTGAGAATGATCGCCTGAGAATATGTGCCTAGCGTTCTTGATTTTATTTCATGAATCATCATCTTTTTTTAGTTGGTTGATTTTACTTGATTTTATGAACTTCTCATAAACATTTTTCAATGAAAAACCGTGTTTCAAGGCAAAGGAAACCTAGGAATTATTGGGCACAGAATAAGTAATCCAACGTTATCTCAAGAGATTAGGAGCATCTCATCTGTGTTCTTCCCTCATTGCCAACCCTTATTTTGCAATCAATCACAATTGTCTTTGAAAAAAGAATATTTATTTTATTTATTGTCTTCACCATGAAATATTAAGTAATAATTTCATTGATTCAAAAAAATATGTTCTTGGAAATTTATTTATTTTTCTGGCCTTTATTTCTATTTCTCTTTGAAAAGATTATGAGGGATCTAAGATGTAGGTAGGCGATTAGGTGAAGAGATGGAAAAAAAGACTCAGCCCAATGATCTCTCCTCAGATCCTCTAAACCCCATTAAATTGCCAGGTAAAAATTATTAAGCAAATTGGGCACCTTAAAAAATGAATTCAGTAAGTCAACTCCTATAAATATTTGTCAGCAAAAAGCCTCTTTTCAGTAATTTCAAGCAAGTCTTTTCATGCCATCTCATTCGACCATGCCTTTTAAGGTATTTTTTTGTAGTTTTTTATTAACTTCACAGTGGATATGAACTCCATTTTGGTTGGTATTCTCCCACAATTTATGTGTCTGGATTCCAAATAAAGTTATTTATTTATCTTCGTAAGTGGAAATTATTCTCATGGAATTACTCTCTGCGTTCTGAAGAGGAATTGTTTCCTCGACCTATGTTTCTTGGGAAATATGTGAGGTATTTCCGACTTTGAACGAATGCGAAAGTTTCCTTAAATGGGATCTCTTCAGGAGTTTTCTTGCAATGTGAGTCAACCTCTCTCTCTCTCTCTCTCTTTCTCCAACCGGCCATCCCTTCCTTGCCTGCTGTCCTCAGTTTTTACCCGCGGTTAAGGGGAAGAGAGAGAGAGAGAGCCGGAATTCGTAGCCGTTGCTGTGCGACATCCCAGGACGTCCTCTCTCACCGTCAACGGGACGCAGCTCACTCGGTGCGCCTCCCCGCCCCATTGACCCATCAGGGTCTGCCCTCCTATATAAACCCCCGCCGAGAGAACCTCTTCCCCACCAGCTTCATCCCCCATATCTCCTCTGCAGCACTTCCTTGAGTTGCATCATCTCCGATCCCTTTCAGGGAGTGCTGCAGAGCGAGCCCCTCCCCAGCCCCAAGATGGCCCTTCACATCTCCTCCCTCGCCATCGTCTTCCTCGCCGTCGCCGGCTCCGCCGTCGCCGCCGCCCAGCCCCCCGCCGCCGCCCCCACCACCTCATTCGCAGCTGCACCCACCTCCAGAAAGCATATTCCGGCAGCCTCCCCCGCTGTCTCCGCCACCGCCACCGCCCCCGGCGCCTCTTCCCCCACTTCCTCGGTGAAAGCTCCCGTCGCCGCAGTCTCACCGGTGGCGGCAGCTCCCACCTCTTTCGCCACCGCAACGTCCCCCTCAGTCGCCGCCGCCACCTCGCCCTCCACCGCTGCCGTGCCGGAGGGAGCCGCCGACGGCAGCGGAGCCTTCACCACCAAGGTCACATATCCCGCCGCCGCCGGCATCGCCATGGCCACCGGCTTCTTCTTCCTCCTCTGAAAGGCCAACACTTCCGGTGGCGCCGCCTGTTCGCCGACTCTGCTTGCCGGAGACGTTGACTACGGGCGCGGGGAGGGGATCCGATCAGCTGGTGAAACCTGTAGAAATAAAATCCAAGACGCCAGAAGAATACCCCGCGGTTGTATTCGGTCTCCTTTTAACCTCGGAGTCTAAGCGGCTTGAAACGTTTCTTCTTTCTCCTCGTCTTCTTCATAACCCCTCGAGAGCCACCATGCAAACCCATGCAGGCGCCGTACCTCAAGTGGCTCTCTAGCTCCCTCCCCGAGGGTCAACGGCTGTATCTTCCAAATAATAGTCAACACGCCAATCAGACGGTAGAAATAAGTGATTGTGAGATATGGATGGACGGGAAAAGAATGATAGAAATGTCAGAAGTGATTATTCATAACTAATTAGCCATAAGGGAGAGGCTCAAATTATAAAGAAATTTCATTCGAAAAAATCTCTTATTTTCATTTCTGAACATTAAAAAAGCAAAATTCGTCAGAATTTCGAATAGTTGAAACTCAATACAATATGACCTTTAAAACTTCAGGTATCCTCTAAGAAAAACTAATACAATATAGCCGTAAAACACTAACATTCTAATGAGTCCAATAAGAATTTTTTATTGTTAAAATAGAACCAAGAATATATCTTGAAAGAAAAATAATAATTTTTCATTTAAAAATAATCTAAGTTACCTCAAAAAAATCATGAATATCAATTGGACAAACTAAATCATGACCTCAATATTAACAATCATTACTTTGATGACTTATAATAATTCAAAATATATTTTTAATTAATATTCATTAATATTGTACAAATCTTGAATAGTTGTGTAAATATGATTCAATCAATTGATCTGATAATAAGATTAATTTAAGTTAATGATTTAACATCATGCACATCTGGTATATTGTGTACGCTTCAACACCAATATTTTACTTGAACAATTTTCATTGATTTTGATGTGCTAATCATTACTTTCCATCATTGGTTATTTTTATAAATTTTTAGTACTTTATACTATAATAAAAAAAATTAATTATTTTAATTAGAGAAATCAACTAAAATTTGGAATTTTAGTCCCATGCTTATATTCTCTCTATTTATTGATCTTATGCGTTTCTATCATCATCAAAGTATTATAAATTAATGCACCAGCAGAAACACAATTATAGGTATTTTTTGTTGGTTTTAAGATAGCACTAAGATAATGAAAAGGTGGTTGAATTGATCTTATTCTAATTTTAACTCTGGTCCACAATTCTAATATTTCTTGATCTTTTATTTTGATATTCAAGTCTCCTAGACTTCCTAGATCTAAATCTTAATCACATCAAGAATTTTCTAACAGTTTAGTATCATGATTATATTCACTCTCCAAGAACACTTTATTCCTAGGTTCTGTTTAAACACCATCTAGTGACTATTGTTGAGTATAGTGTCCATCTCTCTTAGAATTTCAAACCAAAGTATTCTTCTTGATTCATGGCTCTACATGGGCCAAAGCTGATTATAAGGCTCAGCTCTTGTGTGTGATTAAGTTAAACTATATCATAAATTTATCATGTAAAAAATAAAGAATGAGACCAAGCTTTTTCTATAATTTGATGAAGAAATAATTAGATTGTGTTTGATTTCTTTCTTCCTTTTCATATTTGTAAGCTATCTAATTGTAGAAGATGTTGATCTGAATTAAGGTTAAGCAGAATTCTTTTTTGACATCAAGATTCACTCCCAACTCGTTTTTCTCATTATTGAGGCAATCTTCAAATTTCAGTTTGTTGTATTTAATTCTCTGATAAAATTGTTGGAATATAATTCAAGATCAAAGAGTAGTTGAGTATGATCATTCGAAAAGGTAATTAGCCATTAGATAAGGCTTGAATCTTTAGAAAAATTCAAGTCAAGCCCTTCTCCTATCTTTTTATTGTAATTTATCATTAAGATTCAGAAATTAGTTACAAATTTAACTGGTCAAAAAGCAATATGATAGATCCTTCATGGGTTTGGCTTTGTTATATGCTTATGAAGTAATTATAATATAGTTAATATTTAACATATATATCCAAAAATTTCTGTTCAAAGTACCTACAAATAATTTGTTAGCATTAAAGCATATTTGATGATATATATTATAATAAAGTAATGATTTCAAAGCCAATTTAACTCCAAATCACCTCAAGTGGAATATTAATATGAAATAGACACGCTGAATCTTCATGTTAGTATTCAAAAAGATTATTTATGTGGCATATGATATTTCCAAAAAACTTTTAAGTTAATATTTAAAGATATTAATAATTTTCTTAGAAAGTTATCTATATACTTTGGATTCAATTAATTAATTCATCATTAGAAAAAATCAGACAATACTTTAAAAGTATTGACATCTAATCTAATATTTATGCTTTCCATATATTTTATTTTAAATATCCACATAAAAATTGGTGTCCAAATCATTACTCTTCAAGAGTATTATTTTTAATCATTACTTGTACTCTCCATTGTTCTAAACAAAGTAGTGATTTCAAGAAAAAAATTAATTGCTAATCTGGAATTAAAACTATGATCATGAAATGCAGCCATTGAATCATCATCTGAACAGCAACAACAGTCGTCATAAATTTATAATTATTCTTTTTCAAGCATAAGTCAAAATATCACTGAGTTGTGATATACACATCCGCCATCACTAGTTTCTTCCCCTCTACTCTTAGAATGTGTTATTATTGATTGCCAAAACTAGTGTGCCAATAAAAATGGCCCGAAAGGAGAAAAAAAGAAATGGTCTTTTCCCCTCCTTTTAGGGCATCAAGGTGCTGCAGAAAAATAGGGTTGGAAGCCATCTGGCACTTGAAAGAGCTCCATCTTCTTTGTGGAGAAAGGAAGCGACTATTTTAGGTGGAGTTTCAGCTTGGAAAAGAGGGAAAGACGTAAACCTTACACCTCTATCTAATTGGTGTTCCTATTGACTTCAAAAAGAGAAGACCTTCATGCTCCAAGTATTTCAAACTTATTATTGTTCTTGGTGTGAACATAGGAGGTTTTTTCTCTGAACCACCAAACAATATGTAACCTACTAACTTTTATTATGACGTGATTATTCAATTATTCCATCAGTTTGAGATCTGCAATATTATGGGTCATTAAATCTTTGGAAATACTTATTCTTATTAGAAAAATACATCTGACATTTTTCTCCTGCCTTGTCATTCGTTAACTTTGTGATCTGCTTTTGTTACTTGCATAGCAATATCTGTATCTAAGATCTAACTTATGGTATCTCAGATTTTGTGTCAACTCTTTTTTCTCAAAGTTATTTTTCGCAACATTTGGTATAAGACCCAAACTAGTGTTTCTCATCTTTGCCCTGGTTTTCTAAAGATGTCAATGGAAATGTTTGAAGTTGTAAAGTTTGATGCAAAGATTGATTTTGCCCTATGGCGAAATAGAGTAAAGGCAATCCCCTATACAATAAGGTTTTTACAAAGCTTTTTAGGGTAGGAAAAAAATAAAAAAATAAAGTAATGGAAAATGGTATGAGTTGAATTTGAAAAGATTTAATAAAATATAGTTGTATTTTCCTGATGATGTGAAGTATAACATTACTAGTATAGATATTATTATTGATTTATAGAACCAATTAGAGATGTAGTAAACGTCAAAGAGCCTTAAAAATAAGAAATATTTGAAGAAGAGAATATATAATTAATGTATTCATGGAGTAAATATGTTAGAACATATGAATGTTTTTGGCAAGTTGATTGCATAGCTTTGTGGTTTGAAAATTAAAGAGGGGCAAGAAGATTAACCTATTCTTCTCTCATGCTTACCTCAGTCCTATGACCATTTGGTAATTACTGTTCTATATTCTAAGGACACTATAGGGACGGAGAAGGTTAAATCTATATTATTACCAAATTATTTTAGACATAAATATCCCAAATATGGTGAGAGCTTAGTTGTTAAAGGTCAGGGTCAAAAAAGAAGATGTCAAAAAATTAAAGATTGCAAGGAAAATAGTTTCCAATCAAAATTGAAGGGAAAATGATATGTGCCACTACTTTAAAGAAGAAGGTAATTGAAAATAAGATTCGTCCTAAACTCTTTGTCATAAACTCAAAGGAAGAAAAAAGGCTTAGAAACTAGGAAAATGATAAAACATGTTACCATATGAGTTTGGAACTACTGCAATGCAATTCCTCACTTCGGCATTGAGTGGGGAAATATCATCATAGAAGTTGAACTGGTAGGAGAGCTTCTTGGGAACAGGTTTATCATTACACCTTCATACATGTCCTAACACTCTCTCGCCAATTACAAGGATCTCAAAATTTGAAGGAGAAGGGTAGCCATTTTAGGTCTTATCAGCAGAATCCATATTCTGCAGAACATTCTTCCACTCTTAATCAATTCTTTTTTACCAATTTGATTTGAATTTTTTTATTTTATTTTTAATGGAATAGCACCACTACGTGCTTCTTTTCATAGAATTAAACTTCAGCTAGAGCTCCTCACTGATATTGTGAAGGATGGGAATCAATTATATACAATTATCCGATTTAGCTTTTTAAGCAGTCCGATAATTTATAGAAAATTCTCAGCCATTACGCTCTCTGTCTCAGCCACAAATTGCACGTGTAGAATCTTAGATCCCTAGATGACACCTCTGTCTACTGTCCTCCATATAAGGACGCAAAGTACCAGCAGAAAGATGAACATATAGACCATGAAGTGCATGAAGTGGCCAAATGGTTCGTTGTTCACTGTGATGGAAATGGGTCGTAGTTTCTTGGCCAATCCCATGACGACTAGAACCGTGTAGAAAAAATGCTCTAATCTTTATGTATCAAGAGCCTTGCCAAAATCAAGTTTTATGACCAGGCATTACTTTTCTCCCGTTAACTAGTGGACAGCCTCACAGTCGGCAAGGAACAAGCATGCACTGCCGCTTCCCTGCATATAGTTGACTGGTATTTATCTATCAAATTAGTTCATCGTTGATTGTTCAGCCATCCTTTCCAGCGGTAATTTGATACCAACCATTCATAGGCTTTGTTGGCCTCAGAAACCGTCACCTCCACAGCTCCCTTCTTCCAAAAGACAGAGAATTGGAGCTAACTTGTCTAATTATGAGAGACCGACCTCTTCCCAAAATCTGTCACAAAAGGGTTCAGATCTACGAACCATTCTGTTCCATGCCCTAAACATTTGACATGCAGTAACTATGCACACCAAAAGTATGGAGCCAAAGGTCGCAGCCGGCTGAAGAACTAAGAAGTCGTCGGCATTCTTGTCATAATGCATTGATAATTTTGACGCATAGGTAGTGGCTCCTAAAGACGAATTTATTTATGTATAGAATACTAGTATTTATGTGTTGGCTCGATAATTGTGATTTCTGTATTTAGATTGCTATTTTCACTCGTGTTCATTTAAATATTACATTAACACATACAAATTTTTCAATGGAAACAACATTTAATGTAAAAGAAAATTATGATAGGAACAATGTAAATCAAGATGTTTAATAGATGTAAGACATGCACAGGATTTGAGAAAAAAGTCTAATCTATTTATGTACCTTTGATGCAAGTGGCTGCATTGTACTAATGGCAAGTACATTAATCAAATTAGAAATTGTGTAGTATTTGTTATGAAAGGAGAGAAATTTGAGTTATTATATATGTTGCTTGAGAAAATTATCTCTTGTGATCCAGTCACTACATCTCATTCAAAAGATTAAGGGGCAACTATGTTGACCATACAAGTAAGAAAAGAACATTAGAATCGCACAATCAAAAATTATTCAAACATGTTAGATCTTGTAGAATTGATTTTTTTAGAACTTGTGTTCTTGGCAAATAATGTAAGGCTAAGTTTTTATCTTCTACGAGAAGAAAAAACTATTCTTAACTTTGTCCATTCAGATATTGGGGATATATTTATAATTACCTCATTGGGACGAGTTAGGTAGCTTTTTACTTATTAATAACTTCTCTAGAGTTTTAGTTTATTTTTTGAAACACAAGTTTGAAGTGTTTCAATCATTTAGAATTTGGAATGCTAAAGTTGAGAAACATAGCAACAAGGAAATTAAGATCTAACACACCAATAATAATGTGAGTCCCCTTCAGATAAGTTTGAAACTTTTTGTTCATTGAAAGGCATACTATGTTCAAATGATTATTTTGCAAAAACACAATATAATATAATAACTAAAATGATGAGTAAGACATTACTTGAGAGAGCCTACTAAACATTTCTGCCAAAACTCTAATCAATTTTGGACCAAGGCTATTAATATAACATTTCTTTTCTTTATGCCATTATTGAATGTTAAAATCCTATAATTAGTTAGAAATTCAAACGATCAAAAATCAGTAAGACTTATCCCTTAAGGATTCATATTTTATCTAGTGTTAAACTAATAAACGTAGCAATTATGCATTAAAATATGTATCCAAAGTTCAAGGTTCTAGCATTTTGGATGAGAATATGTTATCATTAAAATAGAATCATAAATACATCTTGAAATAAATAACTCTACAACTAAATTAAATTCAAATTTCATCAAATAAAAAATTATTAGGTTGACATATTGAATGTTAATTTTAATATTTGACATCATCGCTTCAGTAATATATAATATTCCAAGATCATTTTTCAATTCATATTCAGTAGTATCCCGAAAGGTTTTATGACTATATACAACTCAAATTCATTCAATTAATTCTCCATTTAGAATGATCCAAAGTAATAATTTCAAATATGAACATCTTGAATACTAAATAAATTTTCATCCCAAATTTTATTTTAAACATTCAAAAAAAAATCAATCTCCCAATCATTAATTTTCATCAATGAAAGTTTTCATACTTATTAGCACTTTATACAACAGTATAAAAAGAAATGATTTCAAGTAGAAAAATCATCATAAACCTGGAATGGAAATCACAAGTATTAAATAAATTCATTGGATCATCATATACATAGTTAACATCATTATTATGTATTTTTTATAAATTCTATTTATCTAACTTCGAGCATGTGCTCAAGAGATCACTTATGAATACAACACATATATGACCTATTCAGCAGAATTCAATACAATTATTTAACTTACGTCTATTTGGCATAATTAAGGCTGGTGGTAGTTTTAACCTTTTGGCACAATACTAAGGAAGGAGGTAAATTGGTTTTTCATTCTTTCTCTTTCTAGATACTAGGATCTTGACACCAAGATAAGTATTTCACACAATTTTTTTAGTGGTTTAGTTATTTAACCTATTCTATTAGTCTAGTATCATGTGTGTTCCCACTAGATTTAATGGCTCTAACCAACTCAAGATCCTAGTTATGAATTTTCTTCTAGATCCCCAACTCTAGGGGACCAAACTAAGGGAGAATCTACTCCAGATTTATGGTATAGGGGAAAATAAGATTAGCACCTAATCCTCAAGATTATGAATCTAGATGGCACTCGTTCAAGTTTATTTTTAAAAATTAAAATTCTTATCTTGCCATCATGAAAAGTTGTATACTTCACCAATTTCACTTGAATAATCATTTTTAAAATTTTTGAAAGTTATAATTTATTGAAAAAAAATAATAGGTGCTCTTGTGGCAATGTCACTTGTATAATCATTTTAATTCTAGCTATTATAGGTGACTGTTGCGAGGCCAAAGCTGAACCCTCTAAGAAGAGACTTTATATTAATTGCATAAATAGTATGAGTAATGTAGAGTTCCATCATCATTGGTCTGATGGTCTTGTGAATTGTTCTATGCATTGGCACATTCAAGAACTTAATATGTGCTTTAAAAGTTTTACATTAGTAATGAAAAAACATTAAATTTACACCACAAATTTTGTAATTTACATACAACTAGTTTAAAACTTATAAATCGAAAGTTTTCTATGGGATTAAAGATTTTATCTTATCTTTGTTTTGTCACCACCAACAAGAGTGAGGTTATTGAACTCCAAGTGTTGATGATGACAATATTCAAATTTTTATTTTTCAAAAGTGAATATAAAACAATTTCCTAAATGCTTCATCAATTAGGGTTTAAATAATTTAATTTCTACACTTTTTAACAATTAATTCGTTACATATTGAAAGCACTTAAAGTTTTAAAAATATTTAAAGCATTTAAATATTTTACTCACTAGACAATATTGGGTAATCTATTGCACACATTTACCCAAACGTTTCAAAGTGTGGACTTGAGTTTTAATGATACTTTTTTATTTATTTCGTCACTATCATCTTACTATCAAAAAGTTTTTGTTAGGTTAACTTATACCTAGACTTAATTGAAAGTTTTACACTTTGCTCATCTAGTGAAAATTGTTACACATGCATTGAAACAATTTTAGCTACTACAAGCGAACATTGTAATAAAAAAATGAACTGAACAAGAGACCTCATCTACTTTGAAAGAAGAAGAAAGTGAGCTCCAAGTATGAATAGCAATCTTTTCATTAGGCCCATATTTTTGATAAGAGTCAAATGATACATAAAGCACTACCAACTACATCAACACCTTTAATAAAGGAGATGTACTACAAGTGCTATATAAAGTTGCCACATCAAATAAAAAAATGAACCTAGCCTGATTCAATTTCAACAACATTTGTTAAAATATTTTAATTCTTAATTAATGCATTTTAAATTTAGGTACTACACTATTAAATAATGTTGTGAGGAAAACTATGAGTTGTGTCTTGGAATCATAAAACCAATGAACGAGTGCAAGTATCTAGACGAGTGATCAAAAGTTTAGAAAGCTAATGGAGGATTGAGAGCCTATCAACCATCTATATGCTAGTTCTATGACTGTGAGATTGACATGATTGCACTCTTAAGATACATACTCTGTCATTGTGTGTAGATTTTCTAACTCTTTTATCTTTCTGTATACATATACTACTTTGTTACTTCATGAATTCGAAAAGTAAATTGAATCTACTCGATTAAATTAATCATTATAATCTATCTAATAATAAATAGCACATGTCTAGTCGTCAAGCCTTCAAATTAGACAGTCAATCTGATGATCAAGGAAACATTCCAGAAATGGGCTACCTAAGAATTCACAAGATCATCAAATAGAACCCAGAATGTTCATGAGTAGGCTACGCCCAGACAACGGCCCAACCCAACCTAGGCTTTCTTGATTTGGGCCGAAGATCAGGTCCCAAGAAAGAAAGAATGCCTGGCACAGTGATTATCTATGCGGGATCGAGCTTGAAAAGGTGAAGTCCAGAAGCCTGTTTTAACCATTTCTTACGATTTCTTAAGATGTTGATAAAGAAGAGCCAACTTCGGCTATGATGAACATCAAAGGATATCACTAAGAGCACCAAAGAGCACTTACCAAAGAAAGGGAATTAAGATCTCACTCAAAAAGTAGGAAGGTTCCCATCTGCCCCTTTCCTCAAGCTGCAAGGAAATGAGGTTGTCAAGAATATATCGTTAGTGCATTCAATGAAGCAGCCCATATGTTCGAAACTGAAACAAAATTCTTAATAATGGGTTCATCTATTTGGTATGTATAACATTTTCACTATTACATGAAGCTCCTGGCTCGTGGAGCTGTTGGGCTGGAGATGCAAGGTAGATTGTTTTCCTGTCTGTCAAGTATGAAACACCGGATAGGTTATAAACTGCAACATGAGGATCATGAGAAGAGCCATATCTGCCATTTGTCCTCTCCATTGCTACAAGGAAGCTCTATTTGGCCATAAGCGCCCCCCCCGCCCCCCCCCCAAAAGGAGTGGACCCCTCTTGGATTTCATGAAGAAATCCAGCAGGAGAGTGACCAGGCAAATATTACAAGTAAAAAATTAGTACTTCAGTCGAGAAGATTATGGCCATTAAATTGATGATCTAGTCCCACAACGCTATATTTGCATGCAAGAATCACCAAAAATTATACATACTATTAAAAGATATTTTGCAGCTGCCAAGCTAAAAGAAATTAATTACCATGCATATATATAAGTTGGAAGAATGTGACGATAAAAGCATGTGCATTGGCAATTGGCGTTGACGCAAAGCTTCTGATTCATTGGGAAAAGAGAAAATCTAGTAAGATCGTGAGTGGCACAAAATTCTAGAGCTGAATTGTAAAGCAGAATATATAGTAGTCAAATGAATCATTGTGTTCAAGTAATGGCCTAAATTCATGTGCCCATCCGTACAGATCCAAACCAGATCCTTTCTTACTTAAGAAGGCAATCATTGCTTAAAATAAGACCAACTTTGGTCCGAGGAATAAAATTTTGGATCATCAAATTCAGCAGCAATTACTGGTTACAAGGAACTGTATATACAGCGTGTATACTCAGCAACTTGTTATCAGAAAAACCCAAGCTCGACTGATTTCTCGCCAATAGAAGATATACTCAGCAACTTTTGTATTCCTCTATAGGAGAAAAAAAAAACTCCATTCTAATACATGAGAAACGCCAGTCAGGTGAGAAAATCGTGTGAGATGCAGATGTTCAATGTGTCAGCCAACCACCTGTGATTGAAGACTTTAGTCAATCGTATCTGACTGCCGTTTGGTTAATTGAGCATATCTACCGTTAATTGATAGAAGCTGCCTGTGATTTCCCACCTGCATGAGGAGAGTAGATCCCGTTTTGGGCTCTCATGAAATATTTGATAAAATGATCGATTTTATATGCAATGATAACTACCTCAACAATTTCGCCAGCATCCATGACTACTATTCTGTCCGCAGATTGTATTGTTGATAACCTAACAAAAAAAAAATTAACTATTAGAAGGGAATACCTTGCTGTGACTTACTTCTACGGACACAGCAGAGAGGGTGGAGGAGAGTATGTGAGAAGAAGCCAGTATGAGAGTCATTGCGTGATAAGGGATTATGGGTTAAGATTTTAAGAAAAGTTAAAATAGAAAATCCATATCAATATAGCTGATCCGGGTTAGGGAGTGTGAAAAAGCTAAAAATGGTGTTTTGACCAATCCAAGAAAAGGAGAATGCTTAACTGAGCCCAATGTTTTCTGAAAAACAGCCAATGATTAGTATTTTGATTGATTTTCTAGCATTAATTTGATGATATTCACTCAGTTATATGGCTGAGATAATTTTCACGTAAATAAAAATGAACTTTGTCTCATTGAAACAATGGATCTTAAGATCTAGAGAATTCAGATGAAATTTATGATGCAAAAAAATCAATTTTGTAAAAAAAATTAAATAATGGAAAAATAGAGAGAAATTGCATATGGTGGAGCACGATGATATTAGAAGATACATACGTGGGAATGCATGCAGATTAGCGATCGGAAAATAAACATAAGACATACAAAATATAAAATCAAACTTATGCAGTTACATATATTGCCCCGCTTCAAATAATAACAGATATTGGATTTACTGCATAATGATGGTCGCCAATACACACTACTATAAGCGCAAATATCTTGTTACAAGTTTAAAGGATTACCGTTTGTGAACAATTCAAGACAACTAACACTACTCTGCATGGTTAAGTTGCAGCTATAATTGCATCGGTATATGATTCTTGAGTAGACCAAGAGAGCTTTTCAGGTTTAAACAGCCGTTTTTCCTAGGACCAAATTATGTCAAAGCTTATCTCCATCATTCTTCTATCTCTTCCTCTACATCCAAAAATCTTCTTACATTATGGACTATTTTTTCTTAAAGAAACTCTCAAAAACAGGGACAATACAGAGCACGCAATTAACATCATCACCAGCTCAATCTGAATAATCCAGCAAAGAAGTTCCCGCAGTGCGAGGCTTTCTCTTCTCATTCCTCAATATATAAAGTGAAGGAAGTCCAACACCATCACAATCAAATGTATATCAACCACAATCAGGAGAATAAAGTACAAGGAAAGGAAAAACGGATGGCATTTTCACCTATGTGCAATAACAATGACTGTTCTCTTTTTCTTGGAGCTGATTCGAAATTCATGAAGAAGTTCCTGTGTAATTCCACAACCAAAAAAGATTAATTTGGATATCTTTTCTCACATTTAGGTGCAAACTTTTTACATGGAAATAATTTTTCTTCGTATCTTTACTGGGGCAGGAGAGCCATTCCAGAGAAACTACCTTTACATAATGTTCACTCTCCGCATCAAGTGCACTGGTAGCTTCATCAAGAATCAGAATGTCCGGGTCTCTAAGAATCGCCCTTGCAATAGCTATCCGCTGCTTTTGACCCCCACTAAGCAGACCATCACCCACAAGTGTCTCATACCCATTGGGAAGAGATGATATAAACCCATGGGCAAATGCCTGTTTAGCAGCCAATTCCACATCTTCATGAGTAATTTTTCTCGTGCAACCATAACTTATGTTCGAGTGAACATCTGTTCGAAAAAGGCGAGGTTCCTGCATAAGACAAAACAGACAAGGATTGAGAATGCATGACAAACACAGAGCAAGTACATGTGAGGATGGGGAATCCATATCTACCTGACCCACATATCCAATTCTTTCTCTCAGCCATTTTTTATCCAGATCATTCATAGGGAATCCATCAATTAATATCTGCAAGTAGGTGACACATTGAGAACATGTAAACAGCATGAATTTTTGATTCGCAGAGATGCGAAGTGATGGTTCAAATGAACATAAGTACACGTGGCAGTGGAAAATTTCAAAACCACAAATTCCAGAGAATTGGGATATCATGTTGCAACTTTAAAATTTGAATGTAGAATTGATAAGCATGCAACTTTAAAGTATAATTGATAATTTTATACGATCTACAGAGAGTTATTTCCTCATATCCATGAGACATTTCCAGTGAACAAAGACAGAAAAACATAAAACACAGACCAGATTAAGCAATTCTCTTTTCTCGTTTTCTGTGAAAAATCAAGCATCGTCCCCTCCCTACACAGTGGCTATGCTACAATCCGGGTACCATATTTCCCTATGGTAAACTTCTCATGAAAGAGATGCTACACAGCTTTATGAATTAAAGTTAAGATGATGACTATGAGGAGAAGGAAATTAATCACATAATATACTCATGAAGTGAGAACACTCTGACAGAAATTTGATCAATATAAAATTACTGATATGAATGATCCATTTGATGCAGCTTTGTATAGAGAGGAAACAGAAAGAGATAAAACATATGAATACCTCGTAGGACTGAATTCTGAGTATAATCAAGTCAGAATTCAAATCTTAGGAAGAGAGAATCTACCTCTTCTAAATGAAGTAATCTCCCTGGATAGGGAGGAAAAAAGTCGTCGGAATCTAATCCTAGGTTCCTAAAATGTGGACAATTCAGCATTTGTGGCTAAAAATGACAAGAATTATGACAACAACAATACTAAAACTAGAGGTCAACCTTCAAGACAAGAGAGGACTCCTAGTAATAATTTTAGAGATACTTTGTGGTGTAAATTAAGGAACACAATTGAAAAATGTTATATATTACATGGGATATCTCAAAATCACAAATGGGGACAGAAAAAGGACAGCATAAGATTGGAGATCAAGCACACATCACTGTTGCACAACAAGAAGTTAATACTTTAGATCAAGGACAAGCTATTATATAAGAACCTCCACAATTCTAGGTACACAAGCCTTGTGCTCACTTGCTTGTTCAAGTAAGTTTCCAACTTTCATTGGGTTGAGTGCCTCAATAAATAGTAAACCCTCACTTTGGATCTTCGATTTAAGTACCACAGAACATATAACCTATGCTTCTCATCTATTCAACTCTTATGCCCTTACTCCAACCAATAAGAAAATTACCACAGTCATTGGTTCCTTGGTCACGATTTTCGGAACAAGAAACATCTACCTATCACCATGCATTATTTTGAAAATGTATTTTATATCACTATGCTAACCACCAACTTCATATCTGTTAGCAAACTCAAATGAGACCTAGGTAATGTTGACTTTGACCCTAACAGTTATCTATTTTTTGACAAGATGTCTAGGAGGACGATTGGATATGCTAGAGAATGGAGTGGGTTCTATTATCTAGAACTTCCAAGTTAGTCAAACATAGCAGTAGATCAAAACAACATTCTCAAGGATCCTAATCTATCGAAAATGGACAAAATTTGGCTTCAGCATCGAAGATTGGTGCACCCCTTTTAAAAAACTTGTTTCCATCTTTGTTTCACAACTTGGATGTATATGAATTCAAGTGTGAAGTATGTGAGTTCATAAGACATTAGAAAACTATTTCTCCTTAAAACAATATGAAATGTTTAATACCCTTTTTTCATGGGTGATGTATGAGGGCTTGCACTCACAGCTAACACTAGTGGAGCTAGGTGGTTTATCACTTTTATTAATAACTATACAAGAATGACGTTCATTTATTAGCCTAAAAATAAATCCAACATTAGTATGGCACTCATACAATTCTGTTCTCTAGTAAAAACATATATTGAGACAATAGTTAAGAGATTTCGATCCAATAACACTACTTCAATCAAACCTTAACTTCTTATTTCCAGAAGGAAGGTCTACTACATGAGTCATCATGTGTTTATACACCCCAAAAGAATGGGATGGCTGAACGAAAAAATAGTCATCTGTTAAGGATGACTAAAGCATTCCTTATTCAAAATAATGTACTGAAATATTTTTGAGGTGAGGTTCTTATGGCTGCCCACCTTATAAATCAATTAACAACTAAATCATTAAATCTTAAAAGTCTAATTGGCAAGTTACCTTTCTTCTATCCTCACATTCTATTAAAAACAAACTTTATACCAAAAGCATTTGGGTGTACATACTTTGTTCATATTTATGAACAACGTAGAGATAAATTAGATCTTAGAGCTCTAAAATGTATTTTTGTAGGATATTCTAACAAAAAAAATAAGTTTCAAGAGATGTTACCTTCAATGAGAAAGAAGCATACTATAATACATTGAATCATCATGAGAAGATTCAAACGTTTGAGGATCTGAAATTAATTTTTTTACTTCCCACCTCGAATTTATTACCAGACTCCACCATTGTTCCCATCGAACCACTATTCTTGAATCTATTCTCAATAAAGAACCCAAAAGAGGAAGATTTTGCCAAGTATATTCTAGAAAAAAGGGAAATGCTCTAGAATCTATACATGTTCAAGAGTCGTCTTAAGATGAGTCAAATGAGACATCTCACACCACCACCTTACCTATTGATGAAAACTTGCCTATTGCCCTTTGAAGAGGGGTAAGAAAATGTACTCAAAACCTTGATATCTTATTGCACTTTTTGTATCCTATGCTAGATTATCACCTTCACATAACACCTTTGTATCTAACCTAAATTCTACCTCCAAAGACTATTTTGAGGCTTTTACTCATGAGAAGTGGAGACAAGCTATGAAATGAAGAGATGAAGGCTTTAGAGAAAAATAATACTCAAGAACTTGTGTATCTCCTGATAGGGAAGAAAGTTGTTGGCTGAAAATGGGTATATACAATTAAGTATTGTGTAGATGCATCCATAGAAAGATACAGAGCCTAATTGGTTGCTAAAAGGGTACACACAAATTTATGGAATCATTTACGTTGAAACTTTTGCACTAGTGGCAAAAATAAATATAATCAGGATAATTTTGTCATTAGAAACTATCTTTGATTAGAATCTTCAGTAATTTGATATTAAAAATATATTTTTACATGGACAGTTAGAAGAGGAAATCTATATGGAGGTACTACATAGATATGAGAAGAACTTAGATGCTACTATAGTGTGTAGATTGAAGGAACCATTGCGTGGGCTTAAACAATCTCCTCAAGCTTGGTCTGATAAAGTTATGAAGGTTATGCACAAGATGGAATATAAATAAAGTCTAGGTGACCAGACATTATATATCAAACATTCACCTTTAGAGGAAGTAACGATCCTAATAGTATACATTGATGATATAATAGTGATTGGAAAAAGAAACTCCTCAATCAATGTTTATCCTACGAATTTGAAATGAAAATCCTAAGAAGATTAAAATACTTTCTAGGTATTGAAGTTGCTTACTCCAAGAATTATATTTTCTTATCTCAACAAAATTATGTAATGGGATTTGCTGTAAGAAATTGGTAAAACAACTTGCAAACCAGTTAACTCTCCAATTGATCTTAATCTCAAGCGAAGTACAGCTGAGGAAGACATTACTATGGATAAAGAGATGTATCAACTATTGGTAGGTAAATTGATCTATTTATCACATACATGACCAGGCATAGTTTATATAGTCAATGTAATTAGCCAATTCATGCACAGTCCAAAGTAAATACATTTGCAGGCAATATATCATGTTCTACACTATCTAAAAGGAACATCAAGGAAAGGAATTTTGTTCAAGAATCTTGATCATTTAACACCTTAAGTATACACAGATGTAAATTATGCTGGATCTATTGTAGATTGGTGGTCAACATCTAGATATTGTGCATTTCTTGTAGGAAATCTTATTACTTGGAGTAAGAAATAAAGTGCTATAGCTTACATATTGTGCATTTCTTGTAGGAAATCTTATTACTTGGAGTAAGAAATAAAGTGTTATAGCTAGATCAAGTGCAGAAGCTGAATTTCGAGCTATGCCACAAGGTATTTGAAAGATTTGAAGATCAAGATAAATGGTCTAATAAAGCTTTATTGTGATAATAAATCGGCCATCAGTATTGCTCACAATCTTATTCAACATGTCAGAACTAAATGCAGAGATTGATTGTCACTTCATAAAAGAAAAATTAGATAGGGGGCTGATCTGTACTCCATATGTACCTACAACTGATCAAATTATAAATATATTCACAAAAAGACTACACATCAGCATCTTCAATCATCTCGTCTATCAGTTGTAAATGGACAACATACATTCACCAACTTGAGAGGGAGTGTTAGAAATAAGTGAATAATCTTTTTTTTGTGTTTCTAATCTTTTAATTTTTCTATTCATTATATCTCTTAATATGGTCATAGACTGAACCGGTTTGGTTCTCCCTCTCTTGTTTTATGATAGTTGGTTCGTATAAATACCAACCAATGTGTAAACCTTCGAACTTAACTTGAATTGAAATCTAGGGCTTCGGCCTTTCTTCTTCCTCTCCTATATCCTTGGTGTGCTTGCTGCCGTCACTACGAGAGAGGACAGACTGGAGCAGCATGGCAGAGATCAGAGGCCTGTGCATCTACTGACAACATAAGTTTCGAACAAATTGCAAACTCTTGAAATCACAGATAACAAGAGAATTGTGTAATTTTATTGAAAATTAGGCAAAACATTTGAACATTTCCAGAATTTGTTCATTTGTAGGTATAAATGAGGGATTTCAACATTATCATTAGATTCAACTTCAAAAGACAGAAATGTTTCCTCCAAACAACATAAACGCAATGGAGTACAAATTCACCTTCTCGTTCATTTACTTTCTTAAGATAATAAAAAAACTATGTTTTATAGGTCTTTTCAGATAACCCGCCAGGAATACTGTAATTGTAATGACCACTGTTCTGACTTCTTATAATCTTAAAAGGGCATGATTTTTAAGACTTTTCAGATGATCAGCAAAAAATATCACTATTCTAAATACCACAGTTCTGATTTCTTATAATTTTCAAAGGGCTTCACAAACTTCTGCGTTGAAGGGTTACCCTTATGCCATCACAACAATATACATGTATGCTAAACTTTGTTCAATAAGCTAACACCTGACAGCATAAATTAATCCAGGAAGATAATTCACTTTGCAAGGCAAAATCGCCAGAATTCTTGACAAGATAGTTTCTAATTGCTAGCAATTTTTTATCTTCTAGAATTTTTTCATTGTAATATGTTGACATAAACATAAAAATTCACCTGACCACTTGTCGGCTCATAGAGATTTAAAAGAAGATTTACAATTGTGCTTTTTCCACTGCCACTAAGGCCAACCTGAAAAGTGGTTGAAATGATTATTTTTCGCTATAGTTAAGAAAATTAACTTTTTATGTAATAAACCAAAACAAAGAAAATGAAAATTGTACATACAATCGCAACAACTTCATTTGGACGTATAGCCAAATTTATATTTTCCAGAACCGGTATCTGCACAAATGTGACACTCCACAATTCATGGTAGAAAAAAAACATAGCAACAAAACAATTATTTAAATCAAAGAGAGATGAATAACAATGGAACGTCGCTAACAGAATAAGTTAAAAAAATGGACCCATCCAACCGGATGACCAACCACCATCTCTGGTTTCATTAAAGAGGTATTTTTGAATAAATGGCCCGTATTTATGCATAAAATTACTAGTCGACCCAATTCCTTTACGAGCTACCGCAGGGACTAATGTAAATTAGTCATGCAGCAAGAAAAATAAGTTTGAAGCTTGAATCCAGCATATGGGAGAGAGAGAGGGAGCATTCCATATTTTCTTTTCAATCTTCATTCTAATCCCCAATCCCGGGAAAATCAAACGAAACAAAGCTGAGCCAAGTGCTGCAGTTGACTCATTCACACCCTTAAATCCAATTGGTCATTTTACAAATAGCTCACTTTCAACCTAAATAATTAGGGATAAAATTTCGAAAGAAAAAGGTCACGAGATGAAAAAAATATATTTTCAACACGGACGCATTTATGGAATAAGAATTAAAGATATATTTTAAAGTAGCATTGCCTTCTATACAATTGGCTGCACAAACTAGAGGATCTAGTCAAACTACATAAGAAAAATAAAGCAGCACATTTTTTCTACTTTCTGCTGCAATTGCTAGAGTATTTCAAAGTTGATTCTAAAATAAAATATAAGACCCTAAAAATCAAATCTAACTCTGGAAACATTGTTCAACCCTACCCTACACCTTCCCACTAAGCAGTACCAGAGGCATTGCCACAAAATGTGAAGGCAACATAGTATTCCTTTCCACCAATCGCCGATTCTCAAAGAATACAACATTTTCCTTGCCTTTTTCCATCTCATCTAACATTTGTATCTACCTTTTAGAAACAACCAATCTAACTAACAAAGACATTGAAGAATATAAACTACTGAAAATAAACTTACAGTTTTCCTTGACGGGTAATGGAATGAGACGTTAGCAAACTCAACACAACCAGTCAAATTTTGCAATTTCTCACCTAAAAGATAGAAAGAGAACTTATTTAAAATGTTTGCCATTGCATACAACTGAATCAGCAGAACTAATGAAGAAAATAACAATGAAGAATGTGAAACATTGAACCATACACAATAGAAAGATTGCCAATAAAGTGTACCTCGTTAGGGATTAACTTTTGCATTGAGCATTATTTGCATATACAGTGAAGTGCGACTGATGTTATACAGAATGCTGATTATACACATGACAAGTATTGCTATAAACAGACTGCACATACCATATTTCCAGTACGCTTAATTCAAACCGTTACAAAAATGGTCTCTAGTTTAACGAAAAAAATTAACAATGAAAGTGAAAATGTAGCACTTGGTACTTTCAAACCACACAAAGACAATGCAGTCTTGTGCAGTAATCACAAGCCTGAATGTAGGGAACCTGAATTATGCAGGTTGAGTACAACTTCTGCAAGAGTAGCCTTGTTAAGCTACCATGACCCCTGAGGAAGATGATTGAAGACTATGAAGCAAGGTGAGACCCTTTGATGACCCGTGAGAAACAATTAAAAGAAAAATATCAACACAAAGGAGGAAGAGAAGAGAAACATACACAAGAACATAAGGATTTTGAACATTATTTGTATTTTCTTAAGTCTATGCCAGAAGTAATCCTCAGCCATGAAGAGGCTACAATTACTAGAGATGAGTCACCCCTTAAATACAAGGATCCCTGGACAACCTGGCCTGACAACAAAGTCACTAATACCACAATCTTCTGCCAACTAACTAACAGTAAAGATAGAACTGTTGAACAGGAAGTAATCTAGCTCCACAGCGACCATACAACGCACGAGTTAGAGTGGAACTAGATATTCCATAAAGCCAACAGTAGGGAGAAGTGAACGGGCAGTTGAGAGTGAATTAATGAGGGCACAAAGAATACTTGATAGAAAGCCTGTTCCATCCAAAACTAGGCCATATGTTTGGTCACACGAACGAACAAAAAGCATATGAATATTTCTAATGAGGTAAGTTTGATATATTACAAAAGGGAATTTGTGAGATACAAGCAGGAAGTTTTTCAGTTCAATAGAAGGAAAATTTTGTCTGCAAGCTCAATAAAAGCTGGTATGATTTAAAACATGATGGAGAGCTAAGCTGTTGTAGTTTTGGCCAACCACAGTAAATTCACTTCATCCATGAGTTTTCGATTGACAGACAGCTCATTGGAATTCTTATTTATGATCTTGGTTAGCTCAGGCCGCAAGTCGCAAGCATTAAGGTAAAGGATGTTAGTCAATAACTTCATTAGTCATGGCAGCACCATAAGATATCTCTAACCTCATTCCATAGGCTATGTGTTGGCAAAAAGTTGCTTTGAGTTCTCTCCCCTATCCAAGAACATGATACGTCAAAATAGTAATGGATGATAAAATAACAGCTTCCAGACTGAAGGAGAGATTGAACCACACGTTCAACAATTGCAGACATATTTGTTCATCTGATGTCCACAAACACCTGAGAGTTCATCAACCCACCTCCTTTGAGCCTAGTCCGATTGGGTTTTGAGGTTCTGGAAGGTCGTCTAAGTATTGCCTCTCCATACACATTGGTCTATGGGTATACCTCGCGTGAAGGTGGTCAATGCCAAAATCCAACCAATTTTCTTTCAATAATGCAAGGTAAACTTGTCAGCCACTGTCACGGAATCCCAAACCGGTAGATACTACATCTCCACGTGAGGTTCCAAAACTACTTGATGATTCCAGCTAGTGGTTTGGTCCTGACTCACTGGATGAAGTATTTGAGAGGAATGATCAGAAACTTTGTCCATTATGAAGCTAATGGAAAGAGAAAAAGCTTAAGCATGGCATGCAATAAAAACAAGGAACGGGTCGAGATACTGTGACGACAAACTTTGGTTCATCACATGCAATGACAGACTCTACAAGTTCTTTCTTTAAAGTATACCAGTGTCATCCCTAGCTGAGGACCTTGGCTATTGGTGGCTGACCCACTGACTGTTTCTATAAGCAAGATTGTTAACTTTGTGAAGAAAATACTATACCTGGTCAAGTTAAAAGCAACGTGAGTCATGTCATGCAGTTCAACTTGGTTCTCAGAAGGCAATAGTAGTACAGATTGTTGAAGATGAGTAGGGATAGTAGAGATGTAAAGCAAAACTGCCAAATACCAATGCAAAAATCAAGATAAAGCATCTTCAAGACTCGGTTATCGAGGTTAATGATGTCTAATATTCAAACCTAAGGACCTAGAACTAACGATATATGGCATGGCTACAGTAGGACCACAGAAACTCCAGACAACAAAACACTGTCAGAATATTAAAAGGGTGCAAGTACTTTCGAATCAAAGGAAATTGTTCGACATACTAACCTCCCTTTAGAAATTCTTTGGCAGGCCGGAGATCCATTAGCTTGAAGACTTCTTGACTTGCCCCAACTGACTGCATTAGAGATGACCAGTTATCTGCCATCCGCCATGTTGCAAAAATTGACCATTCGGAGTATAAAATAAATTTAGTAAGTTGCTCTGCTGAAAAATGCCCAGCCATAATAGATGCTCCACCAACTAGCACAGCTATCGCCTGTAAAATTCGTACCATCCATTAAAGACTAATCAGAGAATAACAGAAACAATTTAATTAGGGAACTAAATCATTAAAAATGTGCAAGAAGAAAATAGGCATAGCAAGGCATTCTCACCTTCAAAAAAAGGTACATGATCCAAATAATAATCATCCAAGGCAATTAAAAAAAATTGGCGTAAAAGAAAGTTGAAGAAGAGAAGTCTTTGCACAGTCCTGTCCCTTAAATAGGCGCCCGAAATTCTCAAGGTTTACAAGTGAAGATTTTGTCTCATTAACAGATCTACCTAGATAAAGCATAACTTAGAACTAGACGGAAACATATCTCTGACCTAATAGGGCATTTTTACCCTGCGAAGTTTTAGATCAACGTTGTTGGGGACACCAAGTTCCTTTCACATTAAGGAAAGAATCATCACATCCTTTTCTTCTCAAAAAATTCTATAGGTCAGTAAGTATACCATAGTTATCGCATATCCCTTTCCCTTGCAGTCTACTAAATAATGGAAACTCTTCTAAACGTCTCACAAAGAAACATAACTTATGATTAGTAAAAACCATCTCATAAGAACAACTCCAGAAAAAACCAAGGGAGACTAAGATATAACATCTACGTCCCCAAGGTCAATGTACAGTTGATAGACAATCTTCAGTAATAGTCAATATACATTGGCGAATAGTTGGCTGCACGACACAAAATAAAAAAGTGCTGGCTACCACATGCACCTAACAACCAAAACATAAATACACCACGAGAAGCTTAATAATATCAGAGACACTGTAAAAATCAATGAAAAGACTAGACGCATTTTCAACAGCATGTGATCAGTGATATTATACCCACTTGTCTTTAAAACATTGTATCACGCTATATACAGGTGCCATAACGATGCAGACAAAATCAAGACATGAAACCTTGGTCATTGAAACAAACCTGGGCAAAATGATAAAAGATGCTGAAGCTCGAATTCCACAATCCGTAAACAATACTTTGTCGCAAACCTATATCAGCCAACTTTTTCAGACATTTTAGGTATCTGTAACCATGAAAGCATGAACAGTTAGTCATAACAGATGAATAGTAAGCATGATAAAGAGAGGATAACAACTGATAGCACCTTTCATATTCTTGCTTCTCTGTTCCAAAAACCCGAACTGTCCTTATCAAAGTGAACACATCTTGAGCAACCTTATGCATTAGAAATAAGGATTTTATCCATTAAATGTAAAGCATCTCAATAGAAAATTTCAAGTAAAAAATAGCCATTACTTACATCATTAGCATTTGCTGTTATGTCTTGAATTGATTTTGCTGCCTTCTTTTGGTACCTATTAAGCAGAGTAGGAGAAGTTAAACTTCAGATGTAGAGCAATGAATACTTTTGCAGCATACACCTCCATCCAAAATGAAAACGAGAGCAAAAGTTTACTGCTTCTCTCTTGTTAGATATCTGCTAAGATAAAATGTGCAGGAGAACTGAGCCATTGTTACCAAATTGACATACAACGTACAGAAGAATAGAGCCATTGCCACCATGGAAGGCTTTATGCCATATTTTCTTTTGTTGATGTGAGACGTTGACATTTTTACTTAGCTGCTCTCATTTAAGATGATATTAGCTCTTCCAATTCTCTGTGCGCGTCATTCATATTATTAACAGCTAAAGGCTAAAAGATGAAAAACGCAATCCATTGGCGTCCATTTGGTGCAATCTATTGGCACTCAACAAATGGCATGTACAATGAAACTAAAATGCCAGGTGGCTTCTACAATCCCACCTTTTAACTTCTTCCTTATGGTACTAATAGAACGGAACCTGAGCAACAACATCACTATGAAGAAACCATCAACAACAGCATTGAACTCTTTGCCTCTACTTCGAGATGAGGCAGCTGTGGAGTTTTGAAGGACGCTCATTAACACGTGGATCTCCAGACATTTCTCAGGGTTAAGCATTCAAGCAGCATAAGAAGGGATAGGGTCAGGGCAAGAAAAATTTACCATCAGACGAGTTTTCCTCCTTGACTACGCCACATGTGGGCCTAAACTACATAGGACTCATCCAAAAGAGCTCTATAACCTTTGGTCCTGAGAAGAAGATGAAAGAAACACCAACAAGGCATACAAATGCTGATCTTGATGGCCTTGAAGTGCAGAAAGAGCCAAAACTAAGCAACAAGCTCTGCGTGAGAGCTTCTACCGATTTCCCATCTCATGGAAAATGGAGTCCCCAAATTCGTCCCATAGGTCCTAGACAAGCAACATCATCATGTACATGACTGTTGCAACACAAAGGATGCCGATGAAAGGGATCACATGGCATGATAGTTGCATCCATTGTTTCATTTTTCTAAGGCAACATTGACGATCAATTGTAGAATAATATAATTAGCACTAAGTATGATCAATCAGAATGATACAAATTCCAACAGTGTAATAGAATGTCTCTCAACGAGGTTAATAAATGAAATTCCCACGAACATCTCAAAAGATGTGCAAATCAATGAAACACTCACAAACAGCAAAACCAAACCAAAAACACAGTCACCTTAAAAGAGACTTCTAAATGGAACAACAAACGAGAAAACATTAGAATTTTACACAAAATATATGATGAAAATTATCTCACCGGCCATGGAAGGTCATTACAGTTGCCAAGATGAAGCAGATACCCAATGTCGTCAGAGCAAGTTGCCAAGATAGGACAAATAAATATCCCATTGTACCAGCCCCCTGAAAAGTGGTGAAGAAAATTAATTTTACTTTCCAAATACTAGTCTAGTAGATATATGGAAGATGATGACTTGCATTTGCAGAATATCACCTGAAGGATATTACGAGATATCAAATTGAGATCATTTCCAATGACTTGGGATACTTGCTGACAATCTGCCCCAAGTCTACTTGTCAAATTTCCAACCGTTTTCTTGTCAAAAAAGGATATATCCTACACAATGCAAAATGCAATTTCTCACTGATTCCAACAATATGTCATATCGAAAGATAGACTATGATGGTGTACAGTTACCCTAGGTCAAAACATAGCCTGTGATAAATTAATTATATGAAACAGAAGTAACTTCTCGAACTTGATTAATTCCATTAACCTGGAGTATGAGTGTAGAATACACCATTTCTCTCATTCGTTTGACCTGTAAAGGCAAAGGAATGTCAGAACATGGAAAAATATCTTACCAAGATTGGAGCCAAAAACATCTAGCAAAAATAAATAGACCTAGAACAATGTGGCTATAGAGGTCCATTATTGTACCAGGATCATATTTCCGATGCTGAAAAAGCAACCTCGTAAACCACTACATTTCACATGAAATGAGAAATCAAAAATCAAACTCTTAGCATAATTAGTACAGAAAAAATTGGACATGACAACATAAGACGAGATATTCCCCCCAGAAATGCAAATGATGACAAAAAAAAAATTACGTTTTTGGGATTTAAAAGCGTGAAACAGAAAATTTGAACTCTAATTAACAGTATGCCAACATCTAATTAATTACATTATTTTAAATCAAACACAGTGATAATTTCATTGAGAACCTTTCTTAATCCAGTCAATGAAAGCTGAAGACAACTACTGGTCAGGTTTTCAGCCTGATAATTTAAGTCATCGTCTGATGACATCAAAACATTATAAAATTAACAATAACAACACATACAACTGTAAACACACTCAATTCTTTTTTTACCAACTATCAGAAATCAACCTTATTCTTGAAGAGTTACTTTCCTGTTGAGAATATTGCCCGATTTTTCACTCCTAAAATAGAAACTCATATTGTTTCTCCTCCAAAGAAGGTACATCTAATCAATCCAACAAGTTTATTTTTCAAATTCCGTGATACATGAAGACTAGCCATGTGTCCAGTCGAAGGCAAAGTTTATCTTGACCACGAGTACGAAACTGTCGGAATAAGTTGCGATTTTTCTTTTCTTTGTTGTATTTTTTCTTTATTTTTTAGTGTCTAACTGGCCCAGTCCAGTCCGGTTCAACCCCTGTACTGCCGGTCTGTTATAAATACCAGACCCAAACTATAATCAACTCGAGCGTGTTAATTTTCACCCTTTATTCGCGACCTAGGGTTTCTGCGTTCGTGATGCAGTGCTCGAACGAAACTTAAATAAGATATGATAAAAAGAGTCACAGAAAGCATGAGTTCCCTAAAAGGGATTTCACATAGGTCCATGAAAAAATGGTTACCAAATTTCAGGGCTGGAAAGAATTTGTGTGATCAAATAAAGAATTAATATATGAAGAAAGAGTGTTGGAGGCAAACCAAATGTTAGTAATGTGAAATCGGTATTGAATTTGCAGGAAAAGGGCACATTGTTAAGCAGGAAAAATTATGTAATTTTTCATGAGAGGAGTTTAATTCAGGATGAAGGCGGCTCCTTGTGACAGACCCTTTGTATCAGCAGGAATCAAAACATAGAAAGCTGTCAGAGAAAACCAGGGGATTAATTGAGATATGCATACAGATCTCCACTGTTTCCTTTCCCTCCTTCAAGGGCCAACCCTTTTATGTTCCTGGGGTAATAGTAGGTCCTGCGAATGCTCCTTTATTTATAGATGTATTTTTTGTATTCACAAGGGAAGATATCTAAATTCTCACACAGGGAACAGAGTGTTGCATTCACTCTCTTGTTGCGTCCATCTATCCAGAACGAAGTGTTTTAATAGTATATTTTTCAAATACTTGAGGATTGTACTCCTATGGTGAAAAGTAGTTATCAAATGCTTGTTCTTTTGTTTCCTTCATCTCTTGTGCATCCACTCCATCGTGGGTTCGAATCAATCATGTAAACTATCAACAGCATATTTCGACCTTTGATGCTCTCATGTCCAGTTGTTCAGTGGTACAACCGTTTACAATCTTCCATAAGCCCCCTCCTCCTCAGGACTTAGAAGCCAATCAATTCATAGATTGCCACTTTCCCTTGTTTCTCCGTACTTGACTTTTTCGTAGTCATGTTTTGCCAGCCACTACCAATTGGGCTACCTATCTGGTATTTACCATAACGGGAAGGCCTTTCTCCACTAGTAGCAAGAGCTTGATAGTTGGTCCAATATCTTGGTGGTAGCTGCCTGATCAAATATCTTGGCACTAAGTTTCTAACAACCCCATCCCACATTAAATTAATGACGAAAAACTTCCTTATAAGATGATATCCTCAAGAAGGCGAAAGAGAGATCTATCAAGTTATGTAACATAACTTAAAGGCAAATTGATCAGAGGAAAATGGACTAATACATGAAATGAAAAATTTTATCTAAACACTTAAATCAAAATACTTATCAACAATGCATGTGCGTAGGATGACAAATATACACTTAAAGGACAACCCAACAAATGAACAATCAAATAATTGAAATGAGACACTCATTGGTGACATAATGTTCTTCCATAAGATGTGAACCTGAATATACCAGAACTCAAACACAGCAAAAGCAAAATCTTTGTATTTCTGTAGAACAACATGGCTTCACCACTCTGAGCGGAAAATATTGATGCTGTCAAGAAATGTGGAATGCAAAGATCTGAAAACTGCAAGAATACAATCAATCATCAGACTGAAAACACAGATATTTCAGAATACCCAAGAACATTAAAGCTACAAGAATAAAATCGTTGGTGCTAAACACTGTCGGTGCTACACATAATCCTGGCAAGTTTTCTTCACTTCCATTATCTTTGATAAAATTTTGATACATTTCTGTAGGTCTTAATTAAGAAGATGGAAATGCAATTGAAGTTTTCCGGCAGACGTAACTAGTCAAAGGGTTGTCACTAATCTGAGCTTCAGAAGGATGCTAAGATACTTGATCAGTAATCATGTATTGGCATAGCACATTAGAAATTGTAAACCAAATTTCTGCAAGCCATTCATCAAATAAACTAATAAAAACTTAATCTGAAACAGATTATGGTCTAAACCCATGGCACCTTGATCTGATTCCATTAGAGAGCTAAGAACAACAGGTTAGGGCGAAATATTTGCAGAACATCTGAAGCAAGTTTATGAAGTGAGAAAAGCAATGATAACTAGTAAGGAAGATTATATTGTAATAGTAAGTATTAACGTAGAAACGGAGGCAAAAGAAAAATTAAGAGGGTAATATACTTTTAATGTAATTGAAACAAGACTTAATCCCAGAAGCTAACTAAATCAAGTTAAAGTAAAAGTAAAAGGTTGGGTAATGCAAAGGCAATCCTAACCCTTCTTTCAGTACCTCTGACAACTTCATATCATTTTTTTGTTCAGTTTCAGATTTATGTTATTAAAAAAAAATTCTAATAAATAGCATGAGCCGGTCCCACATGAGACAGATGGCAACAAAACTACACCCATAGAAGACTAGGCCAATTGGGCTTACTTCCTGAGCTCAGCACAAAGTAACTAAAAATGGTCATAGCATTCATATGAAGGATTTCATGAAAAAAACAGTACAATATCCAAAAAATATAGGCTGAACAACTTCCAAAAAAAAACTACGTGAGTGGTTAATGCTGTCCAAGATATTAAAGCGGGCACATCTAGAAGAGGAAATAAACATAAGCATGCTCAAATGAAGTCATTCGACAAGCATGGTAAAGTGTGTGGGTTGAGGAAGAATCATTAAAAAGATTTATCTAATGAAATATCCTGAGTTCCGGTAGATAAATTTTTCGTAGGTATACCGTTGAGCATTGTAGGCAACGTTTTGGAAGATATCCTGAGTTCCATTAGCAGTATGTGTAAACCGTTTTGGAAGATATTGTAGGCAACTTTTTTTCATTACCCTTGAGCTGTGTTATGAATTTGAGTTCTCTCTAATGTTCTAAATGCTAGAAATTCATCTATCCCCTCATTCCTACTTTAATAGCTCGACAATCTTTCGCTAAAAATTTAATAGTATTTCCTGTTCTCGTTAATATTTCCTCAGATGTTCTCTCCCTCTCCCCATTGCCTCGATCATCCCTCTTGAAAAAGGTCAAAAGGATAGAACTCAACCATACAATTCAAGTCATGGCTCTTGTTCCTTTTAGGTTCAACTAGTCCTATCCACTCTCCTTGAGAAAAAAGAAACACGTGAACAAAATTGTGAGTTATAGCTATTTGAACCCTTAAGCACTGGGCAGAGTACATCCATGACATTTTAGTTTCCAAACATCTGCCTCCACAGATGTTTTAGCAGCAAGATCACCAATGGAGTTGGGGAAGAAGGATGGTAGGTTTACTTGTCCACAAAGGAATGAGACGATAAACCTCAAAATGAATAATTACTAAATGGAAACAATACATTCACATCAGGATATAGATTGGGAAGGGCTGCTGAATCGTAGAATGAACCTCGTGGACACTGTTCAGACATTTTTCGTTAGAAATTCAAACTTTTAATTTTCAAATACAGCGCTTTTAGGGATAACTAGAATTCATTTAAATAGAAAAAAGTTCGAATGTTAAAACTTGAAAATTTCAAAACCTAACCTAATTGATCAAAGTCATGCAACTCTAACATCCCAACTGAAAATTCACTAAAAATCACTGGACTCAAAAAGTCATCATAAGCGCTCAGGTCAAAAAAAGATGAAAATGAAAATGTTAGACTTAAATCAAAAAAATTCCACCATTAGAAATGGAGTACAATCTCTGTCCACAGACAGAATTCTTTCGACAGCAATTCCACAATTCTTTCGTGGCACCATACATGAGCTTTCATTTTTGGAGTTAAGCTAAGCTAGTCTAATAAATAAATTAAACTTGAGATGACAATGAGGAAGTTAACCTCACTTTCTCTTCCGGCATCATTTGTAGAGAACCTGGAGCAGATAATATACAATTGCATGAGCACAAGATTGAACCAATCTGAAGCCTAGTAATGCCTTTTTGAGTAAGCTTTTTATGTGGAGATCAAGCTTAGTACTGATTTAATGGGAAATCCAACACAAATTTCTTGGTCAAATATCAAAACTGGCATAACTGGTGTATCAGTAGCCCAAGATCAAGACTTCATCAACCAACTACTGATGATATATTTGATCAACTTTAGTGTCCAAGGGTTTGTTTGATTGTTGATAGGGAAGTTACTGGGGAAAAGATTTGAAAGGTATCGCTTTTTATATTTTTTTGGAGCTGCTTGTGAATTTTTATCATCAATAAGATTTCATCCTCAAACTTTTTACAATCCTTAGTATATGTGAGTTCAAGGTGAAGAAGGCAAACTATTTAATGTTACTTATGGCGATAGAGTCTCCATGCATCTGACAAGACCAGGATTGCAATCAAATAGGGGTGTTAACAAGGGGCACTTATCACCTTGTCATAAGCGATTGGAATTCTCCACTCTGGCAGAACCTTAAACTCACATGACTCAAGTTTCAAGCGAGTTCAAATGGGACATATTATGTAAGAAAAGTGTACACGAGCTGAAGACCCAGCTCATACCAAAACTTGGTCCCCAGTTTAGCAACAGAGAACTAGTGATCCACGATGAACAATGCTCAATACATTCCACAGTATCCCATCCTTAATGCATTCCAATATTAGGTCTCAGATTGATTACTTTTCCCTCTTGTCAAAATTTCTAACAAGCATTTTCAAGGCATGTATCTATTGCGGTCTGTTCAAGTGGATCCTCAACTTAGGCTTTAGGCCCGCCACGTTTGACTCCCTTATATAACTTGTCCAAGTGGATGTTACACCTTCAATACTAATATAACAACATGCACGCCCCGAAACTACAGGCACCCCGTTGGGTGATAAGGATGGAGTATCTCATTTTAAAGCTGACCTTCGAACGTATGAAAACGAAAGGGGCTGTACCGAAGCAAGTAGGAGAGAGGCAAAGCCACCGTAGATGATCCACTGGTCACCGGCCACTAGCTGCCGCATCCTTCCGAGGGCGAAGAGGACAGATACGTCCTTCCCCCCATCCCCATCCTTCTTCGTTCCTTCCCCGACGATCTTGTCGAGCGACCACCAACCGCCCCCTGGAAGCAACGACTGAACAAGGGCGATTCCCGCGCTCAGATTCCCTCGGAGGCCATCCGCCACTCCGGCTCCTCCCTCATCATCTCTGAAACTCCCCGAGTGTTGCAGATAGGACGCCGCTCCAATACGAAACGACCGGCGACAGCAGGAGACCGCATTCCATGGACGTCGGGCAGATCCCGAGATGGCGGAGGGCATCTGACTTTGGTGACGACGGCGATTGCTGGTCGAGCGAGGCGGACCGAGCACAGAGAGCGGCCGCAACTCCCGCCACGGCCTTCCGCCTCCGCCGGCGACGGCCCCCGCTGCCGCAGCATCAGCTAGCGAAGAAGCCATTGGTGGATGCCAGCCGAGGACGCCGATATGGGGACCACCTCCTGACTGGTGGAAGAGGCGGCGGTGGCGGCTCGAAATTGGGAGAGGAAAGGACGAAGAAACCGACGCCATCGTCCTCCTCACCACCGCCACCACCACCACGAAGACGCCATTTCCTCTTCGTGGTCTCTGTGAGACGAAGAACTACCACCACCCCTACCGCCACCGCATCCTCATACGCCACCTCACACCTCAACTTTTAATGATGAATTAATCCCTATTGAAATATTTATTGTGATAGCACCCCCCACTGACTTCGCCCGCTACGACTGCTGCTCTGGCATGATGACGTGATTAACAGCCTCTCCTCTTTCTGCATACGTGGCAAAAGTCATCATGCAAGTGGGATCCATAAAAGCTTGGGGCCGGACTAGTTTGGCCCGAATTTAATTCTACTCATTCGCCATAGAAGGGACTCACGACTTCTATTATTAAAAATGGACGTATCATAGAAGAATAAATTTTCGAGAATCTCGAAATATTTTTTTTAGAAAAAATCAGAAATTTCCATTTTGGGCACTCGCCGGCTTTGGCCACTAGCGTTACTCCCAACTCTGGTCTCATTTATTAGCGGGAAAAGAAGCTTCCATTTCTAATAAATGATGACATGCCCCTAGATCGAGAAACATCGTAGCCCTATTGAAAAGCTCGTCGATGAGGGCCACGTGGCACCGATCACGCACCTCGAATCATCGGCCTTTTTTCCCTCATCATTTATTCGATATTAAATTAATTTCGGAATTACTAATATAAGCAACCACGGAAGGCACGTGGAAATGGTTACGAGCGCCACGTATAAGCACCTAAAATTCGAAAGTCTAGGAGAGGAGAGATTAAGAGGAGAGAGAAGAATCTGTGTTAAATTCGGGATTAGAAGTAGTCGCATATTTCGTGTTGGTATCGGCGCACATTGGAGGGAGCGGCATCAGCGGTGGTAGCCGGAGCACGTGCAACTTCGGCGCCGCCGCCGGTCGCCGGCCACCGGAACTCGTCTGGCTGTTCTCCTCGCCGCCGGCGGGTTCACCGTCGTGGATCCCGCCGCTCGGAGTTGGTCACGAGTTGCCCGCCGGTGAACCTCGACTTCATAGAGAGCACGGGAGGCAGGGGAGGGTAAGGGGTGGAGGGGAGTGGAAAGGCCGAGCTGGTGTCTCACTTACGTGCTCCGAGCTAGCATAGAGGGGAAGCGGGGTCTCTGATCTCTACGGGTTTGCGATTTCTTCCTCTTTCAGAAAATAATGTGCATCTTTTGCTGCACTTAGATTTTTGTTCTGTCGTGGCACTACTCTAGATGCATTTTCCTTTATTTTAGTTTTTTTTGTTTCTGAGATTTTCTAGTTTTGGGAATTCTTGCTTTCTTCTCATGCGTTTGCTTGCTCTCGCTAATAATGCCGAAAACGGATTCTTAGATTGATTGCTGATTTGCTTTTTACTTCGTCTGTTCCGATTCCTTGGACCGGATTTCGGAGATTGGTGTAACGCAACCATAAGCAAAATCAGAGAACAGAAAAATATATCTAAATATACTTCCTAATCCCTGTAAGTTAAAACCGCTCTTTGGTGTTTGCTTACGTTCCTGAGTGTATCTTCGCCGCCGGAATTTGGAAGTGATTCTCCTTAAATCGTCCGGCGAGTGGGAAGTCTCTTTTTATCGGATCTGCTGTCTTTCCTATGTCTCTTTATGTAGAAAAGTATCCCCTCCCCTTTTTCTGCTTTTGGGGACATATTGAAATACACCAGTTAAAGGATCGTGGATTTACCTATGAGATTTTGAAACGTGAACTGTGTTACACGTTGTGTGCTGACGTGGATAATACTGATGTGAAATAAGGTCTTCTAAAATTGTCCTGTATTGTGGGTATGTTTCTTGCTTAAAGTATCTATTCACATGTTTAGCGTTTTTGACATTACTGGTATTCGATATTGTGGCATACCCTTTATCTCAACTTATGTGGTAGCTACATTTCCGTATATATGTCAATTATCGGTTGGTAAATGAATTTATAGCAACAAGATAAAAGCTTGTTCTTGGAGTTATCACACAAGTAAAATTGAACAATTGTTTTAGCTTCCTTGATTGTGAACGTAAGATGAATTAAATTTGGTGAAGAAGATAAGATGTTGTTTGATGATCTGCTAGAGGGGGACATTTTACTCCTTTTTCCTATTTACTTATGAAAAGGAAAGATGCAGAATATGAGGAATCTAATGTGGATAAAAATGTCTTCTGCAACATTAGCATTCTTTTGCGGAAATCTGTTCCTGCTCACTTGTCATTTAGGAAAGTGTTGGAAGGGCATAGATAATAATTGCATTTATTGTGGAAGGAGTGCAGAAACCATTTCGTTGGATAGGATATTATAGTCTCTATAACTGCTTATTAGAATGAATTTTCATTGTTCTGCTGTGGACTTGTCTTAATGAAATTTCATGATATTTTCCTTTGGCTTATTAACCCGCTCTATTTATCATAAATCAAATGGCTCGAGGTTTTTCTTGCTGTGCTGTTTCGTCGGTCATTGTTTGGGAGAGAAATATAGGGAACATTTCATGTCTTCTGTAAAGGATTCAACATTTCACACAGAGAACCGTCAGACTGATGCAAGGATATATTTTTGGAGCTGGATTGAGAATTTTTAAGAGGTCGACACTTCACTGTATTTAGTCTAGTTGAAGGGATAGAGCTGGATTGAGAATTTATTATATGCTCATCCTCAAGTTGTATCTTCTTGTTAGGTTAGATGGTGTGTTCGTTTATTTTAGTGGGTTTTCATTCTGTAAGATTTTGGTATGTGTTTTCGTTGCATACTTATTTTCACTTGATAATGAAATTCTTTTCATTCTCTCTCTCTCTCTCTCTCTCTCTCTCTCTCTCTCTCTCTCTCTCTCTCTCTCTCTCTCTCTCTCTCTCTCTCTCTCTCTCTCTCTCCCTCTCCCCCTCTCCCTCCCTCCCTCCCTCCCTCCTCTCTTCCTCCTTTGATTTTTCTACTTATTTCAGCTGCTGTTGCCCCTCAGGTTGTTTTTGGTGAAGTTACGGGACTGTCACTAAGTCTCAAGTCATGAAGTCATCAAATGATCCGAAGGTCTATCTCAGGAATTGATCGCATTTGGTAGTGTTCCAGCATCAGGGGAAGATGGCAAAACTAAATCCCATTCGCGGGTTCTTGCCTTACTCATTCTCTGACATATTTTTTTGTTTTATTACCCTTTTTTTGGGTGATATTTAATTATGATGTCCTAGATTATCGTGTCCAATTATTGCGTGTTGTGATTGCAGTGGACTCTTAAGGAAATCAAATGAGGGTATGAGGCTTTTCGTTATGACAATTATTGGGATGGTGCTTGGCTTTTTAGTTGGTAGTTCCTTTCCATCAGTGAGGATAACGAAGGTGAATGTTATCTTTGTTTTCCTTGTATAAGTTTTTTGTAAAGAGTAATTTTGTTTAAATCCGTGACTTGCATCTCAGGTTCAATTCCCATCCAGCGTTATTTCTTATGTTGAAGATAAGAACACTGGAGTTGCTACCCAAGCATTATTAAATCATGCTTGGACAACTACGAAAAGTTTGGAGAGGAACAAGTCAAGTACTAATTTGAATGAAACATCAAAGGTACTATATCCTTTTACTATGAACCTGAGAGATAGTATATGGTGGATTTTTTTTCGCATCAATAACTCCTGGGGTGACATGAGAATCATTGTACCCGTGCTTTTGCTACATGTGGAGCTGATGATGTCTTCCTTTTTCAGTTTTTGGCTTTTCTAGACCTCTTTTATCTTTGTCGATCTTGTTTTTGATGATGTGTTTATTGTTTGGTCTAACTATTCTCTTGCATGGTGATATCACTCCAATTTAGCTTTACATTTACACATAACGTAGTTAGCTTCATTCTTTATTTGCACAGATAAAAGACGTAATGGTAGATTGATGTACTGATGAATTGAAATTAAAGCTCCGAGAGGAAGAGGAGAAAATAAACTAGAACTGTCTTCATGAGTAAATGCTCACAATAAGGCCCAACTCTGTCTTCAATAAGAGAGGATACTTGGCTGGCTGGTTAGAAAAATGAGTATAGCTATAGCCCTTTGAAGAAGGGACTATCAGCAAAAGGAAACTTAAACGAAATGACAAGATAGCACTTCTATGAAGGACCGATCAACTAAAAGAAAACTACAAGAAGGAAAATCAAATCCTCGACGCAACGGCCATAAAGTGGGTAGACTGATCATGAGAGAGTCCTAAATATATTCAGGTTGAGCGGAAAAAATTGCATCCGATCGGTCACATGGTTTCTATTCCGGCCCTGTAAGTTAGATATGATTTTTTGGGGTGTGTACCCAGTAAGTCATTTGACTTTAGCCCAACAGGACAATGTCAAGAGGAAATAAAAATAAATTGTAGTGCACATGAGTGTTTTCTTCTCCAACCATGGCAGGAAACCCAGCAACCACATAATGGTTGGGAATAAGTTGGACTACCTGATATGACTTGATTCGATTTCAGCATTTCTGAATCAAAGTAGCTGCTTGGATTCAACCAACAAAATTGACAAGTTGCTTGGATTCAACCTCGTCTATTGTCACGACTGGCTCAAGATAACATTATTGTTTGAATTTTGTTAGGTTACAAAGCATTTGTGGGATGTCTAGCTGATAAAACCTAAAATTATTCTGGGTACAGGATCGCTCAATTGTTTCTTTTTTCCTATGGGACAGTGCGGTTTTCTTGCCCTATTTAATTTTTATTTTCATGCGTACATCCTTTGGTTTTTCATTATTAGCTTTTTGTCTCTGCTTAGATATATTAGTCAAAGCAGAATTTCTTTGGGTTTTGTTGTAACTACGCTTACAGAATCCTTTTTTAAATTTCTTGAAAAATGGTTTAGTTTATTTCAATCGTGTGGATGGCTATACCTTTACATGTAAATTGCTTGGCCAATGTAGTATTTCTCCCAACATACTCTGAAGAAGTTCAATTCATCTATGATTGATCTGCAAGTAATTTGTTATATGCATGATAATCCTGGACCATTGTTCTTTCCTTTATGCTTCTTTATGGGAACTAACTTTTCCAGAAAACCTAGTTATGTTAAGTTATCCCGGAGGTTATATGGTGTGAATTGAAGTGAATGAATGATCCAGGCTCTTGAGGTTAAACTGACAAAGTGATTAATTGCTGCTCCAGATCTACGTTCCTACAAATCCTCGCGGAGCAGAACTCCTGCCACCAGGTATTGTAGCAGCTGAATCAGATTTATATCTGCGAAGACTGTGGGGCAACCCAAGTGAGGTATGTTTTCTAGATTGCTCTTATATAGATTCCCATTTATCTAATTTGCTAGAATGCCAATTCAACGTCACATATGAGCGGCAAGTGTCAAAAGTGGCCTCTCTGTTCCTTTTCTAGTAATATAAAACGATGACCTATTGTCCGCATGAGTATCTCATATCCTTGTCGGTGACTGATGTACGGCCTATCAAGCATGATAGTCAGAAAAGTGATGGGCTGTTTCCTCAAAAGAAAGCAGATGGGTGAGTCTTTAAATGCTTAACTTAAGACTGATCCTATAGAAGTTTGGTCGTCCAAGGTTTACACTGAAACACTCTCTTGAGCGAATCTTCATGAAAATCTCTGACACTTCAGCTTGGGATGCATCAATTTTGTAGATTGTCCCTATTAAAAACACGCAACTTAGATTTGTTGTAGTACATTCACAATGAAATCATAAGGTGAGTAATCTCTGACATTACATTACATAGTGGTGATAGAAAGAGAGGTGAATAAGGCAGCAGCAAGGAGGGGAAGGTGGTCAGCCAAACAGATGGATGTGTAACCTCTCCCCAATCTATTTACAGATATGGCAAATGCTAAAAAATTAAATGTTAAATATACCCCTGTTATAAGGGACATTAGGGATAAAACATGATAAGTATGTATAAAAGGAGAGATAAAAATGCCTCATATTCTCTGTATCATTCTCTTAATACATAGAAATTTAAGATCTTCTGCCAATCTTACAACAAAATTCTGGAGAATGGCCACCGAATGGTGTGTTAACTTTTTGGCTGCATGCGTTTTTTATCTTAATGACTAATGTTGATGCACCAAGAATAAATCATTGTCATCTGAACATGATTTTAGCAACTGGATATATCTAAATAGTTATGTCGGACTGGTTCCAGTTTAAATTCGACCTTCGATAAAAGGAAGGGCTGAAATCACCTTTTTCTGGCCATCTGGCTGTACAGGTGTTAGTGAAAGTCTAGAATGGGCGACAGCTGTTGGAGATCAAGGCGGTTATGTGCTTCAGACAGAGTGTAGACTGTATGAAGGCCTTAGGTTTCATGTGGCATAGGCTGCTGTTACTGCTGAATGGGAGTCAGATATGCTGTAGTAGGTGTATGGGGAAGGGAATGGGGAGTATGGCAAGCAGAAGAGAGTTATTGTCAAGTTAGTTGTCAATTTTGATGGAACTACAGTTAGGCGATGGTTATGCTTCAGAATTGGAGCTGAGAATTTGGTTGTGTGTGTAAATTGTAGGATATTAAAGATATGTGGTCTGAAACTATTTAATTATTTTAAATTCTCATGAACCTTATTGTTGAACTCTCTAGAATTGTTTTTCCTTCCTATCTGTTTCTTTTCACTGTATTTTCGTCCTTCTCTATCATTCCCTATATTAATTGGGTACATTAGCCTGTTAACGGATCCACTTAAAGACTAATGTAATGGCCCTGGCCCATTAACTCATGTAACCTGTACTTAAGTGGGAAACCAAGATAATTGATGTAAGATTTTGGGATTGCGGAAATTCTGCTCCAAGAAGTAGTGTCTGATTCATCTTTATGGAAGAGGAGGATCGTGAAGATCAATTCTCAACATGGTATCAGAATAGTGCTGATTCTGGTAGGATCAGATACTTCTTGTTTCTTGTTTCTTAAATCTTGTTTTTCTTGTTTCTGTTTTGGAGCAACACCAAGGAAGAAAGAAACCTTCCACAAGCAGTGAATTGAGACATTCTGAAAAGTACAAAGGAAAAGGACTTTGAGATTGCATTCAGGGAAAGGCTCTTCGTCATCCATGGAATTCGTATCATCTCTAGCGACAACTGGAGAAAGGGAGAGACTATATCATACTTTCTCAAATATCTTAGTGAAACTTAAATTCAATGTGATAAATCTTCGTCAATGGGAGTAGTTTGTTGATCTGATGCTTCTTGAAAGAGGTTTAACAGATCATCTTATAGAAGAACCACTGAAGCAATCAGATCCAAAATATAGAGGATGAAAATCACAAGAGGTTATTATCCATACATAGCTGCTAAGTATAATGACCCCAGAGATGTATGAGAATTTCTTATTCATGCACTCGGTGAAGGAATTGTGGAATCAAATTCGCAAAAGCTGTTCGAAAAAACATAATGATTGGAGGATTTATGGCCTAATGTCTAAGGCAACACATTTAGTGCAAGCAAGTAAATCAATTATGGAATATTCGTGTGAATTAAAGGCTACCTGGAGGGAGATTGACCATTATTGGCCAGTAAAGAATCTTACTTCTGAGAAGCCCATGTATACATTGAAACATAGAATCTATACATTTCTAATGGGACTGAACTCTGATTATGAAAGCCTCAAGGTCAAATTTTCCATCATGAAAAGGTATCTGAACTAGATGAAGCTATCCAGATTATTATGGAAGAGGAGAGTAGATTGAGTCTAATCAATACTAGGAAGAATGAGTCAACAGCCTTCGCCTCTAGCAAGCAAGATCATGGTAATCAACTAAAGAAAAAGGAGAGAAATCAAAACCCAGTCACTGCATCACAAGGAAGATATCAGTAGTGGGATAACCAAGAAAACCTTTGGTGTTCATATTGCAAGAAGAAGCATCATAAGAAAAAATTGTTGGAAGTTGCATGGATGACCACCTCAACAGGGGAGGGCATTTGTGGCTACTTCTCAACCAGCAGAGACTATAGAAGGTCAATCTGTGATAAAGGAACTTCCCAATCCTAATAATCAGCAGAAGTGTGATGAATTTGAAAGACTGAGGGAGAAAGTAGAGAAACTCAAGAATATGCTGAGCTCTACGCCTTTGGTTCAATTAGGTAAGAATATTTTTTTCTCAAAATCATATGCAACATTTAGGCACGTTAAGAAATGTTTTACATGTGACTAAGCTAAAGGCTCATTTGATTTCACTGCAGAAACTTGATGAAGATATTAATTGTCGTTTCATTCTTGAGGACGATGGATGTTCATCGTTGACAAGGTCTTGGGCCTGAAGATTGGCCATGTTAACGAAGGAGGAGGCTTGCTTTACTGGGAAGAGGATGATCATGCAACAATGTCTGTACAGTACTCACCTTGGAGTGGAGTCAGTGAATACAAAAAGAATAGTATACTGTTACAACACTGTCGTGTTGGACATCCTCTCTTTGGTCTCTTAAAGACATGGTTTCCTTTTATGTTTGAAGGTGTTGATATAAAAACTCTAGTGTGTGATGCTTGTCAATTGCCCAAACACAAATGCTCCTCATTTGAAAATGCTGGTGAACATAATACAACACCTTTACATCCTATACATAGTGATATTTGGGGGCCAGTGCCTATGACTAGCTTGTCTGGACGTAGGTGGTTTATCTTATTTGTTGATGACTGTACTAGGTTACATGGGTTTACCTCCTAAAATCAAAATTAGACACCACTCTCTAGGATTGTTTTTCCTTTCTATATGTTTCTTTTCACTGTATTTTCGTCCTTCTCTGTCATTCCCTATGTTAAGTGGATCCATTAGACTGTTAACGGATCCACTTAAAGACTAACGTAATGTGCCTGGCCCATTAACTCATGTAACCTGTACTTAAGCGGGAAACCAAGATAAATGATGTAAAACTTTAGGATTGCGGAAATTCTGCTCCAAGAAGTGGTGACTGATTCATCTTCCTGGAAGAGGAGGATCGTGAAGATCAAATCCTTTCATTCTCCAAGTCGCAAGAATCTCAATCAAGATCAATTCTCAACACTTATTGTTCTTTGCTCAATGATACTTCTCAATCTGCAAATACTGCCTTGAATATGGTCTTCAATTATCAATTCGTCATGTGATTCATTTTTTAGCCAGTTAAAGAATTATTATTATTTTCTTTATGATCCTCTGCAACCATTTTAAAAACGTCATTAATAGGAATCAACAATGGAGGGGTGTGCTCCCAACTCTCAAAACAAATAAAATTCTACATTGTTTTACCTCAATAAGGGCTGCTGTTGTTTGTCAAAACGTTATATAGTTCCTGCAATTTTAACTTGTCATTAATAATTTTAAGTCTACGAAGGTTATGCAGCTTCCTCTACTACTGATATTTGCACTGATACTGCCATCTGTTGTTAGCCATTCAAATAGTTGTCATTTGGTGTCACAGCTGCCTGCATGCTCTCTGCCCCACAATGGTCATTGCTTGATTCTGAATTTATCACTTACGAAGATGGACACGTCCTGTCCTTTAACTACTACCACTCACTGCTGTCACCTTCTGTCGTGGAGTTCTCCCTTTAATACTGCCGAATATTTTTATTTAAAAATAATAATAATTTACAAGCGATTGTGATCAAATAGTTTAAATCTTAAGTTTGTAAAAACTATATGTTATTGTGAATCAAGTCTTAACTATGTCTTGTATTTTCTTGTTACTGTACTCATATTTGATATGTGAATGTCGTATTCAAGACATAGTTTTTAAATGCTACCTAAGATTCATTGATCCGATATGGAATGCATGTTTATGGAAAAAGGTTGTTGACATTGATTCTCGACTCCTTATATTCTACAGAGATTTGAGCGAATATCAAATTTTCTTTTGGTTATCTTGCCTTTAGTGCTGTTATTTTAATACTTGTGATTATTATTATTGTATGATATTATTCATCTGAGGAATATCTCATCTGGGAAAATCTAACCTGTACAGTTAATTTCTTCTGTTGAATTATTCTAATTTTTATTTATCCCCGGTTTATTAATTGGAACAGTATTTTTATATTTATTCAGTTGCTTTAGCTTTGATCACCTGGTTTTGTGTTATTAATGCTCTCTTTTGGGTTTTTGATCCGAAGGACTTGCCTTTCAAGCAGAAGTACCTTGTGACTTTCACTGTAGGATACGCCCAAAAAGAAAACATTAATGCGGCAGTAAAAAAGGTTAGTGAGAAATATTCTACTCGCTTCCCGTACCCTAACTCTTACTGATTTCTTGTACTTAATATGTATTTCAATAAACTGAATCTATGATATAAAAAAATAAAAAATAAAAAATAAAATCACTTCTTCGGATGAAGTTTTTTACTAGTTATGGATATATTTTGACTAACCATGGACAATCATTGTGCAGTTCTCTGGGAACTTCACCATCCTGCTCTTCCACTACGATGGTATAACGACAGAATGGGATGATTTTGAGTGGTCCAGGCAAGCGATTCACATCAGCGTCAGCAAACAGACCAAGTGGTGAGCAAACTACCATTAAAGCTATCCATTCTCATCAAAGGTGTCCCCGCTGACTCCCATCTTTTCCTTTCTTTTTTTCCTTTCCAAGGTGGTACGCCAAACGGTTCTTGCACCCTGACATCGTAGCGCCATATGAGTACATCTTCATCTGGGATGAAGATTTGGGTGTTGAGCATTTCAATGCCGAAGAGTAAGCCGTAGTTCATCAACATCTCTCACCATCTGTCCTGCCTCTGAGACTCTGGATATCCGTTACTTCCAGGTACATTAGGCTGGTGAAGAAGCATGGCCTGGATATCTCGCAGCCCGGCCTGGACCCAGATCGAGGGTTGACCTGGCAGATGACCAAGAGGAGAGGTGATCGAGAAGTTCACAAGTGAGCATTTCCGCCATTTTTCTGATAAAATATTATTTTTCTGTCTTTCTTTCTTTTTCCCCATTTAGTTTTTGATAATCACATTGTCTGAAATTCTCTTATCCAGGGTAACCGAAGAGAGGCCCGGGTGGTGCTCGGATCCACATCTCCCACCATGCGCTGCGTATGTGATCTCTCGTCTCCGTCTTTCCATTCTTGCTTATCCCCACTTATCATCATCCTTCCCTGACGATTCTTCGCTTTCATTAGATTCGTCGAGATCATGGCACCCGTCTTCTCCAGAGAAGCTTGGCGCTGCGTCTGGCACATGATTCAGGCATCTCGTCTTGCCCTTTTTTTCTCTCTGACCCAAGCTTCACTTTTTGTCCACTCAAATAATTATCATTTATTATTATTATGATTACTATTATTATTAATAATAATTCAGAGTCGTGGATGCAGAATGACTTGGTCCACGGATGGGGGCTCGATCTCGCTCTCAGGAAATGCGTGGAGGTAATTCTCTGATAACTCTCCGTAAATAAATACATCGAGAGGTGATCTTTATTTACCCCACCCGATGAACAATAACAGCCCGCGCACGAGAAAATCGGGGTGGTGGACTCTCAGTGGATCGTTCATCAGGCCGTCCCTTCTCTCGGAAACCAGGTAAGAAGAACATCCATCCATCCATCCATCCATCCATCCATCCATCCATTCATCCATTCATCGTTCCTCTTTGCCTCCCCGCTCTTGAATCTCCCTTTGACTCTCTCTCCAATTCTCCTCAATTCTGCAGGGCCAGCCAACCAGCGGGCGGGCGCCATGGGAAGGGGTATTATTACCATCATCATTTCCACTTCCTAAGATCATTATATTACTATGGTTGGAAAGAAAATTCGTTCATTACTTAGGGTTGATTTTTTGCGTTCCCTGTTGTGGCAGGTGAGAGAGCGATGCAGAAACGAGTGGGGGTTGTTCCAATCCCGGCTGCAGGAGGCGGAGAATGCCTACTTCAAGTCAAAGGGGATCAAATCCTCCAACTCAACCCACAAATAGGCACTCTAGAGATGCATGCATCACGTCCACTGAATCTATTTATTTTCGTAATCTGTTTATTTTTCCCTTTCTTTCTAGTACTACTCCTTTATTTATTAATTATTTTATTGAAATTAATTTTATTTCTGCCGCACCTTAATGCTGACTATTTTTCGTACGCTGGGTGGGTTTTGGCCTAAGTAAGGTATGTGGTGTCCCCAGATTATTCTGGAATATTACAGACTGGCCCTTGACCGAGAAAGGATTGACAGATATGTCCTCGTAGTTCTTCTCCTCTCGCGGTCCGCGTGACTCTGGTTTACAGGCAACACCCTAAATAAATGATAAATTTGGGACGTGCCCAGCAGGAGAAAGAGGGTGAGAGAGAGAGAGAGACAGAGAGAGAGGGTTCTCATATGATTGACACTTTTACGGTTGAGATGTCGCTAAATCCTTGTTATTAATCTATTTGTTTCGGCCCTTCTTGTTCCCACTCTTCTTAATTAATTAATGAAAAGTAATTATTATTTCTGTATGACTGACACTTGTATGGCTGAGATGTTCCTATATCCTTGCTACTAATCCATATATTTCGGGTTTTCTTGCTATACTTCTTCTTAGTTAATTAAATAATTAAATGATTATTATTAATGTTGTTTGACTGACACTTGTATGGCTGAGATGTTGCTGAATCCTTGCTAATAATCTGTTTGTTTGGGCCCTTCTTCTACTTCTTCTTCTTTAATTAATTAATTTAAATATATTATTATTTCCGTGATAAATAGTAAATAATATGCGCGAATATTCATAATTAATTACTTTAAATAATCTGTCTATTTTTCATCTGCTTGGTGGGCTTTGGTGTAGATAAGGAGTAGAATGTGCGCGAATATTCATCGGATATTACAGAAAGATCCTTAATGGAGAAGGTCTTGACAGAGATGTCCTCGTCGTTTTCTCCTCCTCTTCAGGTCTGCCGTCCGCCGCCCATTGTGGTGCCCCCGTGGCTCTATTTACAGTCAACCCCCTAGTTTGGGACCTGTCCTTGTTGAGGTATGCAGAGAAGAAGAAAGAGGATGGGGAAGAAGTGGTGATGTGATAAGAGAGAGAGAGAGAGACACACACACACACACACAAACACCCCAGGCAAGTAGAGAGAGAGAGAGGGGGAGAGGAATTCACACATACCCGGGGGTAGGTAGAGGGAGAAAGTGAAGAGAAAGAGAGACCCACACACATACTCTAGGCAGGGGGAGAGAGAGTGAGAGAGATATTATGATCTGTAACATTGACACTTGTAAGGCTGTGATGTTAGCTAATCCCATGATCCCAAAGCCTAAGCTGGTATTTTGCACTCATCTCCTTTTTAACTCTCGTTCGCCTGACATCTGTCCAATGAGCTGCCCCCCCCCCTACGTGACGGCTGTTCACGATTCCCACCACCAACCGGGCCAATAAGAAGGAACATACCCACGTGGTGGGATCGCCGCCGCCGCAAGACACGGTGGCACTTGTCCCTGATGAGCTGGAGACAGCGATTCTGCTCCCTGGTTCTGTGACGTCAGCTAGATAAAATGGATGAAAATTATAATATGTTTTTTACATTAAATAATAATATCAAAAACGAACTGGTTTTCGACCTGGGTTTATTTTTCAAGGATAATATATTTTCCGATGTCGTAAAAAATAAGAATACTAGTAATTATGGGTTTTACTCCATATAGCATGGCTCTTTACTAATTAAGTATATTCAAAGTCAAGATTGTCATATGAAATTAATCAGGTTTTCACTTTAATTGCAAAATATAGATCTACCTTTTTAAAATCACTCAAGGAGGTTGATAAATGAAGTTCAGTCATTCTTTTAGAAGACTATGCTCAATAAATAGGAAAAAACTTGCTAATAATTTTTATTACAATTTAACATTATGATGATTTCTCTACTTGGTTAGAAACATGATGTAATAAAAAAATCATATCTTTTTAACATAAATATGAAATTTATTCATGGGAAATACGTACCATTGTATCTTAATATCAAGAATGATTATATTGTAAAAATAATGAATCATTTAAGTTGAATAATGTCTTCAACTATAATGATGGATAAAAAGCTATGAGAAAGATGAGATAATCGCTATTTTGAAACTTAGGAGGAAGAAAAAAAATATTTACCTTTTATTTTCGGGTGCATCGTGTGTAAACTTGAGGACAAAAGCACTAACATTGTCATTGTGATAAAGTTCCATGTAATCATATGTACGAAATTTATAGTTTAGTGTAAAAGAAGATATCTTTCATCCTCCAATAAGAGATATTTCCATTTTAAGATCATTTAAAAATAAACTATAAGGATATAAATATACCCATCATAAATGTGATGAGTAGCAATTATGAACATTATTTAGTATGGAACCCTGGAAACATTCACATGCTTGTAAGATTATTAACAAATAACACCTTTTTTTGAGAAATAAAACCTTTCTTCCAACAAAGTTTAGACATAATACTATTTTATTTGGGTAAAAAATAAGCATTAATTTCAAGAGAAGGTAAAATTATATTTCATCATCACTTGGTTCTTGCAACACATTATTAAAAAAAAATTAGGATTCTATTAATATTTTTTATTTTCTTCTTTTCACTACACAAAATTCAATTGTCAAAGAACATAGCTTCCAAGTCATTACTTTCACATTTTATTCTAGAAAATCACATTTTTCATATATAAAGTCATATCTTGTACTATTACGCGATCATTTTGTTATGAAATGATGATGCTCCTTATATTGATTGTGACTAATTTTCCTCTAAATTTGCAAGTAATTCACAAAAATACACCTTTTGTTGGGTGAGCAATGCCCATTTCTATTTTGCCATGTGCAATTATATAATGTTCTTCAGTTAAAATGATACTCTCATTTTAATGAACCTTAAATGAACTTAATGAAACTCTCATTAAATGAACCTTATAACATTCATCAACTATCCCAAACTTCTTTAATACCTTTACATGTGAAAACATAGTTAGAACATAAATACTTTTAGAGAAAATAAATACCTTTATTGATGAATTAGCACTTAAAGATAAATATCTACATATTTAAAATGAACCTTGTATGAATCATCTAGAAACAAATGTGCACATAATTTGCTCAACTTCCAACAACATTGGAAGGTCAAAGAGTCACGCCCAGCCCAATAATAGCTTGTCATAGATCTGTAGAGCCTTTGTATGAAGAGTCAACTCTAAAGAGGATGAGCTAGGTGACTTTAAAGTTTCAACCCATGAAAGTCAACATGATTAAGATGACTTTAAAGTTTCTCTAAAACTTTTTCAAAATGATACCGCCATAAAACACAAAAATAATAAAATTTGGATGGTACAAATTGATTATTTTACTCTCCTAATCTCTTGTCTTAACATCAAAACCCAATCAACCAAAAAGTTAGAATTCTATGTGTAACAATAGATTAGGAGAGTAAAATAATCAATTTGTACCATCCAAATTTTATTATTTTTGTGTTTCATGGCGATATCATTTTGAAAAAGTTTCAAAGAAACATAAAATCCAATTGAGCATTTGTGTTCAATATTTGCATCCCCGAAGGGTCATTCTAGAAGGGTTAAGCAAAGAGTCAAAAGCATTTCAGTGCATCAGAAGTAGTCAACACCATGGGTCACCCCCCTCTCCTCTTCCATCTCAAACCCCAAACTGTTTGTTGGGCCCAGCAAGAACACTAGAGATCAGCACGGGCTTACCAGCGGGACCCAGCCCGGGTGCGATGCCTTGACTTCCAAGTCGTCCATCACCCTGCTTATGTCACCATCGTTGACTCTGGGTTGGGGGCACTAGGGGGGGGGGGCACCCGCATCGCCATTGACCGCTCCCCGCCAATGACTCGGTGGGGCGGTGGCGCACCACCGTGGCGCACTACGTTTCCCGGCCGTTTACAAGCGTCAGCTACGATGCGGGCCCCACAGAACTGCCCCGCCTATGACATGAGCGTATTTTATTAGTTTGTCCCTCGTGAAATAAATTAGTACTGATTTGACATTCTTCCTCGCGTATTCCTTCCCCGTATCGGAGGCGGGTGCCCATAAAAATTTCGATAAATCCCATAAAACTCTCTCATACGCACAATCACCCGGGAGATAAATTTTATAATAACCGTCAATGAATCCTCACATGACTGCGGACGGACGGACGGCCCAGTTTAGAGCTTAGAAACTGGCGTCTTTTTATTACACCTAATTTCGTAAATAATTGGACTCTTGTCCTTTAAAGAGGCCCACAGCCACCAGCGGTCTCCTGTCGTCCGGAGCTAACGGCCACCGCTGGATCAGCCAGCCAGTGCGTCCGTTAAACGATTTTTTCATTAGAAAAATCATTTAGAAATTAATTCTCAGAATTAAAAAATATATATTCCGCGTTAAGTAGGCGCGAGTAGAAAGCCCGAAGGGTTGGGCCCTCGGCCTATTTTCCAGCCTCAGAATCGGCCCGGCCCGATGAAATGACGTGGCAGAGGCACAGCCGTCGGATCCAGGTTTAATTCCGCGATGAGAGTATTATTAAAACCGGAGAATATTTTTAAAAAGAGAAAATAGTTTAGGGATTAAAATAAAAGAGGATAAAGTTCGTTATTCGACGGCGAAGACGTCCCCCCGCCAGCGAGGCATTTCGTCCAACGCGTTCCCGTCGACGTCGCCATCCCTCGCCGACGACCGCCAGCGACTGGCGGCGCTTCCGCCGCCGCCGTCGTCCAGGTTCCTGGAGGCGCGCGGGAGGGAAGTGCTGCTGTTGCTGCTGCTAGTACTGCGGAGGAGTAGGAGGAGGAGGAGGAGGAGGAGGAGGAGGAGGAACTCAGTGGCTTGCTTGACTTGGAGTTCAACGGTCGGATCAATTGGCGCCGCGGTGGGAGAGGATCTAAGGACAACTCAAGGCGGATTCCAAGATCGAGGAGTTTCCAAATCCGGAGGTGCCGGAGGAAGATGGAAGGAGTGGATGTTAGAGTTCTTTGCAGATTTCTATAGGCGAGGGTTTCCCTTCTTCCCCGCATTCCCGTTTTTTCTCGCGCAGATCCGGCCTTCGTCCCCGTCGGGGCGGTGAAAGGATGAGATCGTCTCTGCGGGTGGAAGAGGCGGGGTAGTATCGGAAGAGAGAGACAGGGCGAGGGGTAGTTTTTTACAGTAGAGAGAGAAAGGGGGAGGGAGGTGGGGCTAAATTTAGGGGAGAACCTTCCGAGGAGGGAAGGGTAAAAGGAGAAAACCGAGCTCTTTCTCTCTCTCTCTCTCTCGCTCTCGCTCTTTCTCTCTCTCAATCTCCCCCCTCCGCTCTATAATTCGTTCTCTGGAGTAATACAAATACAAGAGGAAGGGAAACCCCAGCCCTCCTCCCTCCCCTCAGAGACAGACAGAGAGAGAGAGAGAGAGAGAGAGAGAGAGAGGGGCGGAGAGGATCGCCGGCCGTGGTACGGAGTTTCCGGCGGTGATCTGGTCTCGGTTTTCTGTCTTGGGGAGAGGGAACCAGAGAGCCGCCGCGGGGGGAACTCGGGCTCTCTGGGTTTCCTCCTCCGCCATCGTCTTCTCGGAAGGGGGAAGGAGGAGCAGGAGGGGGAAGATTTTCGTCTGGTTTTTCTTGAGGGAGGGAGGGAGGGAGGGAAGAGGAGGGAGAAGCAGTGGGAGATCAAATCTGAGGTCTTCCCATGATGCCGGAAGCGGCAGGATACTACAATTCGAAGAAGACTGATGACATCTGCGAGGAGGTCTGCGGGCAGGTAATGGTGGAGCACTCTACTCTCTCGCTCTCTGTCTCTGTCTCTCTCTCTCTCTCTCTCTCTCTCTCTCTCTCTCTCTCTCTCTCTCTCTCTCTCTCTCTCTCTCTCTCTCTCTCTCTCTCTCTCTCTCTTCCCTCTCCACCTCCCTCCTCCTCCCCCTCCCTCTCCCTCGAATGGCGTCGCATCCATCAGATCCGCCCGCGCATTCTCATCTCTCCTGCTCCTCCATCGCCCCCGGATTCTCCATGGTCATCAATTGGGAAGGAAACCCTATCCTCTCCTCCAGTTCATCCCGTTTCTTCTCCCTCCTCCTCTTCCACCCTTCCTTGAATTCCGTCAATCTCTGCAACAACAACAAGAAAAACCTACCGAATGCATGCCATTCCATCCCATCGCATCCCATTCCTGCTCTACAATTCCTCGCCCCTTCCCTCCCTCGATCGAAGAAGGAGCAAGGAGGAAGGAGGAAAGAGGGAGGACAATGATCTCTCTCTCTCTCTCTCTCTCTCTCTCTCTCTCTCTCTCTCTCTCTCTCTCTCTCTCATGGATGAAGGGTTTGTTGTTGGTGTTGCAGGCGTCGAGGGCGGCCCTGACCATGACGAGGATCCGATGCGTGCTGCGAGGGGTGGACATCAGGGCCTTCATCCTCCTCGCCATCCTCGTCCCCAGTTGCCTCTTCGGCATCTACCTCCACGGGCAGAAGATCAGCTACTTTTTGCGGCCGCTGTGGGAGCGGCCCCCGAAGCCCTTCAACAACATCCCACACTACTACCACGAGAACGCCTCCATGGCCGAGCTCTGCAAGCTCCACGGGTGGCGGATCAGGGACTCCCCGAGGAGGGTCTTCGACGCGGTGCTCTTCAGCAACGAGCTTGACATCCTCGCCATCCGCTGGCACGAGCTCCGCCCCTACGTCTCCGAGTTCGTCCTCCTCGAGTCCAACTCCACCTTCACCGGCATCCCCAAGCCGCTATTCTTCTCCGAGAACAAGGAAGCCTTCTCCTTCGTGAAGCCTAGGTTGACCTACGGCACCATCGCCGGCAGGTTCGTGAAGGGGGAGAACCCCTTCGTGGAGGAGTCCTACCAGCGGGTCGCCCTGGACCAGCTGCTCCGCCATGCGGGCATCTCCGACGGCGACCTCCTGATCATGTCCGACGTCGACGAGATCCCCAGCGGTCACACCATCAACCTTCTCCGCTGGTGCGACGGCACCCCGGAGATCCTGCACCTGCAACTCCGCAACTTCCTCTACTCCTTCGAGTTCTTCCTCGATGACAAGAGCTGGAGGGCTTCCGTCCACAAGTACCGGCAGGGGAAGACGAGGTACGCCCACTTCCGACAGACCGATGACCTGCTCTGGGATGCAGGGTGGCACTGCAGCTTCTGCTTCCGCCGCATCAGCGAGTTCATCTTCAAGATGAAGGCCTACAGCCATGTCGACAGGGTGAGGTTCTCCTACTACCTCAGGCCATCGAGGATCCAGGAGGTGATCTGCAAGGGGGCCGACCTGTTTGATATGCTACCAGAGGAGTACACCTTCAAGGAGATTATTGGGAAGCTCGGCCCCATCCCTTCTTCCTTCTCTGCCGTTCACCTGCCTGCGTTCCTCCTGCAGAACGCCGACAAGTACAGGTTCCTCCTCCCGGGGAATTGCCAGAGAGAGAGTGGCTGAAAACCCGCCTGCCCGCCATGGCGATACCACTGAGGAACTCTCTGATCAGAGGTGGGTGGGTGGGTGGATGGGCGTGGGGATCATCTTCCTTCCTTGTCGGAGAATTCAGCCGCTGCGGGCGATGTTTCAACTGGGCTACTATTTGGAGAGAGAGATTTCACTGCTGAATGGGGATGCTTCTGGGGGGGGATGAGGAGGAGAAGGAGGAGGAGGGGTGGGGCAGCTAGTCGTTTCTGCCGCCTGCAACTGTTGCTTCTGTTCTTCCAGCCTGGGGAATCCATCCGATGCCCGTCGGTTTCTGTATAATGCAAAAAAGGGAGTGATGTTTCCAAGCTATTTTGTGCTGGGAATTTTTGTTTCTTTTCTGTTTTTTTCGTCAAACAGGACTAATTTATTCATGTCTTCTTCTTCCAACTTGCTTAGGGGATGATCTTGATTCTCTCTCTCTCTCTCTCTCTCTCTCTCTCTCTCATCCATCGTGGCATCCGGATCAAAGATGCTGTATTCGCGCTGTTTCTCTGAAAGTGCTCGCTTGATTGCTGGCCATTTCTGTTGATGGTTGGGTGGTCATGTTATCCTCAGCAATTCCCTCATTTCCGTTCCCCGGAAACTGGTGATGGTCTATTTCCCTCTACAGATCTTGATTGCGACCATTGGAGCTCTGGACTGCAGCTCTGGAGATGTGTTCATCTGTTAATGTTGTCTGTATTTTTTCTTAGCATCTCTCCAAGTGATTTCTTTCTCTGTGAAATTTTGTTGGATCTTGTTCAGATATTTCGTCGTGCCCATCTTTCTGCTCTCATCTCTCCTGAAAGCATTCTGATCACAATTCTTGGACCTTGTTCAGATATTTTATCGCGCCCATCTTTTTGCTCCTCATCTCTCCTGAAGAAAGCATTTTGATCGAAATTCTTGGGCTCTGTTCAGATTTTCATTGTGCCCATCTTTTTTCTCTCATCTCTCCTGTAAATGTTTTTATGAAATTTTGTTGGATCTTGTTCAGATTTTCATTGCGCCCACGTTTTTTTCTCATCATCTTTCTTGTGAATTTTTCTATGAAATTTTGTTGGATCTTGTTCAGATTTTCATTGCGCCCACGTTTTTTCCCTTCATTTTTTTTCTGAAAATATTTTGATCAAACTCGTTGGATCTTGCTCGGATCTTCACTGTGCCCATCGTTTTCTCATCATTTTTTTCTGAAAAATATTTCATTGGACCTTGCTCAGATCTTCGTTTTGCTCATCTGCTCAGATCCGACTTCAAGCGGTCAATCCTCATCAATTTCGACAGGTTGACTGATTGAGCCTCCTCATCAAATAATAGACCTTGTGGGGATTCCAAGGCCACAAACTTTTCCCCTTCTTCGAAGTTGTTCCTCAACATTAAAACCCTAACCCAAGATTTCTCCTTTGGCAATCACTACCTCTCGCGCTCTCTCTCTCTCTCTCTCTCTCTTAGTCTCCCTATTTATCTATTTTCTATCTCTATCTCTCTCTACTTGTTCATCTATTTCCCACGTTTTTTTATTCATGAAATCATCTAAAATATGCCCAATGAACTAGGCTAGAATTTATGCATACCCTCTTAAGTTTGGCATTCATTAGTCATTTATTTCAAACTATTATTATATACTACTATAAATGATTTTTTAGGAACTAATTTTTCCAGATGTTGAGCCCCCTTATTTGAAAATATAAGGCATTTGAAAATCATGATAGCTGGGATTTTTTTTTTTTTAAAATCAAAAATATATTGATCCCAAAAGGGTTTCCCTCAAAGATATTAGGATTTTCTCCATAAAAAAATAGAATTTTCAAGTATCAATCAGTTTTGGAATCCACCTATGCTTATCAATCTGTAGATTTTTTTTAAGGGCTTGAATAATTATTTGAGCCACCTGGATTTTTTCTTGTCAAAAAAGAGGTTTATATAATTTCTAAATTGCATAATCATGGGTTTTATTTTTAAAATATCATATCGTCATTGAATGGCTTCTTTGTAAGAAGTGTACATCAATTAATTAACCACTATACCATAATATTAATATTTTTATCATTATTAAAATCAAATTAAACGCAACACATTATATTTTTTTGGTTCAATAAAAATAATTTTTGAAAATATTTAAATATGAGGTCCAAGAGATCAGATGGGGAGTGAATGGCATCGTAAAAGGAGCTATAAAATATGCATCGTTGACCAATCCGACCGTTCATATTAGTTTACTATGATTGATGAAGAACATTAATCTGATAAATGTGGGTAAGTCATCTTACATGCGCACCCATTTGTATCATATCATCACAAAAATGTGATTTTCGTTGGGACACTTTTTAGTGGGCCACGATGGGCCCAGTATGAGTATACATATCTTCTTCTTCCAAGTTATCTATCTACATGCGCACTCATTCGTATTATATCATCACAAAAAATGTGATTTTCTTGGGGGATTTTTTAATGGGCCGAGATAGGCCCATCATAAGTATACATATCTTCTTCTTCTGCTTCCAAGTTTCTTGGAATTCAAGTGATAAATGCGGTATGTCATCTACCAACGCACCCATTCGTATAATATCATCATAAAATGTGATTTTGGTTGGGAAGTTTTTAATGGGCCGAGATGGGCCGACCATGAGTAGACGTATCTTCGTCATCTTCTTCTACCTGTTTCTTCTTCCAAGAAACTTGGAAGAGAATGTGGCAACTGCGGTATGTCTTCTTCTTCCTCTTCTTCTGCCTGTTTCTTCTTCTTCTTCCAAGAAACTTGGAAGAGAAGGTGGTAGGAAATGAGGGGGAGCAGAGAAATGGGCGGAGGGCTGGTTAGTGCTGAAATTTTATTCAATGGATGATATAAAAACCCACCCCCACATCTTTACGGTCTCGATCAATATAATGTAGAGAATGTAGAGAGAGAGAGGAGAGAGATCGGCCGGCCGGCGGGCGGCTACCTTGCTAACCTGCTAACCCTAAAATTTCCCCGGCAATCAATCAGTAGCAGTGGCTGAAGCAGAAGAAGATGCCCCCCCTGGGGCGGCGGTCTCCGGAGCCCTCGGCGGCGCCGCCGTCCCGAGCGGCCATGAGAGAGCTCGTCCCGGGGGACTCCGGCGGCAGGACGGCGTTCTCCGACGTGAAGACCCGCCCGGGCCCGGCGGCGGGCGGCGGCGACATGGCGGCGAGGAAGCTCAGCAGCATCTGCACGATCTGGCTGAAGTTGGGCCGCGCCTCCGGGTCCTCCTTCCAGCAGGAGGTCATCACCGCCGCCAGCTCCTCCGGCAGGTCGTCGGCGCTCGGCCTCACGTTCTTCACTCGCAGCAGCAGCAGCAGCAGCAGCAGCAACGAGCAAGAAGAAACTCGTCAGATCTTTCTCTTTCGCTCTCTTCTTTTTTGTCATTTGTGATCATGATCATCGGAAATTATCAATCAAAGAAGCAGCGAAGAAGACGACTCGAGACTGTTCTTCACTTTCTCTGCGATTTTTATTTTTTTTGTTTCTTTTTTCACAGAAAAACTGTCAGATGATTTCCGGTGCATGTAAACATCTTCCAGCTCAATCAAGCACGAGCTAGATGATGATCAAAACAAGAGAAACTAGTGAGAGAAACTTGTCAGAAAAACCCAAGACTGTTCATCTTCTCTGCGATTTTATTTTTTTTACAGAAGAACTGGTATAGATGATTTCCACAGCCCATCACATATCATCAATAGATCAATCAAGCACGAGCTAGAGCACACAGAAGAATTGGTGATGGTGGTGATGATCAGAAGAAGAAACTGGGACGGGTCTTACCTTGAAGGCGGCGGCGTAGGCGGCTTGGAGGTTGGACATGCCTTCAAAGGGGAGCCGGTTATGGAGGAGCTCCCACAGGACTATGGCAAAGCTGTAGGCATCCACTTTGTGGTTGTAATGTTTCTTCTCCCCATGCCTTAGAGTGACCGTGCTGTACAGCTACAAATTTTTTTTGACAATAAATAGTAATAATCATCATCATCATTGTCGTCGTCAATTTTTCAGTTTCCTTCTATAGTTAAATTACCCGATTAACATGATGATTCAAATAATGATTGAGGGGTAGGGGAGGTCTGAGGGAGCACCTCCGGGGCCATCCACCGGTAGGTTCCGGTTTCCGCCGTCATCATCTCGGTCAACGTCTCTTCTCTCGCCAGGCCAAAGTCAACGAGCTTCACCGTCTTCTGGTCAGCGGTCAACAGCAGGTTCTCTGACCAATATAGAAGACGTTGTTAGGGTCTCCGGAGCAAGACGAACGGCAGATTTTTCCTCTCTTTTTTTCTATGATAATCCGACTAGTCTGAATTCAACAGCACATCGATTGGCAATCATGACGAGGGCACAATGATTAGATGAAAAAAAAATGGTGAAATAAAGACAGAAGGTATGAATATCATCAGATTTCTGACAAGATCTAAATATCAGTAATCTCATCTAAATTCTTGTACGATACACCCCACAGAATTTCTATTAAGAGACAACAATTCCTCCTTATTTCTTCTAGTTTGGACCAATTGTGTTGCATTTTTATTACTATTATTAGTATCATTCATCTGAAAGCAAGAGAAAAGATTCCTCTCAACAGAAGTCAACTTATTACAATCATATCGATATGTAATCATTTAACCGAATTATTACGGGATGTATGGGAATCTGTCGTCCATGGGTTTGGAATTGATGAATCCCAACTCAATTGACAATTTTAGAAACAGGAAAATTAGTTGTCAATTGCACATAATCGCATAGTTTTTACATTTTTCAGGAGCTGAATGAATAAAAAAAAAAAGAGGAAGGGAGACATGAGGAATGGAGACCATTAGATCCATGAGCAATGTCTCAGTAGCTAATGACAAGTCAGGAGATGTCCATATCACCTCTGGAGCAAGAAAAATGGCATAAAGTCAAAACATGGCGAAGTACCTCTGTGTGCTCCAGAATCTGAAATTAATTAAGAACTGGGGGACTAGGGATGTAGATTTCTCTAGCGAAGATCGTGGAATAGAACGTCCAAACTCTGAGAGGCCGGAAAATAAATGAACGAGAGAACCAGACGTCCTAAGAGGTGGTAGTTTAAGAGGGCACAAAAATTCACTCGTGGCAATGAGAGCAAACCCTCCATCTGATGAGTCAATAGCTATAAATGGGGATATACTCGAGAAGGAATGAGCAGAATTGCCAAGCGTCTGTCTGTTTCAGATCAATGATCGAGTTTAGAATGCACTTGGTTTCTCTCTCTTCCATGGTGATGGACAGTTGACAATTTTTTGTTTCGTTTTTTTTTTTGTTTTTTGCTTGAAGGTGGTTTATGTCGCCATTGCATTAAAAGGCAAGAACGCATAAGGTAATGAAGAGAAATTCTGTGAAGAGAACAAAAGAATGAGAGGGTATCGTTGCTATCCACCTTCATCAATGAAGATGGTATATAAGGAAAAGTGAGAGAAAAAAAAGAAGATATTCTTTACCAAATTCGGTAGTTCATTTTGAATCTCCTCCCCCATCTTCATTCATCTCGATCAGCTTACGAAATTCAATGCAGCCATGTTTAATCATGTCTAGAATATTTTCTGAATTTTTATTTGAATTTTCTCTTCCACTTTATGGCCCATTCGATAGCTGGTAGGAGGATGCTCCATCACGCAGAACCAGCAGAACATGTAGACTTTGTTACAAACAAGTTTCCAAAATGGAAGAACGACGATCTCCATTCCAGCCCACAAAAAGCATTCTTGTTTGAATATAAGATGTGAATATTTGAATTCTATCCCCGGCGAGCAACCTCTTCATAACAAGTTTCCACACCAAAAAAAAAAAAAGAAGTAATTTTCTGATTTTTTTTTCTTTTTCTTGCAAACCATTCTCCACCACCAAAACCCTAAAGCCACAACCACCAAAACGTTTTTACATTAGAATCATCAGGGAACAATCGTTTGGCGTTTCATCTTCATTTTCTGTGGTCTACTTGATCACCCGTCACAGAGATGTGGTGGAGTCTTTGAATGGTAGGCAACTCCAGTCAAACTCATTGACTAACCACGAATCAAAGTTCACAACCTACGTGTCATGGGCATGGGCACAACACTCTGAGGGTAGATGAGGGTTGAGATCAAATAAGCTGTTATCAATTAACCGACACACCCAAGGCCAATATTTAACAGCTTAAGTGATGATAAATTAGTGTTTGAGGTTTTCGAGCTCAAACCTGAGAGTACACTAACTGTACTCATAAATTTAATCAGGAATTTCGGGTAGGAAACTCATCAATGAAGGACATACAATAAGAACCAATTTGGGCAAGTCAAAAAGATATGTGCCCACTAACTGTACGGATTTCTTCACAGAGACCCGAATTCAGCTGTTTAGGTTAACCAATGGAACTGGAAGCTATTTTCTCACTCAAAAGAAAACAAGGAGAGAGAGAGGACAAAAATGTCTACATTCGAATTCATTATCAGTCTCTCCACAATTAAAGCCACCAACTGGGCCTCCTTGGAGAAGAGAGGACGTCTCAGCTACCATAGTCTCCTTTCACGCCGCTACTATCGAGAGCCTTGGAAATATCTTCTACCAAAAACACATCCAAGGTCCCTCTCTTCATACGGGTAGAGAACTAGGGGAAACACCAAAAAAAGGGCTGAAGTTCAACTGAGGGATCTTAGCCCCCTTACTGTAGCTTTTCCCTCTATTAATTTAAACGACCCATTTAAATGCTGGTTAAGTCATTGAATAGGGACGTAAAAAGAGATGGAACCCTCTCCACAAATGTCTGCCTTTAAATTTATTATTATCCTCTCCACAAATAAAACCTCCAACAGAGCCTCCATGGAGAGGAAAGGGTTAACCTACAATCACAATCACTTGAACACCCCTACTACCTTGAGCAGTGGGGAAATCTTCTGCCAAAAACATCTCCGAGGTCCCCTCACCATATGGGTAGAAAAATAGGGGAGATACCAAGAATAGGGCTGAAGATAAACCGAAGGAACTTAGCTCTCTTTCTAAGTTCTTCACTCTTCAAATTGAAACAAGCCTCGTGGATACTGGTAGAGTCAATTAACCAGGGAGTCGACAATATTTGTTCAATAGAACCAGGCTAACCATTCAAGTAGATAATTCTAATTCCCCTTTTCATTCTCTGCTCTTTCAGGAAGTGCCAATCTCGACCATCCTTCAAACCATGACTCTGAGTTTATAATCTACGCATGAACCAATGTAGGTATGTTCACCCAATGTCGTGGGTAGAATCTTCAGATATATATTCATAAAATGCTAAATTTCCCACAGAAATCGCAAGAAAGAAGAGATTTCTCTCCCTTACCTTGAAAATCCTGGAAATTAATGAATAAACAACTCTTCAGGGCATAATCAGCCAATGTAGTTTTAGAATCTTCAGATACCCAATCATAAAATACTAAACTCCCCACACAAATCACAAGAACGATAAATGCATCTAACCCTTAAATTCTAGAGGACAATTTCCATAGGCTATTTTCCAAAATTATTCCACCAGCAATGGGAGGCAGCTGTCTATTATGAACCACAGTTTATACTTAAAAGCAGAAAGATAAAGTTCTAGACCGATTGAGGTATTTTTCTTGAAGATCCTGAAGAAAGCAAGATTCAAGGAGCAACAATCGCTCCCACCCAGTAAAAGTTATAAAAGGCAAAATATAAACATGGTCAGTTTTCATGGTTTGATAAAAAAATATTTTGGAATAACAGAAAGAATACGGAAGAAGTCCTCAGTTTTCATGTTATGCTTACATCATATTCCCTCTATGGCAACCCTCTGTGTAGAAACATAGTCCAGATCTTCATCCATTAAAACCATGGAGTAAAAAGAGCTCAAAAGAGTCCAAGAGCCCAAGAAAAAAGAAATAAATATGCTCAAGAAAGGAAAAAAATGTCCTGATGAGCTCGGTTTATCAACATTCGATAGGAACAGTTACAAAAATGGAAAAAAGAGACAGGAGGAGGCCAGTCAACAGAAAATAAATGCTGAAGGATTACAGCGTAAATAATGACGATGGGGATCATGCTAATACACTGAGTTATGAGCATGATTCTTATGGGGAAGGAGGAGATGCCTCCAAGGGAGACCATGGATGCGAACTCAGAGAGATATGACCGGAGGGAATTACCAGGCTTCAGATCACGGTGGATGATCCCATGGGAATGCAGGCATTCCATCGCCCGAGCTATATCGATGGCAAACCCTACGGCCACACGCAAATCCAAGCACCTGGGCCTCATGTTGAGCAAGTACTTGCGCAGGGAACCACCCAGCAGAAGCTCAGTGACCACCACCATGACTGGTTCCTTGCAAGCTCCGATAAACTGTGACGGCCATGGCGGCTGGCATTACCACAGAGGAGCACAGCAACCAAGTAAACATGGAAACGGCCGTCAGGGGAGATGAAGGAGCAAACCTTGACCAGGTTCCTGTGCTGGACTCTGGACAGCATCGCCACCTCCCTCGCGAACCTCCCCTCCCTCTTGGTCTTCTCCTCTGGTGTATCCCCCTTGTGGAGGATCTTGATGGCCACGGCCTGGTTTCTGTACCTGGCGAGGAGGAGGAGAAGGAAGAGACGATCAAATCGGTTTGGAGATCGGCTGAGAGTGACGATCGGTGAAATTCTGATCAGGAACGATGGAACAGTGGGGGAATCGCGACGTACTTCCCTTCGTAGACCTTGGCGTGAGCTCCCTCTCCGATCCTGGGGCCGACGAGCAGGTCCATGGGATCTATAATCCACTTGGAATCCAGCCGGAACTCGGTGACGGAGGAGAAGAAGTCGCCACCGGATTCCATCCCTAACTTGAGGGGAGAGGATCTCGCATCTATCGTCCCAGCAAGACCAGGCACCACCGGCGGAAGTGTTGCAGCGGCGGTGGCAGCGGTGGTAGGAAGAAGCAGGGAGGAAGAGCCTTCACCTCCTCCTCCTCCTACCTGGACATTCCGGCATGGCGACAGACGCCACTGATCTCTTCCCTCATGCTCTGATCTGAGGATCTCCGAGGCCACAGAGGTGGAGAAATGGGGGAGGAAGTGCAAACATCTCACCGGCGGCGGGAGGCGGCCTCGGAAGCTGACGGGCCCCTCCAGAGCTCATCCCAGGCACCAGAGAGGAGAAAGGCCTCCCCGGCCATGGTTCTCCCTCCTCCTCCTCCTCCTCCTCCCCTTCTGCTCTTCCCGGAGGACTTCTCTCACCTTCCTTGAGCTCCTCCCCCAACCAGCTATGGCCGCGGCGTCCTCCCCGCCAAGCCTTCGCAGGGGCAGCAGCAGCAGCAACACCAGAAGAACCAGAGACGGCAAGCCCCAGACACAGAGAAGTAGAGAAGCACGGAGGGGGGGAGAGCAGGCAGGAACAAGGAAGAGCGACCGCCGACCCAGAGTAGAGAGAGACTGAGACAAGACAGAGAGAGACGCGGGCACGGGTAGAGAGAGAAGGGGATTGACTTTCCTCTCTCTATATCTGACTCAGTCTAAGGAGAGAGAGAGAGGGAGAGAGGGAGAGAGAGAGAGAGAGAGAGAGAGAGAGAGAGAGGAGGTCTGCGGCCATCATCATCACCCTAATATAATTCGCCTCCATCTCCTGAATCCTTTTATCCTTGGGTTAAAATTCTCCGATACTCACGTAGCAAAAAGTCAAAATATTATCCTTGGGTCGTCGCCTTCGCCGCCGCTGCCGTCGCCGTCGTCGTCACCGGCGGCGTCGGTCCGCTGTCGGCAGAAGACACGGAAAGAGGATGTAGGAAGGCCGCGACAAACTTTTTTTCTCTATTTTAAATATCCTATTTACGCGTATTTACTGATTTATATTAAATTGTTCAAATAAAATGCAAGAGAGAGAAAGACAAGGAACAGTGTTGCCGTTATCCCCTAGCTGCTAACGTATCACCTGTATTTTCCACGTGTCAATGCAGGTGTGGGCTCTTATAAATTATTTTAATATTTTATTTAGCTACCGGGCCTTCCAAACCGCCTATTATTGTTTAAATACAAATATATGAAAATATTTTTTTTAAAAAGGGCCAACATCAGATTTTCCAAGTGTCTTTGAACTCTCAAAAATTAATTTCCAAAGTCACTTAAATTTTAGAAAATCGGCCCAAAAAAAACCCGTGAAATTATCAAAAAATAAATGGTGACAACAAAAATCTAGGTTGACCCACAAACATTGCGTTGACCTCATGCTCTTCATCAGCAGGGTTGACCAAGAGAAAAATCCCCCGATCTGAACCATCCATACAACCGACTGAAGCGAATTTATTTATTCCTAAATTAAGGTTACTGGGAATATCAAGTAGAGGGCTGACCTGATCAAACGGGCCACGTAATGCAAAAATGAGATCATGGTCGGTGGCAGACGATCCAGCTCCTTGACTTTAGTGCTAGAGTTAGTTGAGAAAAAATCGGATTAGGGGGGGGGTTGACCAGAGGCTCGGATTCCCCACAGGCCCCACCGTAGGGAAAGTCCATAAAATGGGCCACGGTCGGGGCCCTTCTGAAGCCCGAGCCGGGCCTAGCTGGACCACATAGGCCCGGCCTACTTCTCTCAGCACTGAGCCCGTTTTGATGAAGGTGGTGCCTGAGAGGTACTGGGATGAGAGAAAGAGGGCAGCATGTGCTAGATATCCGGCCGGCCGGGGATTTTTTGAAATCCGCTGACCCGGATCAGGCCCGGCCCGCCTGCCGATTTATTTTTAGAGTAGAGAGTGGGGGGGGGGGCTTTTATGATTCTTCAGAGGGGTAATGTGAAAGTTTTACATGCTTGAGGGGGTATAATAAATTTTACGCTTTTTTAATTGGAGCTGCTGTGATTTTGAAACGGCCCGTCCGGCAGTGGCAGACGGCGGCGCAGACTGCGGCGGCGCCCCACTCATCCGACAGCAGCCGCAGAGCGCTGGCACGGCGGCGCCACTGACAACTCGACTGCGGTCGGCGGATCTCGGAGTCTCTCTCTCTCTCCCCCCACTTTCTCTCTCTCTCTCTCTTTATCTCTTCCCTCTTCTCTCTCCCCGCTCTCTCTCTCTCTCTTTCTCATGTCCCCGAGAATGGACTGGGCCGCCGGGAGGGAATAGAGCGGTGGCGCCTCTTCAGTGGAGAAGATGGCCGGTGCCTCCGAGAATGGAAGGAACATTAAGGGTGGAGGGATCATTACTGAGCCACTTTGACATGGAACTAAGTCAACCCCAGAGGATTATCTAGTGCTGACCCAGAGTCCAGTTGACCTATTTGCAACCCTCACTGGATTGACCAAATTCGATCCCAGTTCAAGCTGGGTCAACCCAGATTTTGAGTCCAGGGGGATCATATTGACCTCAGATCATCGCAAATGAATCAGGTCAAAACTAGGTCAAGCCAGAATGGATCCTACTTTCACATGAGATTAAGTCAACCCATAGAGTATCATCCGGTGTTGCCCAGAGTCCGATTGACCTATCTCCAACCACTACTGGATTGACCAAATTCGACCAAGGTCAAATTAGGCCAACCAAGACTCGACCATTCCAGAGTCAGAAGGTGAATCAGGTCAATCCAGAGTTCCAACACAGGCGAAACTAGGGTCAACCCAGAGTTGGGTTCAAGGATCAGATCGACCTGGTTCCAATCTAGCCCAAAATCAGGTCAACCAAGAATGCCAGATCGAAAATCCAATGCAGCCAAAATCAAAGGTCAAACGAGAGCGGGCCCTCCAACTCAACACAATTAAGATAATCCAATGAAACACCACAAACCAACCCCCCCTGCCACAAGGAGAATTGAGTAGGGAGGGAAATATCCACGAGGCCACCATCCTCGGGTCAAACTTAGAACAAGAACACGAGTAAGAACAAGGTTGGAGGAACCTGTTGGATTGACCGGATCAGCCAGAGATCTCTCGATCCTTGGGTCAACCACACAAGAATGGAGGAACCTGTCGAATTGACCGCCACTGCACTGCCAAAGATCGGTCAAGAATCTCTCGATCCTTAGGTCAAACTTAGAACTAAGAATATGAGCAAACACAAGATTGGAGGAACATATCGGGTTGACCGCCGCCGCCGCTGCCTTTGCACCACCAGAAATCTCTCAATTCCTCCAATGCTTTATGGTGGAACAGATCAGATTAGGGTCTTAACGGTGGCAGCGATCACCACGGCCTCCTCCCGCCAATGGGGATGGTGTTGGACCCAGAGATCGATGAGCGGTTGCCGAAGCCCCGCCCCCTCGGATGGTGCCGCCCGCCGGAACCTTGTAGAAAGAAGGATAAACGAATCATTCAAAAAATCATAAAGAAAATAAAATATAGATAATTAAAGGAGATCATAAATAAGGTTCCTGTAGACGAATAATTAATATATATATATAATAAAAAATAGATAAGTAAGGAAGATGATATACCACCACCGGAGTGGCTCATGGCAAGGAGAGCTGGGCTGACAGCCTGCCCAGCTTCGCGCAGGATCTTGATGAGCTCGCGGGCATATCTTGCATTGGATGGTGTGAAGAAGGTGAAGGCGATCCCCTTGGCACCTGCCCGCCCGGTCCTCCCAATCCTGTGGACATAATCCTCGAGGGTCCCAGGGAAATCATAGTTTATCACACATTTTATATCCTTCACATCTGTAGATCATGAGACCACAGACAAACATCAGCAGCACAATAATCACAAGTTCACTACAGATCGATGTAGAGAGAGAGAGAGAGAGAGAATTGCTATTGTCCCTGCAACTATGAAGGTTAGAATTTAACGCAGAAAGGATGGCCCATGAGGCAAGGATTTGTAGAGAAAAAAAAAAAGGGGGAGATCATCACAAAAATAAGGGAAGAACCCTAAGAACTGTGACAGGGCCGCCGCATGAACCAGCTCTATGACGATGGGTGGGGGGCAGTAGACTTTTGACAACCACATCAAGGAGATGAGCACTTTAGACTTTAACTTACGGGAGAATCCACTGGAGATGGGGAGATCCATCCCGAGAAGCAAAAAAATTGTGTGATAAACCAGAGGTATGAACAAGCCCCCTGGCTGGTCAGAAAATCCCAAGAGTTGACAGTCAAACCAGATTTCTGGGCCTCAGAAAAGATAATAGCACCACGACATCAGCATTTCTAGACTGTTGTTATTAATGACAATGATCATGTAGAAAAGGGGGAAATAAAGGATAAATTATAAATTAAGTTCCTCTTTAATAACAAATTTGTAAAAAAATTAGAACTTTCTTGTATCCAAACACTCAAGGAATAATTTGATGGGCCCACCGATACAAGGATACAATGAAGGACAAATAAAAAAATAAAATCTTATGGCCTCCTTCAAAAAAATAAAATAAAAGGGAGTTGGAATTTCTGAAAGGTAAATTATCTTAAATAAACTCATAATAGTGATTAGCCAAAGCCGGTGCCTACTCTTTTTTTAGGTCATTTTCTACCGTGAATCACTAATATTTGAATCCACTTGCCAAAACTATGCCAACTATTCAAGAAGCTGTTTACATGGGAGGCTGGGTGGACCTCCACTCTCCGAGTTAAAATCCTCTACTCAGTTAATAAAATTAAAAAGAAAAAAAGAAAAAAGCACGAATCATTGCCAATCAGTTTTCCCCACATTAAGGATTATTGGATCCGCTCTGCATGCTGGTATCATCAGCATGTGAATGAACTGATGAAAAGGACTTTGGGGAAGTGGAGCTATGACGATGGTGCAGAGGCCCAGAGAATCGGATATTGAAAAGGAAAGGGGAGGGGGGGGGGGGAGACTACCATATGTCCTAATAACATTGGGCAAAAGGTCTTATAAGTGCTCATACTCAGTGGAGTTTGAAGTAGCTACCTTTATGATGATGCCACCCCATTGCACACCGCCAACCCAGAGTCAATGGGTAGGATGCTGGCCTGCGGCGCCAATGACTAGATATAATCTTGGGGACGCCGAGAAAACATTTTTAGCAAGCTCTAAGAAAAATCGATCCTACCGAGGCCACGAGCAGCCACATCAGTGGCGGTCATCACAGGGCTATTGCCGCTTTTGAACTCTGAGAGGACCCAGTCTCTCTCCGCCTGGGGCTTATCGCCATGGATGGAAAGAGCCGGCCACCCATCCATTCTGAGTTGCCTTGTGACCTGGTCACAGCCTTTCTTGGTCTCGAGGAATACCAGGATCCGGCTGCCATCCATCATCTCTCCCAATAATTTTATTAACCTGTAGGGCCAAGGGACGAAGGTGAGCATCAAGCGTGCCATAGCTGCCAAAGCATGACCACAAAGCGCACCTGGGATACTTCTCATGTTCGGATATAACTTCCACAATCTGATTGATGGACTGGTTAGCTTTCAGTTCAGGAGAACCGATGATAACCTAGAAATGGACATTGGTCACATAGATGCCGATAAACTGATTGCAGAAAGAAGAAAAAAAAAGGGAAATGAGTTGCACACCACATGGAACTAAGGTACCTTGTAAGGGTTGTGTAAGAATTGTCTAGCTAAGGTCTCCACCTCCCTAGGCCATGTAGCACTCCAATACAATGTCTGCCTATCAGGCCGGATCTGGTAATAAGCATAATTTTTCCACATAAGATGGTAACCAAAATAAGTAATTTAACACTGGAAAAATCAACAAGAGGTAAGATAATCCAATGCAAGTCAATGTCACCAGAGCATGGTGCAGTCTCATGTCCAGAACACAAGGAAGTAGACTAGTCCAAATCTTTTGGGAACTTTGGCAAATAGGATGAGACGATTTATGCTTCAAAAAGTGTGAATGATAAAACAAGATCAAAATACAAGTGGATTGACGACAGAATGTCAATCCACTGCTTTTAAGTTTATAACTAGTTAAGGTGTTCATAGGCTACAAAGAGGTCAACCGTCTCTATATAACCATTCCTTAACTTTGTTCGAAAAGTATACGTCATCTATAATGCATTGTGTTTATAGCTCATTATATAAACGGATACTACTTTTTCCAAAAATATCACTCAGCCAGTAATTTTTGTTGTCTGTGAAAGAGCCTACTTACAGAAACCAGCTAACTTCCTTAAAACGAAAGCAGCTTTCATAATTGTCATCCCACAGTGAAGGAAAAAGTAAGCTAAACACTCTTGTTGAAGCCATGCCCACTTTGGAGATAAAATTGGGACGTAATCAGACTAATAAAGTACTTATGACGCGAAACATTCTTAGCTGGCTTTTTAAGCGTGTGACCAGATGATGAAAACATAATCACCCTATTGTCCATGTCCAGATATATCAGAAAAAAAAAACGAAAATAAATGCATGGGAATATGTGTATAACAATGAAAGGGGAAATGCAATCAGCACAACATAAAAATAAACAGCAAGCTTTCCCTGCGCTTGCTCTCTCGCTTTTAAGAACAATGTGCCTAGCAAATGTCAGGTGCAGAATATTTCGCGGAAAATTCGATAGTGACAACGAAGAGTCACACTTTTGATGAGAGAAAATAAGCATCAGCTAATACCATGGCAGGCAATCAAAGGAAAGTAAATATTCATTATGGTGTAGCATAATCATCATAAAATAATGTCGTGGGTCATACTTGAGAGATGATCTTTTTTATCTGAGGTTCAAATCCCATATCTAGCATACGATCTGCCTCATCCATCACAAGATAGGTAACCCTCCGCAGATTAGTATGGCAAGCTTCCAACATATCTATTAGACGACCAGGAGTTGCAATCACAATCTCAACACCTACAAACAACATGTTATTAGACACATAATAAATTTATAATAAAAAATAAACGTCGACAGTAAATGTACTAAGAAAGCAAACTTAAAAAATAAACAATACTGGTGAAATATATTAACAGAAAAACCTCTTTTAAGATCTCGAATCTGGGGTCCCTTTGGTGCGCCACCATAAATGCAAGTGCTTCTAATATTTGAATGAGATCCAAATTTTGAAGCTTCTTCTTGTATTTGAACAGCCAGTTCCCTGGTAGGCGCCAAGATTAGGGCTATAGGTCCATCACCATACACTGGAGAATAAAATAAAAAGCCAAAGATCCACCAATGAAAACTTAATACTGATCCAAATATGAAAAAAAAATAGCAGATATCACATGTTTTTATGAACACAAACCCAGTGGAGACTGTGCTTTAATGTGCACCAAAGCTGGAAGAAGATACGCCAAGGTCTTTCCAGATCCAGTCTCTGCAATACCAACTAAGTCTCTGCCCTTCAAGGCCATCGGCCACCCCTGGGCTTGTATAGGAGTTGGTTCAACAAAACCAAGTCTGTCAAACACTCGGAGGCAGTAATCTGCAAATTAAAAAAGATGCCTTAAGTCAGATGGTAAAGATTAATACACGTTCTTAATTCAGCAACTTTGATGCATGGTAGTACAAGTGTCCACAATGCTCGATAAAGAACAAAGAGAAACCAAATGGTAAAGAACAAAGGAGCTCACAGACTAGCAAGTAGTGCATTTTATGAATGCTAAGCAACAATGATAAATAGACATACAACATAGAGAGAATATGCCAACAAACTAAATCACGGGTATCCAAGGTGTCACATTCCACAGTGCAAACAAAATATTACTTTGGACTCATATCACCCCCCCCCCCTCCCCCCAAGAAAAAGAACTTGTTAATGGATTTCAACTTTCACCTACACTTTAGAACGCGATGCAGACGAATACCAATTATGGCATCATTCTAATCAAATTCATCATAGTCAACCTTGTAACAAAGATTCCTGTATTCATCATCTAAGATACCATGGCGCACATTTAGATCCTTCGATTAACTACAGCCATAGAACATAAAACAGTTACTACCACAGTTTATACATCAATAATATGTAAACATTCCCAGCTTCAAATGTATCTGACATTTTCTTTTCTCTGTCGGATCACCATAGAGGTAGCATAAAGCTTTGGTGATTGTTCCTCCAAGGACATCAGAAACAATTCAAACATACAACCACCAAGGCCAACGGACCTCGTACTAGTCTCCTTCCAACCATCCTTTCCCCAACCACGTACTAGTCGGATCATATGTAGCCATCCACTTATATATATACCACCATCACCAATTCAATTTCTCTTAGAGCGCCATACACTAGATTCATACTCAATACGGTGACCCAGTGAAGCCCTAAACCCCAACTTACCCGACCAACTATTCTCACTCGTATCACCTAACTTGGCTCCACCCAAGTTTTAAGGGCACATCCATATGTCTATTGTTGATGTCAGAGATGTGACCATATGGCCATTCTGTGAAATAATCCAACGCTCATCTTCCTCCGAATTTCTTCTGAGAAATATCACCAAAACGCTGTATTAACTACACCACTTGTTCCCACCAAGAAAAATAGGGCAGCACCCCATCAATCCATGCGAGGGTAATTATAAAATAGTTCCATTTAACCATATGTTGTTTAGAGACACCAATTCTTATATTTGCCCAACCCATGCGAGATACAGAAGAATACAATATTCTCTTTGTTAAAATGTGTCAACCAAGATAGATTGAAGCGGCATAAATTATCTGTATTGTTCCCACTGTTACTAACCGTGATGAAAATATGGAATGATGAAATTTCATATTAAGACGATATGCTCACATCTTTAAAAAGATTCCGGCTATGAGCATACATGAACTGTAATGTGGTTCCCGTGGGTAACTGGTAACCTTGTATGTAGGGGAGCTACAATAACCTTGGCCTTTCAACAGGATAATCAGAAAAAGAGAATAATTCACAGACCAACTGGACTCAACAGAAATAGATTTGAGTCTTCAGTTTTATCCTGATTTCTCGGATTCTGAGAAAAGGTAGCTTGTAATAATGGAAACCTTAAAATAATTCTTCCAATGCGGAAGTACTGAATTACGAGTGAACTTCTACCTCATATAGTGTTCATTATCAATCTCCAGTTATACCAAATTTCATTTATTGTTCTCGGATTCTATCTGCAGTAATAGTCACAATAGATACTCACATAAAGGACAAACCTCCCTTTGGATCTACTTGAAAAAAAAGGATTATTGCACATAGTTTTTATTATGTCATGTAAATTATACAGTGAACTTTTTTTTGGTATTTTAACTGGTGTAATAGGTTGACCTTGATACGGGTAATCATGCCTCACATATGTAATCCTACACCTTCCTTAGCCTTTGACTGGACTCGACGCTCTGGATCCACAACTGATGCTTACCATCCACAACATAAACAACAATGACCCAAAGCCTTTTGGGCTAAAATTCGATTCGATAGTGTATTCATGGAAACGGGAAAGGACGATACCTGGGAAGTTAGCCTCTGTAAAAAACCTTATTGGTTTTGGGACATCACGTCCTTCCACAGTGATATCACGTCTTTTACGATAGACCGTCACATCCTGCTCTGACATTGCTTCCAATGCCGGATGTTCAACATAAAAGTTCTTCTCAAAAGGGGTAAGATTATGAAAATCCTGCTTCGCAAGAACAATATTATCCAAATCGTCCCTGGACCTTCCGGCTCCACGGCCACCCCAACCACGTCCTCCATCAAACCCCCTTCCCCTTCCACCACCGTAGGTCCCAAAATCCTGACCTCTGTCCCATAACCGGCCTCTTCCCCTGGCAGCATCAAAACCTCTGTCACCACCATACCCCCCTCCCCGTTCACCAGTCCCTCCGCCGCTACCCCCAAAAACTCCTCTCTGCACACCAGATCCGCCAGCCACGACGCCGACATCATTACCAAAGCCAACCCCACCGCTGAGGTCCCCGGACGGGAAGTAGGGCACGCTGGCCACACCTGCGAAACCCCCAGTCCCAGCCAAAGGCGGCCCAGAAGAACCGTAACCCACGCTCCCTCGGAGCGAGACGACTCCACCAGCGCCGGCAACGGGCACGGCCAGCGAAGCGGATGGCAGACCTATCAGCGGGGCCTGCTGCGGCACGCCGGTAAGCAAGTCGCTTCTCCTCTCCCTGTACGAGTTGGGATCGCTGTATCTGACCTCGTGGTGGGGATTCATCCTCAGAACTCCCGTGGATTGCCGCTGCTAGGGTTCCAAGTTTCCGAGAGGAGCCCGACGAGAGCGAAGAACAGAAGCCGAAAGAACAAGAACGCAACACTTCTCTGCTTTTACGTCTCTCTGATTGGGAGAGCCCACTTGTTCCGGTCTTATAGCCGACTATTTATTATACGAAAACCTAAACTTTTAAGGATTTAACAAATATACCCTTAAGACCACAGTTTTACCCCTAAACCCTCTGAGTTTAGTTTTATCCTCAAATCTTCTAACGTCGGTTCGCAACATTGTACTGAAGTACAATTTTTAAAAGAATCAAATATAAATTAATGATTTTATGGGTATAAATAATAATTAATTGGTGTCGGCATTATATTTTAAAAATTCCACCCTTTTACACTTTTTACAAAAATAGCCTCTTATATTTTAGTTTTCATTAGGAATGTTATAAGTCTGTGCGCAGAAGTAATCTCTGAGGTCATTTGACTTAAAGTGAAATTTTATAAAATATAGTGTAAAACATGATACACATATTTTTAAGGGGATAAATATTAAATAACGGCTGTCGGCCACCCAAGGCTAACTACTTTTTACAGTTTTAAGAAAAGTATCCTTACGACACAATTTTACACATAAAACCTCTTATATTTTAGTTTTAACTACGAATCTTCTTCGTTGCTGGAGAGAAGCATTTATTTTATGGACCTTGGATACGGCTGTATATTTTTAGCTTAACAAAAATAACCTGAAATTTTACACATAAAACCTCTTAATATTTAATTTTAACTACTAGGCATCTTGAACTCTGCACAGAAAGCATTTATTTTGTGAAGTCGTCTGAGTTAAATTAAAATTTTGAAACAGTTAGAGTTAAAATATAATTATAATATTTTATGGGTATAATTAGAATATTTATAAATAACTCAAACCTCTACTGTTTAAATAAACATAGCCTTTCAGCCACAGCACTTATTTTCTGAAGAAGTCAAGTGAGTTGAAGTACAATTTTTTAAGCAATAGAGTCAAAACAGTATTTGAAACTATAACGAGTGTAAATAATAAATTAATTCGTGACCTTGGGCTTTCATGGCCAAATACTTTAAAATAACCCAAGCCCAAGAACAGTTTTACAGATAAAACCTCTTAAATTTTAATTTCAACTACGAATGCCCACATTATTTTGTGAAACTTGAGTTCAAGTACATTTTTAAAAAAATGTAATTAAACTATTCTACGGGTATAAATAGTAAATTAATGGCGGGGAGGAGAGGGAAGTAATTTCTTTCCTAGTTGATAATTTAGAAAATGATGAGGCAGGGATGTTATATATCTACTTGTCTCTCTCCTCGTCACCCCTCTTTGGTACGTTAAGTGGGTTTACTTTTACGAAATTTGGTTGACAATAATGTGAGGTATTGGGCAAGTCAACATGTTCGATTGACCCAGTTTGGTATCGTGACTATTAATGTGAAATGGTCAACCCGAATATTAATGTAAACTGTGTGAATCAGCTGAGGTTAATTTGCGTTTTCTAGAATTAAATTACATAATTGCCAATATGGATAAAAGTTTTGGAAAAGAGCCGGGAGGAAGAATACATTTTAGGAAAACATTCTGAGAAGTCCTTCCTAGGGAAATATTCAGTGAGAGAAATGGGCGGGGGGGCGGTGGCCTGCCATGGCGGCGCCGTTGGTTTCTCAGAGGACGTTCCAACGCCATGGACGGGGGCGGCGGCCGTGCCGCCAGCAGCGGCGGCGCCCCCGGAAGCAGCGGCACATCGGGGCGGTGGCGGAGGAGGACTTCCGGAGGAGGAAAAGCTGCCGTCGGTGGTGTTGGTGGATGCATTCAGTCACTAGGTGCCGACGTACTCTGCGCGATTTTTGCGCTTCTCGATCACTTCGATGTCGCTCGCTGCGCCGCCGTCTGCAAGTCCTGGTTCGTGTTCTCTCGTTTTCTTGCTCGCCTTTTCTCCGCATTCCCTGCGACTATGTCGAAAATCATCGCGTCCTACACTTTGTAGAAAGAAAATAAGGCAGTCTTATTCTCTGTACAGTGATGTCGACGATAATTTCTGTGATTTCAAGTCTTCGGAATGGATTGGATGGGGGAGGGGGGGACTTTTGGGGGGCAGATTCTTTCTGCTGCACTCCGTGTACTGTTCATCATAATCGCGTGAGAGGCTTTGGAAGTTCTTTCTAATCTTTGGTGGCTTGCGAGTAATGGCCGGTATATCTGGGTTCGGAAGGACACGCGGTTTTTCTTTTTTTTGCTGCGTTCCGTGAGATCAGGGTTGAGAGCCCCAACAATTTATTCCATATCGTTTTTGATCAACGAGATGATGATGGAACGACGTGTATGGGGGGAGGTTATTGTAGCGTCCTTGTATGATAATTTTATATACATCATTTCTTTTGCATAATTAGATTTTTCTAGTTTGCTCAGTATATTGACGTGCATTATATTGTTCTAGTATCATGGCGCATTGACGTGCAGTCATGTTCTCTGCAAAAGATCTTTTTCTCTATGCATTTCATACGTCCTACATGGTAACTAATGATCAAAATTTCATGTAGTTTTTTCGTTTCTTTGTAACTCAGAGAATATATGGTGACAAACGATGGCTTTTTCTTATGAAAGTATCATCAGAGAATATATTCGAAGTGCCTCTTACATTTCCTAATTTTGTGACTAAGATCAGGTCAATTATATGGCAACAGATGTTACCGTTTCTTGTATAAAACTGATCATAACCCTTGAGGATGGGGCTGATTGAAGAACTTAAGCTACAATTTTTTTTTCCAGGCGTGACATCATCTTCTCATCGACTTTATTGCGAGATATATATTTCAAAAGAGGTCCACGTATATTTGGTACCACTGATTTACAAGTTCCATTAGGAACTCCACTGAAAAATTACTTGGAAGAACTAGCAATGGAACAACACAGACTTGCTTTGATAAATGGTCATGCAGAAGTTCATCAGTGGAGTGGTCACTCTGTCAGGTCCTTCTCTTGGCTCTTAGATGTTTGGTTGCAAATTCCTCTGGATATTTGTTTTACGTGTCATTCTACACAGTTACATGTTTTTGATACCAAACTGTCAATTTTTTTCCCTTTAATTCTTCTTTCTAATTTCAGATCTGAAAGAAGCCTATTTGGACTAAGGGAAACTCTAGGATGATCTTGATAGCATTTTGAGATGTGGGGGGTGAAGGAGGGACAATGTACATTGATCATTCTACTTGATTTTTTTTTCTTATAGTATGTTATTTAGAGCAGGTTTGCAATTGATAACATGTACGATATGAGTGACATCCTGCCGTGAACCCAGGCCAGAAACACTGCCGTTGGATAGGGAAAAAAAAAGTCTGTTCTGGGGTAGGCTTTGGAAAAAATCTGTGGGGTCTGGGCCATAGCCCTGTCTCCCAGGTATTGTAAAACGCATCTGTGCAGGCCTGGGCTTTGCAGGGCCCAATCCCTTGACAACCCTAGCTCCAAGTGAAAGAGGAAAATTTAAATTTTGTAATCAGTGTAATTATTTAATGTGGGATAAATACCTTACCACGTGATATTATTTTCTCACCTCACGAGTTTCCTTCTTCTTTTAGTATTAGCCAATGTCGCATGAGGAGGGGCTTGGTTCTCACTGGAGTTGGGGACAAGGTGTGCACTTTCCTTTACGTAATGTAGAGTATTTTTTTTGTTGTCCCTCTGTCAGAAACTTTTTGGGAGAACTTTGAACCTGCACTTGTATGTCCCTCTTTTGAATTTTCTAATGAATTTAATGTATTGCAAAATCCTGTGGTTTTACAGTCTGATAGTTACACTCCATCGTACAGTTTGATATGCGGTTTTTACGTTTTTCATGAACTCTTCAGTTTAAGTAATACATATCTTTCCTGAATATTAGGCAATACGACTATGGTCTGCAACAAACTACCAATGTTTGGGTGTATATTCCGTTCCTGGTATGAACCCATTGGTTGATTTTGATTTTGATGAAAACAAGGTAAGTTGTAGAAAATTTGCTTCCTTTGATGTCTGATATTACTCCTTGAAATATTGTAATCTTATACTTGTTGCATCCTTTTAAAAAAAAGGCACAGTGTTAAAAGCATTCATTGGTACATGTCATCTCGAAGGCATATTGTGAATGTCCTTGTTGCATAAATAATGATAGTTGTTGACAAAAGTTACAATGGAACCCTATATGTATCTCTTTCGGATGCACAATCAATGTCATATTTGGTGTTATAAGATTTGTTAGTGATGCATACTCACAGTGTTAGGGGCTACCATGTGAGATGATTATTGGACAAATCATACCATCATGACACGTACAAAATGAGAATTTATACCACAGCAAACCATCCCACCATTTTGATGAAAGATGTACACTGTTCCATACGCATGAATTAGTTAAATTATGTGAAAACTCTTCTCTTTGGTTCTTATATGTGAAGTTTTTCATCAAGCCTCATCTCTGTTTCATTAAACCTGACGATTTAAACTCGGTTTAAGAAAGGATATACCTTCTGTATATTTTTTAAATTACAAAGTGATCAAAATGAATATCCATGTTATCATCCATCTAACATGATCTTGAATCCTCCTTACCTTCTTGATACTCTTCGAGGTAGAGACCTGTGCCATCTTTTGCAAGAGTCTTTGTTCTTTTTGCTAACAGTGTTGAACAAGCAGATCGTTCTCGTGTCAAATCATTGGTAAATGGAGTCTCTTTCATTGCCTTCTGTCTTTGCTCTCTTTGCTGTCTTCTCATGTCGACTATAACTTCTGTCTATGGCAACTCCCCATCTTCTCATTGTCATGGTACCTCATAGCTATCACATTTGCCGCTAACTACCTCTGCTACTTTCATTAACTGTTGCTGGATCCCTTGCTACTTAGTTTCGTAGTATGAAATCCACTAGTCACACCAGCTCTACCTCTTTGTTGCACTCCAAGAGTGAGAATTTTATGTTTGCTTTGTTGGATTTCTAGTCTTTGCTGATGAATCCCGGATGAATTGGAGGAGACTGCATGATACTTAAATGCATTAGACTCTATTCATATGTATTAACTTCATAAACTTAAGTGCAATTAGAGTCTGCTTCCTGGTCGATTCAGGATATGGCTCTCAATGTGCTTGAATTAGATGTAAGATTCGTTTAATATTTTTGTCTTCTTCGGTGTGCTATTATGCTAACTATCCGCTATGCCTTGCCATATTTGCCTTTAACATATCCTTGGCATACTCCTTACTTTGATGTCAGATCTCTGTCCCATCTTCAATAGGGAGCAAAATAATTCCTTCACGTATTTTCTTCTTGGGTATGGTGATGAGTTTTTTTGGTTGTGTCAGTCTAATGATTTGTATGTATTGGTGGCAAGTGCATGCACCCCTGCGTAAGTAGAGGTGTCGAATGAAGAGCGAATCTTTCTTCTTAACTGTGCTGGTCTCTCTATTCCTATCTTCCCCTCTCCGGGTTGTTGACAATCTTTCTTTCTTTTTTCCCCCGTGTTGGTGCCTTTTCTGCTCTTATGTTCTCATACTACTGTTCTTCCTTTATTTCCTCCTGTCTCTCTCTACTCTTAACTTTTCCTAAATTTATCTCTCTTCTTCTATGTCCTATATCTTTTAATCTATCCCTAGCCCTTTTACCTGTATGCACCCCTGGCATCTAATAACTTTTCTTATTGTCTCTTACCTCAATTTGCTTTTGTCTTAATGAAAATTGCCTGAATGTATTGTTGGATGCTCTAGTTTGTGAGTATTTACACAATTGATCACAGTAATAACATTATCCCTTTTTATTGGTCGATTTCATTTGTTGATTTATTTATCTATCTTGTGAAAATCTCTCTATCTTGTCAAGTACTCGCCCTCCCATAAAGAAATAAAATAAAGATAATCATCTAATCTTTAATTTCCAGGTTGTTGGTCTGGTTGGAAGTCAAATATGCATTTGGAGGCGCAATGGGAAGATGAATATTCTTCAGTCAAGGGACCATAGCTTTGCCCGCAGCTTATGCATGCGGTATGTGATTGTGAAATACACAAGACGGTCCTTCTTGTTAAACTGTTGACGTTAGTTAATTATACCAGAATCCCAATGAAATGTTTACCAGCATCGCATGACTGCGTCAAATTGTGTAAACAAGTTGTCTTCTAGAAGAAAGGCTATTTGATTTACGAACTTTAACCTGGTCAAATGTTTTGCCTTTTGTTTGGATGCTATGTTCTGTTTCTTAAATATCTGGTAAAACCCATATTTATAATCTGGTGTTGTTGTTTGATTTTTTCATACTCCTATACATATCAGCAGTTATAACCAAAGAAATATGATGGTATGTAACAGTAGACTTGCTATTGTGTTTGCAAGGTTCTTAATTTGCTACATTATCTGGATCTGTTGGGGTTTGATTTTTCAAAACTCCATGCATAATGAAAGAAATAGGATGGAGTGTAATAATTAACTTAGTATTGTGATAGTAAGGCTCTTAATTTTCTATGTTATCTGGACTTGTTGTTTGTGACTGATAATTGTGGAGAAGCAGATTTTCTCTAATTTGTATTTTCAAAATATTTTAATGTTTTTTCGCGCTTATTTTTATGGTTTATAGATATTCTTATCCCATCATATTTTGGTAAGGAGCATATTTTACTGCACGTATGCTTCCACAAAAATATCTATTTTCCGTTTTTCTTACGAGTCTTACTTTTTGCACGAAATATGGAGGGGTCACATAGAAGGCTAATAGTCACGATGCCTATTCTGATTCTCTGCATTCTTTGCAGAAGCTAAAAGACTTTCTGTTTACGTTGATCGCTCCAGTTAAGTTTATAAATGTTTTTTTGGTCATATTAGCTAAAATTCCTCTGTCACCACTTAGATTGAATTCTAAGTATTATCCTTTAATTTCTGTGTATTTTTTTTTACCATGTCATCTTTCAATGTTTATCACTATTCTCTCAGATATCTTGATCCTGAAGCTGTCGTTGGTTGTGAAGATGGAAGAAGTCGTGTATTTGATATGTACAGTGGCAGCTGTTCAAAGATCATCCGGTATTTTCTATGACTCTTAGCTGAGTTGTGGTGTGATATGATGTCTGCATTATTTTGGCAAGTATATTCAGTATCCTTCAAAGATTTTTCGCAAGAAATGGCGGCTAAGGAGTAATTCTGCCATTATCAGATTCAATGAAAATAAATGCATTGATGAAAACTGGATAAATTGCAAAAGAGTAATGAAGAGGACGAAAAAAAATCTTGTTAACTGATAATTGTTCATCTTGTATATTCTTGAGGCAAAATAATTACTTTTACATGGAAAATATCATCAATCAATACTGATGCTTCCAAACATAAACACACTGGAGGATAACTAAATTCAATGAAATTTATGGGAGATAAGATCATCTAATTAATGTCCAGATTTCTACAATGATTGATATACTATGTTTGCCGAAGTGATGCAGATTAAGAGTCTCATGGAGTGGTTAAGGAAGAACCTCTGGAGCTGTTGCAAGCCTACAAATATGAAGGACGAGATTAATCCTAAGCTTTAAATTAGATGGTTTGCCTTAAGATTTGGTTTTCATTACGTGATGAACAGTTTTACGACTTCTAGCTACTAGAAATTTTCTAGTAATCCTGATTTGATAGAGATAAAGGATTATGATATATAGAACTGATCAGTACAATCTGAAAGTATTGAAATGACGAAAAAATAATTCAAAGTGTGGAGCTGACTGAAAACAGGATAGAGATTGGCCAAAAAAACAAGCTGGATTGGTGATTCTACTAATTTCTGTCATTTTTCTGTTTCTTGACTTTTAGGGCTGATTTGATTTGATTTGATTTTAGAGGATTAATAGTGTCACGTGTATTTTTGCCTTTCCTTGATCTGCTGTTATTAGCTAGCAAGTTCACACGAGAACTGGGGCCACAGTTGGTCAGCACGCCTGTGCCAGAATCAAGCTTTCACTCATTGCAAAGGGAGGAAAATAGAATTCTTATGATCTCCTTGGTGAATGACGATAGTACTCTCTTTCACGACATGAAAATCCTCAAGATGTTTCCAAGTCCTTTTTTCGTTTGATTGACTGATGGCACATGATATTTGGGGTTGTGACATTAGAGCTGATGTGTCATGTACTTCGGTTTGGGTTGTTGTGCGTTCAAACTAACATGGGTTTCAATGCCTAGTTCATTGTGCCAAATTAGTGTAGCACCTTTATTGAATGCCTTTGATTTGTTAACTAGATTGTGCTGCCAAAATTGAGATAATTTCTGGACTACTTTCTAATAAGCTTAAGATCTTGCTTTATCCTCATTGGATAGTTAAGTAAAAAGGGCCTAGCGTTTTCTTACCAAAATGTTTTCATTTCATAACCTTTTCTCCAGCAATATATCAGCTGTGCCATTCAGATTGCCAAGGGTGAATGTTTGCGAACTGCATGATTTGGCCTGTTCAAAAAAGTTGCCCAGTTTCAAACATAAATTAGTGCCTTATGTAGGATGCACCGTTCATATTTCCCTACTTTCATGTGGTGCGAATGAATTCAGCTGATAGATCCGTCCTGAGCATCGTGAACACCTTCAAGATTGATATTAATGGTGTATAAGTATGAGATAATATGTGCCGCTCTTCTTTTATTCATAATGTTCTTATGACTGGCAGGATGCATGCAGGACCGGTCACATGCTTGTCTTTGACTGATGAGCAACTCATTCTTGGTGGCTCTTCTTACGGTAGCATCACTGTCGCTGATCTTTCATCTGGTGAAAGGGTCGCTTCCTTGAAATCCTCTGTTTCACCAATAGGTTAGTCTACTGTTGCTGGAACAAGTGTGAGTTTTATTTCCAGTGATATCAGGGAAATAAATGGAAAAATCATTAAAAAACTGATCATCAAGTTTGAAAACTTTCTTCATCAGGATATCAGCTGAGTATATGTTGTAGTGGTTTATGTTGTATACTTGCCTTTTGTCTGTGTACGTGTGTATTGTAGATACCTTTGGTTATAAATAATACTCAGAATGAATAAACTCCTCTGCAACGTTCTAAAAACTTGCTATTTCTTTTTATTTAGTCACTGAATTTCCATTTCAATGCAAAGAATATCCATCGGTTGTTCCACAACCTTTTTTTAATGTATTTTTTTAACTTTTTAACATCTTTGATTACATTCTATTCAATATTATTTTTTTCCATCATCTTTGATGCAGGTATTAGCAGCCTATGCTTTAACGTAAACAACCATCTCATATTTGCTGGATCAACTTCTGGTTACTCTCACTGTTGGGACCTCAGGTGAGCATTTACTTCCACATCTGGGATACTATCCTGGTCTTTAATTGGGAAATGCTTCATTTATTTTCTCTCTCGTGGGGTTTTATTGTTATTTTTTACTTGTTCTTGTTTTACTGCCCACGTCAATAAGATTTTGTGCACCTTCGTTTCCTCACTGCCCATCTCCGGTCAGTTGTTTTAACTATAATAGCTCAAGGACCATAATCTTTTCATGGTATTTTCTTCTGGGTAGCAACTTAACAACCGGAGGCCTAGGAAATGTCAAAGTGCTTTTAAAAGTGCTGAAACGATGAACAGCAGGATCCTTACTTTTAAGGGCGATTTCATTGGAAAATACTAGTTTTTAATTTTATTAAAAAAAATGTACCATGAAAAATTAATCCATGTGAGACCCTTCATTGAGAAAAATTAATCCCATATGGGGGAGTCTCCTACGATAAATCCTCCATATAGTACTGATGTAGAACACTGGAACTTCAAATGCCTTCTCGAATCATGGGTTATTTTAGTGAACTCCAACTCTGTATTTTCTACGTTTAGTTCTCCATTGATCGTAATCTTTCCATAACTAGGCCAAGTGGATCATCAAAGACAAATTTCACGTAATTCACAAATTACCACTCCTGCCATGACCTCATTCCTGCAAACCTCTAGACACCAATAACTAGAAGAGAAGAAAATCTCTCCTTGAAAATCCCACAGGAGGGAGAGATCTGCAGGGCTTGGGTTGGGCTGAGGGTGGTTTTACAAGTTATCCAAATTTCTGTAGAGTATTTTGGTTCTTAATTTGATTAGAAAGTGTTGTTGATATCCTTTCATTTTAATGCATAAAACCTGAATCGGTCAGTCCAACTCGCATTCCCACAGACCCTATTGCTGCATATTTTCAGTTCTCACTGCCCATTTTTCTTATACGTGATTGCTTTTCATGGAATGCCCATAGTTTATTTTTCCAGTAACATTCAGAGGGGAGTAATTCACTCAGTACATCACTGAGATCGATTTCTTGAGCCGAAAACCTTCTTGTGCTCCCATCTCAGGACCTTGAGGCCACTCTGGGAGGTGAGGACAAGCTCCAACATCATCTACGCTGTTCATCATCTCCCTGGTGACACAGCAACAATATCAGCAGGCGGCATCGATGGTGTTCTACGGTTCCTGAGCCAGCGCACAGGTGAGGTCCTTGCAAGCTATGTGATGGACATAAACAGACCTCCCGCCCCTGCCATGCGCGAAGATAACAAGAAGATCACGCAGTGTCAAGCAGTGGCTCTCCCCAGTGATGCTCATATCGGTAGCATTCTGCGGCACCGGAGGCCCTTCATTACTTGTCTAGCAATGGGGATGAAGAAGGTGGTCACCACTCATGGTGATAAGTATATCAGGGTTTGGAGATTTCAGGAACCATCTAGGCTATGAGGACTTGGTGAATCCCTCTGTGTCTGTGAAGGAAAAGCTATGGTGAGAGACGAGGGGAAGATGGGTACATTGGGAGACACTTGGCAGAGGGAGATGTGGAACATGATTCAGGATAATGTCTTATATTAATTCCAAAGTAAATTTTAGGATTCCTGAGGTTTATGTCTTTAGAAGTGTCTAATCTTTTCACCATGGGGGAGCCTTAGGATGTGGTGAACTGTGAATTGGTATCTATATGTTATACTCAAATAATTCGCTCATGGTCAAATTTGATGATTATTTACCTATCTCAATGGCAATTCTATGCTACCATTCTTGAAGAAGACTTAATTTACAACCACTCTCTACCTCCTTGTGGACTTCCTTGTCTATCTCCCTATGTCCTCACCTACACCTCTTGCTACTTGTTTGTTCTTCTCCCCATCACTTCCAAGTGATTGTAGGCACTCTGTGCATACTTGCCGATGGCTCTTGGTTCATTGTTGTCATCCTCTTCCCCCAGCAACCGATGGCCTGCACTCCTCACTGAGCAGCTGTGGAGCTATCAAGGAAGCCAGCAAAATTATTTCTGATGGTTAATTTACCACAGCACACTGAGTAAGATCATTGAATTAGAAACCATGGTTATTGTTGAATTTAAATTTTTCATTGTCCATTCCTGTTATTGGTATGATTTTAGTATGGACCAAATGTGAATGAAAGATTTTGGCATTGAAGGGTAATATGGTTGGCTCATAATGTTAAAATTGCCTTGGTGAGCATAATCACTGTAGCTTAAAGGTATCAAATTGAGGTAAAGGAATGTAAAGGAAGAATGATTACTTTTTATATAGATATTCACGACCCTTGAATATGGCTGAGTATATATTGCAAATTCTTTAATATGATTTACATATTTTATTTGAAAATCTTAGAGCTATTCTTTCTATAGAGGATGTTGGGTGTCCACTCCAATAAGAAGAGAGTTAAGATTTGTCCAAAATATGAAGTCAGTCATTTGAGTAGTATAGTTGTTGGGAGTCCAATGTTTTTTAATTAAGTTATGAATTTTAAAAATCTAAATGACTAAAATTTAAGGAATACTCACCCCAAATCTCAGCTAGAGAAAAATAATTCAAGCTACAAAATCAATTATCATACTTCAAGCATTTAGTCTTCCTCCACACAAGCTACTTTTGCCCCTATGAGAAAATGGATCATGCCATGAATCTAGAACATGGACACCAATGTAGTATGGCCTCCTGGAATCATAGGTGCTAAATGTAGAAAAAGTGTCTCGAAGGGAAACAATTGAGCTGGCTGGAGCCATTAAGTCTTGTGAAAGGTGGCTAAGACCCTTTTGCTCAGGATTTAGTGGAACCAAAGGATGTGGTCCTTAGAGACTAGAGTAGGTTGGGTGAATTGAACCACCATAAATCTTTAGCTGAGAAAATCAGATTAAGAAGTACACATTAATTAGAATATCAAAAGATAATTGATTCCTCCTCTAGGTTCCTCATGGTACTTCATTACATTCCCCAAGTAACTCACTCCCACTAATCTTATACGAAGGGAATATTTAAGGTTTACTTTGACTTTAGTGATGTTGCCACTACTTAGTTGGTTAAAAACTTTGCCTATAATTGGTCATATTCAGTTCTAAGACAAATCACTTCTATTTATTTATGTGCAACAAAATAGTGTTTGAAGAATCATGCAACAATATATATATATATATTAAAAATGTTTGATGGAAACACAACACTAAAACATTCACTTTACATGTTGTCATTCATCATTAGCCCATTTCATGTGAATGCATCATATGTGATTCTAATTATGAAAAGATCATTTTATGAAGATTGTAAAATATTTTTAGTACATCAATTGAAGATCTTCGGTTATGTAATGAATAATATTCTCATATTATATGTACATTGTCACATTTTAATATCATTATGATTCATGTGATGACTAAATATTTTGCACGTATGTTGACTATTTAACTTTTAATATAAAATATCTAAAGTCATTGTGCTACATATTGATCACAATCTTGAAAGTTTTATTAAGATGTAACTAATCACTAGGAATAACCTATACATTAAATAAGTGTCATTTTTTGGTTTTGTGGAAGCCATGAGAGTATAGATAAAAATAATGAACATCATTTTGAACTTAAGTACTTGATATTATTCTTAAATACTTGAGATAAGAGTCTAAAGTGTCTTGAAGTGTACCATTTCAAAATTTATTTGTATGTATTTAAATATGATGTTTAAAATTTATGATTTTTTATTATGTTTCATGATTTCATTGCTAAGTGACTAGCAATAATTCAAGTTGGGGGATGTGAGAAGTCTTCAATATCATGAGCTAATAATTAATTAATAATATAGTTTTTATCTTAACTCATGATAAATAGATTTATATTTGTGTTAAATTATAAAAAGTAATTTTTAATTAGTTAATGTAATTTTTGGCTCATTATATAATTTTATGTAAATTTATATAATTTTTCTAATCTTATTTTTGAGATAAAAAAGAAATTAAAATAAAAAATAAAAAACAAGGGGAACCTGTCAACTAGTTGAGCCCACAAGCAGATCAAAAGCATAGTTGGGTGGAGTTGTGAGCAAAGGCTTGAACGGCTAAAGGTAAACTAATTGACGGCACACACATGCAAAAAAAGGACTTCTTGATTCTCAAATGTTGTATTAGTATATATTCGTCTTAACATTCAAGGTACAATCAATGTGGGACTAAATCAGCAATCACACCTTTCTCAAAATATTTTTGATAATTTTAGTACAAAAATATCTCTTATTTATAACAATGAGATACTATAATGATGTCACTTTATAAGGATATTTGAGTAGTTTCTTTGCTTTCTTTCATGAAAATGGGTGATCAATACAAGTTTAAATCTTACTAAAGTCAAAACTCATATTTTTATCTAATTAAATTATAATTTTCTTATAGATTGATCACAAATGATTAAGCTATCATAATCACTCAATCACTAATAAAAATCTCATCAACGTGATTTGTAAAGTATCATTACTAAAATTGATGAATGATTCTAGATAAAAAGATCACGAATTCATCTAGTAACTAATCTTTGATTGATTGATGAATAAGTTGTCGTCGAGAAGAAGAGGATCTATTAAAAGATGAATCGCCATCTCTTGAGAGCTTATTAGATGTGATGAAGAGCCTCCTCTTGGTGTGCAAGGATGAAGTTCTCTAAGACATACCTCACCTCTATCTAACTCATCTCTAGTAGGTGACAATCACTAGAGAGTCATAAAGTTACCATTTTTTTACTCTACTAAGTGATAACTATTAGAGATGATTTGATGACTTATTTCATTGATTTTTAAACTTCACAAGAAGATCTAGAAATTGTCTATATTGTCTATGTCAAAAAAGAGTCTAAGGTCATGAACATTATATGATATTCCTCTCAAACATATAAAATTTCACCGATCACTATTGTGAAGTTAGAATTCTATCTTTCTTGCTTTCAACTTAATTTTTACTTAATTTAGTAATACTTTACATGATTTCAAATTACTAAAATATTTTTCATTTAATTATGATTCTTTTGGTTTTTACAAATCTTAATTAGACTTATTAATTCATCTATAATCACTTATGTAAGAATCACTAAACATAATTTTGTTTTCACTCAAATTATATTCGTCAAGGCATTGACATTATCTTAACATCCACACTATTATTTTCTTTTTTCATAAATTTTAAATATATTTTATTTTTATTTCTTAGTCTAAAATTTATAAAAATTATATTATTTACATTTTTTTGAAATATTATCTAATATTATATTACATCTTTGTGATCGACTTAGAATTATTATTATTTTTAAAACTTTTATTGACTTATAATTAATATATTTATTCTAATATATATATATATATCTAAAAATTAGTATTTTTTAGTTTTATAAATTTTAAATTTACATGATTTATTATATAACAACTAAGTCACGTTAGTACACATGTATTAAACACTCTATTTCTTATTTTGTTTTCAACATCTACCTTTCTCTTTCCTTTCGTACTTTTTCTCTTTTTGTAGCCTTCGAGTCAATTCTACAATTGTATGTTGAGGCTATATAAATACCTAAATAGAAGGTGGCCATAAACTTGAAAGTGGATGCCTTAGTGTCTCAAAGAACTTGGACACTTGTATCTTGTTCATGTGATGCTAATAACGTCACATGTAAGTGGGTTTTCACACTCAATTATAACCTAAATAGATATATTATACGTCACAAGGCTCGCTTAGTTGCTCGTGAATTCATGTAGGCTTATGACATTAACTACATTGAGACATTCTTTCTAGTGATTTGACTCAACTCCATTCGAGTGATACTCTTTTTGGCGGTGAATCAAACATGATCATTACATTAGTTGAATGTTTATAATGCCTTCCTTTATTGTGGTGAATTTGAGGAATAGGTATTTATAGAGCAACCTCTTAAATATGTTGTTTAGGGAGAGTCATTCAAGGTGTCTTTTTTGTAACACATCATTTACGAACTTAAGCAAAATTCATGTGTCTAGTTCATCAAGTTCAATAATCTTCCAGTATAATTCAGATTCTCACTATGTCTTGTAAATCTCATAGTATTTACAAAGACTATCGAAGCTAGTATTATCATCTTAGTCATTTATGTAGATTACATTCTTGTAACAAAAAATAATGAAGTAAACATTCAAATTACCAAATCATACCTACAATAGTACTTTAGTATACAAGATCTGAGGATTTCATAATACTTTCTTAGGATTAAGTTTGTTTATCAAGATGACAAATTCACTTTCTCTTAACAAAAGTATGTTCTTAATATGCTTTAAGATATTATGCTACTTAGATGTAAGTCAGAGTTATCACGTATAGAGGCACATCTATTAGGATATATCATTTGCTTTTAGAGGATGTTAATTGGTACAAATGATTGTTAGAGAAGATGATCTACCTCATTGTCACTTGTCTCGACATTATCTACACTATTAGTATCATTAGTCAATTTATGTAGGAATCTTGACAAGTTTAATAAGAGAGAGCTTTATAAGTTCTAGCATACATCAAAAGAGCTTTTAGGAGAGGGCTTATCTATTGAAGATGAAGACATCTTCAGATTGAAGCTTACTCAGATGTAGGATATGTTAATGACAAGGGAGATCACAAGTTCATCATTAGTTATTACATATATATGAGTAGCAATTTTATCACGTGGCACTCTAAGAAGTAGAAGATGATATCTTATTCTAGTGCTAAGTTTGAGTATTATGTTATAGTTGAGACAACATGAGAGATGGTGTGACTAAGTTCACTCATCGAAAAACTTGATATCTCATCTCTTATGCCAATGCCTATGTACTATACTAATTAGGCCACCATCTTCATTGTTGAAAATCTTAAATTTTATAAGCAAACGAAGTACATCGAGCTTGACTACCATTACATATGAGATAAGGTAATGTTAGATGATATTTTTACTCCACATATTATCTCATCCATCAGCTCATGAACGTCTCCACCAAAAGTTTTGTGAAGATCTCCTACAATGCGACATGCACCAAGCTAGGCATGTTTAATTTATATGCTCTAGCTTGGGGGAGACTATTAGAATAGGCCTATTAGGGTCACTAAGCTAAATTTGGACTTATTCTCTCCACATCCTTACTTTTCCTCCATGATCTCTACTTCTCCTTCTCTCTGTCTCTTTCTTATCTTCTTTTATCTAACCTCATGTATTCCTCTTCTTCAATCATCAATTCTAAGATTTTCTCTTCTTTTGTCAACATGTAATAATGAATACACATTATCATTAAAAAATAATATTTATATCCAAAACATATTTGTTTTAATCAATTCATTGAGGAACCAATATTATTAACCATAATTCATAATATATGTCTAAAAAATGATGATTGAGTGATAGAAATTTATCTAAATTACCTCAAATAAAATATGATTGTCAAGTCATTTATCCAAATTACATCTTGAATCATGATCTTAATAGTTACAATTATCATTTATATGTAAATATTTCATATCATTTGTATATTTTAACATTTAAAAAATCATGTAATAATATGAACAATTCAAGTTCAATTAGTTAATTTGACATCAAAATCATTCAAAAGTAATAATCTAATATCACAAGCACATACTAAACCAAGTAAACTTATATAGTCCTCGACAACTATTATAGACCGAGAGCCAGCAAGATGCCATCTTCATTCCCTCTCCAACTCATTGGCAGGTCTTGAATTCAAATGAGGATCCAATATGCATTAGTTATATTATTTTTCCATCAAGATTCTTACACATTAATGTCTAAATGTCGAGATCCAATGTCGTGATTCTAGAAGATAGCCATCTACAATAATAATTTTTCATACTTTGTTTCGAACATCTAAGATTGTAAACTTCATCATTAAATCATTCATTAGATTGATCTTATTAGATTTAACTAGCAGATCTAGAGCTCATTTTGCATATATATATATATATATATATATATATATGTGTGTGTGTGTGTGTGTGTGTGTGTGTGTGTGTATCAGTATACCTTGATGAAAATTACTACATCTCAAATGCCAACAACCATAGTAAAAATGCCAACAAACCAAGACATGCAAGCCCATGTCTTTTCTGCAATTTTCAAACATCTTTCATGAATATTAAGGTATTAAGGTAAGACAACTAAAAGTGTCCGCTGTAGTTTTTCTTCTCCTGTAGGACCGTTCACTGTAACTACATCTTCTTCTTGCCTTCTATGCTAGCTTAATGTTCCTCCGGCACAACTTACCTACATCTCATCATCATCGTCTTCTTTTGCATCTGTCATCATCCACCGGTGGGATTTTGTCGCTGGGGTTGCGTGGATGAGACTCGGTGAGATCCCGCCGCCGGCTCTGGGCCCCACACAATTAAACTCCGGCTGCCACCTACCCACGCTATACTCTCTACATCCTGGCTTTCTGATCTCAGTCTCGGATTCAGAAATGTGAAGGCTTATACGTTCATGTTCTCCGCACTTCCCTCGCCCAGACTGGAGAGAATCCATTGTCCTAGTGAAAATATCCGAGAACTTTTGATCTAATGCTTGCCTTGGTGAAAAGTGAAGGTTGACCTCTTCTTGCATTCACCAACCCCACCAAACTCATGGCACATCTTGGCGGCAAGTACAGACAAGGACATTTTACCTTCTGTACCCGAGTAGATATTGCTTACCATGAACAAGAAAGATCCAAGCCAATGCACTGAGATCCCATCGGTAATTTGTCTTTTATTTTTGTGAAGCTTTGGTTCCACTCGATGAGAGCAATCTGTGAGACCCAGAAGGGGAGGCACGAACCGAAAAAATAATGCGGATTTATCTTTCCAGGCAGACAGACACACCGCCGTTCCAGGGCAGAATGGCAAATCCAAATCATTCTCCTCGAGTTCATATTTTTCGACCTCACTCCATCTGATTTCACGCATGGGATCAATCAAGGTCATGTTTCAGTCAATGTTGAGGACTTATCCCTGGAATGTCATCATAATATTCACCAGTCGCGAGGTAGCACTTGCAGTGTTTGAAGAGAGACAATCCGCCTAGGTTGGTTCGTAGGCCAATATAAACCCAACTAAACAATAACAACATCTTTAATGGATGAATCTGGACGTCATTCGAGACGGAAATTGTGCATGTATTGACGAGACTCAGAGCACAAGGATTAACGCAGGAAAACCCACCTTATCGTAGCGATTCATTCTATCTGATTCATACAAATGTCGCCCTGAAGACCCACGTTTACGAAGGGCCAGTTTCTCTCGATCAATTGTGCATGAAGTTGATGAACTGTTTGGCCGTTTCTGATTTCTAAAACCATGAAATTCGAATGTCGACACATCGAGATGCAAAGCTCGCAAACTCTTTTCACCACGTATCATATGAACACAAACATCGCGGAGGATATAAAGAAAATCAAGTGAAACGCACTTCTGAAGAGGGAAACATACGGAAAGGAAATGGGATCACTAAATCTCCCTAACATATGTAATTGAGTCTCTTTCAAAATTATCCTTTTCTTCGATCAAGTTTGCTTTTGCGTCTTCTCTCTATTCAACTCGTGGGAGACTGATACGGAACCCCTGTTCCCAAGTTGAATGTCCCATCGGGGGTGTGTGGATGAGGATCATTCAGCTCTACTGCTGCCGCCGCCAGTGGGACCCCCCATGACTAAACCATGTCGAAGTTGGTCAGCACGTCTTACATCAGTTAACTATATGAAACAGCTGGGAACAAAGTATCCACGTATATTCGCTTGAACGTGAATATATTCCGATTAAGACGACGAACGAGAATGGCAGCCCCCTCCACATGGACGGCATGCGCAAGACTGCTTTGAGCTGAGGCAACGTTGTTGAGTCCTTCCCAGACGACGCCCGGCATCCCATCACAGGTCTGGCACTCTGCCTTCCAGGGTTGACGCGTTCTCGTCCCCGTCACGCTTGTCACACTACAATCGAAGATGTAGTGACGACAAAAAGGTTCAACCTTCTGTTACATGAGCATGAACCAAAATGGTTCAAAATAATAAAACGAGACCGTCAATATCAAATTTTTTTCCATAGACATATGTTCGGCCCGTCCTGAACAATCAGTGAGGCTCAAAGACCAGATCACTAGCCAGGTTCCACCGTGACCTCCCTTCTCATTTAGATATTCACAGTGCAGTCAAAGCCTTCACCAGTAACTGGCATGAATTCCCCTCCAATACATATTTGCCAATATCACCTGCCCATTCAGTTAATCTTGATAATCGCTGCACGGAATGCATTCATAACTGTAACCGGTCACAATGTAACACTTGCCAACTGCGTTTGAACATAGCTGGTCCTCCAGCATTATAGCGTTTATTTACGAATGCCGTGAATAGATTGCACTCTTATGCGATAAAATACGGACTTGAAAAATATGAGAAAATATAGTAAAACATAATGCTTAGAGAGTTCTATGATTAACGTAGAAATTTCTTCATCGGTGTGGAGAAAAAGAACATAACCCATGGTGAAAGAATATCTACTGCTGAACCAGAGCTCGAGAATACAAGTCTTCACAAAAATGTTGGGTAGATGCTGGGAGGAATGAAGATCCTGGGAGGCAAATGGGGACAAAATATCCGATGACACAACAACAGAAGAGGAGAGCAAGCAGATAGAGAGAGAGTAGGTGAATTATGGCGGTCTGATAACTGCAGAGATCTTCCTACGTCGGGGTTACGGCTTACCTACTGTCGATTTGATGTCCACGAGGGTGACATGCTGATCAGCGTTTTAAAAGAGTTGTGTTTGGGAGAGACCTGCTGGGCTACATGTTAGAAGTGACCCATTAAAATGCTTCGTATCCCCATTCATTGATACATATTGAAATAATCACGAAACAACACACGACGAATCCAAGGAAAATACATCCCTAATCATACAAATATCATTATGAAGATCCCGGTTACGTCAACAACAGTCTGCCAATAGATCATACACTGTGCTTGTTGTATTCTGTGGAAAGAAAAATGGAGTGGGGGTATCCACATGGTTAGTCCCATATCGGACATTGTTACAGTGGGACCCCCCCCCCTCAGGTTTTCTGAGCTCCTCAATTGGGTCTTTCCTGTGTAAGGAAAGAATGTAGAATACATTCGCTTCCCCTCGGACGTTTATCCGAGGTTCTGCCCTTGGAATCGACGGTCCGATCCGAACACTGCTAAAATAGGGCGTTTTTTTTAATCCCTTCTCGTAGATGATACCAGATTGAGGTCAATAAGTGGTTCTCGTTGTTGGCTGCGTCATCATCCCGTTGCTTTGAATGATAGATCTTCGCTTAACCTCTCTTTCGATGTCTCACGCTCGTTTTCAAAAAGAGCCAGCGTTTTCCCGTCGCTGTGAATGGAATCTAGTTACAACTTGACCAATTATCATTTGTGATCCCATGCATGATACACCATATACGGCAACCTTCATTAACAAAGATCACGCACCCAAATACTAAAGTCACAATCTTTTAACTGATGTATCAAAGTAAACAATCCTCGTTGACAATGAAATCGCTCTAAGAAGCATTGAGTTCATTAATCAACAACTGTCTTAAAAAAAAACACTTTTCCAGAGTTTCTTAGAACACCGCGATGCGAAAACGAGTCTTAACCATTTATTATAGAGAACCTCATCATGATACAAGCTCAAAGGAAAATTGGGTCGCGCCCAATTCTCCGCTTCCATACCCACATTTATCATCAGTACAACTGGACAGATAACAGAACGATATCCACGTTTAGGGTCTCATTTGTGGAGCTGGGATCCCTAGGAGGAAAACCTATATGGCCACTCGCCTTCCCAGTTACCCCGCGGATCGTAGCTGCAAACGATGAAGTAAGCGCCGGAGTCGCACCGCACACGGCCGCAGCCGACCCTCTCCGTGTTCCGCCAGACTACCTGAGTGTAGTGACCACAGACCTTACCTTCCTGGCACGAGTTGCTGTCGTAGTCATAGTATTGCTCCTCGTTTACCCACGACTGCACCGCATCCTTGGCGTTGTAGACTTTCCCCCAGCCCCAGAAGATGTTCTCGCCATATGGCCCCTGAGAGTGCACAAGGTCGCAGTCGCCGGCCCTCTCCTCCGCATAGTTCTGGGCGTACTCCTGAAGAGTAGGATCCCAGGTGAGAGGTTCCACGCCCACCGCCGCTCGGGCAGCGTTGTGCGGCCTTAGGTAGTTAGCAGGTGAGTTCTGGGCGGAAGAATGGTGGAGTAGAGCGAAGCCCAAGGCAACTACGAGGAGCGCTACCGACGACGGCCTCCAGGATACCATTTTCGGTCTCTCTCCTTCACCCGTTGGCAGTCGTTGGATGAAAATGGTGAGACGAGACGGGATACTTATAGGCATGCCCTTGTGCTGAGCCATCAAATGGCAACCCGATTGCAGTTTAAAAATATGCAAAAGGCGATTGGCCACGCATTGGAAGACGACAACGGCCATGATATCGAATCAAATCACATGAAAAATTATAACGCGGACCCAAAATGAGGGAAGTTTGCGGAGTTTTGAAAAGCCTCCGATTCAGAGTTGGTAGACTTCTTTGCTTCTTCTTTACCGCATGATGTCATACGCCCATCTTTATTTACTGAAGAAATTCTGTAGTTAGCTTCAAGAGGTGAAAACTAATGTATTACACTTTAATCTCGTTGGACTTCTCCAAAATTAAAAGATGACTATCACATGGTGGGAGGTGTTAACACTCATTAGCAGCCAGATTCATAATTCAGAGGAGAAAGTATTTCCAACAGAGCGTCCGTGAAAGGTATGGAATTGCTTCCGGCTTTCGAGGTTCTTCAATGAAGTCAGTTTTAATACCATTGCTTTACGATAAGGTTCTAAGCGTCTTGGGTAACGAAAAGGACAGTCTACCGTATTAGTTTTTACCCATCTCATTTGCATTCCCTAAGTCCAAAACCTGAACTCAAATTTGATCTCTATCGGATGTCCATCATAACCGAAGCTGGTTAGCTATCAGCCTCCCTAATTTCAAACTACTACCATTCAAAAAATCTGAACCAAAAACGACCTAAGAGAACGTAAAGTTCCGTGGTATTTTCAGTGTTTAAATATTCCAATGACTCCAAACTTTTTATCGAACTACTTCTCATTCGAGTTTTTACCACTTGTTCTTGGGCAATCGTCGTATCCACATCATTTTCCTTTCAAGTTACTCAACTTGTGTTTAGTCTGCAAAAGTTGCGTATTTTTAGTCACTATCCTCCTTCCTCTGATAGTTGCCTTATCAAGCTTGGCTTTCTCCTACTCGTTAGAGACTGCTTTGTTCTTCGCTTTGCCCACATCGGATTTCGTCGCGTCTGGACAAGGCTTATCCAGTTCTATCGCCGCCTGCTAGGGGACCCCCAATAATGCTGCACCAACCACGACCAACCCAAGTTCCTACGCGGTAAGGTACCATCAGCGATTTGTCAATCAACTGGCGATACCCATCTGCGATGAAGCCTCTTAGTAGTCTCCCCGCATATGCACACAATGGAATAAGGCATCGCGCCTGCTAGGGGACCCCCAGGAATTCCCTACCGCCGTCAGATAGCATCTGGAATTTGTCAATCAATAAGCCATCGCCATCTGTTTGTAGATGAGATATGTAAATACTCGCACAAAAGCATGATATTCGAATTAATCCACACAATATCTTCTCTTTCAAGATCTCTGTCTCTTTCCGTCTTTCATTGAAGATGAGGAGAATTCATTCAAAGAACTTTGAGCGAGTTCGTGATTTGTTTTCTTCTTACAGTGTTAATTTTTCATGATATGTCGCTTGTTTGTGTCAATTATATCTAGAATGTCAGATCAGAGTGTTGGTTAGAAGTGACAGAGGATGGTAAACTCATCTTCTTCAAGGTTTTGATCTGAAGAAAATTAATGTGATATCCAAGTCGAATCTATTGCAGTGAAGAGAGAGGCAAAAAATTGTTGACCCGTTTGAAGGTCAAGCAGGTATTTGGGGTGAAATATTCAAATGACTCTCCCAAAACCATGTTCGAAACATATAAAATTTGAAGGTATCTGTTCTGATTTTTTTTATCTTCTTTGATTTTGTCTTTTAACTAATTCAATTTTAAGAACAGTTAAAAACAGATGTCGGCCAATTTAAAGCCCTAAATTCTAACAAATTACCAGCTGATCAATAATACCACTTACTATCTTTTTGTTAGGCTTACTTACTTAGTTCATGTTTTTGTCAACTTTAGTAAATAACATTGAAATTAAGGTGCTTAATCTACGTAATAAGAGATGAAAATTGGACATCAAGGACTTTAGGCAAGAAAAAAATTAAGATTAAATCATTAATTTTTTAGTATTTTATGAGAGAGAATTTCTTCGGCTTGTTTACACACATATCCAAACACTAAGATGAGTTTCCATGATCACGCTTTATACTAATAAAAGGCTGAGAGAGAAATGATAATCCCTTCCAATGTTTCAAAGAAAAAGATCAATGAAGGATACTAGTAGCCAAAGAGATGGTACATACTAATTTTACTCACTAAGGTTTTATTGATGAACCTATTGGGAGTACGTCAAGTAACTTCTGACAATGAGACTTTCTATCTAGTCAACTAATTGCTATTAAATTCATAGGGAACCTAGAGCACCAAGTAAATAGATAAATCGAGTGGTTTAAGTGGACCTACACCTGAATAACCCTAAATTCAAATTATTGTTATTATAAATATAAATATTTTCTTTTATTCACTCATTCAGATATAATTTTAATATATATAATGTATGTTATTTGAATTTATCATTGACAAGTTCGGGCTCGGCCCGCGTAGCCTCCCCCTCCCTTGATCACGGGCCGAGCCTGATTACAAGCCCGATCCAGGCCCGAGCACTGACTGATCAGGAGGGTCGTCTGCAAAATGGGGGTATACTTATATATATATCGTGGGAGGGAAAGAGGGAGAGAAGGGGGGTGGAGAGAGAGAGAGAGAGAGAGTGACCTAGGTGGTGGCGGAAGGAGGCCGGAGGGGGAGAGCAGAGGCGGGATGACTACTCGGATCGCTCCCGGCGTGGGAGCGAACCTCCTCGGCCAGCACGCTGCCGAGAGGAACCAGGACGCAACTGTGTACGTCGGAAACCTCGACCCCCAGGTATTACTTCTTGCTCACCTCCGCATGGCCGAATCTTCTCGAGCTTCCTCATTTCTAGGGTTTACGGTGGCTCCTTTGCTATCCGTGTGGTCCTGGTACTTGGAATGGCTGAACTGGTCGTCCCGCTTCTCGTCCTGGCGCCGGCTTCATGCTTGGTCTTCTCGCCCTGGTGACGCGGTCGGGGAATCTCAGTTCTCTCGTTTACTCCGAACGCTAATGCTTCAGAGAAATGTTTCGTGGAAATCATGATGCTACTAGTGTGAAAAGACATGGAAATGCTGCCATTTTACCCCTTACAGCGGGTGATACAGGCTGATGTAGGATATAGCACCTTACGATTGGTGGCCCGTTTCTCTTAGTAAGTAGCATATTGAAAAATGTCGAGGGAAATTTAATGGTAATTGGATAGTCTTTTCAATGATTGGGAACCATATCGGGAGTACGGCTCAAAAACCTAAATTAATTTATTTTTTGCAAGTTTTTGATTACGTGGTATTCGATTTTTCCGTTGATTTATTGTAATCTTTCGCTATCCCATTGCAGGTTTCCGAGGAACTATTATGGGAGTTATTTGTGCAAGCAGGACCTGTTGGTAAGCTCTAACACTCTCTTAATCCTTAGGCACAGGCTCCCGTTACTGAAAATATTATCTGGAGCCATTAGAAACGAGAGCGTCCGTGTATATATGCACGTGTGTAAACCCTGGTCTTTTTTATCCGGGATAATAGAGGAACTTGACTGAATAGAGTAGGACCACGTGACTTATTTGTGCCCCTGAACATTCCACGCAAACACTTTTTTGTTTCCTAAAAAAATTTAAACACTTTTATTGCAGTAAATGTCTATGTGCCGAAGGATAGAGTAACAAATCTTCATCAAGGATATGGGTTCGTTGAATTCCGGAGTGAAGAAGATGCTGACTACGTGGGTATAATCAACCATGAAATTGCCTTTTTGGCACACTGTGACGCTTCAAAATCCTTTGTGATAATTTTCTTGTGACTAGACGGCAGTTGTCAACTCACCTGTGACGGTATCTCATTTCTCGCAGGCAATCAAAATTCTAAACATGATCAAGCTTTATGGAAAGCCAATACGGGTGAATAAGGTGTGTTATACATTTCCATGTTAATATAGTTATTTTGGTCCGCCATATATTTTTCATGCTTCATTTACTTTCCCTGGAACTCATTTTTCTATCATCTTCCATTTTCAAGAGCGTAGTAGAATCATGATGTGGATATCCTTGTGTTTTCATTTACCTTGTCCAATTTTTGAGATGTCGTTCTTCGGTGTTCCTGCTCGAATGAATGAAGATGTATGGGTCTTTCGTAGTTGAGTGTTTTTCATGCGATTTTTGTTTGCCTTTGATTTCATCATCACTTCAATGTTCAAACAGTGCTCACTGCAAGTAGATGAATGTTGCATTGTTTGAAAAATCATTACATACTACGTTTTCCTCAGTGTGTGCTGCCTAAACTTCTGAATGCTTCATACAAGCTGCATTCATGAATATAATTGATCGCCTCATGTTTTCATTCAAAGTCTATTTCATCATTTTCACTTTTCTTACTGATCAATTTTGCAGTTTCTTTGGAATGAATTCGTTGATATCTTGCTTCTATTGTAGGCTTCACAAGATAAGAAGAGTTTGGACGTAGGGGCAAATCTTTTCGTAGGGAACCTTGATCCGGTATATACGTCTTTCAATTCTCTCTCTCTCTCTCCCCACCAACCCACTCAATTTTCCCCCCTTATTCCTTTTCGTGCACAAACTCGCAGAAAGAAAACTGCTCACAATTCAGGAAAATGTCACAGTCAAATACATGTGCAACCCTGATATTGAGTATTTTATTGCTATTTATTTACAGGATGTGGATGAAAAGCTCCTCTACGATACCTTCAGTGCATTTGGTGTCATCGTTAGCAATCCAAAGGTAATTATTATGCTTCTATCCTGGCGTGTTTTACTTCCTTGTGCTCATCCACACAATATTTCTAGTGTGGACACAATCATCTTAAACTAATACTACTGACGGTTCATCCTTTACAAAACCGTGCTGCATTCTGAGAAGTATTTTCTTTCTTGTTTATTAGTTTACGCATAATCTTTTTCAGTTCTTCTGCTTATCCTAATTTAAGATATTTTTCTACTCATGCAGATAATGAGGGACCCTGAAACTGGTAACTCCCGAGGTTTTGGTTTCATCAGTTATGACTCTTTTGAGGCCTCTGATGCTGCAATAGAGGTAGGCGCTTGTTTACTCTAAGCTCAATTTTTACAGATCATTCTGCTGATTACTTAATTAATACTATATATATCCCATTATTTTTTTATGTTTCTTCTGTTCTTTCCTTTCGTTCTTGTAGGCCATGAATGGGCAGTACCTGTGCAATAGACAGATCACGGTTTCATATGCTTATAAGAAAGACACAAAGGGGGAGCGTCATGGTACTCCAGCAGGTCTGTTCCTTAAAACTTTCAAAAGAAAAAAAACCCCAATTTTTCTCTAAACCCTCAACCTAATTTTAGATATCTATGTATTATTTATATCACTGAGAGCATATATATTGAAAACTGAACAATTTAAATATATTTGAATTCAATGAGAGGTTTGAGATGTTCTGCAATCTCATCATAGCCTGATGCATGTGTGAAACTCTCAATACCCATTTCTCCTTTTCCTCGAAAGAGTACGGATTTTTGCTAACTTTAGAAGTAATTTTCTTCTTACTTGTTTGCAATTCCCAGAGCGGGTTCTTGCTGCAAGCAACCCAGGAGTGCAGAAGAGCCGGCCCCACACGTTGTTCGCCAGTGGGCCGCCTACTCTGCCCAATGGAGGACCTGCAGGCGGTCCAATGGGTGCGCCGGGCCCTCCCAGGCCATTTTCCAATGGCCCGATGCATCCATCTCCTCTGCCACCGGTTCGGCCGCCTCCCCCTCAGGCCGGGGTCTACGCCACCATGCAGATGGCAGCACAGCCACCATGGCCGGGGCAGCCACAGCAGCAAGTTCAACCACATCCCGCCATGGCACCAATGCCACACCAACAGTTCAGACCGCCGCCGCCGCCGCAAGGTATGATGCCGCTGCCTCAGGGAATGATGCCGAGGCCACCACCCCCTCCGGCAGGAGGTGGTCTGCCACAACCCATGTGGAGGCCAATGCCACCACCGCAGCAAATGAATGGAAGGCCCATGCCCCCCCCGCCACCCATGCCCATGATGCCAAATATGCCCCCACCGCCGCCAGCCTCCACATAAGCTTTCATGTGCACGACTCCGGTGGGGGTAAGGGTCACCCCAAACTTGTCTGTACTTTATATTTCACCAACCAGGGCTGCTGCCGCATCCAATCTCTCTCTCTCTCTCTCTCTCTCTCTCTCTCTCTCTCTCCCTCTATATTTTTGTAGGACCATCTTCTAGTCTGTATAACATCCATACATGATAGTTCTCTGCGTTGACTCATGCTTTAGGTGGCCTCTTCTTATTGGCAATCTTCATGAAGAGAATACTTGTGAGGGCTCTCTCCTATTTCGGTATGAAGTGTTTTCGGAAGTCTTGTGATAGTTTTGACTGCAAAATATGGGACCCACATCAGTCTCCATCGGTGCCCCTGAGAGAAATATTTTGGGTCAAATGCATGACTAATGTTGATGATGATTATAGGTTTTTTTTTCCCAAATTAAGAAAAATGATTTGGTTCGGACTTTGTAATCCACTTCAGGGGACCCACTGAATCACCCGTTTGGTAGCTGAATGAATATATGCTGACGAAGATAACCCCGATCCGTAAGAACACATTGACAGAGAGAGAAGCATGCATGCTTTTTATAGTAGTTTAGGAAAATGTCCACATCCGAGAACCTAATAGATTGCCCTAGTGATGGCCGGGTCTACGCTGATTAAGATAATCTAAACCCCAATAAATGGTCCAAAGAGGCGAAAACGCATGAGAAAGAGAGAGAGAGAGAGAGAGAGAGAGCCACTCTCGCAAAATTCAAGAGTATACCCACATCAGAACACCTATTAACTCATCCTTTCAATAGCTAACCTTGTATTAATGAAGATAGCGGTGACATAAATATACATACAGAGAGAGAGAGAGAGAGAGAGAGAGAGACCCTACCCATTGTGATAAATAAATATAAACTAAAACCCTAAATGAAGGTTCATCCTCTAATGATCTTAGGGCATTGCTTGCTAGCTACCCTCCACCCATTTCCTGCTTTCTTCCTGACCAGTGCTAATACCGCTGGATATAATTTTATATAGCTGCTTAATCTTTTAATTTTTTCTTACTTGAATGCCCTACAAATGTATGAAAGAATAATTAAATACTACTACCCACATAATATAAATAATAAATCCCTTCTTCTCAGATAAACCCACCCTTTGACTGTGTAATTAGCTAGCGCTTGAAAACTTCAGTATCCCTAATCACAGCTCAACTAAATTGCCTAATTTTTTATCTCTTAATCAAGTATTTATTAGATCTTGAACATCATAAAAATGAATCTCGATTCACAACAAGCTTATAGAATTTCCAAAGCAGAAACAAACAGTTGGACTAATTCTCAGTGTTAGGATTAGAGAGCCCTAGTTACCACAAATAGCAAGCATTGAGATGAAGCCAATGAAGGACCATCCAAGATTCATAATATTTCTCTCTGAACACCTTAACATAGAAAAAAGATCTGAAAAAAATACCGCCAAGTAGAGCACATTCTCAAAGTTAGGTTTTTCAAGGCATCACATAAGTCAAGACTCAGTATTTATGATGAAATCCATCCATCTCATTCACACAATGAAAAATACTAGTAAATTATGGAGATGAAACCATGTTTAGAGACCCAAGTTCCCCAGAAGAAGGCTGAGCAAGGAGTGGGATCATCTAATATGTATGTATGACCTCGCTCAAACAGCATCTCTTGGCCTCCATGTTTCTGGTTAGGAAGGCAAGGCTCAGCTTTCCACTGTACTGAACTGCTGCAAGAAGAGTTAATAGGTGAGCGGTAGATGGAAGCATACGTGGCCAACCACATTTATGGTCATGATAGCATCGTATGTGATCATCACACTGTTATCCCCATAGTATATAAGTTCTGTCTGTGTCTGTAGAAAGTTTCAAAACTGCAGACCAAGCCGCTTCCCCATTTATGTAATATACACATAGATATATACATTTTCTATAAAGAGAGAGAGAGAGAGAGAGAGAGAGAATTTTGCTTAACACCGCAATACCAATCATCAGCTTCAGAACCCCACAACATCCTGCACAGGCAAATCCTTCATTTGTTCAGAGCAAAGATCTCAAAGGGCACCCCAGCAGAGATAATGAAGGTTTTCTGATGAGGATATCAATGGAGAGGAGAAGAGAGAAATTAGAGAACACAACAGAGGTGAAGGATATTTACAGTCTGGGTGGTGGCGATGAGCATGCTGCAGCTGCCACTTGTCAGCCAATGCGATGGCACGATCTCTCGATGCGGGGCAAAGAGCTTCCATGATTACCTCCTTCATGTGTGTGGCAGAAGCTTCACCGGCCCGTGTGGCGAGTTCAAGGTAGACAAGCGCCTTCATGAGGTCCCCTGACTGGAAATAGAGACCACGGGTCAATTTCTCGGCTTCTTCTCTTTTTAATCGGAAATAACCCAATTAGTGATGCAAAAGTCAGCGGAAGAGAGTTGATTGAATGAGCCGATTCTTCAGAGACCCCCCTCACTAAAAATAGAGACCATGGGTCAATTTCTCGGCTTGTTATCTTTTTAATCGGAAAGAATCCAATTAGTGATGCAAAAGTCAGCGGAAGAGAATTGATTGATGAAATAGCTGCAGTATTTGCTGTCAATTCTGAAGGAGAAGAGACCCCCCAAATGAAGAAATGAGCCGAAATAATCAGGTCAGACAAGGAGTAGGGTGATTCCTTTATTTTAACTACATGATTTAGTTATCCCCTTTGATGTAGCATTATTCCAACTCAGTCGCCGCTTTCACACTGATTCTTAGACCCCCTGACATGCTCCGTTGAAGAACCAGAGTGTCCAACACAAAACCAGTCAGGAATGAGTAGAGAAGGTACATGTATACCTTCAATGTGGGACTATTCCACCATTAAAAGAAAACAGCTTTAAAAGCGTTAAAAAGGAAATTCAGGAGACCCACAGGATTATATCAAAGATAATTCATTAATTTTATCTTTTTACTAATTTCTAGCAATAAAAAGTTGGAAATTTAGCAACCATTAAGAAAAACACAATCATGCTAACATAATAGGTGGAGAAGCGAAAGGTATCTATAAGCCGATGGGAATGCAGAATACAGGGCAGAGCTCTGCAAGTACCGAATAGAGCTCAAGGCCACGTTCCAGTTGAGCTTTTCTGTGGCCTTGATCGGCTGCAAGTTTCATCCACATCCTTGCTCGTCGATGGCTCTGTTGCAGGCCTTCGCCAGTGGAATAGCATATTGAAGTATTGTACATGGCTCGGACATTGCCAGCCTCTGCAGCTCGCAGAAACCACTTTCCCTGCGGCGAAAAGAAAAGTTCCAGTATTATTATCCAAATGACAGTGAAAAGACAGCAATCTAAACTCCACCCAAGTCCATCATGAAATTCAGCCAAAGAGCTTCCCAGCCTGTCTGTTCTCGCAGTTTGCTGATAGTAAATAAAAGATGGTAATCAGGCTTCTTTTAAGAGGGAAAATCTTCAAAAATGCGGTAGATCGGATCCATGAAGCTAATGATGTGGCAGAATAGTGCAGATAGAATAAGCACCCCAGCCTGCCGATAACAAGGTTGTTGATCAAGAGCACCAAGAGAGTGTCCACATACAATAATGTAAAGGGGATAGGCTTATCAAGTGGAGGCCAAAGCTGGGGCCACAACACATAAAATGAATGGAAAACCAAGCACTGTGGGCTGAATGAGCTACACATGGGTATTGTAACCAGGGGATTTCAAATCCTTGGTTCGACATGAGCCGTTATCCACTCTACCCTTTATTGGTGATGGCCAATGTCCGAAAAAAGAGCACCCAGTGCAAGTGTCTGGGAGATAGTGCAACACACGTCATTGTCATTCAGTAAACTGGAGGTATCAAACAGAAGATAGATATAGAAAAAAATTCCTGGAGATGATGGACAGAATGATTCTGCCATACTCCCAACCAAAAGGCAAACTCCTAATCTCACTACACCTCTCCACTAAAGAATTCAAAAACGGGAGAGCTCATGACGCTTGTGATGTGAGAGAAAGAAGATCCAAGTAGGTCAGATGTGGGGTGAGAGAGAGTTTGAAAACCTGGAAAGTTGCTGTCATACTATGGACACATTGACTGTGTTGAGCATTCAGAAGTATATTTATATACATTATCCAATTTCTGGGCATGACTGTGCTTGATTTAGGTTAAAGATTCAAAGATTGTATATTATACTGATGACTATTCATGAAACAAGACATACTTTGATGGTATCATAAAAGACGGTGCTTGATTTAGGTTAAGGTTAAAAGATTTTCCATTAGACTGATGATTATACATAAAGCAAGTAGACAGACTTTGATGATGCCACACAAGAGGAAAGAAACTCTTAGTTTCAGCGCTTAAGTCCTAAAATGTACCACCAAAATCAACTCAGAACCTGCTCGCTGTGTTCTTATTGTATTTAATGAATGCAAATGAGACCTACTTTTCTAAAATAACACCCGTTTATTTTTTAAAACTAACACTACAAAGAAAGGCTTTATACGGTTAGAGCCTTTTGTTCAACTCCCAGAAAAGGATAATCCATCTGCAACAGAAACCACTTTCATGAATCTTCAGAAGTGTGCATTGTCTTTATTGTACCTGAAACAAGCTAATCCTTCTGCCAAAAGGGCCCATTTTTGTAAAATACTATCCATTGATCTGTTTAAACAATTTCTCCACAAAGAAGGAACTTAGAAGTTTATTCTCTTATGTGGAACAGCACAACCCATCAGCAACAGACACAAATGTCATGAATTTTTTCATGCCACGTATATTTATTCACAGCCGATGTAATCCTTATCTCAGCACCACTTCTCTCCTCCCCTATACTTTATATCGCAAGGAACACTCCCTACTCTTGCTCAGAAGTTCCAAACAAAGGCTATTACAGGGGATCTTCCTTCAAAATATATTTGTCTTATGGACTTAGTTACAGTTTAACCATACATAAAAACCAAAATCACTCAGTATATTCATGGATGGTGAAAGAAGGATAAGATTATCAAGGCACCAATCAGATCTCCAACAGAACAAAACCCTGCAACAAGTGGGGAAGAGGAGATTAACTAGAAGTCTAAGGAGCTCCACTATCAAGATCTTGAGTACTCAAATATGAGCAACAAGGCCATCAGCTTCAAGATCTTTTTTAATCTACCGAACTGAATGGAAGAGAAAAAGGAAAGAATGAAATTCAAATAGAATTAGGAAAATGTTAGTGTTGTTGAGGTTTGGAGTCCCTTTCCTGGGGAGAATGAGCTCACCACCTGTTTTGGAGGGTACATGTGCCTTCTGCTCTGAAGAGGGCTTGGTTGCTCTATGCTTTCTGCATCAAAGCAACAACGAGTACCCTCTTTTAACTTACCATGGACAGGAAAGAATCCTTGTAAGCATCGAATCCAATTCTCTTCACCCCATATTTAGTCTCATTCCCTCATTCGCTTCTAGAATCTTCTTGAATCTTCTAAAGCAACAACTGCCCCGCAGCCATCCTCCTCAATCTGACTTGGAGAGCCCAGCAGTGCATGCTAATCAAGGGTTTCTGCGTCTTGCAACTAAGGGTTGATATAAGATTGATTGATAATACTGTATTCTAATTTAGTCCAACAAACGTGCTCTTCAGCAGGTACCTTAAGGATAAGAACATCATAAACCGCTTGGGGCAAAAGGCAGTGCCCTGCTTCCTCCTACTCCACCTTCCTCAAAGATCATCGAATCATCATACTTTAAGTCTTTTCTATCGAATTTCGTTGGTAATACACATACTCTAGACGATAATACATTTTCAGCAACCCATTCTCCATAAAAGATACCAAAAGGCTGTTTAATTTCCGAAAGAAGTTCTTCTTTCGCTGTGGAAATAAATCCTTTACTTGCTTCATAAACACAGAATTCTCCCTGGCACTTTGTAAGTTTTAGGTGTAGGAATGCTTCTTAAATCTGGGAATGATCCTGACTTCTCCAGCACCTGCCATCCTCATGCCAAGATTCTTATTCTCGCCCAAGGCTAATTCACCATGGGCATCTAACATTCATAAAAATCACCTTAATTAGCTTACTTTCTGGATTCAGAGAAAAGGATTGAATCAGAGGCACCATGTTTGATCCATGGCAGGCAAATCGAAACACAGTTTGAAAATAAAAGCAAGACTGAATGCTGAAGGGAATCTAATCCACAATCGTAACGTTATAACTTACTGCTTCTATGGGATTGTGTTCCACCCCATGACCTTGATGTAGACAAAGTGCAAGGCTGTATTGAGCACGCGGATAGCCTGATATAGCTGATTTATAGAACCATTTTACGGCCTCTTTGGGATTGGGTTGGTCGGCTGAAACATATGGGAAAATAAATAAACAAATAAATGAATCGACTCCAGGACAATCAGATACATCATCGTCTTTGGCAATATTAATGTCTCACACTTCACATGAACCAGTGGTTACAAAAGAATCGTGTGGAAGAATACAAATATGTCAATGGTAAGACACTTCAAAGACTACAACATCTGATTGCCCTCCATAATCAAATGTAATAAGGTCTAATAAATGCGTTCAATGATGAGAGTTACAAAGACTCGAACATCTATTGCCAGCCATAATCTAATAAAAACTCAGGTCCAATAAAAACTCACTTCATACAAAAGTGCTTCCGCATATGCAAGAAGTGTCTCTAATCATGAGTACATCTTTAAAAAGTTTAAGAACTGTGCCCAGATGTGTGAGTGCTGAGAGAGAGAGAGAGAGAGAGACAGAGAGAGAGACAGAGAGAGAGAGAGAGACAGAGACAGAGACAGAGACAGACACACACACACACAGAGGAACCCAGGCAGGAATGAATGACAAGTTATATGATTATATGAGTTCCCTCACATAATCGGAAGTGTAACCAGAAGTATACGCATGGGAATCTCATATTCGAGGAAATTTGGGGCGATTCAAAGCTTATGGGAGGATTGAGAAAAAAAGGGAAGCATAGAGTGATTGTGGCCACCAAAATGAATAAATTCCTCATTTGACCCGGTCGACGCTGATCAATGAATCAGGAAACAGCAGCCAGAGGGAGACGAGGAGAGGGCTAACCTTCCAGGAAGGAGATTCCCAGGTTGCACTGAGCAGTAGGGTGCCCGAGCTCGGCGGCCTTCCTGTACAGCTCTCTGCCTTCCTCTTTCCTTCCCATCTCCCAATACATGAGGCCGGCATCCACCATGGCCGCAGCCGAACCTCGCGCGGCGCCTTTGAGGAACGAGTCGAGGGCCTTCTGAGGGTCCCGCTGCCATCCCCCACGGCCGTGCTTGAAGCGCTTTCCCGACCAGAGCAGCACCATGGCCTCCCTAAGCGGCCCGAGGGCTTCCCTCCATGACCGGCACACCGCGCTCGCCGCACGCAGGCTGGGGACGTCCATCGTCGTCGCGATCCTCGCCAGCAGCTCGTACGGCAGATCCGAAAAGTCCCCCGCCGCCCGACTGGGCCCCTCGCCGCCCACATCCCATCTCGACGCGCGCCCCTCTCTCCTCCTCCTCGAATCTCGGTGCGGCTGCTGGGAGTATTGACGAGAAGGAGGGCACCGATGACGGTCCCTGCCGTCGGATTTAGCCAGAGGAGTGCTGATGGAGAAGCAACTGCTCCGGCCGATGTCATCTGACGCCGCTGCACCTTGATTTCGCATGGCCGCGCCGATCTCGAAGGCGCAAAGCGGGTAGGAAATGGTCCGATCGATCAGAGCTTGAAGAAGAACGCCTCGTCTACGTTCGCCGGATGAACGACGGGCGTTCCTTTCCCTCTCTCTCTTTCCTTCTCTTCTCACCACCGTCGTCTGCCCGAGAGAGAGATAGAGAGAGAGAAAGAGAGAATAGAGAGAGAAGGAAGGAGAAAAGATCGAGAGATGGACATAGAGAGAGAGAGAGAGAGAGAGAGAGAGAGAGAGGGCTTCTACTGTTCTCACCTTGTGCTACCTCTCTCTCTTCTAGCCGCCATCACCACCAGTATAATAATTTGAATTATACCCCCATCTCCGCTCCAGGATTCCATGTGGAGCCCATATTTGGCCCAACCTGCTAACGGGCCTGACCGAAATCATAGGGCCATTAACGCGCACCTGCTTCAAAAGTAAAAACCTATTGCAAGTATTATTACCACATTAGTACCATTAATCTCATAGAAGTCGATAAGACTTGTGGGCATACTCTTGGTCAGGTCCACGTGTACACTGGTCTTAAATCATAATATTCGTATATTTATGCTTTATTACTATAAATAGAAGGATTTTGAAAGAAAACGTGGGTGAAAAGATGGAGGTTTTTTTTTTTAAGGGCTCATTTGGGGGACCCATAATATCTATTTCTTATATATAAATCTAAAATAATATAGCTAATAATGGGTGTCTTCAGGACTCAAAAAGCCTCATAATTTTCTGGTATTAGTTTTATTTTATATAAAAAAATAAATTAATAGCAAAGTCAAGATCTCATACTGATGTGTGACCAATGGTTATTATTGAGGAAGATGGTGCTAAGCGGACATATGTCCAAAGGCTCCTACCACGTTGACTTTTAGTTCTTGGAGATTACCACAAACTTTACTCTAAAAAAATATATTTTTTTGCGCAATACTGACACAAAAGCTTTCCAAATAAAGAACTCTAGTCAAACCCTTTCTTCATCTCTCAAAGGTGCATTCAAATTGTTGACAAAACTCTATTTTCCACTTACTCTACAGAAAAAGTCAACCCTTGGTCAGCTAAGCCTATGACCTCTAGTGAGGGTTGGCAGATTCATCAAACAAACCTTAAAGACTACAACAAGTAGCTAATCAGTAAAAGATCAGATTGGTGTCACCAAAAGGACATTAGATGGAGTATTTCCTGTTTTAGCGGCCCATGAGCCCTCTAAAAACCTATGCTTACCCTTTTTGACATAATAGCCTCACTTATCTAGCAAGCTTGTACCTTCTAAAAGGGGGTCCAAAAACCCTCATAATATTTCAATATGCCCTTTATAATGTGAGTATTTCCCTTTCTAGAGGCCATGAGCCATATACATAAACCTATGCTCACCTCTTTTCTTTTCACTTAACAACCACCAAGCATATACATAAACATATACATACATAAACATATATCCACCAAGCTTGTACCTTCTAAAAGGGGGCCTAAAGACCCCCATACTATTTCAATAATCCCTCTAATGTGAGCATAGTAAGCCCCATTGTAGGTAGAAAAAATAATGCAAGATCAACTAGCAAAGAGTATTGTAAGAGCCCCATTGGAGGGGGGTTTCCTAGCTTCTTTATTGATATATTGGTTGACCAAGCTCAGATGGATCACCAATGGATGATCCGATATAACTAATGGCTATCCTGATTCATGTAAAAAGTCCTGCTTGAGAAAGGAGGAATTGAAATGAATACAAGTGGCTCGGCCCTGAACATGCCCAAAGGAAACGAACGACCGATCTGAAGAACAAAACTGAATAAGAATCTCCCTAAAACAGCAATGAAATGACGCACCACGTGATTCTAAGAGATCCCAGCTCCCTCTTCTCCTAGCAGCCGCAGAAAAGAAGTCGGTCAGTCTCATGGGAGACTTGAAGCAGCACTAGGACGAGTCAGGGCTTGAATGGGGCGAAGACGACCACCGAGTTGTGCCCGCCAAAACCAAACGAGTTAGAGATCGCTGCACAAGCAGGACGACGACGGTGGTTAGATGAATATATACATCTATTTATAAATAAGTACGATATTTGGAGATTGCTGCAGAGATAGGAAGATGATTAGACATTTCTGTACATAAATCCATCTGGGTGAGCTGATTTTTGTTTACTTCCACACATTTAGAGATAAATTATTAGAGATTGCAACAAAGATGAAGAAAAAGATGATATATAAATCGATCAAGGTGAGCTGATTTCTTTTTTTATATGTATATGGATATTTTTTTCAGAGCAAAAGAACAAGATAATTCGATAAATTGACCAGGGTGACCAAATTACTTGTTGGTATTTGTACATACAGGGATTGGAAAAGTGCTGAGCATAAGAATATGATAACATGTCAAATCTATCTGGGTGAGTCAATATTTTGTTTATATATATATATACGGTGATTGGAAATTACTAGAAAGCATTGATAAACTATTCTGTAGATCAATCTGGGCAAAATTCTATAGATTAATAAACTCACCGATGTTCACTTCATGCTGCTGCTTTTTGTTTGCTACGGTATCGAATTCAACTGCTGGTTCAGGATTCTGGAATCGAAAACGACACAATAAACGGTATCAAAATCACGAAGTTAAATATTGATCCCCAGACCCACCCGAATTGGATCAGATCGGCCAACAATCAGGTCGAGAAATCAGATAATCCAATGACAATCCCAATCCTGAGAGGCCGATCATATCAAAGATTGTGATCTTATTATGCGATGATCCACAGGAACTTCCAAATTGGATTGGATCGGATCAGATAACAATAGGGTTTGTAAAATCGGATCAGCTAATGCGAATTACGATCCTGAGAAACCAATCATTTCTTCCAATATGATAATCAAAAACCAGTCTTTGTATAGATGTTCTCGCCATCAGGAGAACCAGTCATCTGGCTAGTCAACCAATCTTACTACGAGGAACAAGTTGAACAGGTCCAGGCTACATGCGGCATCACTATTACGATGATCATAAAGGACTGTTATTTAATATATTTGCGTTGGCAGATTTAATGGGCATTTTAGATGGACATATTATGCAATTGAAAACAAATATGCACTGACATGATAGTCTGTTGTCCCACAATACGAGGAGATCTAATACTTACAAACTGGTTTATGCTAGGATGAAGCCACCCGGTGTTTATGGCCTTCACTGTAGCAATAGCCTCCAAGCCACCTGCCGCACCGAGACAATGGCCTATCATAGACTAAAGAAGGAAAGAAAGTCAGGCGGAGAGGGTCAACGCCATAACGCCTATTTGAAGACATGGAAAAAAAATGCCAACAAGTTAAAAAACGGATTCACCTTGGTGGCATTGATTTTGATTTCTGATGTGTTCTTGAAGACCTTTTTAATAGCATTAATCTCAGCCAGGTCACCCGCCATTGTAGAAGTTGCATGTGCATTTATGTAGTTAACCTGGTGTTATTTACATGCATTAGCTTACTTTCATATCAAAAACCCACGATGCCAATCGACAGTATAAATCCAGGTAAAAAATAAAAAATAAAAAATCGATAGGTTACACTTTCTCCATCCTAGGAACAAAATTATTTCAGGGAAATGCACGACTATGTATGACTGGAATTCGGACATGCAACAGGCCTCACATCAACACTTCTAACTTTATTTTATAGTATCTAATGCCCGAAAAATGGCATCTAAGAAACTTCAAACATCAAATAAGTAAAGTGTATGCAAGGGAAATACCTCCTCTGGGGCCACCCCAGCATCTTCAAGACTTCTCTCAATACAAGTTGAAACCCCAAGTCCATCAGCTCTAGGGTCAGTCATATGGTATGCATCACAGTTGACAGCACCACCCAAGTATTCAGCAATAATCGGTGCATCCCGTTTCATTGCATGCTCCAAGCTCTCCAAAACCTTTCCACAGAAGAAATGTCGATAAAAATTCTCAAAAAAAGGAACACTTGAGGAGCATCAATACACGTATCAACTCACAATAACTGGTTGTGACAACATGGATATTCTAGCTTCAAATTTTTTATACGGAATATTTAAAGAAGAATTCGCTAAGAAACCAAAAACCCATAAAGTTCAACCTTACTCCTATGAACCGAAACCTGTGAGGGTAAAAGAAATTACCAGAAGACAGCAAAACCAAGACGTAGTTCAAGGGCATTTATAACAATTGCCAGCCACCAAAGGATAAAATAACAGACGTGGGAATTCGAGTCTCAAAAGCATTTAATTGATATATGAAACTTTTGAAATTATCCTAAAAGATGCCTCACCCCCAAAGAAAGGAAATGTTTTGCAACACATTCCTCAGGCAATCAACAAAAACCTCTCACAAAAATAAAATCTTTGGAGAAAATAATTTTCATTTCAACCCACTCCTATATAATCTCAACATACTTAAGCCATAGGAACTGTAAATCGAACTTCCTGATTAGCAATAGGTTAACATAGAAGAATATGTAAATGTGAATTCACAAAGGAATTCCCAAAAACTGGAGAACTTTCATATCCCACACCCATTTTAAAAAGAAAAAGGAAATATTCCTGCCACTAAAGCAAGCCCCACAACATGTTGGTCAGATAGCAACATCAGACCACAGGCCAATACGTTGTAACTTGAGGATATAATCAATTGATTAAAAACTCAGAAAAACATACGGGGCAGCTGTCATTAGCAAAACTCATTAACCCAACACAAAAATACACCATGAATGTGGTTCTAGATTAAGATAAAACTCACCAGAATACCGGCACCTTCACCCATTACAAAGCCATCCCGCTCCTTGTCCCATGGCCTTGATGCAGACTTTGGGTCATCATTTCTCTGTGATAATGCCCTACATGCTACAAAACCCCCAAGGCCAATAGGAATAATAGCAGCTTCAGTTCCACCGGCCAGCATTATATCAGCCTCTCCCCGCCGTATATGGTTTGCAGCAGCATAGAAACAGTAGTTGGACGTCGCACAAGCAGTTGAAATTGAATAGTTTGCACCCATGAAACCAATATCCATTGCGAGCAATGCAGAACCCATGTTTGTTATTGCGTATGGAATGAAAAATGGAGTAATTTTTTTGTGCCCTTTTTCAATAAGAGCCTGGACCCCATCAGAAAAGACAGTGAGTCCACCCATGCCAGTCCCCACAAGCACACCAGCACGCACCTTGTCGATCTGGAGGAACATGACAGCTTATCATACATGCTCCACCAGTAAAAAAAAATCTTTAGAGAAATGTAATAAGAGAATGAACTGAAGATAGTGCAAAACAATGATCACCCAGGAAAAATGTTTTTCAATAGACAGTCTTATTGTATCACATGGAATATAGACCGCAGATCCAACTTAAGTATGAAGTCATTCTCCATCCATGAACCAAATTGACCTTGAATATTTAAGAATATGAAGGTATTGTTTTTCGTCAGGAAATAATCTACCCTGCATCAGATTTCCACACAATCTAAAGCCTAAAATCCATCTTCAATATTTTGCAATGCTAAACAGATTACCATTTATATATATAAATTGATGACCGCTGTTCAGGTTCTAGTTCTGGGTCAAGTCAGAAGCCAGCAAATTCTGGGAATATGGATGCAGTAGAAAACGTCATTACAGATAACGGATTTGAAGCCTTTAAGTTTATCGAACAAACTCAAAAATAGTAAAATATGCTGTCCAGGTTCGATTTCTAGCACGAAATTTAAAGCACAATAGTTGCATCCACTAAAGCGTATCTGCAGCAAGAAGAATAGCTGATAGGATGATGAAAACTATAGCAGTAGCATGAAGCTCACCAAATGAAATGGCAAGATAATCTGGTCAGTGTTGAGGTTCTGGCAATGCATGTCATTGTTAGACTAGGGTAGAAATTTGTGAACGAGTGCCATAACTGATCTAATGGCAGTCCAATCCTTGGATTTTAAAGAACTGGAAAAAATTAAAAAAAAGGTGAAAATGGAAAAAGTACACCTCTACAAATATAAATGAACTACTTGTCATAAGTGTCATTCGTCGAGGTAATAATCCCCCTGCCTTCGATACGGACACATCAACCTTATCTAACATGTCGCTGCAGATATAAACACAAGCTTGACAAACTTCAGAAAATTCTGAACAAAACATGCGGCCACTCAGAAATGAACATGGCTGAAGGGAAAGGACATGCATACAGAGCACAAACAAGTGCACGTCAAGCAAAACAGATGACCGAAATAATAATAATACTGCAAAAAATGCGGATGGCGTGAACCAACGCATCACCTTTTCCATGTTAGGACTTCCAAGATGGAGTCCAGCGCTCTCGAGTGCCTTCTTGCCGCTGACAATGCAGTACCGGAGACAGTCGTCGAGCCGGCGGTCGTTCTTACCGTCGATGTAACCCTCGGAGGAGAAGCCCCTGATCTGTCCGGCGAATCTGGTCGGGAACTTAGAAGCATCGAACCGGTCGATGAGGCCGATCCCGCTCTCCCCCTCCAGCAGACGCTCGTAGTACGCATCCACGTCGTTACCGAACACGGACACCAGCCCCATCCCCGTGATCACCACCCGCTTCTTCGGATCCGTCTCCCTCTTCGGCGCTGCCACAGCCGAGGCGAGGACCAAGGACCGGGACCTGGATCCGCAGCGGCGACGGCACCCAGAGCCCGGCGGCGGCAGCACCGACGGGCGCTGCCATGTCCGGAGCCCATCCATTCTGGGGATCTGGAGGGAGCAGGGGGACTGGAAGGCCTCCATGGCAGCGGCGGAGGTCCCCTAGCGAGGCCTGAAGTGGGAGAGAAGTGGCGGTGGGTTCGAGGGAAGCCAACCCAATCTGAATTGGAAGAAACGCAGATTTGAGGGCCCAGGACACCAAGGAAGAACACAAGTGATTACACTCACTCGCCCGGTCACCGTGGCCTGCGAATTACGCGTCCTGAAGAGCGCCAGAACCGAGAGAAGCGGCGCTACCGTAGGGAGGTAAGCTCACAGCCCATGTTGCCATCTTTTCTGGACATCGTGAGCTCCGCCCCAGCAGAGCAATAAATATTTAGGAAGCAAACGATTTTCTTTATTAGAAAATCCCTCGGGAAATTATTACTTCCGTCCTTATAATTTTCACAATAATATAAATTAAACTTATTTACAAAATTATCCATCTAGTGTCCGAAGTATGCCAAGGGTTGGTGGGTTCATGATTAAAACCCCAGCCCGGCCTGGCCCGGTTTTATTGGCTTCAAAAATCAGAACGCACATATTTTAGGCCTGGGAGGCCCGGGATTAGGTGAGCCCACTTCAATCGTCTGGGGAGCAACAGAGATGGGCCCGGGCCTTTTCTCATTACAAATTAATAACATATCAAATTTTAAATTTATATATATATATATTTAACAACTAATGGAAACCCTTTTGTGCGTCTAAACCTTCTTATGGATTTCTAAATTTGGTAAGGCACACCCCGTTGAAAATCAGTAAAAAAAAAAAAAAAAAAAAAAAAGCTGCTTGGTCCGGGCCAAGCAATGGTTCTCATGAAGCCCGGCAAAAGGAGAGGAAGGAGAGGACCGCTGCCACGTGGAAGATCGCTGGGCAACCACGTAACAGGGACCTTGAAAAAGCCAAATGGGCCTGGTCTCCTTTTTGGGCTTTTTATTGGACCCCGACGGCCCGCTCCTTCTCAACGATTGACGGTGGAGATTGTCCCGAATCGGTATCGGATCCTTAATATGTTTCGGATTTAAAATATTAACAGCATATGGGTTCGTCTCCTTCTGTTCGGATCTGTTGCTGGCCTTCCTCATCGGATTCTTTCCTGCAGCGCTCGGTTTCTCCTCCGCGCCGCCGCCGTCGGGGAAAGAAGCGCCGCCTGAGCTGAGAGAGGGGGGGCGATGGCGAGGACAGAGGAGGCGGTGCTGGAGTTCCTCCATTCTAACGAGGAGATTCCGGATTCGCACCAGTTCGCCACCAGCTTGGGGCTCTTGCACGGCGAGCTCGAGAACGTCATCAAGAGCCTCCATGGTTTCCAGCTCGTCGTCGCGCAGGTCTTCCAATCGATCTCCGTATATGTGTCAACGGTGTGCCTTGTTTGGTATGTTCTTTAAGGATGTTTGGTGAAAGTTTGGGTGATGGAGCAGGATATTAAGAAGGAGAGTTGGGTGCTGACTGAAGAGGGGGAGGCCTACGCGTCCTCCGGATCACCTGAGGCGCAGCTCTTCTTCGGAGTGCCCCCGGAGGGAATCTCCACTGACGAGTTGAAGGTTGACGGTTTATTTTATCAGCCGCTTTTTATCCCTGGCTAAACTTCATGCGTTTGTATCGTCGTTCTTACGATCCTCCTGTTATGCAGAGGAAATTGGGCGATGGGATTTTTAAGATAGGGTCCGCTCAGGCCAGGAAAAATGGATGGATAGACATCGGGAAGCAGGGGGTGACGAGGAAGGTAATAATTCATCACTTATCCATGGAAGGAGCTACAGCCTTCTGTAGTTGGCCATATTGCGCAACAATGTACATTATGGACAGTATTTATTGCCGAAAAATGAGAAACTTTTCTCCATTCTGTATGCTCCCCTCCGGTCACATTTCTCCCCTTTCCATCAACTCCACAGACCACGGCCCATATTCCATGTTTCCCAATCGACATGCCCACTGTCCGGATCCATATTCCATGTTTTCAATAATGTGAAGATGAAGACCTTGGATCAGAGGCAAGCGAGTTAGTGTGGGCCTAGAAAGGGGTAAGCCATTTGGTTCCATCCTTATGTCGGAGTCTGAGTCTGTGGCTGAGTAAATTAGCAATGGTGTCAAAAAAATCCCTTGTGATCTGATCTTGTAATGAGGGGCCATGGTATTCTACTGGTTTCATTGTCGATAAAGTCTCAAGCTTGTTAGAGATGAGAGTTGGGTCATTGTGTTCAGTGTCTCTTAGGCACTTGAGTGGATGCATTTTATGAAGGTTAATTACGCATTTAAGAAGTGTAAATCTTGCTTGTTTTTCTACTGTTGTACCGGTGTTTATCTTCACATCTCACTATTTCTCAGTAGTAGAAAACGAGCTGCATCCTCCTCAGAAGATGCACAAAGAACAACTTGTTGTGGTTTGGGGTCAGGCTTTTTGACCTTTATGGCCAAAGCACTATTTTTCCTAGTATAAATGAAAACTGGTTGATGTGCAGTGATGGGGTTCGGAAATTTTTTGTAGCAGCATAGCACCTGATGAAGATTTCTATCATCATTTCCTCTGACAATTTTTTGCTGAAGTGAGGCAGATATATTTCATACTTGTCCCAGAAGGTTTAAAAAATGAATATGAACATATAAACAGTGCAAACGGTTATCAATTTTCTTTCAAATTGTTTTTCAAGTAGTCTGTCTTATTAATTTTGGTGAAGTCATTTGTTGCATCTCTGTTTGATGTGCTCTTACTTGCAATGTTAATGCCTAATTTATGCATATTTTACTTACAAAATGGCAATAAGTATGCACTCACTTTTGTGTTCTTCTGCTGATACGTTTCTTTTGGCTTAAACAGACCGAACACATTGAGGATCGTGTCAAAGATTTACTCAACAAAATAAAAAATGGGGAGGTGAGAGGTTCTTTCTTTAACATTTGATTAGTATTGAACAGTTTTTAACGAATGCTTGATTCTTTTTTGATTTTCTTGGCTTGGGCACATTTGAGCAATGGTTGCATTTCATCACATTTCTTTGCAAATTGTTGAGAGATTCACTACTAAATATCCAATTAAAGAGTTCTTTTTGCCTTTCTTGTACATTTATGCCCTTAGCTTAATTGATGCAATGGTGTTGGTCATGTGCTTTACCAAAGTAGGGTTCCATCCTTATAAATACTGCAGAATGGGGTATGTGCAGGCCAAGAGGGAATTTCTGGTCTGTTAACAACTCTGGTACAATGAACGTAATTGTACCAAAGTTTCTCTCTTTTATCCTTTCAAACTTCCTCACAAATGCAATAAGATACTATGCTATTCATATTCTAATAAAGTTTTGTAGCGTTCTGAGCATTTATCTCAATGTTGAAAGATGGAGTCCTTTGCACTACCGTTATACTGAATTATGCTGTCTCTATGCCAGAGATATTCTAATCACTTTGCCTAGGAAATTCCTGTCCCATTTCGCCAATTCATGTGCTGACTGTTTCCCAATGGCAGGCGGACACATGTAGCTGTTGGAGTTCCCAACTTTTTGTGATCTAACATTTTAGGGCTTATGGTTGTTGATGGAATTTATATAATCTATTTCTTCCTGTCTTTCTAGCCATTAATTTGCTCTGCCACTTGTTGTACTTGATTGGAATCTGGCAAGTGTTGAAGGATAACTGAGTTTTTCCTTCATATATATCCAGACTTTATTGAATTATCGCATTGAAAAGCATGAACTAAAATGAAGAGAAAGTTGAGCGGATTAAGTTAATTTCATAATAAAATGCACAGTTATCTCTCTTTTGGCCCAGATAAAATGTTTGGCATGTTGAGGCAGTTTATTAATGCAAACTTTGTTTATTTGTCCCAAGTTGGACTGTACGATTTCAAACATGTAGGAACATAGTACAAAAACCTTTTATGATCATGTGAAATGTCCAAGGATGAAACAATGGTCCCAGAAAACAAGATTTTTTTATTTTATTTTATTTTCTTTAGAATCGGCGTTGAGTCAGACACTGAGATTATATCTCTGGGATAGAGACAGCATAACTCAGTAATCAGTGAAACTTAAAATGTTTTTGAAGGCTCTTTTTCGCATATCTCTGGGATGATTATATCTCATATTTCCAATAGTTATCTTCTCTGTTTCTGATTCTTTTTCTGTGACCATTTTTGTCTCCTTCTGACATTAGTCTTCCATAATTCTTGTTTGGTAGGCTGTCAGTGATGGAGATGTTGCTGATGTAAAGAAAAGAAAGCTTATCGACAGACAGTAACTCTCTCTTTTGCACCTTTGACCCTTTTTTATTTGTTTGATGTTTTTTAGCCCATTTGTCTGTTTATTTATTTTTTCCGCACTTCTTTTTATTTGTCTGACATTGTCTTTGCTTTGGTTTTTTTCTTTTTTTATAGGATATGGAAAGGGTACTCCTTGACGAAAGGTCCGAAGTACACCATAAAAAGGAAAAGAGTTGTCACAGATTTAACACGAGAAATTTTGCTGAGGTATTTGCATGTTATCTTTAGCTATCCTTACCTGATGTATAATTTACGTTTTCTTTTTAGTCTAGATAGATGGTATGGTGTGAGTAATGCTACATTGTCAATTTTACGTATGCTTGTGACAAGTTACATGTTGTCAATTCACTAGAACTATTTCATCATATTCCTATATAATCTCAATAAGTCGCAATGAAGAGTGGGTTATTTCGGATTCTATTGGAATTAAAGGCACGATGCTTGAAAATTTTGTTTGGTTGCGATGGAATTTCTTTTAGAACAGTGTATCAACATGATAGCAAAAGATTGAAGAGAAAAAGGGATCTATATGAATTGTGTCAATATGCTCTAGAAAGAGCTATGTGCAGAATCTCCACATTCTACGACAAGCTGGTGGAGACTATAAATCAGTGAATGTTTTCAGCTGGTGGAGACTACAACTTGAGGGAACAAGTTCTTTCATTCCAATCTGCATGCAATAAATGTTGTCACTCAAAGGTGACCCAAATGAGTAGCTATTCCCTTCATGTTATATTTGCCAAAAGAATTGTATCCACGATAAGCCACCAATATCTTGCTCACCTTTGAGTAGCCATCCTTGGTGCCAACATTTTTTTCTCCTCTGATACACCAGGGGATGCCTCCGAAGACCTTTTTTAATTTAATAGATGCTTCAATGACTTTACACTATCTGATGTGAGAGTTCAATATTGCATATAAATGTGATTAGTGTGAAGTCCTCTGTGATTAGGTGTCTTTATAAAATCCCACGCTCAGAAAATGCTTGGTGCTTTGTGCCTCTGATAAGATAGGATAACATGAGCGAATGGTATTTACCTTCTTTTTCCCATCACTACTTCTGTCAAATCTGTTTTTTCTACAGACAATTTTCTTGTCAAGAGAAAACCAAAAGTTGTGTTGGTTACTTAAATATCCTTAATATCTATTGACCGTAGAATCAAAGATCTCTACGGTGATAGCATCTTTAGCCTCTGCTTCCAGACAGAATAAAGAGTACTACAACTCCTGTCCTTCCAAAAGAGGACCGGATACAATTTTGTGAGAAAATGGAAGTATCTACACTCACTATATCAGTAGGATGTGGGATATCTCTCTGGATCTGGGAAAGGTTATTCATAGTATTCGTACTTGCTTGTTCTCCTGTACTAACCTTGATTTACATCCTTTATGTATCGTAAAATAAAAGCAAACCTAGCTTCCACAAACTGTGTGCATTCATCATTATTTACTGGTATTATTTTGTGTCACATATGCACATTGTTATTTTGAAATGTGTGTATTGTGGGCATGTTCTGTTTCTCACTTATTGGCATGGCATATTATTGGGATGATAAAAATGACTTGAGTTTCTTGAACCATGGATGTTTTGAGAATGCTTATAATTTCTTGTTCGATGAATTTCGAAGGGGTGACTGGAAGGATCTTGAGTTCAAGGAATATAATTTAAATGCAGGAGCACGCCCCCTTGAATATGGCTGTGACCATCCTCTTCTAAAGGTAGGCGTTAAAATGTTCCATCTAGTTGATTACATTTTGATGTTTATAAGTGCATTGCTCATCTTAAGTAGCATTGTGTGCCAGAGAAATTACTCCCACTTCATGGATACAATCCTGTTAGATGTGTTATTAGGAAGGGGGCAACTTCTCTTCTTCGTGTATAAAGCTTTTATTATTATTGGGGACTTTAATCTCTTGCGATGCCTAGTATCCTTACCATTCCTTTCTTTTGTTGTTCAAGGAAATATATCAAGTTTCAATTATCTGTGTTATTACCCTTTGGTAGTTTAGAGCTCCCTACGAAAGATGAGATATCCGCCATCCTACACATAATCGATTTACCTTATCCCATAGTTCCATGAATTAGCTTTGTCGTTTGCGTTACAGTCACATTTCCCTCAATTGAGTCTCGCTTATATCTTGTTTGTTCCAAGCCATTTCTCACCTCAGTTATGCCCATCCAATGCTCCTGTATATTCTTTTTTAGTAACCCCCTTTGTAACTTGCACCCCTTGTTATACTATTTTTTCACGATGAATATTCTGCCATGGTCAGTTGTTCATACTCACATTTATATTCGACTGGATTTATTATACTGATTTTCAAAAATAATATAAAAAACCTATGGTGAAATTGATGAACTCTATTGAGTTTGCATTGGATGGCTGAATATTCTAACATGATATTTTAGGTGATGCATGTACTTTATCTCTATTCTCTGTTCGACAAGGATCAAAAGTTGGTCGCTATGTGACGAGGCATATTAGAGTAGTCTCATAATAGAAAGCTTAAAGAAAACGTTGTGGCAATATGGATGGGCCTATCAGCTCATTTATCACCTGGCTTTGACATGGATGACCTGATTCCTTAAAAAATCTTAGGGTTGCATAGTTTCTTTATCTACCTTACATGTTTCTTCTGATAATTTGTAAGTTTATGCACATGCCTAGACTCTAACTTCCATTTCCATCTCCAATGCCAAATTTAATCCTTCATTCGATGGATAATGTGGATGTGTTTAACATGCCTCTTTCTTTCATTCTTTCAGGTGCGGGAGCAATTTCAGAATATCTTCCTTCAAATGGGGTAAAATGTTAGCTGGTGGAATTTAGTGTTGATATTGTGCACGATCTTTTAATTTCTCATAGGTGCACTTCACGAGGATGGGTTGAAAACAGCTGATCTGTTTATCTGATCCCAGTCGGATACTTACACTTCTGATGACTTGTGATTTCTTTTTCTGCAGTTTTGCTGAGATGCCAACGAATAAATTTGTTGAAAGCAGGTAATAAACTGCATTGTCTTCTAGTTTTTCATTTGCATTCATATCTATCCGGTACATTTGTAAGCACTCTACGAGGAAGACTAGATTCCTGTGATTGAACTTACCATCCGTTTTGCGCCACTCCTGAACTCCTTATTTCCTTCCCTTCATGACTGATGCCGTTGAACCATGTATGCAATAGTGTGTACGTATGTGCATTGCTTTCTTGCTGAAGAGGGATGGAGAATATTAACATATATTTATATATATCAGCAACAACCGGTTTTATTATGGGACAGCTTCTGATTTTTTATATCAATCTATTATGGGCCTCTGCATTTAGCATTGGGTAAACCTCATACAATGACAGTCCTAGTTCTACCATATCCTCTGTTTCATTTCTTCTGGAACAATAACAAGAACTATTTGGATTATAGATCTACTACTAGAAATTCAATACGTAATTTCAACATTCAGTTTATGTTTCTGAATAATTATATATATATATATATATATATCATGAATGCTATTTTTAGTATGAATAAATTGATCCAGAGCTGTTTCTCAAGTTTGACTGAAGAGCCAAACTGACATGCGTGAGTTGGAATGAGATGACGAAGCACGGTTTGAAGCTATTTTCTCCTATTATCAAAAGTGTTTGGTGGGAGAAAGTTGCCCACATAATATGCATTAGGTTTTCAAATCCGTTTCCAGAAGTTTCCCTAGGAGGAAACTGGTGTAAGATTAATGAATTATGTCGCTTTATTACTAGAATGCATTTCGATGCCTGAAATGCCTTTGGTTTTTGAGAAGCGCTATATATGCTACAAGAAAGATGGTGTTATGCAGACATCTCTGCATGTCTGTTTCTAACTAACAGCTTTATTTGCTTGAAATCTATGTAGGATAGATTACTAATCTCTCTCTCTCTCTCTCTCTCTCTCTCTCTCTCTCTCTCTCTCTCTCTCTCTCTCTCTAGATATATATATAGATATATATATCCTCACTATCTTTGGTTATTCCTGTTTCTCCTTTGTCAGCTTTTGGAATTTCGATGCCCTTTTCCAGCCACAGCAGCACCCTGCTCGTGATTCACACGACACCTTTTTTCTCCGAGGTCCCTACGTCCACTGAAGTACATTATATTACTTGGGTTCCGCACATCTACCCATTCGATAGATTTCCACGAATGAATCAGATTCTGTAAATTGACGGCTCTCGTTCTGAAACATGGACTGCAGCTCCGTCCACAACGAGGCAACTTCCTGAAGACTATGTGGAGAAGGTCAAATGCGTCCATGAATCCGGCGGCTTTGGGTCCAAAGGGTGCGCCATATTACACCTTTATGTAGTCATTTGTTGCAGCCGACGTCATTTCTCATGGATGATTGCTTTCCTCTGCAGATATGGGTACGATTGGAAGAGGCAAGAGGCGAACAAGAACGTGCTCCGAACCCACACAACTGCAGTCTCTTCAAGAATGCTGTTCTTGCTTGCACAGGTGCCAAGTTCATGGTTTCGCTTTATTTTTTCAATGGCACTCCCATTTCATTCATCTGATGCTGTTGACGATAACAAATTTTTTGAAATTAGCTCGGAGAGCCAAATCGAGATTATATTTTTCTTTTCTCGGTTAAAAATTATATTTATTAATGCCTACTAATACATGATGAAGACATGGCGCTACCTCAATGGCATAAATGGTAAACCACCGCCTACTAATTTCTTAAACCTGTCCTGCATTCTTGAACATGGACTATTTTATTTAAAATTATCTTTAAAATAAATGCTAATCCCGTCGTAGCTATGAACTTTTATACATTTTTTAACCAAAAAAAATATATCCATTGCTCATTCTTCTCACTAGAAACCAGAGCCTCTAGCCTGCTCTTGCTCAGATTGTGTTGAAGAGGTTGGGCTTCTGACCCACTCTCTGAATGTCGAGATCAGGATTCCTTCACCCCCAAGAAGTACTTCTCCATTGACCGGGTCTTCCGGAATGAAGCCGTCGACAGAACCCACCTCGCTGAGTTCCACCAGATCGAAGGTCCTGACTTCTCTCCCTGTGGAATCTCTGTTCCTTGTTTTTGTAAGCCTGCCTGATGCTGGGTTATCTGATTGCAGGCCTCATCTGTGACCGTGGCCTCACCCTTGGTGACCTCAAAGGAGTTTTAAGATCTTTCTTTGCCCGTCTCGGTACTCATCTATACATTTTTTTTAGATGCATTTAATTTAATGTTTCATGCGATTTTCTTTTACAGTAAAACAAAATTATTTAATGGGAGGGCTTTTTTATTTTATTTTATTTTATTTTTTGGTGTGTGGGGCTGTGTAGGAATTTCTAAGCTGAGGTTCAAGCCGGCCTACAATCCATACACAGAGCCGAGCATGGAGATCTTCAGGTGAGGGAAATCTTCCTAATTTCTGTTAATATCTGACGGATTTTTGGTAATCCGATGTGGCTGGTGGGCAGCTACCATGAGGGCCTGAAAAAATGGGTGGAGATCGGCAACTCCGGCATGTTCAGGCCTGAGATGTTGCTCCCCATGGGACTCCCTGAGGACGTCTCTGTCATTGCCTGGGGCCTCTCCCTCGAAAGGTAAAATTCTATAAATAAAAAGATGAATAAATCAGTAACTGAGATGATCAGGGTAACCTTGTCCTCTCTCTCGCTTATTAATTGTAATGTTGAGATATTTTTGGGTTTTCTTTTGTTAAATAGGCCGACCATGATTCTGTATGGGATCGACAACATCAGGGATCTCTTTGGACACAAGGTTCTGGTTCTGGGGCAGAAATGACCATATCAGATTTGCTCGGTTGATTGATTGACTGATTTTAATTGAGTTATTAATTTATTTATGATTACTGTGGTGCAGGTGGATCTGAATCTCATCAAGGAGAACCCCATTTGCCGGCTCGGAATGGACTACCCCAAGATCTCTCCCTAGTAGAGAGAGAGAGAGGGGATGATTCCATTGAATTCATGCCCGGGTGAGTTATTATGTTCCTTTTTTCCCCCCTTCTGAATTCTGAACTCTGAATTTCTTTCCCGAGATTGTAGAGTAGAGATGGATGTAGAGAGAGAGAGAGAGAGAGAGATTGCATTGTGTTTGATTTTGTTTCTAATTGTTAGCTGTGGGCCCCATTTGACTCCATGTTAAAAGCGGGGCCAAGCACACAAGTCGAGGAGCCCGCCTTATATGGGGGAAACGCCGCCAGTTGTCTTATTAGAACCGGCCTGCTGGTATGTTTTCAGCCCAGCCCAGTAAAAAGCGGGCTGGGCCGGAGATCTGGGCTACGCTAGGGTCGGCCCAGTAGTGTTTTATGGTTGAGTGTCCACCTTGGAACTGTGTCGGAGGAGGAAGACGACATTCTTCGGAGGCCCACAAAATGGGCTCCAGAGACCGAGATCTCCCGTACATTTTTTTGCAAAAAGCCCCTATATTCACAGACAATTGTTGTCGTTCAATCATTCTAATGTTGAAACGCGCGCGCGGATGTCGACATTTTCCTGGGGCCCACAATGTCAGATGCTTCCAGTTGAGTTTTTTGCAAAAAACCTCCTACGTTCATATAGAATTGCAAATTAGGACCTTGAGAATTTTTCTCAGAAGTGGATGTTTCTAATCATTGAAGAATATGAATTCATTCTTCTTAAGCCTAAAATAAATAATTTCCATATTTTATCAATATATTATTTTATTTATCAAATTATTTAAATGTCAAATCTAATCACCTAAATTCGGATAAATAAATTAAAATAGGTATATTTCAGCTTATTTGTAAAAAAAATTAGATTGTGTGGGATGAAAAATTAAGCGGATGAATAATTTATGATTATATAATTAATGATTTTTTTCTTTTATTATTTATTTCTGAAACCGTGATTGTAGTCAGGTTTGTGTGATTAATTAATTCTTGGAGGCCCCAAGAATGGAGTCAAACAAAACTGTATACCAGTATAACTTTATTGGTAATAAAATTGGGGTTTATATGCAAAAGGGATAACCGAATATCCCCATCATCCCAGTCCATTTCTCTCTTTCTCTCTCTCTTTTTCTCTCTCTTTCTGTGTGACTGGTGCCCCTCGTCCCCAGTCTCGCTCTGTTTCCCCCTATCGATCGATCCGTCGGATTCCCCTGCCCACTTTTCTCGCCTGCTCCTCCTGTTCATTTCCCATCACCTCCTGCGATCTTGTTCCCCCTTTTGCTTGGTGGGCAGACCGGATCGTATACGTCTTGTACGCTCTTCTCGCAGAGGCAGGATGGGTAGCACCGATGGCGGTAATGGCGCGGTCTTCACGCTTGCAGATGTATCCAAGCACAACACTCGGGAAGACTGCTGGCTCCTCATCAATGACAAGGTAACGTGTCGCTCTCTCTCTCTCTCACACACACACACACAAATCTTCTTATTCTTCCAGTCACTGAATAATATCACGGATATATGTTAAGTTACTTGGTGAGTTACCTGATGCGTTTGGATGTGATATATTGTGTATTTTTATGTCATTTCCACTTGTTTTTCCTTGGTATGGTTTTTTTTTTCCTGGATTCTTGTCACTTTCTGATTAATGAAGCTGGAGAGAGGAAACTCGTGCTTGTAGACTTGATTATCGGGTTTAGGCTACGTCCATGAGTCTGCTCAACTTGAAGATATGATTGAAATGTGTTCGTATTAGAGTTTTTTTTTCCTATTATTTTGCGGTACGCCTGTCATTCAGAATCTGCATGTCATTCTGATTAGTCTTCTGTATTGAAGAAGTACGTCACGAATATTTTCAGTTGGGGTTTCGTTCATGGTCCCAAGTTACATTTAATCTTACAGTTCTAGAGTTCCTAGGAGTAGCATTTTAATGCTTATAGATCTAGAGATGGATTGTGCTTTACTAAAAGATGTAGACTTTTGATTTTTTCTTTTAAGTTTTATTGAGAGATCTAATGTAAAGTTTATCTTTGTGGGAAATAAGCTCCTCAAAGTTCTCTGGATAGTTTTGCATTCAGATGTTTTGACGTTTTTCATTTTGCATTTGCAAATAAAAATTTGTCTGTCTGTTTCTGTAACTCCTTTAAACCTTATTCATATTATGTACAATCTTGATCTAATTTTTGACTCGAGGTGAGATAGAGATGATTGTTTTTTTTAAATGTAACAGCTTGACAGGGTTGAAGGTCTGTAGGTTTAATCTCTTGACTCCCTTGTCCTTGTCATCATTGACTCTGCACGTTCGAATCAAAGCTCTTGGCATCAGGTGACCCGATCAAGAATTTTCGCTGAAATTTTCTCCCTCTTCGCTACTCACCTCTTGAATTTCTTTCATGTTAAAGTGTTGCGTTTCCTCTTTAGTCACTCAGAAAACTCTGGTCTCTGTCAGCTGAAATATTTGTCGTATTGCTCTGGACTAAGTCTAACAACCTATTTTCACATCCTGGGAAAGTAGTAAGCCTGAATTGCTCTTTCCTTGTATTAAAATTTATCCCCCCCTCTTTCGTCAAGTCTTCTCCCAATTTCAATTATAGTTCTTGAGGTTTCAACATTCCTGAATGTAAATTTTTTGTGTATTTGTCTCCCAATAGACTGTCTGCTGGCTAAAATCCGACGAGTAAAGTTAAGAGCCTCTTATTTCATTACAGTTAGTGCATATAAACAGCTAATAGCCTGCTATTTGCTATCTTCTCTTCTTTGACGATATTTGTTCCAAAGAGCCCCGCTTTCACAGTATACAGAATTGTCTTGCGATTAGATCCACTCTCCATGTTCCTTCTGAAATCAGTTTCTTATTTGTCTACATGCTATGGGCTCACATTGCCCGGTACTCAGTGCAGCTGCCGATCTAGGATCAGCTGCGCTCCTGCCCCCTTCCCTTAGATTAGCTGCAGAGGTCAATTTGCTCCGACTCCACATTCCTTACTTTAGTCTAATTAGTTATCAATTTAGATTACTTTGGCATGTAACCTTCAATTTATGGGCTATCATGGTTAATTCATGCTACATAAGCTTCAACTTCAGCCAAAAAAATTCCGATCTCTCTCTCTCTCTCTCTCACTCACTCATTTTTGTTTTTTGACAACTTTCTTCAGGTCTACGATGTAACAAAATTCTTAGATGATCATCCGGGGGGAGATGAAGTGTTGGTGACTGCAACGGGTAACGCTGCTTGACTCAGCCTCCTTTTCTTCATGCAAATTGTCAACGTCAAATATTATTACTTCTATAATAACTAGTATGATTTCCCTTTTAGGAAAAGATGCGACTAATGATTTTGAAGATGTGGGGCATAGCACCACTGCAAGAGCAATGCTGGATGAATACTTTGTGGGGAACATCAACACTTCAACAGTCTCCTTGAAGCCCAACTACGCCGCACTCAAGCAGCCACAGGACAACCAGGAGAAGGGCTCTGACTTGCTGATCAAGTTGCTTCAGTTTCTTGTTCCCTTGGCGATCCTAGGCTTGGCCTTCGCCGTCCGCTTCTACACAAAATCTGCCTAGAATAAGCTCACGTGGGGTTTTTGGCAGCCTGGCTATCATTGCTATCATTCTGGGAAATTTATGGGCTTTAAGATCTTCTGGCTATCATTCTTTTAGGAAGTAGTAGTCTATGCAATCACTGTTTTTCCCTTCTTGGATCATTGCTCTGTTTTTCTTTCTTGCCATTATTCAATGAAGAATTTGATGAAAAAATATCAGAAGTTCTTTCCCGTTGACTTAAGTGTGTGGATTTTACCCTCATAATTTTTTTACGCCACATGGATAATCTTCTAAAGATATAATATATCTCATGGTCTTAAGTTACAACTTGGGTTCTGTGTTGACTTTCTCTCTCTCTCTCTCTCTCTCTAACTATCTTTACACATATATGTGTATTGCATTGGTTAGATATATAGTGAAGAAATAAGTAAATTCCTACTCTTCTTTGCATAATTGAATGCATGTCATATAATGTATTTACCTCTTATTATATTTATAAATGGGAAAATATATGGCAATCTTAGGTAATAGGAAGAAGGTAATATTGAGGGAAGGATATATATATATTTATATTTGGAAATATATTTTATAAAAATATCTCGTGGCATTAATTCCCAAGTTCCTTATTCTGATTATTAGTAGGATCTTTAGTGGCATGTGGTAGTGAGGTGGCATGCCACGTCATCAGGCGGGGGGGGGGGGTGAAACCGTGTTGCGTTCTCAATTATTTTAAATATATTTAATGCATTTGATAAAGTATGTTCAACTATGAACGAAATAGATTTAATGACAGTTCCGTCCCCTCCCGGAGAACGTGGCAGGTGGTGGTGAGGTGGCATACCACGTCATCAGACTGGGTGAAACCGTGTTTACATTCTCAATATTTTAAAGAAATTTAGTGTATTAGAGAGAGTATGATTAGCTATAAAAAAGTGATCTTTAGTAAAATAGCAGCACCACCTTCCGGCTACTAGGAAGTCTCTCTAGTCCCCCTGCAACGAACAGGTCGTCGTTGTGAGGTTTTTCAGGGTCGCCTGGGCTTCCCCGATCTCCGGGATTCTCCCTCTGAAGAGAGAGAAGAGCATGGTACGGCTGGCACAACAATCGCGCCGCCGCATTTGCGCATTGCCGGTGGGAGCGTCTGCGGGAGGAGCATCGGATGTATCAGTCATTGGCAGAGAATCCCTTGTGTCGAGGTGGATGTGCCTGGTGTCGTCGTACTCACCCTCGTGTCTCTTCTCCACGGGGACTGGCTGCGCCGGTGCCAGGGATGAGGAGAGTGATCCAGAGCCGCTGCCGCTGCCGCTGCCGCCGCCGACCCGGCCCGTCCTGGTGAGTGTTTGGGTCTCGTTCGGAGTTTGATCGTCTCGTTCGCCCGGTGAGTTTCTCGTTGAATGTTGTTGATAGGTCCGCGACTTCATCAGGTCTGCTCTGTACGACCCAGATCACGGCTACTTCTCCAAGCGGTCAGGTTCCGTCGGGGTGCTCGACAGGAGCATTAATTTCAATCAGCTTCAAGGTTATGTACCTCTAACACTAGGATTATCGATTACCACGGCTGGAAGCTAATGCAGGAATAGAACAAAGCTGCTGCCAAATACCCAAAAAGTTGTTTCCATTGCTCAAGAAACAATGACATGCTTGTGTGGCATACAGCCATTTTTTATGAAGGGAGGGGGGGTGGGAATCACCTAGGACATGGTGTCTCATCCAATTACCTTACCAGACTGAAGCTTGATCTTGTAGCTCTTTTTCAAATTTTCCTAAACTTGCGTTGAAAAACTTGTAAAAGCCAGTTCGACATGCAGCTGATTGGGTTGGGGTTTCATTTCAATGTCTGTTCCTATGTGGCACGCTTTAAATAATGCTCAATTTGTACTCAAATTTGTCTCCAATGAAATCGACGACCTTTTTATGGTAAAGACGCAGGAAAGCTATCTGCCTCTCATGATCTTCCATATCATTGTCATTGTTACCATCATCATTACCACATCACTGTCATCGTTTTTGTTCTAATCAATTCCAACTTCATAGGGAAGCATTATCAGCAGAATTTGGCACTAAGCACAACTCGTGAATGTAAAATATTATTACTGACCTTTTATGAGTGTTCTTACCTCACTAGTCTTGTGGTCTGCTTGGAAATCCTTTCACAGTTACTCATGAAATTCTTAGGGGCTTCGTGATTCACTGAGTGACTTTTTCTCGATAATGAGAATCAAGTTTGTAGCTCTAAGCTTGGTTGCATCTTTTAGTGCTTTGGACGGATTTACCTGCCTTCCTTTGCTGAAGCATTGAGCTTCAGATAATTGTTCTGAATGGTATGCAGTGGGAAGAGCTTGTTTCTTGAGATCTGTGTGTTTTGTTCAATGTTATCAAAGTATGAAGAAAAACCCAAGTTTATGAAGAGAATTTGGTTGATTCACAATCGCTACCGGACTACCATTAGCCTCTGACTTCTTCAATGCAGGCACCCTGAAAGCCTCTACTATTTCGTGCACTTTTTTTTTTCTTCCTTTTGAAATTCGTTGATATGTGGTGCATATTTTTTATATAGTCAATGAGGTGTGGTGTGCTTGCGATATAATGGATAGATAGTGTGGAACTTACACAATGTTTATTTAGCAAAAGAACAAATTAACTTTATTTTTATGCTGAGGCCTTATGTCACGGAGAGTTCTCTTTATTTGTGTTATGCACGTTGTTTTAACCTTTCAGTTAATATATCCTGGGGGCTGAAATTAATCTTTTATAGGTAGGAACGCTTACATGAGACACCTGCACAGTCTATACAAGAAGCATGACATTGCATGGTTTACACCAGTGGAGCTTTTCAAGGTAAGGATTGTCTTTTCAAGTTTTAGCTTAGAGTTCAAGAAAGAGGAACTTGCAAGATGAACCCGTTGTAGCTGAAGTAGCACTGGACATCTCAGGGAATAAGTTTCAGGTTGGGGATTGCCATGGAATATGGAATCTTTTCAGTAGTCAGTGCATATTAAGGCTTGCTAATGCATGCTTAAACTGTGAAGAGAGGTTCGGGAAGGATTATTCTGTTGACTTTTTAAAGAGAGGTAGCTGTTTTTATTTTTTCATCCACTTTCAGAAATTAAACAGGTGTGAGAAAGAGAAATTTCCTACGAAGGAAATACTAAATGAAATTTGTTGTTCGTATGGATAAGTTAATAAGCCGTGGTTTTGAAGATAGGCCAAAAACGCCACGAGCTCTGAAGGAAAAAATATATTTATTGGTTGAATAAATATCGCTACGAGCATCCTGTGATATGTTGTTGTATATAGCCGACGTAAGAGAGCCTTTTCATGTATTTTTTTGCTCGGTTTATTTATCTATCAAATTCATTCCCTAGTTAATGAGCTGTTGTCGAGCAAGTCTTATATCACTAGGGGAGTTTGTGACTTCCTACTGAATTGGCTCAGGGTTTTTATTTGATAAGATATATTTCTCTATGAATGTATTTTACTGACGCCACATGTCCATTCCCACCTTGAATTATCGATATGATAGTTCCTGGTGTTTACTCTTGGTTCGAGTCTAATGTGGAATGTCTGCCAATGACTATTTGTGGATTTATTTGGCCTTTATTTTTACTGTTCTTCAGCCATGGTATGCACATGGTATTGCAGAAGCAATTTTACGTACGGCAAACCTCTCAGTCCCACTAAAGGTCAGTTCTTCCTTCCTTTTAATACTAGGTTCAACTTCAGAAATATTTTTCAATATTTTGCATCTTGTGCAATAAATTAAAGTCACTTTATGCCATGTTCCTTTTTTCCACATTTGCTGTGCTCTTTTGAGGATCACGTTTTCTTGTAATTCTATTCCTATTATTTTTTTGGTTCACAACTACGACTTGTTTATGTTTTAGCTTTGTGAAAATTTATGTCCGATTTATTTTCTCGCTGATAAAAAAGTTTTGACTATTTTATGGGTTTTGTTTTAGACATCTCTTTTGGTTTTTGTGAATAATTCAACAGTTCTTCTATGTCCACTAAAATTCATATTTCATTTTCTTGTGCGTTTGGACTGAAGGCATGATAGGAAACCCCTGCGAATACTTGATCTGGATTGGCCAGTTCGGTTGAGCTGTATTTTCTTGATCAGATGGGAATCAGGGTTCTTCAAATTGAGAAAAAAAAAGAAATCATATTTGATCAGTCATCCGATCTCACATGGTTCAGCTGATTCCCTTTCCATACTGGACTGCGGACCTAGAAGGGGCCTTAGCCTTCTTGTAGACAGATGATTGTTACTTGCTAGCAAAGGAACAAGGCTGTGGCAGTAACATATGCGTGTTGGTAATTCAAGAAAACAAGAGGACGCAAAGTCTTTTTTGTTGCTAGAGATCACCGTATACTTCCGTCTGGTGCTGCCTGTTGTGATTCATGACAATGACCCGCCACAACAATTGACTACAGTGGCCCCCTTGAAGCCTTTTTCCGCATCTGGTGCTCACCAATCTGTGGGAATAAACTGAAGTAAATGGAGGGTCATTTAGGATCAGTGCCATTATCCAAAAGAAAAGACAACAATCTTGTGGGCTGCTGCTAGCGACCCTTGAGCAATAGGTGACCCTGACCTTGTACACGCTGATGGTAGTGGCAATATCAATGACGATGGGAAAGGACTCAGTCAGAAAGACACCAGCAGGAAAAGGAGGGCTGAAGGGTAACGTGAATATCATTTGTGGCAAGTTTTGGACGTGCTGTAGGCATCTTGGATGTTATGGCTGTGCCAGTGTCATGCATTGACAGTTGAAAGGGAGGACATCACAGACTATTCAAGAAAAGTGGCTTTGGAGTTCAGGTGTCAGTCATCGCTGTGAGAAATACAGTTATCTGAGAGCCACCAATAATGAACCCTGGCATAGATCTATGGCCATAAGTTATCTTTGTCCCACGGAGTATGAACTTTGGATGATGATCTAATGAGTTCAAAGCCAATTAAGGATATCTTACCCAATTCACTCACGAGGTCCATCATGATGATTCAATGGGCTCATGGGCAATTTATTTATTGGATTGAACTCATTACTGAATGAGGTTCGACTGAGTACTCAGTGGGCTTTATAGAACTGCTACATGGAACCCAACCTGTTGTTGAAATGTGTTCTATTATCAGTTGGGCCTCGTCCATATTTTTAGTGGATGAAATGAAATTGGCAATTTGTTCTTGAATTATTTGCTTTCATTAACATGTTTTGATATCGGGTCTATTTTCATTGCTCAACCATAAATATAAAAATAATATAAGATAAAACTATTAATATTAGAGTTTCATAAGGACACCTTAGACTCATGCGTAGTGCCTAAAATATTAAAATTCAAACTAAAAAAAATCAAGATATTATAAATTTAAGAGGCTTTTTCAGGAAATTTGAAAAAAAAATATTATTTCATTGGATATGTAATATGTAGACAATTAATTTGGGATATTTCTTCGTGGAGAGATGATACTGAACAATTTGGGATTAATGGGGAGTGAGTAAGTTCAAACAATGAATCAGATATATGTCTCAAAGACATTTACATCAATGCGAAACCCAACTAAAGTTTAGCTAATAAAAGTATGACGATCATGTCACAACTTCACCAAGGTACCCTTTGCCGCCCTTGAAATGTTCTGGATCTAATTTGGATGTGAAAGGAGTTCAATCCTCCTGAATATTTTGAAAAGACATTGAATCTGCTGACTTCCTGGTGGTATTCACGAGAAATAAATCGATTATCTAGTATTGGCCTGCTTTCTGGCTGATCTGATATTAACTTGCATCAACCAGTTTATGAGGTCAGTGTTGCTATCAAGGGAAGAAGATGAACGTGCAGCCCACTGGAGGATGGAGGACGCATGAAAAAACAGAGAAAAAATAAAATCTCAATAGAACAGCTGCTGGGGTGTTGTGGAATTCCCACGTCTTGGCACCTGCCTATGACCTTAATCTCCCTCCTATCATGACAAGACATATTGGGATTGGTGTGATGGGTCATTTATTAAAGTTGGTTTCGTCTTTGGATGAATTCTGAGAGGATTACGATGATTTTTTGATAATTATTGATTCCAGATTTATTACTTTTATTAATCTTCGTAGAAATATGTGTAGTCTTCCAGATGCCAATATAAATATTTTTCGCGAAGAAAATCAGATAATTCTATAATCTATATATTTTCTACCAATATTTTTTCTTACAGACTAGATTCTTGTCCTAGATAAGCAGTGATATTCATACCTACCAGTACAGACGATGCCTTTGCCTAACATTTGATTATGCTCCCCTTTTTTATGTATACTTCATGAAAATTTTAATTTTTCTCTTAATACATTTGTGAAGTCTTTTTTCTTTTGGTTGATTTGGAAGTCTGATCATTCGTTAACATAGTGTAGAACCAAAATTAAGAATCTAGCAACCTCAAAGTACAGGCCCCTCTCCTTCAAAACGAACAAATCTCACTCATACGATCTCTTCATGAGCCTACTTTGCATTGCTACCAACGGTTGAAGATGCTATTAATCTTACTAGGAACAAAATCCCTAGTTCTAGCACCACTGTAATTCTTCCGATTAATATCATCTACCGTAGTCCTTTGCTTAACAAAAGCTGGATTAAAATCTCTAATATAGACGGTGCAAAGTCCAATACTACCTCATGATTGCAGATTCATAACTAGTTAATATCATGCCAGCCAGGTCTTTTCTCAGCATTTCTATGCCAATTTTGTTTTCATTGCATGATCTCGAGTTTCTTAGTCACAATTTTAGGATTCTGAAGATAAACAGATAATAGATCAGTCACTTTGATAACTCCGACTCACATCTGAGGTTCCCCTCTAAAGTCAAGCCTTCCTTTCCGGCAAGTAAGATGGTTTTCAAACTTTAGCTCAATCTTTATCAGATTTCTATGGAGAAGGGCTTTGGTATGAGTGGATGACGCAGATATGAAAACGATAATTTCTTTCCTCATAGCCTAAGAGAGGAGGTACCCATTTTACATTCCTTAACTCCACTTTCAGGCCGACGACTATTGTTTGTGCATACTTCACCTTAAGACTGCTAGTCTCTTTCAAGGTCTCACGCAACGATCAAATCACATACAACCGGTCATTTATCAACAATAAAAACATAGTGTCATCAGCATAGTCTTTCCTTCCTCCATGGGGTTTGGATTGGTTATCATAGGACAGAAGGGCAACTTGATGTGGTTTGAGACTGATTTTTATGCCTATTTTATTAGTCATATTCCTTGATATATTATTTGTGTGTTCTAAAGATACCATTGATACTATTTTACGTTTTTACTCTAATTTGTTTTTTTCGAGAATCAACAAATTTGTCCAATCTGATCTTGGTGGGTTCCGGCTCATATGACAGTTCAAATCTGACGCTCATTACCTTGGAATTGAACTGATGTTTTACAAAACTATAGCATGGCTTTTGTTCTTCAGGCCAGTTGATCATGGTGTCTACTCTAGTTCATGCAAAAAATACGTTTATTCATGTTTCTAGAGGGCCATCTATTGTTAATTGTCACAGCATATTTGACTTTTGTTGGGAAATGAACTTTTTGAGAAAGACTTTGGTACCCTGTTAGTTGGAAGAACTTAGCTTCAAGATAGATACGTTCATTTTTATACCGTAGCATTTGGCTATAAATTCTAGCTTCATTTATGTTGGACTTTCTGTACTGCCTCCTGTTTTCAATTGCTGACTTTTTGAATGCGTGCAAGATTTGTGGGTTGAAATTGAACGAGAGTAGCATACTAATTTCAGAAACCTATAGATAGCTAATTGATTCACTTGACTATCCCTTTGTTCAATTACCTTTTATCACATGGAAGAAAAATAATGGAACTCAGCCATCTAATTCAGATTTAGACCTGATTGAACAGGACTGGTACCTTAAATTTTAATTGACGACCAGAACTGATCAGTTTTTCAATCCCTGCGTTACTCTACTTTCCTCACATTTTTTTCCTCAGATTCTTCTCAAGAAAATCAATGTGGAATGCCATTTTGAGAACTCAACTTTGTATGAGAGATTCGTCAGATTATTTCTTATTTGTTTGTACTAGACTGTTTTTGAATTCTAGATTCTATGAATATTCTGTGGATCGTCTGTGTCAATTGATTTTAAGAGAGCAGTCCTGCATTTTCCCTTTTTGCTAGTACTGTTTATCTTTCAATTTGCCTCTCACATATCTTAGATCAATGCAAGGTTGATGTTACATTTGCCTTGTCTTGAGTGTCTATTGAGTGTTCCCCATCTTTGTGGGAGTGTTTTATGTTGATATACATTGTACTCTGTTTCTCTCTCTTCCAAGTCTTTGCCTTTTTTTTTTTTGGAAGGCTTGCAGAATGGTTAGTTATTTCATGTATTGCATAGCTGACTCAATTGGTAGCTGACTCAGAAAGATTTTGCCAATTTTATTGATTCGGCCCCGTTTTTGTAATGAAATGCCCTGCAACAGTTGCAGAGGCATTCCCTTTCGATATGTTATGTTTGCATGATAGCAACATTTACTTGATTCATCTGGCTGATGAAACTGTCACTTTATTTTAGTGAAACAAGCTTAAGAAAATTCCATTCTACAAACCCTCTGGTTTATGGTTTTGTTGCCTTCCTACTAGTCTGAAAAGTTTTAATCACTTTTGCAGATATATGAAATTGGAGGTGGTTCAGGAACATGTGCAAAGTGTATAATGGATTACATGATGTTGAATGCACCCCCAAAAATATACAATAATATGACATACATGTATGCTCACTGGCTCTACTTCTATGTTCGTTCAGTAAGTTTCACTTTTCACTACTTCTAGGGGGGGACTATACAACATTCTGTGGAGGATACGGAATGGGTAACTTTGTTCAGCCTATTTGCGATCCAAACCTTTTGGTCATTTAGTGTTTAATTAGAGGTACCTACATATAGAAATAGGCCATTTATATTTATCAGGCAGTGTCCGAACAATTGTTGAAAGTGAGCTTTTTATTATTCAATTTTTTAAAGGTAGTCAGGAACTCCTTTTGCTTGTATTTTTGGATTTGAAACTTGATATGCTACATTTACTGCGATAGTGGTTTGATATGATTAAAACTGGCAACGTTCTGAAACATTATTATACATGTAGATCAGTAGAGATTAGTCCTGCACTTGCCAAGAAACAACTGGAAACTGTTGGTGATGTTCAAAGTCATCTATCACGCTACCACGTGGAATGCCGTGATGCATCTGATAGAAGTGGATGGGGTAAGGTTTTGTATAGTTTCATCGTATGAAATAAAATTTTCTTCCCATTTGTTCACATTCTGGAAACAATTATTTTCTCATTCTCCTTGCCAGTTTTTTGTTATATGAATACTTCTATTTTAGAATACGTCTCTTTAGGGATAATAAATTCAAGGGATATAAGTGTCTCTGCAACTCAAAGTTGCATTTCTATTCAGGAAAACTTGAAGAACATGAAAACTAGGAATGCTAACGGCATCTGACAAGGAATATGTGATATGTAATAAACGTTATTTTAACGATATACTCGTGTAAATATATCCTCAGAACATTTGGATCTTTGCCTTGTGATTGTAACTACAGTATATTGAGCTTTCCCTTAATTTTCCAGAGTATAGCTAGAAAGAAAACTTTCTATTGCTTGACTCAGAGTTGCAGTATATTGTTCTTGCCATGCTTGTTTTTTACTTTTCAATCGACAAAAGCATGTATTAGGTATGTAAAAATTTGGCAGTTATCTATTTATGCTTAGTTTATTGAATTGACAACCTAATAAGATGATTAATGTGACAAATAAGGTTACAAAGGTTGTAAGGTGATCAAGCACGCATTTTTTTGCCACAGGTGCCTTTCCCTTTTCTCCTGTTTTATTGGCCAGGAAATTCAAAAACTATGAGCTAAATACTTTACCATTAACCCTCACCTTTTTGCTTTCTCATGCATGAGCTTCAGATGTAGGTTTTTATTTTTTGCTTTGCTGTAACTTGTGTTGAGTCAATGGTCATTTTACTTCTGTGCTACTGTAATTTTCATGATAAAGATTGACCTTGGCTCTATGTACAGATGCACTCAAATCCATCATACCATTTTTGCTAAGTATCTTTGAGTTTCCTGGCTTGTATCTCAACATCTTATTTTTTAAAGCTTGAGGTGAATTAGGATCTTATTTCTTTCTTTGGCTTGCGCAGGTAATGTAGATGCTCAACCATGTTGGGTTATAATGCTTGAGGTACTCAGTCTTGTAGACATCTTTAATTCATGTGTTATTATCATTACTGTGGAAAAAAAATAATGAACGATAACAATAAGAAGACAGAAAGCAACTATTTATTTCTTCGTAAATCCGCAAGATCCTGATTGGAACTGCTCATGGGGCTTATTTCTCTTTGGAGGATGTCTGCAGTCTGTGTGGAAGAGACGACTATATCCTGTACAGAGTTGAATAAAATTGACTCAAAGCTTACACTGTGTCATAGCATTGGACTAGAAGGAAATGAAAAAGCACATATGAAGGTTTTTGTATAGGGCAGTGACAATATTATTTCTTGCGACTGAATCACTTCTAACTCTCCTGGCGTAATTCTAATTTGCACTAGTCAATGTTGAAATGATTTTGTGTATTTTAGGAATCTTTGGAAATATCTTTGGATTTTTGTATTGTTGACGAGGGTTTTATGCAATACCTCTCCGTTTGAATGCAAGGCTTAACTTTTTTCATGACATATGGATCTTAAGTTGGGCAGAATAGGAAGAAAGCCTTCATTTATCCGGTCTTGTAGAATGTTACTATATGAACAAAGTTGGATATTATTGTTTCTAATGCAAATGTAATCTTGCCATCAAGATTAGAAAAAATATTAAAATGATAAAAGGGCCATAGGTTATTTCCATTACAAGTTAAAATTTTAAGTTTTGTTGTATTCCATAATGTTAGGTTTTCCCCCTTGTAAGTTTCTATTTGGAGCCATTTCTTTCAGATGGTGAGTCTTCTGATGCTTTAGTTTTTACCACCTGCCTCTCCTCTTATTATGGTCTTCCTCTCAGACATAGATAGATTTATGCCTCCTCTGATCTATGCCATCAATGCTGGAGACTTCGTACACATCATCTTGAGGTTATTATAACTGGACAAGAGTGAAGAAACGGGTACCAGGCCCTTTGTAATGGCATCCTATCTTAGTGATTCATAGCATGACGATTTTATAAAGTGTACTTGAGATAATGATCGTATTGGAACTGTGTAATTCAATTCAATGCAGTATAGTGATACTGTAGAAATTCCCAATTGCATTTGTTAACATAATAAACTCTTGGAATTTAAATTTAACAATGCTTAACGTTTTGAAATTTATGGCATCTATATGATAGTAGTAGGATATTCTAAAACTCTCCTAATGCATGGATTATAACAGAAACGTCCAATTTTGGCAAATGCTTGTGCATTATTAAGTCATATCTTAAAATTTAGCCTTTTTAAATTGAAAATTATGCCAAGAGATAGTTAATTGACGATTTGATTTCTTAAGGGAAACTATTTAACAGTCAAAGATAGATTATTTAGGCAACAAGTTACATCCGGCCTTCTTTCTTGTCTTTTTCTTCTATCTCACAGACATAGTCGGATGGTGAAACCTATCTCTCCCCTTGTTCCCCTTCTCTCCCTCTCTCTCTCTTTCTCCCACACACATACACACACCCTTGCCTATACCTTTTCCAGATATGTACTATGATTACTGTTGATGTTCAGAAACTTACAGTTCATATCTTATTTTTAGGTTCTTGACAATCTTCCACACGATCTTATATTCTCCCCAAATCAGGTTTCTGCATGGATGGAAGTTTGGGTTGAGAAGGTGCAAGGGAGGTTTGTATATTTGTAATTCTGTTACTACCTGAGCTACGATGTTTTTTTGACGAATTTTCATGCTATTCATTTTTCATTTGTCCTTCATAACCATGAACAATGAATTTGAAAGAAGAGTTCTCATCAACTAAGTAAATTGTGTGCCAATTTGTGTCAATTGCAGTCTCTCTTCTAAAATGTTTGTGGTAGGAAGTTCATACAATGTTTTATGAACATGTAAAAAAATTCATGACGGAAACTCCAAGGTCATAGAAGGGATTATGGCATTGTCACGAGAAAAGTGATCCATGATCTCCAATCTTCTATGAGATGATAAGCTGGAACTTGACTCTTTGCATCCAATGGAGGGAGCGTTACATGTACGTAGACTGCAAAATTCCTTTCAATGTGAGTGCCAAACATGAAGGGTTTAGCACTTGGCTGTTAAGAAATGAATGAAATCCAACTTCCACTTGAAGAATTATATTTCTTAATAATAATCATACACTAATTAACGAAGTGGATAGAAGAGGATTCACTGATGATTTCCATTTTAGTTATTGACACTAGAGACTTTCACTATTATATAATTAACTAAGGGCTTTCCATTCTAGTACACAGATACATTCTCTTCTTCTGGAATCCAAGAGCAAGATCTACTCATCCGAAGTGTTATAATCAAACATGGAAGAAACTGAAGACATGTATGGCTCATTCTCCTATTACTGTACTCATCCTGAAGATATTCTCACTTCATCTGGCAGTGATATTGATCGAGAATGTTTAAGCTACCAGACTTATACTAATTTTGGAAGATGTCGAAAGCTTTATGTTTTAAGAAACTCCAGTGACGAAATTGAGTCAACAGAAAAATGACGTAGAAGGTTACTCTGAATTATATAGAGTTTTTTCGTGAATTTTTTTTGAGAAGTCATCAAAAATACATTCGTGGTTCTAATGTTTCCATGGGGGCTAAGATATGTAAGAGAATTAGGCCCTCCAATTCCAAATTGGTAAAGAGTGGTCTAGATTCCCTATTGAATGTGGGATTATTCTGACATATATCCTCATGTGCAGGTCAACGGTTTTAGGTTCTGTTATGATAACAATATAAAAGAGACCCATAGGGCCCAAGGACAAAAGTTGGTATCTTTAATATTATCAAGCATTTTGGAGTAAAAAGAAATGTGAAGTAGAGAAGCCTCAGCACAATTGGATATCAAGAACAGGGGTTGTGCACATACCAAAAATTACCTGCAGATGTCTTATTTCCATTGTTCTCTAATGATGAAAATATAATTATCCAAGTTTCATAGTTATCTTTGTTACTGAATTAAATTTAGTTTATCCGTGGCCACAAGATAAAAATAAATAGGAACGCCAATACCTAATGAGGGTTATCAGATCCATACAACTCTGATACAGAATGCCACCAGTCCTGTCAACAAAATGAAGGCTGTTCTATTATATGACCGTAGGGATGAGTGTATGGGTCGGACACAAATGATAGATGTGACATAATGGAATTTTGACTAGAAGAATCAAGATGAAAAAAGTAAAGTGAAGTATGATTTTATGCAGCCAAATTCCAACAAAACTGTAAAGAACGTTTCACTAAATGTACATCAAGTGAGGTTTGCCATCTTTGACCAAGTTAGTGTGATATAGAATCCACATCCAATCCAGGTCTGTTGATCCAGCCAAGTCATCATTGTCTAACAGTTCGGAAACATTGGATAATGCAACTCGCATACAGCTTGTCATCTATTGTATACGTCACAGGCTAAACAAGGTTTGAGACTGTTTGAGATTAAACTAGTTTGTTTGAGTCGGATCATAGCATTGGGGTTGCCATTTTCTTACATGGGCTGACTTCTAAATCTGAAAGTCTCGTTTTCCATTATTGGATGCCACTTCTAATGCTCAAACTTCTATGAATTAGCAATTCAGATGGAATATCTATTTTTAGGAATGCTTTCTACATTTCTGTGTAAATGGTAAGTAGAAGATTTTAATCTATTCCAACCGATCACCCATTCTCACAGGCATTTTAGCTAAAACCTTCTATAAGAATTTATCAGAAGTTACCTTCTCGTAGATTTGTGCCATACCATTGTTTTGTTGTCGGGAAGATTATTGAATCAATATCCACTTGAAAAAACGGTTGATAAAATTGTTCGATCATTATATCAAGCTGATCCCAGAATGACTGAATAAAGCTTTTGACAATGTTTTTTATGTTGAATTGATGATTAACTCGGAGTTACAAAAGGTTTTCATTTAAGACCTAGGTGATAGATAAAATTTTTGGCACATAATGTGGATGCTGGGTATTATATATTCTAAAAAGGTTCTCCAGACATCACCTATGTAAAGAAGAAAGATAAGGTGTTCGAATAAAGATAAATAAACATGATAAATAGAGTCTGAAGACATACCATAAAACATTCATACACAGAAAAGAAAAAAAATGTGCGGGAGCTTCCTTGAAACATTCATTGATCTACTACTATAATTGTTTCATCAATAAGATAAATTATTCCCTGGCGCCCATTGTGAAATTCTACTTAGGCCCAGACATTGGCCTGCTTAATTCCCTCTCTACTACTGCGCATATGTGTGCACAGGAAAAAAACAGAAGTGGGTAAAGAAATACGTGAGAATCTGGTCTCTTCACTGTAGTCGGAAATGACGGATCACTGAAGAGCATTTACTAAAGTTTCTAGAAACAACTGCAAGTATGTACTTGTTTCCTGATGCTTGTCTCCTTAACTTGTATCTACATAATGCAATGCTGGCCTGTGTTCTGCATGTCTTCCTTTACAAACTTGTATGACTTTGGTCCACATTATGAGCCTTTGTGCTCATGATATCTATCCAATGTGCTACTTTCAGTATCTGCTCAGTTGGTAGCTGCATCAATTTAGGCATATCAGGAGCATTCATTGCATGTTAATCTGCTCACTCCTTAAAATTCTCCGATATAATATTCCCTGTCTTTTGATAAGCGCATAGATTCCCATTTATTAATGAGCATGTACACAATCATATGACACTGTTCAAGCGTCCATCTTGTCTTCACACATTGTGATGATTCTGTTTCCTATATACTGCATGGTGAGACATTTTTAATTTTGGTTGATGATAGTGACTCAGTAGTATTTTTAAGTGTTCCCATTTTGTATGCTCTCCTATAGTGGGTATTTCTGTATTTATCGTTCCTTAAACTTTTAGAGCAAGTTATCAGCAGTATTTTCTTAAATTGTAGTGGGCTATTCTGTTCTGTACTGTCCTCCGTTTGACTCATTTTAATAGTTCCTAGTCATATCTTAATTTCCTTGACATGTATTGCAAAACGTTAATGTATTGTCTGAAACTAAATCATCCAGTTGCCTTGAGATGTGGATCCGCCTTTTGATGTTGCTCATTTATTTTCATTTCTGACAGTGGAGAAATCTCGGAAATTTATAAACCGGCTCTAGATCCATTGATTACTCGTTGCATTGAGATTACTGGAATGGACAAGCAGAATGTTGCTCACGATAATCAAGTACTTTCTTCACTGAAGCATGTCTGGTCAAAAGCATTTCCAAAGTCTCGAAGAGCTTGGATGCCAACCGGTTGTTTGGTATGGGCAATTTCATACCTCATGGTCTACTTCTGTGGGCATCTATTCACGTGTCATCTTGTGCACATAATCATACCGTCCATGGCGGCGTTTATTAGCTGAATGTAGACTTGATTGTTGATCACATCATAGTAGACATGATAAATGTCACTGGCGGATTCTACATTCATTATACATTCGAAAGAGTAACAATCTGGCTGAGGATCACGGGGAAATGAAATTTCTCTCGTAGATATCAATTTGATCTCTAGCATTTCGTACAAAGTTTCCATGTACATGCATCAGGAATTTTTTAGTAAAGGAAAAAAATGTGAGGAAGTATTTGGTCTATACTGGTTTAGTCAAAGCGTTCGAATGCTGTGTTCAAAACGTTAATTACACATAATCTTTGATGTAAGTGCGCACGAAATTTGCAGGTATATTTTGTCTGTGCATGCCATGCATGGAAAATGATCTGCTGGGTCTAATCCTGCTACCTTTATACATGAAGTTTATAGAAGTAAGACTGTAGTGGTGGACTCATGTTGTCTCCTTCCTCTATGGTGCCTTAGGGCCTTGAGTTTCCATCTTGTATGTTGATAAACATGTGGCTGATATTTCGTTCCTGAAGCTGGAGTCACGTGGTGATGGGTTTTAGTCTCTCTTTCTTACTTTGTCTTAGTTTTGTGTATCTTTTTTATTTTTAGGGGATTTACATTCCCAGTTCATCATATCTGAAATTCTTTAATTTATTCAACCTTCGAAAGATGGCGTTATTAAGGGATACTTATATGACAGTATTTCGTTCGAATATTGATGTGAAAGGTCAGTGACATGCCTTCCTCATGTGCAGAAATTGCTCGATGTTCTTCACTGGGCCCTACCAAACATGTCCCTGATCGCCTCTGACTTCAGTTACCTCCCTGATGTTAGAATATCTGGTGACGGAGCTCCTCTTGTTTCTGTCAAGGTAATTGTCTCTCCAACCGTCTAAACTATCTCGCCATGAATATCTGTTTCTACAGAAGTAATATTCTTTCCTCTTAGTTCAGTTGTAATGACGTCACACCTAAGTATCAGGATCATTGAAGCATTTATGTAAAGGCTACTTGCTTCCCAAGAAATAGATTTATTCTCTGCTCAGGTCATATGCTCTTTTTTAATGCCTTAAAATAGGTGGGGTGCTGTTGTTGTACTTTCCCCAGTCTGTTTGATTCTTTCTTATTCGGTCATGTTTGACATATTTATTCACGTTTAATGGGGATCTTATAGGAATTTCAATCTAATGCTTTTATTTGCCTGACTGCTGAAGATAACTAATAATTTGTGCTTCCATTGTATATTAAAAGGTTTAATCACTCTAACTTCAAATCTTGCATACATATTATATGCCCACAGTACGTTTTTCCCTTTCCCAATGTAAGGAAAATATTTAACCATTTCTTGGTTTCATGCTCCGAAGAAGCTGACAGATTGTGATATTCAGTCCTTTCCTGGTCTCTCACGGGTAGTCATCCTTGGTCGAGATGTATCAATCTGATTTCAACTTTCTCACAGCAAAGTGCGTTGATATGCCTCAGGCAACATATAGGACTGTCTACATCATTTTCAATTTCTGCTTGCCATAAATAAACAATAGATTGTACATTATTTGGACTTGGGGTTTCTTGACGTTCCTAGTTTCCTATGGATATTTAATCCAGATTGCAGTTTTCTGATGTTTGTGATTGCATTTTGAAATAGCTCCAGATTGTTGTTAAGTAAATTTAATCCCGTTCATTGTTTCAATAACTTTACTTTATGCTGAAAGATGGCAACATTCCTATATTATAGTAGGCTGACATCAACTTCTCGTTTATTATTAACATCATAGGGTTTGTGTTTGTTACTCTGCAGAAAGATGGGCGCACTATAGACTACGATAGCTATCTTGATGCAAAGGTCTGCCGTCATTACCTTTTCCAATTGGATAACTGAATGTTTTTGCGTTCCTATTATAAATATGATTGTTATTTACGAGCAAAGCTGCGGTTCGTCATGTGATGGCAGATAAATTGGACATTATAAAAGTATTATTTTGTTCATGTTGGCCTTGATATTTTTGTGGTACATGGCTTCATTTCTTTATTATGACTCAAAAGAGGCTCCAGCTTCATTCATCTATGGTCATAAAGGCTAGAACATGAATGAATATAGAGATGAAGACATTGTATGATCACGCATCCCTTGTTTCTGTTTTTCTTCTTTTGTTATCCTTGCGGTTTGGTGCATCAAAGGCTACTTGTTCAATGTTCTTTTGCTCTTTGTTCAGATCACGTCACAGTTATATGAAGTATATTGTTTTTTGGGTTTAAGCTTTTCTAATCGAAATTCTGTTTTACTTGGGTAGCTTACAACAATTAGCCCTCTCCAAGATAATTTTAGTAAATTTCTAGAACAGCTAAACTCATCGATATTAAACCGTCGTCAAGGTAGTCTCCTCCAAGATAGGGTTGATGGCCACCCCAAAAAAGTCCTAGATGGACCTAATTGTCGAACTCTGTGCACTAAATGGGGACGATGCTTCCCCTACTATCGCAAGACATGAGGGAGGATAAGAGAGACCAACTTTTGGTGCCTTCTACCGAACCCCGCTACTGGTTACTCTGGCCCCTGATGGCAAGTTATGGTAGGAGCATACACAATGACAATTAAGCATCCTATTGGTGAAGTTTTCTCCCCTTGTTCATCTTCAATGATTAGATTAATTGTCGATAGTGGGTCAAAGTAGGCAAGTCTGGTGACTGACACTCGAACATTTTTAGCAACAAGGCATCTAGTTTCATTTTCTTATTCCAGTTTTCCCAGTCTCTTGAAGAAATGTTCTTTTTGCTTCTGTTTAATGAATTTCTATAGGATCTTCACTTTGGATCTTTTAGTTGTTACATTCCCATATTTGTGCTCATGAAATATATAGATTAGGAAAAGCACATAAGGACAAAGATAGCATGGAATCTAGGAGATTACGGTAAATAATTTTTTATAAACACTGAACTATTTAAACCAAGCATTTATCTACTTCAACTTTATTATGGAGGAATGCTTTTCTGAAAATTAGTTATCCTCATCTTATTGAAACTTCAGATACTCTCCCTTTTGGATTCTCTGCGCTGCCTTAGTTGTAGAAGTAAATCTTCTCTCCTGACAGTTCACATTTTTCTCATAAGAGTAGCCTATTCTTTCTGACAGGGGGATGCAGATATCTTCTTCCCAACAGATTTTTCCATGTTGGAGTTGATTGATCACCACTGCTCTGGATGGCTGAATCAACAGCCAGGTTCCAATTCATCAAGGCCCATTAAGAAGAGGAGAACGATCACAGTATGTTCTATTTATCATATTCTATGTGTATTACTCTCACTGTATACGGTAGCATCGTAGGCTCCAGTCTAGCCTTTACCCAGCTCTTCATGTGAGCCTGACTTGGACTACATCTCTTGGGCTCTTCTGGATCTGGGCTGCATTGGCGGTGCCAACCTCATGCCGTTCTACTCTCTCACAATTTTCTGCACATTTTAGTGATAAAAGTGTTATTTTTTTCTTTAAATTTCGTTTTTCTGAATGTTACCTTGTTTACATCAAATGTCGTTATCATGCAGCTTGATACAGCTTCATTCATGGAAGAATTTGGTTTGCCATCAAAAACAAGGACCAAGGATGGCTACAATCCCCTTCTTGATGATTTCAAGAACACCAAGTTTTATCTGAGCGTGCCAACATACAATGCCAAATAGGCAACTCCATGGCTTCCACCATGGTTCCCTTCTTGATTAAGAACAGGCAGAAACCAGTGGCCTTGGTAATCATACTCGATTCTTTTTTATGCATTGTCTCATTTAAACTTTGCCTCCATTATATTGAGATTGAAATAACTGAAGCATTGATCATCTTGTAGTTTAGATGCTTCATTGGCAAATTAAGATCATTGGGAGCCTATTGTGTCTATCTGTATCTCTCACCTCCTGCACGTAAATAGAGAGCTTGTATGTCTCCACTATCAACAACATGTTGAAAATAAACGCCCACAGACTGAATCTGCATGATCTAGATCCTAAACATGGGACTCACGGACGGCTCATTTTAATCCCCAGATTGAATTCTTGGCATGCTCCACCTGATGGGAGCGGAAATTGGAGAACTGGTTAAGTTTCTAGGAAGAATTCATCATTTTATTTCCAGTATGCTGGTTCCATATTTGATAGGTTAACAATTGGTGCCCTAGAGTTTTCATAATCAGAACAGAAACACTCGCTTTGTTGATGTTTTCCCTTCTCGGACAACCTCAAGCTTTATTGTCCAATTTTCAATGAAATTTCAGATTGTTCTTGATCAGCATGAGAAGAATAGGTAGGCGAGATTTGGCCATGGAAGGACTAGCTTCCACATCTCACATTGTATAAGCTTGATGGCTTCATGGGTCAGCCTTTGATTCTGTTATTCAGAGATTTTGTCGGTATGAATTTGTATGCATTATTGTAAGTTGGTAATTGTTGGAATATGATGTTTTTTGTTTTTTATTTTAATCCATTTAATTTTTCTCTTTTTCATTGTTTTCTCTCTCCTATTATGAACCAGACTGGCCCAGTCTAAATCGGCCCAGTCCTTTCTCTCTCTCCCTCTCGTATTAGCGGGCTGATGTAAAAAATTGAGTGAGAATGAGAATAAACTTTTAGGGCATTGGACAAAAGAGTTAGGGGGGGCCATAGGAGGTCAAGGGACTAGCAGCAAATGACATGGTATCATAGCTCCATGTGTGGCCTCTCCAATGATCCATTTACCTTCTTGTGGCCGTTGGACTTCTTTGAGCTGCATTTACTTTATGGCTTCAAGAATAGTAGATTTGTGAATTGTTTGAGATGAATCATTTTTTCTTGTGTTAGCTTTTTGGAAAGAATTGTTGATCCATGTTTGAAAACTACATTTTCTTTTGATTTGTGCAAAAATATATGTAGTGAATATTTGCCTTCATCAATTGATTGGCATGTTGGAGTCACATTAATGACAATCTTGAATTATAGGAGATAATCAAATTCATATTCATAGAGACTTACCAATCACCCTAAATAGACCACCTATATGATTGGAATTATTTTGGGCAGCTTCAATGAGTTAGTGTCATCCTTAAAGGATAATAATTATTTATTCAACTCCTAAATTTAAGACCTAAATTTGGAGATCTCGAATTTGAAACTTGGGATCAAAATGATCCAAGAATCACGATTAGTTGTGGACCACTAGAATTCTTGAAATTTGTAGAATATGTTTATATCTTCTTACATGTTGAGATATTTAAGAAAACTTACATGAGATGTACTCATAGACAACTCTGAGTTAAAAATGAAGATGATAGCATTGAGATAGAGGGAAATCCATAATTGAATATGTAAGTGAAGTGTAAATGCTATTGAAAGTATTTGACCAATACAAAATTATTGATATGAGAGACCCAAGTGATGCATTTATATAGAAGGGAAATAGAAAGAGACAAACTTAAATGTTACTTCTAATGAAAAAAAAGCATATTTTACTGCATCTTGTGATGAAGGGACTTATCAAGTCTTAGAAGGTCGAAAACAAGTTTTGTAATTAGTATTCTAGATTCTTTACCATAATAAACTACATTATTGATACCATCACAGCTATTTTAGAACTCACTTCTCACTAATACTTGGAATCAAAAGATTTAATTGTGTACTCGAAAAAGGAATGATGTCTTTGAAATCTACTCAATGTTGAAGAGTTCCCTCAATATGACACAAATGAGACATGGCATACGACATATACATTTGATGATGAAGATCTATTTATTGTTTTTAAGAAGGTGTTAGAACATGCACATAAAAATGGTCTTACATTTCTTATCCTATGATTGTTTATCACCATTGTTATCTCTAGATTAAACTCTAACACCATTTTTACTAATGTATTTGAGGATTTAGTTGGTGAAAAAGAAAAATAAGTTACATGAATGAAGAGATGAAGGTCTTACAAAAAATAATATTGAGTTAGTGAGACTTCCAATGTAAAAAAAAGTTTTAAATGGTTAATGAGTTGACACTATAAAATGTTGACCAGATAAATTAATAGAAAGGTGTAAGGCTTAGTTAGTTATTGGAAGCTATATTGAAAGTTATGGGGTTTTATTTTAAGTTTTTTGATGTTGTAACAAAAAAGAATATTATAAAGATTTTACCATTATTAGCAATTAATTTTGACTTGGATGTTCAACAATTTGATATTAAAAATGTGTTCTAACATGAAGAGTTTGGAGAAAAGATTTATATAAAAGTTTCACAAAGGTATGAGAAAATTTTGACTACAAATACAATGTGTGAATTGAAGAAAGTTTTATATAAATTGAAACAATTTCTATGAGCTTGATTTGGTAGATTTATGAATGTAATGATCAAGATGATAAAGAAACAAGTCAAGGAGCCATACCTTGTTGATCAAATATTTCTCTTCAGACAAAGTTAGAACTTTGATAGTATATGTTGATGATATAATTGTGACCAAGAATGATGAGAAAGAAAAAGAATATCTTGATCAATATTTGGTCAAAGAGTTTGAAATAAAATATTTGGAAGGTTAAAATTATTTTTTGAGATTAAAGTAGTGTACTCAAAGAATAATATTTGTCAAATCATTTGATCCAGCCCTAGGGTAACAATGCCTCTAATGTTAGGAGAATAAAAATTAGTTTCTAAGAAAAAGTATCACTTCATGGTTCTAATATTTAAGTATCTAGTCATATCAGATCTTATAAGGGCATAACAAAAATAAAGGGAAGTAAAAAATAAAACACAAGAAAGAGTATGTCTAATGAATTGCTGTAGTGATGTCCTTGTTAATCTTTTTGTAAAGATCTCAGCCACTTGTTCGGTCAATCAATTTTGATTAATCTTGTCCTTAATGAAATGACAATCAGTTTAAATATGCCTCATTTTTTATCATGTTGCACATGATTATGTACAATATTAATAGCCGACTTGTTATCACAATACAATTGGACAATCTTTGAACAATTAATTCTCAATTCTTTTAGTAAACCTTTAATTCGGAGTGCCTCACAAATGTCTTGAGTCATTGCTCTAAACTCTACTTTTGCATTAGATCTTGCAGCAACCTTTTGTTTCTTAAACCTCGATGTAACCAAGTTTCTGCTAATAAATGAGTATCAGCTATTGGTGGATTGGCTATTAGTGATTGAACCTAACATAATTAACATCTCTCTAGACTTTAATTAATTCGTCACCATAGGATCTATACAAGAGACCAAAGCCAACTACACTTTTAAAATAGATTAGTATTTGATATGTAGCTTGAAAATAGAATTCTTTCGAGTTGTGCATAAATTGGTTGAGTAATTTTACAGCAAATACAATGTATGGTATAATGTGATTCAAGTATATCAATTTTCTAATTAACTATTAGTATCACCCTTTGTCAATTAGAGGATTGTCTTCACATGGGTTAAGCATCACATTTGATTTTACAGGAGTGTTTGTTGGTTTACAACTTGTTTTGCTTGTCTCTTGAAGTTAATCTAATCTATACTTCTGTTGTGATTTGAAAATTCCTTAGCATGAGTGAGCCATTACAATGCCCAAGAAGTATCCTAATCTTCCCAAAGATTTGACATCAAATTGCTAGGATATATTTTAGTCAAGTGATTATATTTCACTAGAGTCATTACTTGTAATTATAATATCATCAATGTATACTAGTAGAATAGTAGTTCTCCTTGTCTTTGAGGGCTTGATAAACAATGTATGGTCTCCATTGTTCTATTGATATCTCATATCTTTCATAGCTTGTGCAATTTGCCAAACATACTCTAGGTAATTGTTTGAGTCTATATAATGTCCATTATAATTGACGCACTATTCATGATATATTTGAATTTTTGAATCATGGAAGAGGTTTCATACAAATTTATTCTTCCAAATCACTATGTAAAAAAGCATTCTTCACATCATATTAGTGTAAATGCCAATGAAAGTGAGCTACAAGTAAAAAAAAATCCTCATCGTATTTAACTTTGGCACTTGACCAAATGTTTCTAAATAATCAACCTCATATGATTGGGTGAAGCCCTTAGCTACCAATTTTACTTTATAGCACCCAATAGTACCATCTGCTTTGTACTACACTATGCATACCCACTTACACCCCTCTTTCATAGGGGAAGATTAACTAACTCTCATGTTTTGTTCTTATATAATGCTTTCATTTTAGTCTACATAGTTTCTCTCCATTTCTTGTTAGCCATGGCATCATCCACTATGTGTGACACAAGATCAGAACCACTTTTAATTAAAACTATTCTATACGAGGATGTGAAGTGAGTATAGTTAAGAAAGTTTGTCATCGGATACTTTAAAGATATTCAACAACTCTTCACTCTCTTTCCTAGTGTGATCAGGCATCTCCTATAAAAGTTTGTGTATATCCCTTGATGATGATTAGTTGACTTAGTCAGGGAGGTGTGAATAAGTTAAGGTTACAATATTGGTAACTCTAACTCATGATCCATTCAGAGTTGCTTTTAATCCTCTTTTAATAGGCTTGTAGTTCTTTCTTGATAGACTATATGCTATTATACTTCTTAGTAAGAGTTTCAATATTGTCAAAATGGACTCCTTTGATTGATAGTGTTGGAAGAAACAAGTTTGGCTCAAAAAGTATATCTCCTTGGTACAACAACTTTAAGGTGACTATAGATGATTTCTAAAAAAAATTGTCCTTTATTAAAAGTAACATATATTGAGATGAAAAACTTATTCAACACTGGGCTATAACATTTGTATCTTTTTTGGGTCCTAGAGTTATCAACAAAGTCACAATTTACATATCTTTGATCTAACCTACTTACTAGTTGGGGAATATGTACATATGCAGTTCATTCAAATATTCATAGAATTAAATCACTTTTTAGTTTCCCAGTGGGATATTTGGAGGATAAGATGTCAATTGAACCTTAACCTTTCAATGTTTATGTTGGAAGTCATTTGAGAGATGAATGATAGTAAGTAATGATTCTCTTCACAAGTATTTGGAAACATTTTGATGAAATAATAATACATAAGTGGTGGCTAGCACATGCATAGTCTTCTTTTCTTTCATCTCATTTTATTATGGCATGTTAACACACGATGACTTATGAATGACTTCATTTGCACTATAGATGGCTGATAATGTATCATTGAAAAAATCTTTAACATTGTTAGAGTGAAAATATCTAATAGTGGTATCGAATTATCTTTTCATCATAAAAAAATAATTTTAAATCATATTTAAATGTCAGATTTATTTCAATATATATATGTAGTCTAAATAAAATCAACAAGTACTATGAATTAATGAGCCCCATTTATTGTAATAGTTGGTCCCCATACATCACTTTGAGTGCAATCAAATGGAGTTTGGTTCCAAGTAGATGACTTATGAAAATAAAATTGATTGTGTTTAATAAATTGACATGCATCACAAATCATTGTACGACAATCCAGCCTGTGAAATATAAATGAAATATAGTTTGCAACAATTCAAATAAAAAGATATCTCAATTGACAATGTAAGAGCATGATTTAAGGTGTCTTTGTAGAACTCTCCTGAACTTCCTACAACATCGACTCTATAGATATTAGTGATGCCCCATTTTCTTCCAAGTAGAGTAGTCCATCCTTTTCTTTAACAAGTCCAATCTTTTGGCTTGAGACCTTATAAAAAATAAAACACACATGACAATCAATTATATTTTGTAATATGTATTATAAATTAACTTATGTGGAGAAATCAATTGAGCCTTAAGATTAGGCACCTATAAAGCCCCTTTTAATATTCTCAAGTTTAATGCTTGGAGGTCTTTTATTCTAGCAAGGTTCAATGATCCATCTCTTGTAGTAAAAACTTTTCAAGAGTAAGGGCATGCTATATGTAATAAATTTGGATGAACTTGGAATCATATGATCCATTGCTCCTATGTCAAGAATTCACATCTCACTATGAGACTAATCATGAGTGTATAGCCTAAATGAAAAAAAAAATCACAGGTGATTTTGCTAGATGAGTAGAGTTGAGTGTGACCTTCAACAACTTCATCTCTTTATGAATCCTCACAAGCTCATCACAAGTATTTGAATTTCTAATTTAAATTTATTACCAAATCTGCTTACCTTGGTTTTAGAGGTTTGTCATATAACTTTCAACAATACTTTTTTGTATGACCCTTCTTTTTATAATAGTTGTAAAATAGTGATTCTCAATAATTAGTTTTCTAAGAATGATGTTGGTAACTCTAATGATTGTCCTATTGTTCACCACTATTTTTCTCAATTAGGGTAATATTTGGAGCATTCTTATGCTTATATAAAGGTTGTATTGATCTCTTTGGGCTCATTCAAAATGAAGGTTTTCTTTTTTACTATAATTTGAATTATCTCATCCAAGTTTATAACCTTTTCTTAACATAAGATTTGACCCCTTAGATTCTCATACTAAGTTTAGGCCCATATTTGTACAATCAGTCCTTTTATATAGATGATTACTCTTCAAAGTCTAGACTCTTGGTCGAACTATAGTAGTCAATCTAATACAAGATAGCTTGTAACTCACATGCATATTTGAGGACAGATCTCTCCTTGTGAACAAGATTCATTGCCTTCCTCACAAGGCTATAAAGCCTCCAATCATTATGTCTTTTGGAACAACTCTTATGTACACAACTCATAATTCATTAATTGACCACATAAATAGAAAATGTTCGTAACCTTTAATCTCATGATGTTGAGTAACCATGTGTGAACAACATCTTCTGATTTCCAAATTAGGTGTCGTGAGTTAGAGGACTTGATTAAAGGTTCTGTAAGGTAACCTAGAAGTATCATTTCAATAAATTAGTTCCAATAATAGAAGTTTTTCCCATCAAATTGTACTTTTTCTTGTATACTTTAGAGAGTTTAATAGGATTTATCTCTCTCACCTATTGAAATTGACATACTTATAGATGTGCTTGTGGATTTTTTCATAGAGAACATGTTGAGTTATTGCAATGATTGAGATATACTTCTTTAAGAAATATGAAATACTACAAGACAACAATAATTTTACAAATATAAATTTGAATATATTGAAGTTACTGAGTTTACTTCCACCAATCACTCAATCTTGAAAAGGGGAGTAGTAACTCATGGCTTTGATATCATGTCAAATAATTTGATCGAGTCCTAGGTACGGTGCCTTTGTTGTTATGAGAATAGAGCAAGGTTTCTAGGAAAAAGTATCACTTTATCTCATGTTATGATATACAAGTACAAAAGTTCATAGTCATAAGCCCATAATCATCGAATGGATTCATATCGAATCTCATAAGGCATAACCAAAACAAAAGAGAGTAAAAAACAAAACAAAAGAAAGAGGAGGTTTGATGAATGTAACAATATCTTTGTTTCTCGACAAAATATATTATATGATTATTATAGGAAATAGATATAATAACATGTAAATCAACAAATTTGTTGATAGACCCAAACCTCAAGCTTGGTGGAGTTGAAGAAGATATATGTATAGAGCGAGAGATGTATTAACAATTAACAAGAAAACTGATTTACTTGTCCCATACATGTCTTGAGATAAGTTATGTAGTTAGCATAAGTAAGCAATTTATGCATAATCTAAAATAAACACCTTTCATGTAACTCTTTGAGTATTATACTATTGTAAAGAGACATAGAAAATCATCTTCTTCAAGAAAAACAAAGGATCAACACTTGAAGTATATACTTACGTAGATTATTTATAATTTATTGTAGATAAAATATCAGCTTCTTGGTATTACACTTTTATTGTAAAAATATTATTATATGGAGTAGTAAGAAACAAAATATTGTGGCAAGATCAAGTGTAAAACTAAAACTTTGAGCAATGACATAAGATATATGTGAGATATTTAGATGAATGTAATCTTATAAGACATGGAGATTAAGAGGGATGGCCTAATGATACTTTATTATGATAATAAATTAATTATTAGGCTTCCATTCCATTCAATTCAATTTAACAAGACAAGGTTAAACACAATGAGATTGATTGACATTTCGTAAAGGAAAAATTAAGAGTGGTTGAGTTGTGCTTCATATATGTTTACAAGTGATCATATTATAAATGTATTTACTAGAAGTTTTCATATCAATGTCTTTCATTATACTAGCTAAGGCCCCTAAATGATCACTCAGTGATAAAAGAGGTAGGGGTGCAGAGACAATCAAGAGTTTTGCCTAGAAGCAGCCACCCTTGAAAGAGTGTGTAATGGTCTCCAAGTTAGAAATAGACCATATACATTCAATAGTTTGAGGGGGAGTGTCAAAATCTGATTTTTTTAGTTTTATCTATATAAATTTTTCCCTTTGATTGTTTTAGATTTCTTATTATAAATGGAACCAAACCAATGTGAACTAGCCTAATTCTCTCTTTCTCTCTCTAGTATCAACAAACTAGTATAAATACCAATTGATGTAAAAAAATGAGTCAGAATGATATTAAACATCTAGGGCTTCAACTAACTACTTTTCACTCTCTCTCTAATTCTTTCTTATGTCATTGATGGAGATGATCAAACAAAGAAGTTAGGACACACGAAAAGAGGTCAAGGGATTAGAAAAAAATGATAATAATTATCATGTCTTATACAACATTGATTAAGTTGTTTCTATTAGAATATATTAAAAATATTATACATGAGACTATTATATGCATCAATTAAATTTTTGGCATTACTACTTGTTGGTGATGTACTTTAAAATTATTGAAGATCTATATATTTTGGGTTATGTTGATGGTTATTGTCCATTTTCTTGGACAACTTTGGAGATTTTTTAATATTTACACATGAAACTATAACATTAGATGAACATAAGTATAAATAAACATGAGGAGATGAGGGAGAAAACTCCTAAACACCATTATTCCATATTCTTCTGAAGCAAACAATTGTCCAACGATTGTCTACAAAAACCCTCCAATAACTAGGTCAACATCAGCCAACAAGGAGCACATTTTTTATCCAGTGGTTGAAGAGAGAAAACCATAATGGGGGGTTAGAACTAAAAATAGCTGCTACTTCTGAGCTAAGATCAATTTTTTATGTGGAAAAAGTATCTCCTTTTGATCATTCCAACTCATTTAAATTAATCATTATATATTTGTGTTAGCCACATTTGTCATTGACCTTTTATTTCCATTGGCATTGGTTTGAATGATAATGACTATATCCATTAGTAAAAAGCCATATATTCATTGAAATTTTACTAAATTATATTTTTTCAATTCAAAAAATCTTATTTCAACCATTACAATGAGGCTAAAAGTACTCATCAACTCATACCCAACCAAAATCAACGAGGTTAACGCTTACTATAATGGGACAAGCACTTATTAATAGTTGATACTCATCCTCGAGATTGCTCTCTCATGTGGGAAGTATACAATTATAGTGCCAATAGCTTTACAACACTCAAGAGTGTTAATTTGATTGAAGTTTTGTCACCTACAAATATTTTAATCTTTTTTCATCCATCTATGGCTTTCTGAAAAATGACGGCTGACAATTTCTAATTCACCAAATTCTATTGGCTTTATGTACCGATGGCCAATCAAATTGAACACAGATGTTCTACATTGGGCTACAATGATTTTATAAATAGTCAATATTGGGAAATTTTATAAATTTATTATTAGTTCATGACATTAAATTTAAACATAATTGGGAATATTTGAGTTTTTTTGGAATTTATGTGGTAGAGCTAATGCTAATCAAACTTAGTGCAGATGTTCTATGTATGGGTGCAATAATTTGGATTGCAATAAATATCCAATATTGGAAAATTTTTCTCCTTTTTTATCAAATTAACTTTGAAAATGGTGAGGAATATTTGCATTTTACTTGGACTTTATGTTCCCAAGTCAAAGTCCGGTAATCTCTCCAATATGCTTTACCCAGCTGCTATGCCCCAAAGACAGATCTGTGACCGTTAGATCGATCTCAGAAAGTGTGGGCCGTTAATAAAGTGGACTTGGTTCCTGTGGGCCGGCCCAGGCTCGAGCTATTGACCGGCGAAAGCCCCCCTCTGTTGATATCCCACTCTCTTTGGCTAGCTTTCAGAGGCGGCGAGAACTCGGCCGGCGGCGGCGGCACCACCGCGCTGGAATGGGGCGGCGCCGCCGTCTTCCCTCGAGCTCCGGCGTCATATCTCGCTCCTCAGCTCATCTCCTCTGATGAAGCCGGCGTGTCCGGCGAGGGAGGCAATGGCGCGATGCTGATGCCGCCGGCGTGTCCGACGAGGAATGACGTGCCGGCTCTCAACCCGCCTGATGAACATCTGCGTCGCGTCCCTGTGCAGGGCCCGGCGCCTGGGCATGGCGGAGCTGGTGGTGATCGACGGGATTCGGATGGGATGCATCCCCGACGTGGTGACCTACAACACGCTGGTATCTGCTTACTGCCGTCTCGTCGGCGTCGACGAGGCTTACTTGGTCGTTCACAGGATGAGGGAGATGGGACTGAAGCCGGACGTGGTCACCTACAATTCCCTGATAACCGGGGCGGCGAGGTGGCGCCGGCTGTCCTGTTCACTCGATCTCTTCGAGGAGATGCACCAGGCCGGTCTACAGCCAGATTCGTGGACCTACAACAATCTACTGCATTGCTTGTTCAAGTCCGGCTACCCTGATCTTGCTTTTAGGGTTCTGACTGCGATGGAGTCTGCGAATCTCGCGCCTTCCTCGACGACGTACAATATACTGATCAATGGCCTCTGCAAATCCGGGAATGCGGGCAGTGCTCTGGCGCTGTTCCGGTATTTGCAAAGGGTGGGAAGCCCTAGAGGTCTTGTGACGTATAATACTCTTATCGACGGGCTCTGCAAATGTGGCAGGGTGGGTGAAGCTAGAACGCTCTTCAGAGAACTTGCAGGCTCTGGATTCATCCCTAATGCAGTGACCTACACGACGATGATGAAGAGCTATTTCAGGTCTGGCAGATTTGAGGAGGGATTGAGCATGCTGGATGAGATTCGGAGGGAGGGCTCTCGATTTGATGCTTTCGCCTACTGTACAGTTATCAGTGCACTGATCAAGATGGGCAAGATGGAAGAAGCTTCCGATTTCTTGGAGGAGATGCATGGACAATGCGGCACACTGGACACAGTCTGCTACAACACTCACATCAATCTGTGCTTCAAGCAGGGAAAGGTAGATGATGCACTTGATTTGCTGAACAAGGTGGATGAGATCGATGACTACACAGTTTCTATCTTGGTCGATGGGCTGTGCAAGAATAATCGGCTCCCCGATGCCTACCATCTCCTGAAATACATGGCGACAATGGGCTCTCAGTCTAACCTGGTGCCCTATAATTGCTTCATCCAAGCTCTCTGCAAGCAGGGCAAGGTGGAGTCTGTAGATTTTGCAATGACCCTGTTCAATAAGTTGGAGATAAAGGATTCTTTCACCTACACATCATTGCTGCGCGGCCTTTCCAAAATGGGAAGGTTTCTTGAAGCATTCACAGTAATGGTGTCTGCCCTGAGGCAGGGTGTTTGTCTACCCCGCTCTGTCCGACGGGTAGTTCTTGCAGGGCTCCGTTCTTTGAGATATAAAGTGCACGCAAGGAAGCTCAGATCGGAGATTGTGAAGGCCAAATTTCGTTTGCCTGACTGATTTATGCAGAGTGGTGCAAACTGAATACTAGGGAGAGCCTCTCAGAAACAGAAACTAGCTATCAGCTCCTGTTTCTGTCTCACTCTCTGATGATGTGGTGATCACAGCCAACGCTTCATTCTTTGTAGAGAATGGCGGCCGCAGGGCCGTGCAGAGAAGACAGAGAAAATGGGGGTTCCTTGGTCAGAACACTGATTGCAGCTTTACAGATCCCCTGCAATTGAATATAATGGTAATTTTAAGCGTTCTCACTGTACAGTTTTAGATTATTTATTTTCTCTGTGCCAATCTATCCGGAAATAAGCATTATTTTATCTTGGATTATGATAATGGAGGCAGCTACCTGGTTGACTTCAAGAAACCTTGCATCTGAACCTGTTAACTTTTTTTTTCTTTGTTAATTGACCTCATTATGTCTGATCATGAGTCAATGAACTCCAAAAAGATGCAAAATTCGAACTGATTTACTGCCATGAAAAGGTGGACATTCTTCCATTTTTACTCCAATCCACGTTTTCTATTCTTGGAATCGGAGAAGTATTTTTCTTTAATGTCATCCACTTATTCAACAAGATTGCTGCCAGAATCAGTGGTTACTTGCTTTGTTTGCAGTTCACTCCTATTCAGCAAGTCCTTGACCTGGTTACCATACACCATATTCATGGCCAGATAGATAGTTGGGTAATCATCCAAGTGCTATCATTACCTTCTTCTTCTTATGGATCACACCATTGCCTGGGCTTCAATCATGCAGTTCAGGATATCCTTCCATCTTGGGCAGCATTCTCCAAGTCCGCTGCATCCTCTCGCCCTTGACAATGGTTCTCCTATGTGAGTTTCTTCCAAGTTCTGTATTTGAAAGGCTGATTTGTCTGTACTTCTAGGATAATAATGCAGTAATGGTGACCAAGCGGTTGTTCCCCTTGAAGGAGGAAGATGAAAGGGACGCTTTGCTTAGGTCTTTTTATGTGTTTTTTTTTTTTAACAGTAACCTGTGTATCTCATGCACGTATGTATGTATGTATGTGTGTATGTATGTATGTATGTACGTGTGTGTGTATCTATGTATGTACGTATGTATGTGTGTATGCTTGTATGTATGTATGTATGTATGTATGGATGGATGTATGTTATGGCATCACCGTGATGACAACTGGGGTTGAGATGTATCAAGTTTGAAATATACCAGCCCTAGAGCCTTAGGAACTGCCAAAAGCAGATCTCAAATGTGTTCACATATTTCGAAGTATGGGTGAAGCCAAAAACTTAGTTGACTTATCCCACATTTTTTGGCTGAGGCAAAGTTTCTTTCTTAGATTGTCGCCATTGGATTTCTGTTTGATCGATGATTTATGATCTATTCATGTCTGAAAGTTCAGTATCCATTTGATTACTTATTCTATCCTTACAAAAATAAAATAAAATAAAATTGGCTTATGAACTTTGTATTAATTAGACTCTCCTTGGGTTTTTAGCCCAAAGTAAGCGGGCCTACACAAATCAGCCAGCCTGCACTAGGCAGAGTAGACTTTGGTAACCAGCATACAGACACCAAATGATATACTAATTGATGCCGAATCTACTTTAAAACCTTGATTTTTATGCGACAATAATCTGCATGTGCATCTGATTCATGGGGGAGCATTTAGTGCTGGGTATGGTGAGAACTGTATGTTTCATCCCTCCAGTAATGTGTGGCCGTTCAAGCTTGCTGGGTCTCCTTCTCTGCTGTGATCCACCACCTAGTTTTTAGAGATTTTTTTTTTTTTTTCTGTTCATGAGAATGAAATCCTTTTCTTACCTATTCCTTTGCTCTGTGCATTGCTGGTGGCTCAGTGGGTTAAATTAAAAGTTCATCTATGGAGTAATTGGCTGGCCATCCTCAGAATGAAAGCATTCAGAGACATGTCTCTTAGATCAACATAGACTTCAGGGAGCTCAGCTGGCGAAAATGGCGCACAGGTCTGATCATTGCCGGCAGCATCGGATTTTCCAAGTCTTACATAGGGTGTTTACTCGGGAACTTTGGTCTATTTCTCATTCATTTCTTTAATAATCCAGGTTACTTCTGACTTCAGGCATGGAATCAGAGATGATTAAATCGGGTAATTCTTGTTTCGTCCACCCTTTTTTGCTCAGATTATTGTAATCGTGATGTGGATAATATGGAAATAAAAAATAAAAAATAAAAAAATACAGTTCCACATTTATCAGGAAATTTTCAGAGTCTTTACTCAGGGGTGGGTTGCCATTGAGCTTCTGAGGCAGAATTAGACTCGTGGATTGTCTTGTGTCCATGTCTTTACTTTCAGAAAATCAGACAGCATGCATGAAAGCTAAGTTGGGTTTCAAATGCTTGGAAGGACCAAGATTTCATACTTATTGTAAAAAATAATGAAAATCCTTTGAAGGAAAGAAAAGTTGTGAAAAACTGAGCCATCTCTGTGATCTAATCATCTGACTTGGATCATAGATATGAACAGATTTTCTCTTTCAGATTAATATTTATTGTGAAAATAATGAAAATCCTTTGAAGGAAAAAAAAAAGTGGAAAATCATAATTTCTCAAGTCCATAGTTTTGATCCTGTAGAATCTGACCCATTTTCTCATCGAGCAAAGGGTACGAAATAAATCAGATTGATTTTTCGATCGAAAGTAATATGTGAAATCTTCGGTTTTTTTTCCTTCTCTGTGATTGAATGGCCTGACTTGGATCATAGGTATGAATAGCTTTTCTCTTTCAGATTCATATTGATTGTGAAAATAATGAAAATTCATTGAAGGAAAAAAAATTGTGAAAAACTTACCCATCTAGGTGATCGAATCACCTGACTTGAATCATAGGTATCAACAGCTCCTCTTTCACCCTGAACTTGAAAACATAGAGGATGACACGCCATGCATTTTAATTTCCAGACATTCAACAGTGTAAAAAATAATAATTAATGTTGAGTAATGTATTTTTTAAATGGAAAGTATGAATATGCTAGTGAAATGACACGACAAACTTCAATCTGATACAGTATGCACATAAACAGACATGTAACATGTTCATCGATCATGAAACTAAATAACTGCAAATTACTATCAAGTCAGAAATGGGCCAAAAAAAAATCTGATTGCAATTTACATGGTTAGGATTTGGTCTTAGTTTGGTGATTATTACGATCATTTTTATAATCTTTGACCAAATGAAGCGGAATTGGATCAGCAGCCGTGACCATGCTCAACCCATGCAAGTGTTTCAGTTTCTTTGAAAGATATTATCTGCAAACAATCTCAAAGAAGAAGAAAAAGAAAAAGAAAAAAAGAAAAGTCGCCATAGAAAAAAAAAGTTCCCAGTTGATAATCTTCAGTGGGTACTTGAATCAGAATTTCAGACAGTTCAGGAGGGTATCCCAGAAAAGGAAACTCTTTCACCACATCTGCGTTGACTTCCCCCACTGGTTTAACTGGACGAAGGCCACCTCACAGTTTTGACATGAGACTGAGTCAACCCCACTTGGACAGCCATTTTAGTGCTGAAAATAGAAGGAATCACATGAAATTAAATACAGTCCTCCATCATAACTTTCCAGGAACCAAGAGCATGCAGAGAAACAGGAAATTCTTCTTCTACTGCAAAACAAATAGTAGGCAACACTGAGCAAACATCTTGGAACCACTTGAATTTGCACATTATACTGCAGATTCATTCCCCAGACATCCACCGTATTTTTTGCTTCAGATCACTTTCCATTGCACTTGAACCAACAATAGCCCCCGAGAATGGCCTCATTATCTGGTTGACCATAGCCTGTGAACCCATAATTGGAATTCGTGCCGGGCTCCCCATTGACGTCAAGCAACTATCAATGGAGCCTTCGGTGATCTGGGCTACCCCCCTCCCCGTTGACCTATTCTCAATGAATCCTGCCACAGCATCAAAAAGAGAGGTGGGTTTGAGGGGCTCCTGCAGGAGGCGCAGCTGCTCGTTGGGCACTCCTATGGTGGGCCCGCAATGATTCTGCCTGACAGCCTCCTGTGGTCGAATCCCTTGTGGCCCTGATTCTGTGATGGTGCTCCAGGCCTTCTCGAATATTGATTGGAGATATTTTCCATGGGCCTCTATCCTGAGCTCAAGATGATGTTCAACCTGGAAGGAAAAAAATTACTGGTACTTAGAATCTACGACGACGATGATGATGATGATGATGATGATGATGAGGACAATGATGATGACGATGATTATGATGATGATGATTATGATGATGACGATGATGATGATGATGATGAGGACAATGATGATGACGATGATGATGATTATGATGATAACGATGACGATGATGATGATGATGATGATGATGATGAGGACAATGATGATGACGATGATGATGATTATGATGATGACGATGACGATGATGATGATGATGATGATGATGATTATGATGATGACGATGACGATGATGATGATGATGATGATGATGATGATGATGATGATGATGAGGAGGAGGACAATGATGATGACGATGATGATGATGATGTGGACAATGATGGTGACGATGATGATAATGATGAGGACAATGATGATGACGATGATGATGTGGACAACAATGGTGACGATGATGATGATTATGATAATGACAATGATGACAACGATGACACTGATGATGACACTGATGATGACGATGATGATGATGATGACGACGACAACAATGACAATGATGATGATAATGATGATCTGGAGTAACCTTGTGTCGGTTGGTGTAAAGAGAAACTTGTGATATGAAAAAGACAAACCTACTCTGATCGCCACCAACTAGTTTTTGAGTTTGGATGGACTAATAACACCAGGCAGAGCCGATTATTGCACGTGCCCTGAACGTGCTTTGTCTGAATGGTCCTGTATTAGTTATTTTAGTGGAAAGGAACCCATGATTACTGCAACTGCTTTTGAGGTGGATGGCCCAATAATTTTAACAAACAAGATTAATAGTTAATGATTTTTTCTGGGATTTCAGAGAAATTTCATGTCGCATGATATTTGAAATATGGGGTTGAAAAGTTGTCACTACGTGTGGGTAATTCTAACGAAGTGATATTTAGACGATTTTTTGAAAAAAACCCTTAATAACGGTAGGCACATGTAGATTTCATAGCAATGGAGCGAGCAACTGACCTGAAGATGCTCATGAAGCCTTCTTTGAAGCTCCATTTGACTTCTCATCACATCATTATATTCACTGCATTGAAGAAAATACAAAAATATGGAAAAAAAAATGCACATTGAGCAATAATTAATAAACCGAATAACAACTCTAGAAAAAAAAAAAAGAATCCCTTGTTCATTGAACAGTTTATTAATAAATTGAATCAAAACTCTCGAAAAAAACAGGGTCTCTCCTTCTAAATGTACCCAGCGAAGAGTATCAGGTTATGCAAAGAGGAAAATGGAAACGAATGCATGCCTAAACCCAGAAAGTTAAATTCCCGTTCTATTAGGATCTACACCATTAAAGACTGAAATCCCGATGGACTGACACACTTCGGCTCAACCTACTCTCAAACCATAACCACAGAGACCAAGGATGAGAATTGACTATGGTTTATTGGCTACAAACAGATAATGGATAGGGCCAGTTGGCTGCACTCAGGTCAGTCCAATACGATCTAATTAAAGGTTAGTTCAGGCCCAACATAGCTTGGGCAGAGCTTGTCAGCCAAGAGTGATAGAAATAACAGCGGATTGTACTCAAACCAAAGCTGAGGACCATCTGCTAGTTCTGGGTGCCAAGGGCGTACTCATTGAACTCTTGGGTCATTATTGATGATGAAGACGGCTGACCAATTTCATGGGTCTCTCCAGCTGCAGAATCTGCAGCCCAATGATATGTGTGAGCTCCTTGGGTCAATAAAAAAAAAAAAATTGTATAAAGAACAACGAATGCAGGAGCAACACGATTTATTAATAACCGTGAACAGCATAAGGAATTTCTGACCAAGCTGATGATGGTTTCCTCTAAAAACCTAATATAGTGTGATTCAAACATAGCCAGTGGTATACTAAGACTTAGAATACGTGCTTTAGAGATAACATCATGTTACCTAGTTTACTGATGTGTCACAGGAAAAATAACATTACTTACGGTGGGGGGATTCATTTTCCCACGCTAAGGAAAACACTCAAGAAACAAAAATTTCTCAAGCTTAAGCCCGGATTATCATGCACTAAAATGGCGAGCAGCTTCCATGAGGTTAGCGTTCTTTTCCTTGGGAAGTCGACCAGCACTTTTCTGAATTCAGCCATGGCAGGCATTTAATTCAAAGTAAATGCCTACTTCCACGTCTAAAATTTGGCAAAAAATGATAAATGGGATACCAATTGACCATAGGAGCAACTTAGAGGATTTTTCTTCCTCCGGATTCCTACTTACGGCTAAAGGTAGGATTCAATTGGATGTTCGACGCCATTCTCATTCCGAAATTTATCAAAATCCTGCGAATCAGGACTATTTCCTTTTCATTCTTTTCAGAGAGAAAATCATAGATACAAATACAAGCCTTTGTAAACCTCCTCTCATCCATGGAAATAACAACGGTTTGTTACTGGTGACGAACTGAAATTATCTTTGTTTATTTGTCAAAGTTCTTATCAGAATAGGGGGTTTACGTTTATGGAGGGTTAAATTTTCTTTCCCTGAATTTTTTCAGAGAAATAACTAAAATTACCTCTCAAATTTAAGTGAATTATTAGCCAAAAGGCAAACGGGAACTAAACAAGTTTCAGAGAAATGTAATAACCAGGTAAATGGAGAAAGGAAATGCAAGTGTCTAAGGATATTTTATATTCGACGAGAATGGTGAAGGGAAAGATAGAGTAGAGGTGAAGGTTATAGTCGCATACTACAGAAGACAACATCTCCATGAGCACGGATATAGCTGGACTGGGATATGCATTTCCAAGAGAAAGAGAGAGGGAGAGAGAGAGAGAGAGAGAGAGAGAGAGAGAGAGAGAGAGAGAGAGAGAGAGAGAGAGAGAGAGAAAAATCTTACCATTTTTGGAGCAGTCGGAACCCTCTCTAGACGATTGCTTTCCCAGTCTATACTTCTGAAAGAGAAAGAAAAGCAGTGTTTGAATTTGGGCACAACCAAAAAATATAGTTTACAAGGAGCATTCAGATAACACAATACTTGCCACAGAGAAGTATACATATTTTCAGGACAAGTTTTATCTATAAAAAGTCCTAGCACATCTTCCATGTAACTATTGTAGAAGAAAATTTAAGAGACAGACCTGCAGATGGCTTTTCAGATGATAGAGTGTGAGTCCTTTTACTGCCATTGTTCTCATTATCATCTTTGGAGTGGCCTCTGAGATAAAAGGATAAAGTAACATAATAAACTTGAAATTCTAATGAGTAAAAAAAACAGAAATAAGAATAAATAAATATATACAATGCAGATTGCTGTCCCAAAAATGAGAACATAGGCCCCATACTACGATAAAATAGTGCCAAAGAATTCGTAAAACTCCATAATATGATATTTATTAATAATTATATTGAGATAATAAATAAGAATGGATGATGATCCAATATGATGCCTGTAGAACGAGAATCTTTCACCATGAGAGCAAAATGAACTGCGTTAAGTTAGCGCTCAATATAACTGACCTGGTAAATTATGACATGAAAAAATAATGGAACCCGCATGATATTACATTTGGTTTAATAATTTAGCCAGCTCTTCCTCAGCTGAGAGGTCAACTGGATTCCTACATTTTATAATGGCTCGTCTTCTGATGGACAAGGTAACAACCCCGTCTGGAAGGAAGAGCTACTGGAGAAACATAAAATTGCCTCCTACTATTACTTTTAAAAAATGAATTCAAGAAAATAGCACTAAAACCCAGGGGAAAAAGCTTGAAAGCTCGTAGAAAAAGTCTTAGAGAGATAATTTCATTCTTTTTCCCAGTTTTTAAGTGCACGTATTAGCGTCTACATTTACGTTTCAATCATCCCATGGAAGAAAACAAGGTCAGACATCTAGGTTTTTCTGAGGATATATAAAAAAAAACTGGATGAGATCTCACTACAACCCCACCCCATTAAGCCATGCGAGCACAGTTGACATAAAAAATCGATCATCAAGGCAGAAGAGCCCTATGATGATACCGTGATCAGGAAACCATACAGAATTTTCCATCACGAGGTCAAAAATTCTCACTCTAGGAGCGAAGTGCCTTCCAGAGAGCATTACGAGAAGAGATTCTCATTGAAACAAAAAACGCTAATTCAGGAGGGTGCAGAGAACAATTTGACAGCCGAAGAGAAATAGGAAAGGAAGAAGCGCTCACTCTCCGGGCCTCCAAGTTGGTTGACGGCGTCGACGAAGCGCTCATGAAGCTCCGCCGTCCACCGCAGCCGAGGCTTAGGGTCTGTGGTGAGAACGAGACAGGCGTCTACCGACGGCCTCGAGTACATCCTTCGCTCCCTCCCCGAGCAGTACGTCCCGGACAATTGCCGGAGCCACGATCCTCCACTCTACTAACTACCCAACAGAAGAATCTGCAACATCAGAGAAGGAGCCAGAATGAGCGAGGACCAACCGATCAGCGCCCTTGGACGCCATACACCTCCCATCATAGCAGCGGTACCTGCTCCAAAACAGAAATCGACAGCGGGAGAGGACTGCGAAGAGGAGGACCAAGAAGAGCGACGTTCGGCGGGTTAGGTGGCGTCTGTACACGGCGCCGTTGTGGTGAGGAGGCCAACCAGGCAGAAGCAGCAGCGGCAGCAGCAGAAGAAGAAGAAGAAGAAGAAGAAGAAGAAGAAGACGACGAAGAAGAAGAGGAAGTCTCCCAGCGCCGCATCGCCATTAAAATTTTCTCCACCTCGCTGGACGAAACGCGAGTGTTGCGGGAGACGATCACGTGAAGAACAGTTGACGGAAACTATTACTCATAGATCCCTAATGAGAGGGTTTATTGTTTCTAATCCATTATTAACTAATATTGCTTTCCAGTTCTCTTAAGCCAGTGAGCACCCCACAGCATATATATTTTTAATTGAACCCTTCTTAAGCTGTGAATTACCTCGTATATTCATCAATTTACATTTATATAATTCTTATAAGAATAAAAGCATCGTAAATTTCTTTTATATCCCCACTTGTCTCGTTCTGCACAGTACAATACAAATGAAAATATATAGTCTTCTCACTAAACTTCCGCAGAGGATATAAGTATAAATAATGTGATAAATGAGCTCCTTAAAAATGTACCTGCTCCACCACTTCTCCCTCTCTCTCTCTCTGTCCTGGGATTGTGTTCATGATGGGGGTACATTGGCGATAATTCTCAGATAGAGAGAGTATTTGTGCAATTTTAATTTGTGGTGGCGAGGGTACACGAATATATAAAGGTTTTCATATATATGCATAAGAATGAGTATCATTATGATTAATTAATGAGAGTGCTGCCTTGCGGAGAAGAAACACAGCCATCACGTAACAACCAATGATTGGCTGGTGGTGATGGCGACCCAGCCTCCCCTTCAATCTCTCTCTCTCTACCCGCTCTATTGTTTTTCTCTCTCTCTCTCTCTACTCTCTGTACCCGCTCTATTATCTCTCTCTCTCTCATATATCTTGGGCCGTGATTTAAAGATAACCTTGGTTAAAGAGCCCCGGTCCTAGAGACAGACAAGCCCGAAAAATGGCCTCCTGACCGGCTCGGCTCCTAACAAGGTCATTTACTATTCATGAGAGAGAGAGAGAGAGAAGAGGAGAAGAGTCCAGCAATTTACGGGCTTTGAGCTGAGTTCCCACCAAAAAGCCCGGGCCCATTTACACTTTACGGGCTTGGCCGGCCCGGCTCAATCTAGGGAAAGCATTCAAATACGGTTCAATTAGAGAATAAAAATGTAACCTTTAATGGGCCTTAGAGAGCAAAATAAAAAATAAAAAAAATAAAAATGTAAAAAAGCAGACGAATGGTATCTGGGTATTCTTCCCCGTTTTAGGGTTCTAATCAAAATCACAGTGAGCAGCAGTTCATATCCCAAACCGGAAATATACATTTAAATGAGGGATGGGAGAAAAAAAAAAAAGAGAAGGGGAAAATCAAGCAATAAAGCCCACCCTGCCCTCTTCAAGAACATCCATCCCACAGGGATTCATTTCCCGAATAATCAAACGGGATGCAATCACAATTATTACAGCAGCGATCATCAATAATCCCTAAACTCGGCATCGAATGATCAGTGATCGAACCTGTTTCCTGCAGCCTCAGGAGGCAAAGAATGAGACCCCAACATCGTCATCATCATCGTGCTCCCTCTATAGTTTCCATAGACAGGAAGAAGGGTAGAGAAAGAGAGAGAGAGAGAGAGAGAGAGAGAGAGAGAGAGGGGGGGGGGATCATGAAGGCTCTGTGGCCGGTTCAGTGGGTTCTGCCGCTGATGGTTTGCTTGATGCAGAGGTGGGTTTGCTGTCCTCCGGTGAGCCGCCATGGCGGAAGCTGAAGATACCGGCAAGACTGCGGCCTTTGGCAAGCTTCTCGATCTCAGAGAGCCTTTCACGGAGAAGCTCAACCTCTCTCGCCAATTCCTCGTCTCTTTGTTTCAATGCCTGGGCAAAAACGAAGCTATCGGCGATAAGAACAACAACTATTTGATATTGGGAGAAAAACTTTTGCATGATTTTGGCCCGACTAATGTATAAGATCTAAATCTTTCCCCCTCCAATTTTAGCATCTCAGGCAGAAATTTTGATACTAGAAGCATCAATTTTCTTATGAAATTGTCTCGAGAAATCAATAAACTAGGAAAAATAAGGGAAAATCCTCACTCTAAATTGTCCGAAATGACTCGGTTTTTGCCATATCAAGTAAAATAATAAAAAGCATTGGACGTTTCTCAACGAGGATGTTTCCAAAATAAGTAGAGTGATGAACCACATGTCTGCAATGTTGGCAGTTCCTGGAGAAAACGTTCTCTCTCCGAAGATCACTGGGGAGGAAGCAAGCAGCAATTCAGAATATGGATTCAAGCCGGTTTCAGGAAGAGAGTGTAGGAGGAGAGGTTGACTAAACGGTGATCTGGGTGATGAAAACCTAGAAGGGTTCATCGGAGTTGACCTAGTGATTGAACTGAGAGTTTGACTTGACGAGGGCAGAAGAATCTCATCAAGGAACACCACACCACACCAAAAGAAGGAAATCAGAGTTCATTTATTTCTTGACGAACTTCAACAAGGCAAGATGTGTAACACCCAGATGGCATTCAAGAACGAGCGCCACTGCAGGGGAAAAGATCACAAAAAGAATGAAATCTCAATGGGAAGTTCATACGCCTACTGAAGCAAATGAAGACAATTGTACTCAGTTTCACCGGATGTGCCAACAACCAAGTATGCAAGCATAAAAATCACAAAGATCGAATGAAGGAAGACTGACTGTAAGGGTTGGAAGATCTGGGTGGAACCAAAAAGGAAGGTTTTCGGGACACACACACGAGCGGCTTGGGTGATTATAGTATGGTCTCAGTTCTTCTGCAGATCTCCTGTGGGGTTTTGAACCATGTTACATAGGTTGGGAGAACTCTGTAGGGAGAGTGGGAGTTCTGCGCCATACAGATTAGCGGGTTCACATATCTGAGTAGCCACTTACCAACACTGTTGAGATGATGAGTTCTAGAAGGGCAGCTCACATGATCTTGGATAGGGTGAGGAAGAGAGCAGCAGAAAACCAGCAGTCTAACAAAAATGAGCTCAGTACAAGACGGAGGATTAGGAATGGAGATATCATCCAGGAAATAAACACAGCAAATACCCTGACAACTGCAGGTTTGACTTTGTGAGGATAAACCGGATATCTGAATTTAATGCACAACACGGCATCAAACATTGGCCCTGTAAATAGCGATAGTTTTCATGGTTGCAAAACAAAAATGGAAACATGTCGCATAAATCCAAACTGAGTTCGATAATCCAAATATCTATCACTCTTTATCTCTCTTGGTTCTCCAGGGATCAGACAAAAGCATCTGACAATGAGCTGAATAACCCAATAGCCTCCCCTAATTCCAACTACCAGACACTCGTCGCTGACATTTTTGTCATACTTATTACCAAGTACTCTTACTGCTCTTTTTTTTTTTTGCAAGATCAGAGCATCATTTATGATTAAAGATTGAATGTGCTATTTGTTTGACTTTCTCCTGGAAATTATTGGACTGAAAGCAGTTCAAACTTTTGATTCTCTACGGCTAATGGTGATGTTGAAAGGATGGAACTAAATCTATCACAGGACTTCAACATAAAACTCCAAGAAAAAATAATGAATGTCAATTACTGATTTAAGCCTGGTTACAAAATGATGCCAAAAAGAAATTTGAACTACTAATTCAATCTTCAAAGAAAATGAAGTAAATCAGCTCTATTGTTTCGTAAATTACATCTAATTCCTGCCTGCGCATTTCCTCCTTTCTAGCCTCTGATCTCGCACTTCTTTGCACCTCAAAAATTACAGCTCCTCCAGCAACCTAATAAGTAAAATAACCACGTAAAATGAGACTAGGGTCAGATAATTTAAATTAATAAGCATGATATCAAATTTCAGCATTAAGAAGTAGAACATTGCAACTTTAGTCGGCCGCAGATTATGTAGAAAGGTTCATGGACCCTATAATGTTCAAATGAGAAACAAAGCAACCGATATTTCATTGAATCAAAAGGCAGAATGCATGCATGGGCTTATATCTGCCATCCCAGGTATAAATTGATGTATCCATTGAATCTGTCCTTATCTAGATGAGACGTCTCATGGAAAAATGGAATTTGCAGTGTAATGACATAAATCTTTGGATCGATACGAAAGTATATTTGAATCCTGATTCCAGCATGCATTAAGAGCGTATGAATGGCTAAATCTAGAGAACTCAGATCACCAGAAAGACGAAGATTTCTCCAATAAGATCTGTAGCAGCCTGAACAGCTTTTTCCTCGTTCAGAGGCCGAATTTCAACGTCTGTTGAATGCCCATATAGTCGTCTTTGCATATTCGTGCTGATCCGATGGTTTGCCTGAATTGAGAAAGGCAAAAGACGAGAGCAGTGATTAGAAACGCTATGGTGATTTTTTTTTGACACAGATTATGCAATAGAATGCAAAACTTACTTATTTCAACATCCATACAAAAGCATACAGCAGCAATCAATATAACCACTAAGAATAAAGTATGAAAATAGAACTTTAGACATTATCCCAAAACCAAGAAAACAAAAGAGAAGGCATGGTGTATAGCTCGCAATCCCAAATCGTATACTGCAAGTTCCATGGGAAAGAAGGAAATCTAGTGTAATAATTAAAGGGATCAAACAAGGCAGCACAATAGTTTCCAAGACTGGAACGTCAACAAAATAACAAGATTCCGCGCAAGTCCATGCGAAAACATTTAATGAAAGAGAGCCCATAAAATGATTCTTCGTCCAGCAATAATCATCCAAGAGTTGCATCTCAAAAACCAAAAAAATTAGAAGATATACTGTTTGAAACATATAGTATCTTGAAGGAATACTTTATTATTGGTGCAAGCGAGAAACAATGTTGAGTTAAAAAAATTAAATCTATTGAAATATCTTTACTTCTTCTAAAAAATTATACTAATTGATGCCAAAGCAGCTAAAGAGAAATATCATTTCCTCATATTGAGGGTGCACACTTATTTCTCGAGTGGTATGCTCATTAAGTACACTCAATTTCTGACTTCCCCTAAGAGTATTGAAGGCAACTATTAGAATGATGTCAAGCGTGACTGATGATGATTCTCACTATAGAAGGATATGACCACTAATTTTTTGTTGATAAACAAAGTACCGCAACCACAGCTTGACCGAAAAAAAAGATTATCATTTATGTAAACTTAACATTTGATAGATACACAGAGAGGGACGTAGAGTACGTCCCAAGTTTAGGAAAAACACTGAAGAATCCTGCACAGAGCCGGGATAGTGGAGTTAGTAAGTAAATTCAAGCTGACTCATTTTAGTCCACGGGCTAACTATATCTATTGAAGGAACCCAATCTGCTTCACCCAAACTGTAAGGAGCCCGTATAGTCAACCCAAAAGTTTGAATGAACGCCCAGCAGAGATGAGCCGGATTACTTTCAAGATCGGCCAGGTCTTTACCAGGCTTCCTCTTGAATTCCCATCAAGACCACTGTCATTGACTCGCATGAAGAAAAAAACTCAAAATTAAATATTCCCAGAGATAAGAATAAAATGCACTCAACCACAGTCGCACTCAACCACAATTATGACGCGTATCAATATTTTGCTGAAAGATTTATAGCTTGTGCGCGTTTTCGTCACACAGTTGTGTTTCAGAATTCCCTGTTTTGTAGCAGTGAGATATGGGCAAAGGGAAACAGAGGGATCGGAAGGAGCACCTGGGCCATAGAGATGATGAAACTGCGGAACTGCGGATGCCTGCCAGCTTCCATCTTCAGCCTGCTTGCAATGGGCTTGCTGACGGTCTTCATGGCCAGGGCCCCGAGCTTCACCAACGGGAGCACCATGTTCCACCCCCGACCTCAGACGCACCCTCCCTTCGAAAGAAGAATACCGATCCCAGATCTTCTACAAGCCCCAATGGTGCTGCATTAAACACGCCAACCGATCGCCGGCGCAGCAGCGTCGGAAGAAAGGCCCTAAGAGAGCCAGCGCTAGGTTTTCTTGGAGAGCAAGGATGGATTGAATCCCCCCCTCCGAAAAGCCCAGACCGAAGCCAGCCGACGTTGTTTGACCAGCAATTTTTCAGTTCTCCGGTGGTCTCAGCGCGAACCGAAGAGGGAGGATTCCAGCTCGCGTCCCGATGGCGTCATCTTCCGCGTCCTACAGCAGCTATCCTGATGGGCCGGTGGCCGCTGCGTCTCCTGCGGTCAACAAGCAAAGAGGATAAATACCAATAACGACCGATGAAAAGACATTAATGGTAAAGGTTGATTCCGGACTTTTATATCCTTTATCACTAATAAAATAATAAAAGTCCAACGACCGTTTTCAGCGTCGAAGCGTAAGCCACGTGTATAATGACGTGGCGGACATAGCTGGTACGCCTCAAGAAGCAATACGTGTCACGTGCCCCTGTCTCTGGTGACTTGGCGGCCGCCTCTCGTCCCGCCTGAACAAGCCGACAAGGCGCGTCCGCCTGCCACGTATGATGACATGGAGCCCTCTCCTCCCTCTCCTCACCACGTGCAATGATGACGTGGCGAGCGCCGCTGTTTCGCATGAAGAAGCCTAGGGGCCGCTCGGAGTGAGGCGACAAGCAGCGTGGGTCATGGAAAGTTTCCAGAAGATTCGAGATGGAGAAGAACAAGAACTCGCTGCCGAGGACCGGAAGCCGAAGCCGAAGACCACCGACGTCGGCGGCGTCGGTGGCGGAGCAACGGCGGAAGAAGACTGGAAACCGAAGCCGGAGCCCGGTGTCGGCGGCGGCGGTGGCGGATCAACGGCGGCAGAAGGGCGGAGGGAGAAACCGAAGACCGGCGCTGTCGCCGCGGCGGACAGGGGAGATTCGTCGGAGGCGAAGAGGCGGCCCCCGAGGAGGCTGCCCCACCTGGAGGTCCCCCAGCCCGAAGACTTCAACACCGAGGCGCTCGAACACCTCTGATACCCTCTTACTCTCTCTCTCTCTGTCTCCCCTCTTTCCGTTGTAATCTTCACTCACAGTGGGTTCAGATCGCTCAGGACAGATAAATAAATAAATAAATATTATTCAAATTCTGTACTTTTTTGTTAGAAAGATAGTCTTATTTCGGATAATAGTTGGGAGCGTCGGGTCTATACGGGCCCGGACCCATTGCATCAGTTATCTTCGGATGTAGTCCACAGCTTATCCAGAAGCCCACAGGAATCTCTCTCTCTCTCTTCTCTCTACCCCTCTGGGCCTCCTTTGGCGGCCGACTTCGGCGGCCGACTACGGGAAATCGACCACACGCGTGTGACGTGGACGCTAATCCATTAATGAGCTTCTCTCTTAGTTACGAATCTATTTTCAGGGAGTGTGTGCGCTTGGGACACATGAGAGCCTTTCTCATCGACGTGTTATCGCACTGGAAAGGGCCTCGATGCAACACGTTTTTGTTGAAGTCGTCCCCCCCACCCCACCACCCTCTCAAATGGTATACGTAAAGGGGGGGCAGTGAGACTGAAGAGAGAAAGAAGAGAGAGAGAGGAGAGAGAAAGAAGAGAGAGAGAGGAGAGAGAAACAGAGATGAGCACTGGTGTGATCGGGAGAAGCAGCTGCAGAACTAGCGTCCTCAATTCAGAGCTCCACCAAATCCGAGGAGAGAGAGGAGGAGGAGCTCGCCAGGTCTCAGCGTCGGTGAGGATCTGCGGCGTCCGTCCGGGAAATGGATGGGGGAAGCTGAGGGTGGCGGCGCCGCTGTCGTCGTCGTCGTCCTCCTCCTCCTCCGGCCGCTTGTTCGTGTCGTGTGTTAGGGCTCGAGCGGCTGTGGGGGATGGAGTCACGGCGGTGGCGACGGGGAAAAGCTTCTACGAGCTCCTGGGGATACCCCAGGGGGGTAGCGTCGCCGAGATCAAGAGAGCCTACAAGGAGATGGCGCGGAGGTACCATCCCGACGTCTGCCCTAACCCGGACCGCACGGAAGAGTACACGCGGCTCTTCATCGTGGTGCAGGAGGCCTACGAGACGCTTTCGGACCCTGGCCGCCGGGCGCGGTACGACCGCGACCTTGCCCACGGCTTCCACCTCAATTTCTCCGCCCGACGGAGATCGTACCGATACAGTGGCGACGAGGTGAGCGAAATTGTTCATTCTAATGAATGATTAAATTTTTCTGCCCCTCGATCATGATGATTCCGGCCGCGTTCCTGGAGATACCTTTTTAGGATTCCCGACCCTCTGGATTATATGCTGCTCGTTCTGAGGTTAAGAGGAATGTAATTATCGCATTCCATCATGTAGGATTCACTTCCTCATTTTCTGATGTCCGTATCACAGAAACATTAGAATTAACAGCTTGTTCATAATTGGTGCTATGATCAGATGAACACGTCGGGAAGCTTCAGAATTACCAATATCCACACATGTCTGCGTTGGAAATGCCTGTTGAACAATACTTCCATGTGTAATTTTTATTGCTACTTTCTTAGATAATCGAAGAACAACTTGCTTGTCAGCGATTTCATCTTTAAGAATTTTCTGTCTGAAACTTGTCCGGCAACGGATGCTAAATCTCTGTCATACAAACGATGGAGAGTGTCCTTTGTTTCTTGCGTGCTTTCATCTTCTCAGAGCTTTTGCGTGATCTTAGGCTTTTCTAATAATGCCTATCACTTTTGCGTGATCTTTGCGTGATCTCCAGGGTTTTTCTGAGGTTCCTTCTATAGACATATAATGGGTGGTGTGTTAGTTTTCTTCACAAAGCTGCGTTCCTTGGTGAACTTATTAATTCTCTCACTTCTTACTTCTTTCTTGGTAAAACTGAGAAGCATATTCCACTGTCTTCTCAACCAGATTGAATTTGGTAGCTTTCACTTCACCAATGGCCCTTTTTCTCAGTTTGTTCATGAGAAATGTCTCGAACGATTAGAATGCAATCTATTTTTTGTTCCCTTTATTATGAGAAAAATAGCAATGGGAAACTTCATGTTGGTGAACCTGATGATTTGTTCTTTTGAATTGTTATAAATTTTACAGTAAGATTAGGAATTTTGAATTGTTTCTACGTCTAAACGTGATCTTACTCTCAATTTTGTCTTCAATGGATGGAAAAACTTGTCAAGATCCTCTGCCTGGGTTTGTTCTTGCGCATTTTAACATTTCGAAGAATTCGTCTCTTCTCATATGATTATGTTGACCAGTTCTCTGATACCATCCTGGTTACTATCTTCGGTCATTCCTCAGGTACTCTCTCCGTGCAAGTTCATCCTAGAACTTCCATTTTAGTGACATGGGCAAATAGCATCCTGTGTCTTGTTTGCTGTATGTAGGTCAACCTACATCTTCATCCTGCTTCATAGTTTCAACAATTGAAACAAACCATCATCCCCAATTCTCAAGACTTCGAAGCAACCATAGAAAAGCCATAAATCTGTTTATCACTCAAAAAAAAATTCAAAAATATTTATTGACGTCTAGCACTCATTAATGACGTAATTCCTTCAGTTTTCTTTCCTCTTAAAGAATTTATTTTTTTTCCTTCTCTCCAAACAGGTAATGGAAGAAAAATCGCAGTGGAGGAACCAGTGGCAGGATCAGCTTGAAGGGCTGAAGAGGAGGAGCATGAGCAGGCACCCTCGGAAAGATTTCTCCTGGGGAGCTCGAATGCGGAGACAACAGCAAGAGCCGCCTTCAGAATAAGAATCCCCGGTCAGTGGTCGATGCCTACCTCATATTCTACTCCTCCACGTCTGATATAACCACACCCGCTCGCCCACACTGAAACCGTAAATCTGAGATGGAATCAGTAATCCTTGCCTTAAATAGCATGTTTTCTCAGGTGAGCCTTCAGATGCCTTTTTTTCCCACACCTGGAGTAGCGTACAAGCTGTACACTGAGCTCTGGGGCGATTCTTTCTGATGTAGATGTCCTGTATCCCTATAGTTTTCTCTGTTAATATATTTCCCTTCTCATATCCCCCCTCTCTCTTGATCTTACTCTTTTTTGTAGAGAGAGAGAGAGAGAAATAGAGAGATAGAGAGAGATGATGATGAAAATGGAAGTGAATTCCTGCCTATACCCACAGAGTTACATTCTTGTTCGATCAGGATTTACCCATTAAAGACCCACTCTCAAACCATAATAACCACAAACCAAGGATGAGAGTTGACTTTATTGGCTATCTAGGGATTATTTTTTTTTTCTAGAGAGAGAGAGAGAGATGATGAAAATGGAAATGAATTCATGCCTAAACCCACAAAGTTACATTCTTGTTCGATTAGGATTTACCCATTAAAGACCCACTCTCAAACCAAACCATAAATAACCCCAGACCAAGAATAAGAGTTGACTTTATTGGCTGCCAAGGGATTACTCTTTTGTGTAGAGAGAGAGAGAGAGAGAGAGAGATGATGATGATGAAAATGGAAATGAATTCATGCCTAAACCCGCAAACTTGCATTCTCGTTCGATTGGGATTTACCCATTAAACACCCATTCTCAAACCAAACCATAAATAACCACAGACCAACGATGAGCGTTGACTTTTCGTTTTATGGGCAACCACCGGATCATTGATTGGGCTACACGGTTGCATCAAGGTCAGTCAAGTGCGACCTAATTAAAAGGTTGGTTCGAGCCAAGGCTGATAGAATAATGACCCTTGGTGGGGTCATTATTGATGATAACGACGATGACGAGCGCTGACCACTTTTCATGTCCTAATTATGTAAGTTGAATTTTTTGGGTCGAGAAAATATTGAGCATTAAATTTTCCGGTAAATAATAACCCTCGGAGAGGCCAAGATGAAGATTACCCAAAATAATAATAATATATATAAATGCTTACAATTAAAATAATTATCAAACTTATATAAAACTGTGAAAAAAATGAAGGATTTTTGTATAATATGGTCAAGATAAAGTCGGAGAGTAATAGGCGAGGAGTTATGATTCCACCCCCCAGAAAATCGGATTTTGAACGCTAAGAATAGGGGTAATTATATTATATTATATTTAATCTGAATAGCCTCCACTTTTCACTTATCTATCTGTCCGTCTGTCTGTCTCTCCCTCGCGAGAAGGTACATTTTGTCAATGACCATCTGGCTGCAGAAGTCACGTGTTCAAAATGGATGTATAGAGTCTTTAGGTCGTTTTACAATTATTTTAGGTTTTAGGAGTTTATTGGGAAAGTTACCCCCACGAGGGCAGAAAATAATAGCTCGGGCATCCATCCTTCTAGCCCACACATCATCAGAGACTCCCCCCCTCTCTCTCTTCGCCGCTTGACAAGAGCACTAGCAGGGACGGGAGGCTCTCTCCCCTCTCTCTCTCTCTCTCTCTCTCTCTCTCTCTCTCTCTGGGCATCTCGCGCTGGTTCTCGCTTGGTCACTTGTGGTAGCAGAGGAGACGCAAATGATCGTCGTGGATTGAGAGAAGGCGGAGGAATATTGAGGGAGAGAGGGAGAGAGGGAGTTGGTAATTGACATATCTGCTGGCAGTTGCTATTTTTCCTATCCCCCTTCTGCGGCGGTCTCGGCCTCCCCCTAGCCTCCGGCGGAGCAGGAAATTGGGAGCTGGTCCGCTTTGAAGTGGAGGATCTTCCGTCCCAATTCCTTTCTCTCTCCGGATATCCCCCCTTTCTCTCTTCCCCGCGGACTTTTCAACTCCCCCTCTTCCATCACTTCCTCTGCTGGAAGTTCCCTCTATTTGCTAGAGCAGGGTTCTGATTTGGGTTTCTGGTCGTTCATCAAGGGTCTCCTACCGCCTCTCCGCTTGCTGCCTGGTTGAGTCTCGGCCGTGGCAGTGTCCGATCTGCAACGGCGGGCGACGGGGCCGCTTCTAGGGTTTGCGATCGGTAATCTCGGACGGACTTTTTGTGACATGATGATGAGACTCACTCTTGATGAGGCCTTTTTGGCATCGCACGATTATGGCCGGTGCTGAAGTGGATCTGTTCTTTGGATGCGGCGTTGGGTTTTGCTATTAAGGCATCCTTCCCTGCCGAGAACGGTGTTGGAGTAATCTGTTTTTGGCGGAGAGATGGTAGCATCACCCCTGTCCTGGCCATGGAAGAGGACTGTACCTTAAAAATACATGGAGGATTCGTTGAAATTCTACTGGAGCTGCTTTTTTCCTGCGGTCTGGAGTGATCGCGTTTATTGAAAGGCATCTGTGTGCCATCACGTTGAAGAAGGATACTGAGATTATTACCGTCATCTTGAGAGGCCAAGTAGATTTGCAGATAGAACTACTCTATTGAATTCATACGGTGTAGGTTTTTGAGTAGGTGCAGATTTTTCGAGTTTTTCTTGACTTAGACGGCTCCAGTGTTCAGCTTTTGAATTGGGTTCGGGCATTGGTTTCATTGCTTAACAAATGAAGCTTATTTTTATGTGAGAACTCTACTTTCTCTCAAGACTCGGCGCTTTCAGACGGAAATGGATCAATTTTGACGCCTGAAATGAGTTAAGGACATGGTGTATGGACAGGGCCGTGTTTATGGGTCCGTTCCTTTATTGGAACAGCTATTCTGGAAATTAGCGTCCACTGCCAATCTGATTGTAGCTTGCGATGTCTCGCTGCTTTCCATTTCCTCCACCAGGATATGAAAAGAAGCCTCAGAGCAACAACTTAGATCTACTCCTAAAGGTTTGTTCGCTCATATATTTCCCATTGGTCATCGTGGCGAGTTTTAAATTTTTGGTTGATCTTGTTTTGTCTGCAACCTATCTGTCATGAATGGCCGCCTCATCTGCGTACGGGCTTCATCTGCTAGTTATGGCATCATTTCAGAGTCAAGGTCGTCTGTAACTATGGAACTATATTTATCGTTTTGAGATCTTTAATAAATCTTTCGCGGGGAACGGAACTTTATGAGAGGGAATGTGCTGACCTTTGCGGAAAATAAAGTATCTCATTTGGTTCCTGTTACAGTCGCCGTCAAGAAATGGGTCCAAAATGTATGCTTTTTATAGATTTGGTTCCTGGAGAAGTATCTTATCAACTAGAATGTCTCCATTGTAGGGTCGTATCTTCTATGTTTTAAGCCCTTGTGAGCTAAATAAGCTTCATTTATTTGGATGCTAAATTTGAGAAATGAAGCTAAATAAGTCAATTATGCAAACAAGATCAAGTGGAAAAATGTGACCCAGCAAGCGACTTGAAAAGAGCCATTAAAGGTGGTCTAAAAGCGCAGAAATTTAAAAATTACGTTCGTCACTCCATAAAACTATTTGAGACCTGAATTAATCGTTTCAGATGTGGGACTTGAAAGATTCCTTTTTTCTTCACTTCCTTACATTATATTGAGATGCCTGAATTTTGACTAGGAGTTTAATGCCTGGTTTAAGATTAACTAGTTATCCTTTCCCACTAATTCCTTATGGGAAATGTATGGTACCCTAAACCTCCTGTCATTTAGGTGCGAAGGAAATTTTTTGGCATAGTTTCCCCCAGAATAGCAGTCTGACGCAGTAATGTGTTTCGACCTTGTTAACCTTATGGCTCTTACGATTTTCTGATAACTTCCAAGTCTTATTGACTCGTTCTACCTTTCAACATCATCTACCTTTCAACTCTCAGATATGTGTATAATTTTGAAGCTTTCTTTAAGCTTTCGAGGATTTGGAGTCTTCTTGAAAGTTGCCTACGAGTTGTATGCCATCTATATGAAGTGCGAAACATTCTTACCTGCCAAATTCTTGGAACTATCAAGTGCCTGCTTCAATGGCTAAGCAACAAGACGAGGATGGTGTGCTTCTATTGTTGGTTATCTTATCGATGTTTAAATCACAAGTTTAGGTAAATCTAAGAAAATTCGTGGATTCGACAGTACTGCTGAGTTTCTTGGACTGGTGTAATGTAACACCTTGTCCAATTGCACCCTTTATTGGAAATATTTCTGCCACCAGCTGTGTAATGGTGGTTAACTTCACGAGATTCGTTCACTCATCAAAATAGGTCACTTTCATGTCATTTGCTTGATTGCTTTGAGCCTCCTTAGGTCCCATTGTTTGTCCCATTTTCATATCTAGTGTAGTAATGAACAGTCTTGTCCTGTCAGATGTTTCGCCAATCCTGTTGTTATCTCGTATGCAACAACAGTGGTGCGTGCATGTGTATGCTATGGGCCGTTTCAATATTCCTGTTGGCATTGCATATGCAGTCAGTTTATCTATCTTGAATTTTATTTTGACATCATCACTTCCAAGAGCTGCCTACTGTGTACTTTGGGCCTTGAATGTATCATATTTTCTTGTCCCCCCCCCCCCTTTCCTTTTCTGAATGCCAAGTACCTGCATAAGGTGATCCTTTCGCTTTATTAAGGCTGCATGTGAATCTGGAATTTAAATTTCACGGCTTTTATTTAGTTTACTCAACTCATGTATATGTTCAATTGTTTTAAGGGCGTTTAAGCTGATTCTGTATTGTCATTGTGGCAGTGATCTCAACTGATTTTGTGCGTGGATACCTCTACCACTATCCTTGTGACATTAGGGTTCTTAAATGATCTTGTGATGTGACATTATCTAATGTGGTAGTTTGTGTTCAATATCATCCAGAAGGCCTCCACTAATAGACTAAATGATTACTAAGAAGTAGTCACAGACCAGTGAGCCATGAAACTTTGAGTTTGAGATAAAAGCAAAAGATATGCAGATATTTAGGATCTAGTAAGCTAGCAGGAACATGGAAGCTAACCTTTGAGGGGAGGATCAAAGGGACGACGAAGTTAAGGAGAAGCTAATGTCAATGACCTAGATAGTGCGTATTTCTAGTCTTGAGTAATCGATTAGTGGAGAATTCCTTCCATTTGTCTCCATCACCATAGAATTAATGGGTCAATTTGTAATGTTACTGGAGTATTCTTTTCATTATCCCCACTGTCATTTTATTCCTGTGTTTTCAAGATTGTTAACAACTTATAGAACAGAAGGATTCACTACTGCATGCTTGTTGCTATTTGGATCTATCTTTCAATTATTGTTTGTGAGAGACATTCATAATCGTGTCAATTATCGACCTTTAATTCCTCAAAAAATACTTGGATTGTGTTGTCCTGCATACTAGGAATACATGCATCAACTGTGGCAATTTTTCTGTTTTGACTTGAATAACTACGTGCTAAGTTTTCCTTGAATGAGAGAGCTGACTTTTGGAGCATTGATTCTGTAGCCCCATTGCGTTGCCAGAATGTTCAAGGGTTTATGTTTTGAGAAGAGTAAATGTGTTCACTTATTCAATGGTTGTTAGCTTTTGGATTTACCTTTCTTTCCCCTTTCACAAGACTTGTGAGAATCCGGACAGTTTTCATGCAATCAGGGATTGCCATAAGTTTCAAAGATTTATTTTCTCAACCAGTTAGAAGTGCTGTTATGCATATCAGAACCTTCTATGGCTTTGACCCTTGTTACTGTCAAATGCTTTTAGCTGATCCTTGTTTACCGTCATCATTTCTTACGGAAAAATTTGATCCAGAGTTATTGATAAGATTGTATCAAGTCTTGCATCATATTTGGTCTAACAAAGACTACCTATGTGGACTTTTCTGAATCCTCGTCGTAGATTTTCTCATCTAAATTGAATCATTGAAAGCATGTACGACCAGAGCATTCCAATCTGAACCTTGAGTTCCAGCATCACACGGTATCCATATCGTGGGTTAGTTGCCCATAGTCCTTGATGAAGTGATGGTTGTGTTCTAACAAGCACATGACAGAAATGATCTTTTCCGCATCGGCATTTACTCTTACTACTTGTAGATGTGCAAATGTTCTTTTGTTTGTAGATGGATAGCGTCTGATGATTTTCTTCTCACTGTTTAATTATCTAGGATAATTTTTTAACCTCATATATACATGGCAGCTCCAAATATCTATGATTATTTTCATGTTTTACTAATGTGGTCAGGATGATTATAATGCCTACACTTGTCCTCTATGTTTCATGAAATTTGATGGCTCAAATCTACGAAAACTCTAGGAATAGAGAAAAATGTTGGTTCATGTCACCGTGGATACTGATGTTTCTCCTTTTTTCTGATTTCATATGGTTTTCTGTAAGCCCCAGCTTCGCAATCTTACGTTTCCTTAATTTCTTTATTTTACTTCTCAAATTGCTTCCCAGTCTTTGCTTAAAAAAAATCCATTTTAAGAAAGCTGGTCTTATAGGTGATGTTCTGCCAGACACTTCTGCCAGCTTTTATATCATCTTTGATGATGTTCTTTGCTCCATGAGTAAACAGCTGCTTGCAGAGGATCTTGAACATGAACACCCCACAACGAATTCCGCAGCTTGTCTAATTCTTTTTTTTTTTTTTTGAATTATTTGGGTGGCATCTGTCCCATTGTGGACGGAAGTTGAAGCCTTTGATGTTCTATCTTTTCTACTAATGTTTCTTACCCTTGATGCACTGTGATGTTTTTTTTTTTCTTTTTCATGTGATGTGATGATTGGATGCCACGTTGACTTCATACATATTAAGCATGGCGATTTATGTTATGAATATGATAAGCTGCCTCAGGTCTGACAACGTTGACCTAAACTTTCCAGAAGAAGAAGGAGAAGGAGCACAAGAAGGAGAAGAAGGACAGAGAAAAGAAAGAAGGTAGAGAGAGAAAGGAGAGGGACAGGGACAAAGACCGGAGCAAGGACAAGAACAGAGAGAAGAAGGATAAGAAGGAGAAACGCAGGGACAAGGAGAGGAAGAAGGACAAGGACAAGGACGAGAAAGGGGCTCTCTTTGAGAGAAAAGATGAGGACCGTCGCACGGAGGGTCTCCACAAGGCTGAGGAAGAAGGCCCCCTCAAGACTGGGGATCCTAGAGATGCTTCTCCGAAGGTGGAGGGCGTTGCAGGAAAAGGGCAGAGGAAATTGGAAGGCGTGGGCGGCTCCAATGGGATGGAAAGAATCGGTTCAGCTGGTGCGAACCACGAGAGAGCCATCGCCTTCGAGGTGGTCCGAGACCTTGTCAGTGCTGAGGAAAGGAGGGTTGATGGGGCTGGCAGGCCGGGGGGGAAGGGCGGCGGCGCCGCCATTGCCGAGTACAGGAGAGCTGGGCCAGCCAGTGCATTGCCGGAAAGAAGCCTGGGTAGTGAGGCGGCTCAGGACCCTTTTGGTGGTGAGCAGAGAAGATTGGATGGGCCAGGCCAACCGGCGGGGAAGAAGAGCTCCATTGCCACCATTGCCGCCACCACCGCTGCTGCTGCCATCTCAGATGCCCCAGAGCAGAGGAGGGCCATGGATGGTGGGACGGTCCAGAGCATTGCTTCAGACAAGAAGGCAGTCAACGACTCGGACAGGAAGGCCGATGGGAAGAAGAAGACCAGGGAGAAGGAGGCTAGCGAAAGAAAGGGCGACAAAGATAGAGAGAAGAAACACAAGGGGAAGGACAGAACCAGGGACAAGGAGGAGAAGAAGAGGGAGAAGACGAAGGTGGAAGGGAAAAACAAGCGCAGGGAAGAAGATAAGTTAAGAGATGGTGGGAATATGGGCTCCTCCCCTGCAAAGCCCCCTGCTGCCGCCGCCGCCGCCACCGCTGCCGCTGAAAAGAAGAGCCCAGCTGCCAATGGACCTCACAGTAAGAGGGACAGGAACGGTTTCTTATTCCACGGTAAGTCAACGCCCGGATTTTTAGTCTTCCATGGGCGTCCGCAGAATCTATCCATCTTTATGTTGATGCTCCTCGGCTTCGCAATCAATTACAGAAGACGAGGTGCGGCCCCACAAGCTGCCCCGGCCTGATCCTTCCTCCCAGCTCTCCATAGTCAACGGAATCAAGCCAGAATCTGTCCATATCAACTTCAGCAAGCCCATGGTCAACGAGGAACAGCAGCACAAGATCAACGGCACAGTGCCCGTCGTGGCTCCTGTGCCCATTAAGCCGAGGCCCACCACCGCCACTGCCGCCACCACCACCACCACCACCACCACCACTACTGCCGCTGCCGCTGCTGCTGCGGAGGCCCCTGAAAACGGTGAGCCAACCCAGAAACCACCCCACCCGCATGAGATTCAGCTCAGCCGACTGCTGCAATTGCCGAAGCTAGAGGAATGGCTTGAGCCCGATGACCAGGAGTGGCTCCTTGGCAGAGAAGACCTCCGGCAGAAGCCGCCTGAGGCGGTGGCACCCAAGCCTGCTGCCGAGCAGCCTAAGGTCTGGGCCGATGCCTTTCGGGCCGACCCCGATGGTGTCGTGGTCTTGCCTTATGTTGTCCCTTACTGAGGGGGGGCTCCATCTTGCCGGCCAGGTACCTGAGCCTTTATAAAAATTTGTCCATTTTGGAAAGATTTTGCAGGAAGAGAACCGCCAATCGTGGGCTTCGGGCTCGGCCTTGTACAGGAGAAGGAACTCGGCCCGGGGGGAGGAAGGCCTGCTTTCGGGCCCGGAGTTGAGAGGGGGGGGGGGTATTATCACAATTTTGATCTCGTATTATGTAAATCTGTCAATCTCATAACAAGCAATGTATGACAGACAACAGTTTGGGAGGAGTAATGAATGAGAAGGGGGGGAAGGAAGGGGGCACTTCGTTCATGGCCCTCTTTTTTTTATCATTATTTCCACCCTGAGGTTTTCTCCCTCTAATATTTATTTTATTTTATTTTTTCTATCTTGGGAAAATAATTTATCAGTCAGATGATTCTCTTTCTTTAGAAAAAGGGTAAATGCACCCTTTTTTGTAAATTTTATACTAATTATGGGTTAATTATTATTTTTGGAAGTGGCCTATTTTTTGGGGATTAACGGGTTGAATTCGACAATAATAATAATTTTATTCATAAGTTTGTGGGTTTTCATAAAAAGTTCAAAAATATGAAAGTACTACGAGGACCGAAACCTTTATAAATTTATGGGTAGGGTTCTATTGCTAGATGGAAAATTTATCTGGTTTCATTTACAACAAGGGGGGGGGGTTCGTAGAAAAAATTCCCATTTATGGTTTAACTTTCTTCTTAATGGGGCTGAGGAATTGGGGAAGATGGAAGATTATTGGGCCTATTGTGATAATGGGCTCGATTGCGTGGATCTGGAAGAGAGAATAGGATGCGCCCACGGAGTTCATTGTGGGGTAGAAGAAGCCACGTCCCGGTGGGCCCCAATGGGAGGTCCATCATTTATTCTGCGGAGCTGTCCATGGTGGGCGCCAAAGGACTTTGACTTACAGGAATCAGCTCCGTTTGGAGGCGCTGCGTCGAGAGCTTTCTGAGAAATCTCCTAGCGCCTGCCTTGAGGGGCGTTCTGCAATGGCTACCCTCTTCCTCTGGAATCGATTCCAAACACCCCCGACGACAAGGTGCAGAGAGGAGATGATCGAGAGAGAGGACAAAGGAAACTGCGATCGAAGAAGCTACTTTCCAGCAGAGAGAGAGAGAGAGAGAGAGAGAGAGAGAGAGAGAGAGAGAGAGGGGAAGCTGAGTTCGGGCAATCGAATCCAAGATAAGGAGAAAACATCAACAAGCTTGCCGCCGGCTGAAGATCCACATTCCTCTATACTCCATCCAACCCGCATACAACGAGAAAGAGAGAGAGAGAGAGAAGGGGGGATGTTCAAGGGCCGGAGTCTCTGGCGCAGCGGGTGATGGTGAGGCATCCCCTGGAGTAAGGGTTGGCCCTGGGCATGGCGTGGCAGTTGTAGTAGGGGATCCCCGGCCTGTTGCACGGCACCACGTCTGCTCGGAGGAACTCGTAGCTAATGTACCGCCCCCCTCCTCCCGCCACCGCCTGCTGCTGCATCTCCCGCCGCCGCATCGCATCCTCCACCGCGGCGGCGCAGGCGGCGCCGCCCTCCGCCGGCGAGCACGGCGGCGCGCGATCGGCCGCCGGGAAGAGGAGGAAGAGGAGCAGGAGGAGCGAGAAGGAGAAGACGAAGAGGGAAACAGGAAGATGGCCGTCCGTAGAGGGATGCTTCCTCGGCGCCTGCTCCTCCATCGCCGGCGATGGACGACAGCTTCCTCCCTCTCTCTCTAGAGGGTTCCTTCTTCCTCACCCTTGCTATCTGTCTGTGGGTGTCGTCTTTCTCTTTCTCTCTCCTCAATGTGTGTGTACGGCGCTTTGGCGGGCGCTGTGTATGAGCTGAGAAGGGGGGGAGTGCGCGGAAAGGACATTTAAATGCGGGCCCCGTTGTAACCACCGACAAGCGCCCTCTGTCCTCCCTCTGTCATCTCTCTCTCCTCTTAATAATGCCTTCTTTCTATTCCCCCTCTCTATCTCTCCCACTCCCCTTCACCATTCCCCTCCGTCTCCCTCTCTCTCTCTCTCTCTCTCTCCCTCCTACCCTCACTCACACGCACTCGCTCTCTCTCTATCTCTTGGTGTTACGTACCAGCTTATAGGCGGTAGAGAGAGAGAGAGGGGCGGGGGGGCCACGAGCGGCAGGGAGAACAGGGAAGAGCTTCTTTATGGCAGAGTACTGAGACCCAGCGAATGGCGATTGGAAAGAACATCGTGCCAAATGGACGGTCAGGATGCGACCACGGGAATCCAGCCATCGTGAGAAATAAATAAAATTTATCTTTAATAAATCCTGTTGGTTCAGAAACCCGGGCCGGGGCCCATCTCTGATGGTATCTTTGTCAAAAGCAGATATTGCAAAAATAAGTCGGCTCAATTAGAAAAGGCCCATCATGGCTCAGTTTCCAATCTTGGAATGTAGAGGCCCACCAAGGTGGCCCTTTACCGCCCCAAAGCCCAAAAAGTTGGTTCCTTAACTAGTTTCCATACTTTGTCAACGATTGCTAAGAAAAAAGTCAACATGTGGGAAATGTGTAAAGTAATAAATAGAGCCCTTCCTTCATTATCTGAGAATAATGGGAGGCTTATGGAGTCCAAAAGTCAAAGACCCTAGAACATCATTAGGTGATAACTATCTCTCTCTCTATCTCTCTCTCTCTCTCTCTCCCCCTGACCTGTATCTGTATCTGTAGATGAGTCTCTTGCTCTCCTCTAATCATCTAAGCTGAAGACCAAGATGTATTGGGAACCCAATGGTAACAAGGGAAGAGCTTGCGCTGAGCATTGGCAGATTGGCTGCAAGATTAGTGCTGACTGCAGAGATCCTTTTCTACTCCCCCCTCCTTTGTTCTCTCCTCTTAAAATTGACATCTCTTAATCTAGCTATTTTTACTTAAAAGACTCGCTCAAAATTGAATAACCATATGCCAATTATATGATAATGGTATGACAGTAAATTCAATACCATTGGATGCTACACTTTTCATTTTAAAATAATAAGCTTACATTCATAAGAGTTATGAATAACAATATTTATGTTATGCATGCATCTATGTTGCAAAATATGAATAAATATTTTATATCTAATGACTCCAAAGAATTCTTTGTGGATGTTGCATCAATGTCTAGGACACATAAACATTTACATCATTATTAAATTTTATTGGTTAAGATTGGTTAAAGGAATTACTCAATTCAAAATTTGTGATGGATTTTATTGTGAAGTGTCTTAGACAAAAATAAATTAGAAAGAGTTCTACACCCAAGGATATAATCTCAAATAGCAATCCACACCCATGATTTTAAATTATTGCTTACTATCATCTTTCATGGAGAATTAATTGATTGAATTCACACCATTTAAATTACTATTGATTTAATATTAACTGAAAAATTATTTTGAGATATCATGGTAACAAGTCATGTCCATGATTTAGAAATATCTAAATATTTTTATTATAAATTTAAAATAATATTGAGATATCATAAGTCAATGAAGTAATGATGTGATATATTGAAATCAAGATTTAGTATGTCTAGTTAATATGTCGTACTTTATTTGAGGTGATTTGTATTTAACTTGAATGTAAAATAATTGCTTTATTAAGTTATACATTTACGACTTTCTTTCACAATAATGGGATTCTTATCAATTATGCCAAAACTAACTACTTTGGCCACATTTTAAATATTTAGATTTCTAAATAGTTTTATAATTTTAATAGTCAATGAGGGCTAAAAATAAGGAAAAGTTGTGTCTCTATAATATAATGGCAAAAATATTATGATGGAGACAGTCGTTGTATAATAAATCACATAAATTTAAAATTTATAAAACTAGAACATAATAATTTTTAGATATATTAAAAGTATTTCTGAATAAATATATCAATTATAATTCAATAAAAGTTCTAAAAATAATGAAAAATTTTCATTTGTGAAAATTTTTGAGATTTTTTAAGTAATATTTAAGAATTTTCTATAAAGAATAATTTTTTTTTATAAATTTTAGATTAAAAAATAAAAATAAAATATATTTAACATTCGTGAAAAAAGAAAATAAGGTTGTGAACATCAATATGACATCAGCACCTAATGAATATGAATTGAACAAAAATAGAGTTCTACTTGATGCTTTTTACATAAATGATTATAAATGATTTAATTGGTCAAATTAAGATCTATAAAGTCTAGAAGAATTGTAATTGAATGAAGAATATTTTTAAAACTTGACATCACACAAATTATCACTAAATGAAGTGAGAATTAAGTTGAAAGTAAGAAAGGTAGAGTTTTGACTTCATGATAGTGATCATCGGAATTTTATGTGTTCAAAAGGATCATCGAATGATGTCTATGGCCTCAAAGACTCTTTTTAGACATGGATGATTTAGACATTTACTGGATCTTCTTTCGAAGTCTAAAAAATAATGGTGAAAGTTAAAATTAGTTAAAAAATGATAAAATAGAGTTTCAGCATCATGATAATGATGTATTGATAATATGTTTGTGATAAGTCTTCATTATTATGAATTAATAATTAATAAATAATATAGTTTTATCCTTAACTCATATAACTAGACTTATATTTATGTTAAATTATGAAAAATAGTTTTTAGTTGATTAACGTGAACTTTTGACTAATTATGTGATTTTATATAAATTTATATAATTTTTCTAGTCCTATTTTTAAGATAAATAAAAAAAATAGAAAAATAAAGGGACCCGTTGACCAATTGGGCCCACTAGTGGGTCAAAAGCACAGTCAAAGTGGGTCAAAAGCACAGTCAAAGAGAGCCACAAGTAAGGGCTCAAGTGGCTATGGATTGATGGGGGCACGTGTGTGCCACTCCCTTTCTATGTCACTGGTGGGCAGCCGATTGTGAGACAAGTAATGGTTGTACATATGGGAAAAAGGGACACATTATTTTAAAATTTGATATTACTATATATTCGTCCAAAACTTTGGTATACAACCAATGTGTGATTAAACTCTTGTCACACTTTCATTGGAATAATTTTATAAATTTTAATACCTAAAATATCTATTAATTATAACTAAGATATATTATGATGATGTCATTTTATAAAGGCATTAGAATACTTCTTTCAAACTTTCTCTTATGGGCAAGTGGTCTAGCATGGGTTCAAATCCTACTAGAGCCAGAAACTCATATTTTGATCTGATTAAATCGTGACTTTCTTATAGATTGCTAGTGAAGGATTAAGCCATCATAATTGTTCGGTCATCAACAAAAATCTAATCGACACAATTCACAGAGCATTGTTACTAAAATTACTTAATGATTCGTAATAAAAGAATTGTGAATCCATTGAGTAAATAATCTTCAATTGATCGACGACAAGCCGTCGTCGAGAAAACGATGATCCACCAGGACATGAGTCGCCACCTATTGAGAACATATCAGATGCGATGAAGAGCCTCTTCTTACTATGCAGACCTGAGGATAAAATTTCCTAATATAATTAACTAAAAACTCATATTAACTAACTAAAAATCACTTTTCATAATTTAACATAAAAGATCTAGCTTTTCAAAAAGAAGTGTTCTCTACTAGAGTTGGAACTATCTCCTCAAAATATAATGGGCATTATCAATCTGTACGAGAATTGGCTTATTTTGAGTGCTATGACATCACTAGTTATATTCTCTTTTTGGGGTCAAAAGAGGGAAAAAAATAAAGAAATAGAGAATGTAAATCTCTTTCATTGTTCATTAAGCTCAAATCATGGTTTTAACATATAATTAGATATCACTTTACTTGAAAATTTATCTTCCATAATCTATACATTTGTTATTGTGATCATCCATAATCGATGAATGTTTTCTAGTTGTACCAAATAAGAATGGATGACTCTCTTCATTTTATAGATTGGAAAGTTGTTTGTAAATATTTATATTTTTCTATTTTTTCTAATTTGTGTGCCTCTCATAGGTATTGGGCAGGGTAGACTCTCTTAGGAAGAAGATTTTGTCTGCTGGAAAAGAACATGTTGTACTTTGTGCTCTGGTTTGATCAATAATAGCTTAGAATTACACTTTTGAGTGGTTTTAAAGATTTGGCTTATCGTTTTTTGTGGAGTGTGTCATAATGGGAACTTATTGTTTTTTAACCTCTGCATGGTTACCATAAAAGAAAGTCTTCCTTATATAGATTTATTTCGCATTTATGGATGGTAAACTAATGTTTTGTGTTTGGAAAACTCTGTAAAATTTGCACACAAGATACATGTATTATGAAAGCAAATACATTACCTTTTGTCAAGATCTGATTTTGCTTTTAAATGTCATGGATACCATTCTGTCTTGTAACTCTATAATCTTACATTCTATGGTGTAGAATAGTGAATTGGTTTGTTGATGTACAGAGGAATTCAAACCAATATATATCACACCGATAATTCTGATTTATATTTACATAAAAAGGCAGTACAAGACCACATAATAAACAATTATCCAAAAAAGGGGATCTGCAGGTGTATTTTTGATTTGCTCTCAAAAACCTCTGTGTAATATTTCCAAAGTTTACATCAAAGTGGTGAAGACCATGTTTCCGAATCTCTTAAGATTGAGAAATTGAAGACCATGTTACGTAATATGTCAAAATTGAGGAAGGTTGTCTTTGTCCAAAAGTTTCTTGAACGCAACTCACTTTATAATGTAATTGCCAGTTTATGAGCGACTCATTTATTTTAAAAGTTTGCCAGTTTCTCTCACTCCCAATGGTTCAAAGTATACTTGAGGATGCGAATTAGCTGTCATATATTTTTTAAACATTTGTGTAATGACGTCTATGCCATGATTCCTGTAACTTTCTTCGCTACACTAGGTAACAAACCCACTCCTAGGAATATGTGTTGGAGACAAATAAATTCAGCCATGCTATCCCAGTGTGCTTATACAACTGTGTTAGAGAGGTGCCTAAAACAATTCTCTGTTGTGCAGAGTCATGAAAACATATTTAATAAACGTTGTTAGATTTGTTGATAAAGTTAGTAGTCGGCTGAAAATGTTAATAAGAGAAAAGTAATCTGTGTTAAACAATATATCGGTCATGAATTGATTATCTGGTTTTGAATGCATAGCATAAAATAGATCTCATTGAATCTGAGTGATAAACTTATTTCTTGGGTTTCTTGTGACATTCGTTTTTTAACTTGTTGTCATACTCCCAAGATTATGTACAGATTGGCACATATCTTTGGTCCTTTTGGTGTCTTCAAGTAAATCAGTTTTCTATAAGATGTTCTCTCGTATGGTGTGATGGTAGAATGTTGAATGAATGTGTTGTCAGTACTGCAACAGTGGTCCCATGGTTTCCCTTCCCATTATGAAGAAAAAATGAAATTCTAATCCCATGATTATTTATTGGTTCCTTATTAATATCCTATTCTTTCTCCTAACATTCAGGCACATTGGTTGAAGATTATGGCTTTTGAAGTAGCGTAAGTAGATGGGGACATCTTAGCGAGCGCAGTGTACCGATAAATCGAGCTTGGAGTGGAGACTCTCATGACTAGACGCAAGCAACCTAGGTTCCAGCAGGAGAAAAGATCGAAAATGGCAGAAGGAAAGAAGAAGCCCACTCGGGAGAGAGGAAACAGTGGCGGGGTGACGGAAAAGTTCCAGCGATAGCCGGACCCAGAGTTACCTCCGCTACCGCTCCCCGACGCAGCTCCGGCACCACTGCCAGTTCCTATTCCATTCCCGTTGTCGTTGCCGCCGCCACCCTCTCCTCCCCTATCCCCGCCACTTCCCCCTCTCCTTCCGCCACCAAGGCCTCCTCCACTCCCGGCCCCACGGCCTCCTCCTCCGCTTCTGCCCCCACGCCCTCCTCCTCCGCTTCCGCCGGACGACGGTGCCACCACAATCTCAGATACCAGCAAAAGCGATAACAATAGAACAAAGAGAACCACGGACAAGGATACCTTTATTCTTTCGGCTCTCTTCACAATTGGAGATCGGAGATGATCCGTAAGACAGAATGCGAACCCATTGGATGGACCTCGCCGTCATCCATAGAGAGAGAAGAATGCCTTCTCATGTACGTTAACTGGGGCTCAGGACTGCACGTAGGGCTCCTGCTTGGGTTCGCTAAGAGATCAGAACATTTTCCTCGAAGAATCAATGGTCCACATTCTGACTTTGGAATCAATCTAGTGAACAAACCTTGTGAGACAATCCGCCATACGTACAATGACGCGTAGGACATCGTTGGGTCGGGCGCTTGAACTTCTCGCCCGACCCAATTAATTATTGAAAAAAATGATTGCATGAGGTGGAAGAAAACAACGAAGAGTTCCCAAATTAGGCTTGTCAAATCTTGGTGCAGTTCAAGCGCAACTCAAGCTCGTCAAAGCACCTCCAACTCGAATGAATTTTCAATTCAGACTGAAAATAAGAAAAATCGGTTGGCGTCTTGGTATTTTTCTCTCTGCAATGTTCAACTAAAATTAAGAGTAAAGATGATATCCCAAAAGTCTACCATCCTAAGTTGTGAAACCCTGGGTATTTGTTTACAATGTTCAATATATTTTGCAAAGTGACGTGAAAAACTTACTTGTGTTCGCGCGTATATTTGTTTAAATCTAGGGAATTGGTAACCTAGTATTTGTAGGACATTCTTTGGCATGAAATCAAAAGAATATAAAAACGTCAATGTAGAAAGTAGTTTTGGGTTTATTCTAAATAAACTACGTGGATGAAGGCTTCTCTGGTGGAAGAATAGAGATCACGATGTCGATCATTTTCTTTGTTACGGTCTTGGTATTATTTCGCAAAAATAGAGTATCACAGGGATTTTTATTTTATTTTGTCACTTGTATTAATTTATTACCGTTTAGGTACAGGCTACTATCTTCATAAGTATTTCGCTTTAGACATTTTTTTATGAAGAACTTGATGCGTCTTCCGATTATGTCAAATGGTTTCTGGATATGCACATCTTGGGAGCTATTTCTTTCCCTGATGTCACATTTGTAAAGTCCAACTGTTTTCGCACTCTTCCATCTTTCCTCGCATTGAAACGGCTCAGATCTTAACATACGGCGATAAATACGGGCGAAGGTCCTTCATTTTATCTCTTTGGCACTTTATCTCAGATCGTGTAAGTGATTCAGCGTTCTTCTTTTGATTGATGTTCGTAGAAACCTGAGCAAGAATCATAATGGTAGTAGGATCAGCCTTTGGAGAAGGCTCGCGTCTTGAAGTGGCCCTTGTTATTCTTCCTCTTCGGTCAATAATACGACGTTATATTTGTCGGCTACGAATAAAAGTTCCGGAAATGTTTTTTCCTTGGTATTATTCAGCGATGGTGACAACATCTAAAAGTCCCATAAATTAGGTGTAACATTTAGGGAGCAGCACAAGTGGGAAACAGCCAAGTAGTTCTCTTTCTCTCTGCGTTTCTTCACCAACAGAAGGCGAAGATGTAGAGGACGAAGGAAAAGAGGACTACTTCAATGAGAGAGCTCTGGGCAGGAGCAGCTGAGGAACCGCCGCCGCCGCCGCCGCGGCCGCCACCTCGTCGCGCCACCGCCGTCATTGGAGAAATCATCAGAAGGCCGACGACTAGCAGGATAACGACGAATGATCTCGGAGATGATAGTAACCTTAACATGGTTTCCATTCTCGAGAAGGTATGAAGGCCGAGAGATGGGGAGCCATTGGGTGCAACTCCAGATTTATACTTCCCCAACCGTGGTTTCCGTCACATCACCACCATTTCCGCTCATCTTCCCCAACCGGGGGTCAACGATTTATCTTCTTAGACTACGCGGGGAGCTATCTGTTGGATTATCATTAAATACTATAAATTGAGCCTTCTGACTTCGTCAATCCATGGGTCACAAGCTTTCTCCCCCATTGAGGGCAACCGCCTAACGTGGATCTGTTCATGACCGGTAGGTACCATTAAGGAGGTCAAACACGTATTGGAAGAATTCAGTGTAAAGTTAACAATCTCAGCTCAAATGAAATATATTAGTCGAGGCATAGGGTCAACGAAGACCAGAATTTGGAAAATTTAAGTTAAGTTGTGATCAACCGATACGCGACCAACCACTTGTAAGAGGGAAGAAAGCCAACCAAACAAAGAATCGTCACCACTTCTGAAGAGCAAGCCATTCAACAAGGTGAAAGTTTCAGCAGATACAGCCTTGTATTTAATAGACTGATGATCACTACCATATAACGAAAGTCTCTGTCACTGACCATTGGAGGAAGAAGCTTCTACTCTCCCAACCCTTTCTTGTCTGGGTAGAATGGAACTAGATCCATACGCAACCAGAACCCTTCAAATATTCGTCAACATGCACACACGGATTTCGCCAAAATATTAGGTCAGAGATCGATTCAGAAGATGACGGATGATGTCCAGACTTTGTCCCATAGAAGGGAAGAATCCCGCGATAAGACCCAGGAGAAGTGGAAGCCACGTACGGTCGATCGGAAGAGAGACGAAACGGACAAACAAGAGGGAACTGCCGTAGATGGAGAACGCGCTTGAACGCTATTGGCGATCTCTCCGGCTCCACTTTATTGAGAGAGCACAGAGGCGGAGGGTTCCTCACTCGCAGAATTTTCTTCACCTCCCCCTCCCCCTGGCCCTTCGCTTCTTCTGCGAGGGCAGTCATCGGTTGACCACAAGTTCTCTGTCGGCTCCCTGACCTGGTTCATATGGGCCATGTTTAGAGCTTGCGCTACATATTCCCACATTATATATATATCTGCGGCGAGGGAAGAGAGAGAGAGAGAGAGAGAGAGAGAGAGAGAGAGAGAGAGAGAGAGAGAGAGAGATGGGGGTGTTGGTTGCCCAGTTCTGCGTACCGCGGTCAAATAGCGGAAGTGCCTCTCTGAAAGAAACATACGCCAAGGTGAAATGATGATCTATTTCCTGAAGCAAGTTTCCTGAAAACATTATCTGAACGACAATACAAAGCACTCCATTTGACATCAGATGATTCATCATGCGGCTGTCTGGACCAGGATGACAAGCCTAAAGACGACAAGCTGTGCAGATGAGCAGCACAACCTTTTACCGATGCTCACAGTCATGGCGGCAGACAGACGGCCATAATGTTTAGATGACGCATAATGTCGTCGGCCAAGTATGGAAAGAAATAAAGAATTATGATGTTCGGAGTAGTATGCCGTGCGACCCGAATGATGTCATTGACCGAGTATGGTAAGTGGGCGGAGGAAAGGCGCCCGAACAGCATTATGGAAATAAATTCGTGAAGCCGTAGGAATCTATCGTCGTGGTGAACGGTCAACGTCTGGTCAACAATAGACATTTCACACATAACACAGTTCTTTTTAACCCATTAGATCGGATGTGAGAACCAAAGTCTAGGTCGCTTGGTCAGGGTAATCCAGACATTCATTCTTCCTGTCCCTCATCAACCCCCTCACTTCTCTCTCCGTTCGTATCTTCCCGCCCGCCTCCTCCCTCCGCTCTGGCGACGCTTGCTTCCCCGCCGCCGTTGACTCGGATGATTACGGAGAGCGCCGTAACAGAGAAAATGTCTCCGGAGCAGCCGCCGCCTCCGGTTTTGAGGACAAAGGGGCGGGGGATGATCTCCAGCTCGTCTGTTTCAGCCGCTGGCTGGCGAAGCAGGCGAACCTAGCAAGGTCATGGGGAACTTAAGAGGGGGTGACACAGTTGGGATGGGAGGGGCTGCAGAGACCAGGAATCACATGTGTACCCACACATTGTGGATTCCTTTGGAGCGTCAATGCTGGAGCCGTGGTTGGCTGCTCATGGAGATCCTTCCGGGTTCTCTTTTCCAACCTCTCCTGTTCTTGTGTTTCTTTCTATTGAATAGGTTCTCTTTTCTTTCGTTTGTAGTTTGATACTAGCGGTAAAACTGTACTTCCCCGGCTACAACTTTGTTTGAATAGTTTTTCACAAGCATGAAATTAAGACCATCTGAATGCCGATAGTAGTCTCAAAATAAGAATTCAACTGACGTACCTTGTCAGATACATTAATGACGGTGAAATCACCTTCTTGTCTCTGAGAGGGGGAGGTCAGCACCTCCAGTATGATTTTCATTGCTCAACTTTAACACTTCAGCCGGAATAGAAAGGACCTGAAATCAATAAAAGAATAGGTTGCCGTAGTCAGAAACTTTTGAGAACCTTTTCACCCATTGGAATTCTGAAGCTTTTTATGTGAATTTCACGAAAATGATGTTACTCCTAGAGGGTTGTTCTGTCAAGTGACTGATCACGTGTTACCAGCGGTCATTTGGCTATTAGGTTTTCAGTAGGATGTTTAAAAGCCTACCTCTGCGGCTAGCTACAAGGAGAAGCCTGAAAATGTCTGAATTAATGATAATTTGTGGAAAGTAGGATTTTTTTCTCCATTCAAAGTGTTCCTCTGTGGATACTGGTTTGTCCGTTATATTTAGTTCCGGTACTGTCTGTCGTAGATATACCTCAATTGATTTTCAGAAGCTTCTTTTCTCAGGGAAAAGATGTCAGTGTGTGGCCTGAGTTGGAATCGTAGAAAAGATTGATAGATACTGCCACCCGCTCAGTAAACTTATCACACGCAAGTTCGTTTCCTCAGGTGTCATAGGGCCATGCAAGGAAGAACTGTTCGATTCCTGCTCCCCATTGCAATCAGATCTAATCTACGCCATTTTGTGCCCTAGCCTATGACATGCGCCACATTTAGTGTGGATAAGTCTATGGGTGTCAACGGTCCAAACTAACCTGCTGGAAGTTGTAGCCTCGTAAGCCCCTTTTTTCAGGTTCCAGAAAACGACTGAAAAAGTATTTTATATACCCTTTTAAGCCCTCCGCGGATTGGAAGTCCCTGTCTTCTTATGAAAGTAGAGAGGGTTTTTATTGGGGTTGGGCAGCTCCCTATCGTCTTTCACCTTTCCAGAGAGTTGGAGCCACAGTGGCACTCCTCATTCCCCTCATAGACTCGACAAGGACCCCTCATCCAGCTATTCCTGTCTCCACCTCCGTGGAAGTCCTATATCTCCCTCTAATTCTTCTTAGTCACCTTTTCATTCGCTAATATATTTGCTGCTGCCTCTTATACAGTGGAACGCTCTATAGCTTTACACTTAAGTCGATTTATACCCTTGATGTCAATGTGTTACGGCTGTTTATTCATCCTCTCTCTCTCTCTCTCTCTCTCTCTGCGCTTTACACTTCGTCGTAGCTTCGTTTGCGTGAAGTTTCATCCTGCAGGTATCCATGACATGGATTTCATCTTCACAATAAGAATGAATCCTTTCTACTTGCCTCCCTTCTTCGCCGTCATCTTGAAGATTTCTTTTGTTGATAGGCTTTCATGTGGTGGCACGTGAGCTTCTATATCTTCTCCACTGTAGCGTTGATAGTATTGCTGACTGAGACATTTCGCTCCCCATACCCACGTGGCCATGGTATTTGCACATAAAGAACAGCTTTTTTCCACCAGCTATCTGACTATTTTGCACAAGTGCACCTTTGATGGAGTCATCTCTGTGATTAAGAGAACATTGTGCATGACACTTCTACCTCAAGTAAAAGAAACGAATGCACGTTTCCTTAATTTTTGGAATTTCAATTTTACTCATAGTTTTTCTGTTTTTTTTTATTTTATTTCTGGAATTTAGAGAATTCATTTCTCGGGATCAATAGACGTTTGTGGATACATCTTCTGTCATTATCAAACTTCATTCATTTCATTTTTAGAAATTTTTCAATTTTTTTTGAAGACTCTTTATGTTTTTCTCTTAACACATTATTTTCGTTACATCCAAACGGTTGAAAACCTCTTCATTTACTATTATTTGAGTTTGACTTTGTACAATTTGACTTCGGGAAACAGATGTGTGAGCTGTGGTGCCAACATTTCAGATTGTGGCCCAGAAGGCAGTCAAAGCAGGGAGCATTCTTGAGCCGGTTGAAGGTGGTGGCACAGGTTCTGATGCACCCTTCTTCATCAGGAGCGTCCCTACTCACTCAGAGATTAGACTGGCCAACTCCTACTCCTATGACAAGCCCATGGACATTATGGCTTGGAGGCCCTTCTTGGGTGAGGAGTTCAGCCTGGACCACCCGGCAGCAAACCCCTTCCCGCCTGCCCGGGGACCGCAACTGAAGTTGATGTCGCCGCTGGATGTGGGATCGGACCATTGCCTACTCGGAGGAGCTGTGGAAGGTGAATGCCGAAGCCCAAGTTCTAGAGTACAAGGACACAGCCCATGTGTTTTTGATACTGAAGATGCTGCTGAGGACACGGCAGGCAGAGGGCTGTGCAGAGGACATTGGGTTGGATCATTGGAGTATGATATTTTCAGAAGCCTGTCGGGATTGATTATATCAGATGACTTGGGCCATCAAAGTATGATATTGTAAGTTAGAGTGGTGTTTTCTGCGAGAAACAAATTCTGGGTTCAATCCATCTACGGCCGTTTCTGTGAATTTAATGATTCTAAAACCTCTAATTTTGTATAATTAAAAAATGTTTGTTGGATTTGATCCATTCATGTCAGTTTTTTGTGAATATAAGTACTCTAAGACCTCTAATTTTGCCATCATTCGGTTCGAAATGTAGGCCCAGATTTATTTGATGGTTTCGGAATTTAAAGTTGATATCGTCACCTAAATGGTGTTGCCTTTGAGAGAGAAAATGTTGTGGTACTGATCCATTCGTATCACTCTTTGAAATCAGTTATGATATAACCTCTAAATTCCTTTATCCCATTCTGAGAAAACATGCCCAGATTGGTGAGATTACACCATCTATTCGTATGCTCCGTCTATTTACTCCGTCTATTTCTAACATTTTTTTTTAGTTTACTTTCGTATAAAGTTTTTGTTACTGCGAAAATGTGGTGTGTTTGATCCATTTGTAGCAACCTTTTGTCAAGTAATATCTCTAAAACCCCAAATTTTGTCTAGCATTTGTGAAAAAAGATAACCGAATTGACCTGGTTATTTGAGGGAGTATGGTCCCATCAGAAGATGCTGATCTTGGAAAATAAACAGGGCGCCTGCCTTGCTTGAAAGGAGGCGAAGAATGGGTTCCTAAGCGGATCGTCTCGACTCACTTGTTTCCCGACTAGCCACCACTGAAGGAGGCTGCGGTGGCAGCAAGATGGGCGGGTGGTGACGAAGGTTTCTCGTTGGCACTGGCCACTGCCGGCGGCGGTGGTGGTAGCTAGCCCGACAGTAGCGGCATGATGGACAACCGATGGTAGAGAGTTCTCTTTGCCACCGGCCGTTGCCAATGGTGGCGGCACCTTGCCCAACGGCGGCAGTGTGAGGGGCAGCCTTCTTTAGAGAGAGAGCTCACCTAACAGTGGCGGTGTGGCGGTTGGCCTTTGGGGGAGAGTTCCTTTTGGGCCTGCAAACCCAACAACGATGGTATGATGGGCGGCCAACAGTGGCGCGTTCTCTTTGGCTTCTGACGCTACCAGGGGCGTTGGGACAACGCCAGGAGCTGATGCTCTGGTCAGCTTTGGCGGGTCTGAACAGGGAGTTCAGTACTGCAAGGATAGAAAAGACGGGTATACTATCTTCGTGATGTTCCTGTGTCTTCCTCCCTGGTTATCGTGCTTTCTGTACGGGAAATTTTCTGATTACTATTTAGGTGAAATTGGGCCTTCTGACCCGATCTGCTTAGCGACGTTAGCTCAGGTAGTTCTTTCTCAGCTGAACCCAAAATGGCACCCAAACCGGCTTGGACTGTTTTAGCATTGATGAAGAGAAAAAAAGAGGTTCTGCCCATTATGACCCACCGCCCTTCTCTTCACTTTTCTTCCTAGCTTGAAGGCATATACGAGATCTCTGATATATCGTCGACCGGGTTAGGTATCCTCTCTCTCTCTCCCCTACCATACTTGGGAAGTGAAAAATCTTAGAGGCGTGGAAGTCCGCCCTGCGATCTGGCAAAGCGAACCCGCGACGGCACCCTCGTGTCCATCCACTTGGCCCTTGACAGTTATTCATTGTGGTATAGATGTAAGGACTCAATCCTTCTAAAGTCCTGACCATATCACGAGCTCCAGAAGAAATTCACAAAAACAGGCGTACACACTTACAGATAAATAGTCATACACAGAGAATGAGATAAAGAGAGCTTACCTGACACTGTAGATACATCAGAGATAAACGTACAGGGAGCTATAACGGTTCCCTGAATTATTTATGTCTTTCTCCCGCTTTTCCCTACCCTTATCATCTTCCCTTTTTGAAGTTTCACTTCATCAGCTGCAGTAGAGGACGACGAGCGATGCGGCAGCAGAGATGACAGCCGGGAAGAGGGCTGCTACTCCGGATCTGGCGGCCAGAATCTTTGAGGCACCCGATATGTCTGCTGCGTGGTCGAAAGCCCTTTCGGCAGCTTCTTTAGCCGCCTTCCACTGTTTCGCAGCTTCATCCTCTATTGGTTTGGTGGGAATTTCCACCGCCTTTAAGCTAACGCATATTGAGAGGAAAATGAAAACCCAGAAGCAGAGCGTTGCAGTGGTGGCGTACCTAGCCGCCATATCCTTTCCGGTGAGGTTACCGTCCGGATAAGTAAGAGGAGGAAAGGGAAATGGCTCTCGGAGACGGCCAGGCTTCCTCAGCCTGGTCTCCTCCCTCCTTTTAAAAACCTTTCCTTCGGAAGAAACCGCGTAGAGAAATATCCGTCCGTGTTCAGACAATGCCGTCCACGAGTTTTGATTGCAGAAGGACATCCGGCTTCTTTGACATTAGGTGTCCTCTTGAGCCTTTTCTGCGAGACAATGGGACACTGTAGGTTGGCCCTGGTTGCCCCCTCGTTGTAGCGCCGGAGCCGCACCATCTCAAGCCTAGTTGTCGTCTCTCTCTCTGTCTCTCTCTCTGTCTAGCTCCAATCGAGGCTGGCCGGCAAGTACCCTTGCTTGGATACTTCTCTTGACTGGGATAGGGGCCAGCCGGTGGCGAATCTTCCTGAATCCAAGTCCTACGACGCATGCGTCTGTGAATTTTGTCGATATCCAAGTCCTACGTGGTATGATATGGTAAGGACCAGAAAAGGATTGCTTGTTTGTCTATATCACTGGTCACTCACTCTCTAGGGGGAGGTGGACGGGACGGACACGAACGTGCCGTGGGGGTTCTGTTTTGCCCGATCACATACGGCAGTGGGGCTTTGACACCCTTAAGACTTTTCAAATGCTCACCCTCAAGCGCGCGCGCGCGCGAGAGAGAGAGAGAGAGAGAGAAGGTATTTTGCCTAAAATAACGAGTGGCGGTATGCTGACTATGCCCTCTTGGTTCTGGTCCCTCGCGGCGTGGGGACCTCTTCTCTTCCAGGTTTCCTTAATAGGAGAGCGTCTTTGCATTCTGAGCTTTGGAAGGATTCCTATAACTCTCTTACGGTGTTATGGGGTATTGGTAGTCTCCTCCTGCAAAGTCGTCTACTTGAACCTCCTTAGTGTTGGTTTTGTTGGCTTGGAGCCCTTTCAATTTTGATGTTGATAGAGTAAAAGAACGAAAGAAAATGTTGCTTTATATCTTTATATGCCACACGAAGATTAACTTTTATTGCCTTATTATTACAAAACCTAGAAAATCATATACTAACCATTGAAGTTTTTTAGATATTAGAGATATTTTTTTATGTTTTTTCTCCTCTTATTTTAAAGAACTACTCATGAGTCATCTGCCAAATGGACTTAGTTTGAAGAAGACTTTTATTCGTATCACAAAAAAGAGAAAATACAAAGTACAGTCTTTGTGAATTGGTCTTGAGGCACCTCATGAGTTGCTATTGGAAAGCAAGAACTGACCATGGCAAACATCTAAGCAAATTCATGCTCCAATAGCAAGGAAAGAAAATATTGACCTATATAAGAATGTACTCGAGCATTATCATTGGAGTCCCTAGAATAAAATATTGATGCCAAATGTAGATTGTTACATAATCAATATACTAAAATGAAGCTTTCACATCAATGAACCACACTTTTCCAGCATAAGGAAGCAATTGATTGAATATTGTAGCCATTTATCTTTACTGCATTGTATAAGGCTCCTAATTATATTGAGTGCGAATAAAAGTGAGTCCAAGAATGTGCTCATTCCAACCTTAAACGAACCTTCAGAGCAAGTTCTTTTCAGCAGTTGAGGTAACCTACATTTACAAGTTTATAAAAGCTAGCTATATCCTTGTGCTCAGATTTTGTACGAAAAAAGAAAAGAGACTAGATCCTTAGAAAGCATATTTGGCTTAGACTGTCTAACCATGATAACATGCAAATTCTTCATGTTAAGTATGACATAATTTGGATAGTTAATGCTTAATTTTATGTAAAATTACATTTAACTATACATAAAATAAGTGAAGCATAATTTATGATGAATGTTCTAAATATATGTTTAATTTTTTGAAATTTCCATATTTTCTATATCATCTGTATTTATTTATTTATATGCTTCACATGAATAATAATTATAAATAAAATGTTATTTGATGTCTAAATTATGATTTGAATATTATAATGGTTTAATATGATCAAAGTATTTTTCTAGAATTTAAGAGATTTTTGGGATTTTGATGATTATTATAAGATTTATTTCAAGTTTAAATGAATATTCTAATTTTTTTTCTATTTTTCCAAAATTTTCTATTAAATCCGAATTAATATCAGTGTTTTGACTCATGATTATTTAATTTACAGAACATATTCCATATAATTTTAATGATTTATTATGTATCTCTTAAGCCCTAAGTCAACTAATGTATAAATGAGTTTAGGCTTACCGTGTTGATTTCTCCCTTATGCCTAATTTATTATATTTATTTATTTGACGGGTAATGGGCTTTATTTTAATATTATGTTTCAAGTCATATTAGGCCATGGGCTAGCTGGACATTCCACATTAATTAACGAGGCCCAACAAGAAGGAGGCGTTTTCTCTCCCCTCAAATTAAGTAAACTGCCCACTTAAGGTGTGCGGTTTATTTCTTCCTTAATTAAAGGGAGGGGTATGTGGCACCATCACGCCCCTCTCCCTCATTAAAAAACCCTTGGGACTATCTCAGCCCCTCAATCAGCCCAATCCAAGGGTTGAGATAAGTCATAGGGTGAGGGAAGGTGAGGAGGCACCTTAGTAGCTACCCAGCTCCCTTAGGCTGCCCTTGGAGAGAGAAATCTAATCTAAGGGCTGTGCACTCTCCCCTATGATCCAAGGGCTGAGAATGGGCACAACCAAGGGGAGAATAAATAGCAATCTAGAGGAGAGAGGAGGCATTCCATTCATAGGAGAGGGGTGCCCAAGAGGAAGAAGAGGAAATCTCTTAGAACTTCTCTTTGAGCTAATCTAGGAACTCCAAGGAGGATCGTTTGAGTACTCCAAAGAAGCATCTTTCATATATTTGATTATTTCCTTATCTCTTACATTTTATTTTGAATGAATGAATTTATTTTTTAATTATATTCTCTTCTTTTTGAAACCCTCTTGGTGAGAAAGAGTTGATCCGATTAAAGAGTAGGTTGGAATTTGATTCCTTGATCCTTAGAGGGACACTAGGTTGATCTTAGGATATAATCAAACCCTTCTACCCTTCTCTTGCTTCTCTTGATGTATGTGGATCTCTTGATTTATCAAGATTGATCACATTTTCAAGAGTGAGTGAGATAGAGCAGATTTAGGATACTTTAAATCTTTCTTTTGATCCTCCTCCTTTTATGTTGTTTTGTTTCTTTGATTCATCAAAGTTGAGCATTCATTGGAAGTAGAGAGGGACAATGAGAGGTTAGAACGTAGTTTAGGAGTAGATTAATCTACTTCAATCTTTCTACTGATCTCCTAGGCGACATAAGAAGATTTAAGAAGATTAGAGTTTTTATTTGCATACATTAAGATTAAAGAATTCACAATCATGTCATATTCACCATTTGTTTCTCACCTGATTTCTCTTCTCTTGGTGATTGAAAAATCATCAAAAAAAGATTTATCTATTCCCCCTTTAGTGTGCTTAAGTCAACTCTCTTCTATCTCCTCATCTCATTCTTCATCAAAAAATCAATCTTGATTAGAAGTTAAATCTCACCTTCGTTTAGGCAACTCCTTGTGGTTTGACTCGAATACTTTTTACACTAATGAGTATCATTAGGAAGATATACAAACATTATAAATTTTATTTTTGACACCTTTATTATGACATTTTGGAGTGATCAACCACTATAAATCAAAAGTTTCAGATCTATTGTCACAAGTCTAATGCACTGGACTCACTTAGATTGTGCAAATGTATACAAAGCTTTTACCAAATCCAAAGTTTCAAATGGTAAAACAAGCCCTCCCTCTAGGTTTCACATGTAGCCTTTATAAATCAATGTATAGTTGGTTTTGCATCTTAACATTGTCTTAAAAAAGTGATAGATCGTGTTTGACACATGAAATATTGACCAAAGCTGAAAACTTGTTGAAATTGATTGTGTTGAGCTAGAGCTGGTAGAAGTGGCTAAATTGAAATATAAAATTTGCACAATAAAATAATCAAAATTAAGCTAGAGAGCATAAACAAAAAAGGTTATTTGAAAGATAAAATTCGAAGTGACAAAAATATTGCATGTGTAACTTTTAACATATAATACAAAACAGTCACAATGGAATTTATGTGTTTAGATGTGTCATGATCGAACCTAACGTGGGTTGATCATGCTCACACTTCAATTAGATGTTTCATTATTTCGAAGATTATGTTTTGTTATCTTGTAACTTGATACAAATAGAAACAAATCGTATATCTGAATGACTGTCATTATTGAAAGTAGCTAGATATAAAGAGATAAAAACAAAGGCACGGAGATTGATGGATAAATCTACATGACGCATGTGTATATACTGAGCGAGGAGTGAGTGAACGGGATGGGTGCACACCTGTTGTCCTTGAAGTATGTCGGTCACAATGTCTAAACAGTTGTAATGAAGTCATAGCACCACTAAGTGCACACTAATCACATACGACACCTCCTGGTAGAGCTAAAGTTTTATGAAGACATGAAAATGTTCTTCTTACGGCCTTTCTAGAGCTTATAACTTTCGTTTTTTAGAAATGATATCATGGGACGTTGAGAATAAAGCAGTCAGAATGATTTAATGTAACTGCACTATAATTGACCAATTACGCAGATGTGATTCTTCATTTACTCAAACTACAGAGCGCATGCTTTTTGCATTGGGCTGCATGTTTTCAGCTCGTGTGAGAAATCTGGCATGTTATTTCCTTCTTTAAAGGCAGGGCGCGCGTTTTACCAGGGAGAGTTGAACCCGGCAGCCATACAAATTACAGAATGAAGAAATAACGATATCTTCGAATACCACTTGAATACAGAAATATCTTGTACAAGAGTTTTACCCCGATATGGATTGGTTTCCTTTTGAGCTTTGGACCACAACTTGGCAATGCGCCAGCTTCAAATCTTGGGGTTTTCATAGAAAGGATTGATACTCGGCCACATAAAATCTTAACACCAGGATATTTCAATCAATGTACTTTACAAGAAAATCAGGCTATGCATGCACACCCAACACTCCCGGTACATTTCCAAACCTGGTGCAGGGAGAGAGGAGCAGACAGAAGAAAGAAGCGTTTGTTGCTGTCCTCGCAAAGGCCAGAGACCACATTGGCGGCATGCTCGGCAACCTCCATGGGAGAACACCTGTCAATGAATCCGCAGATGGTTGGTCATCCATCCACAGAGAACATATAAATCGAGCTCAGAAGCGAAGGAAACCTAGGTTTCAGCAGAAGAGACGGAAAATGGCGACAGGAAGGAAGAAGCCCCAGCGGTAGCTGGACCCAAGGGATCCTCCGCTTATCGACACATCCCCGTCAACGTCACGGCTGCCTTCGCCGCCGGTTCCTCCTTCGCCTCCGCCTCTGCCTCCGCCCCCACGGCTTCCTCCTCCTGCTCCTACTGCTCCTCCTGCTCCTCCTCCTCCGACTGGCCCCGCAGGGCCCCTGCTCCTCCTCCGACTGGCCCCCCACGGGCCCCTGCTCCTCCGCCGTACGGCTTCGCCACCGCAATCTCAGCTACCAGCAGAAGCGACAGCAACAGAATACAGAGCGCCGGTTTTCTTCGAGGGATCATTGGATGGTCGTCGAGGGATCGAACTCCGTAAGGAGAGGATTCGAAATCATTGGATGGCCGTTGCCGTAATTTATAGAAGAGGAAACCCTTCTCACCAAATTCCTTCGGCTGCTATAAGATTAGAATATTTTCCGCCACGAAAAATCTCCACGTTCTGACTTCGGAATCAATGGAGTCCACAAATATGGTGAGACGATCCGTATTGTTGATCATTGACTTGTTAAGGCGGTCGTGGAGGCGGTCTGGCTCGGCCCAGGTGGCCGAACTGGTTTGGGCCGGCAGGTCCTGGTTCACAAACCGGCAGGGACTTAAACCATAGTCGGTAAGAAGGGAACGGGAATTCGTGTGGACAGGGCGGATTGGGCGGCGGCGGAACGAGTGGAGCGGGCGGCGGCGATTGACGGCAGCAAAGATGATGGACGGCGGACGGGCGACGCTGGTTGCTGGAGAACGGTGGAGGGAGGCGGCGGCAGATAATGATTGTGGTGGACAGTGGCAGCGGTGACGGATGGCGGCAGCGATGGCGACTGACTGCAGACGGACGGCGGTGGGCAGAAGGCGGGCGAAGGCGGAAAGACCGGGGCGACAGATGAAGGTGGCGGATGAAGGCGACAGTGGACGATGATGATGTTGGATGACGGTGGTGGCGGTGGTGCTGCATAACTGACCCTCGCAGCCTCTCCTTCGGAGAGATACGAGGAAAAACCTTAAATGACTCTCTCTATCTCCGTCTCTATGGTTATGTTACGAGAGTATTCATAATCATTCTCCGATGCTAAATAAAGAAATAGATCCTTAAGAAAGGAAATTATGTCTTAATGGCCTAGGCTGATGTGCTGACGATGTAGAGGCGCTGGCCCACTTCTTCGATCCCCATCATTAAAGCATTTCTATTAACATAAATGATTTAATCATGTGGAACAAAACAACGAAGAATTCCTAATGATGGACTAAACTTCTATTTTACAGAGGTCTATTCAACTCAAGCGCAACTCAGGGCTTGCTAAGGCCCCTTCATAGTTTTCTCCCCATAATAATTATGTAACCTAAAGAGTAAAGATGATATCCCAAATGTCTACACATCTAAGTTATGAAACCCTTAATATTATCATAAAATGCGGTGATAAAATTACGTTCGAATAGGGGGTACGTTTCTTCTTTGTTGGCATGAAAATCTATGGAACTGGTAAGCCAGTATTTGTTCATATCCCGACATGAAATCATGAGAGTATCGGTGAGTTTCTCCTTCCAAATATATTAAGGTCAAACTAGAATCTAGTTTGGCATTATTCTAAATGAACTAGATGAAGGTCTCCTTGATGGACGTTTTGTTTATCATTTTCTTGGTTCTATTTCACAAAGTTAGGGTATCCCGTGGAAACACATCTATTTCGTCACTAGTATTACTTTTTCAGAATACTTCTGGAATTTAGAGAATTATTTTTCACTGTTTATAGAAATTTGTGAATGAATCCGTTATCATCATCGAACTTCACTCATTTCATTTCTATATGATTTTAAACGTTTCTGAATTTTTTCAGGACTCCTATTTCTTCCTTAGTTCCACTCTTAGAACATTATCTTTGTCGCATCCAAATGGCTGAAAACCTTCTCCAATACTTGTAAGCATCATTGAAATATAAAAATAAAAAATGGGACAACAGTTAGAAGAATCTAACCGAAGGAACTAGAAATTCCAATAATCGCAGAGTCTCATAAAGAACAACCTAGGCTTTAGAGAAAATTCCTAGTTTTATTTATACTCATCATTTATTCTTGTTGGGTATGACTTTGTGTTAATTTCATTTCAGGACACAGATGTGTTCTGCTGCCTGTGAGCTGTAGCGTCAACATTGCAGGTTTTGTGGCCCAGAAGGTAGTCAAAGCGGGGAGAATTCTTGATCCGTTGAAGATGGTGGCAGAGGTTCTGATGTAACCTTTCTTCATCGGCAGCATCCCTACTTGTTCAGAGATTAGACTGGCCAACTCATATGACAAGCCCATGGGCATTATGGGTTGGAGACTTTTCTTGGGTGAGGATTTCAGCCAGGAACACCGGGCCACAAACCCTCTCCTGCCTCCCCAGGACCCGCCATTGAATTTGCAGGGAATGACCGGATGAGGGACCAAGCCACCAGCTACTTGGAGTTGTGGAAGGTGAATGTGGACGTCTCGGCTTTTGAGTACAATAACAGCCCATGAGTTTGCGATGCTGGAGAAGCTGCTGAGGACACCGCAGGCTCAGGCCTGTGCGGAGAACATTCACATCTTTGTCAAGAAGTACATATCAATCAGGGGCCATAAGTTATCCTACTAGTCGGCTTGACTTGCAACAGTAAATCTTGAAATTCTCTCCTCGAGTATTTCCTTTTATCCCTCTAGAAACCATAACTTTCTTTAAGGAAGCATGTTGTGGATTGGTCTGTTTATGGTAAAACTTTCTGAATTTGTTTATCCTGTTCTTGTTCATCATTTGTCGGAACACCTGTCCCCATTGATTAGAGTAGATTAGTCTTTAGAATCTGATATTGCCAGTTAAACTGGTGTTCTCTATGAGAGGGAAAAAAATCTTGATTGAACACATCTATACAGGTTTTATGTTAATTTAAAGATTCGTAACCTTCTAACTTTGTAAAATTGAATGGGGTTTCTTGGAGTTGATCCATTTAATTAATTTTCTTGTGAATCTAAGTACGTAGAATCTAAGTCCATTTAATCTAAGTCTCTCAGGAGGAGCTACAACACATTGACCAAAGTCCTCTCCAGCATTATTAGTATGGATCTATGCACACTCGACAGAATCTAGTTCTTCCCACTTTGGGAAAGTAAAGGAGGAACAAAGGAGTGGGAGCCAATGACAACGTTGATAGTGCACTGGCCCAAGCCCATTTAAGAGTGATTTCCTTTAATGCTACAACAAGAGTCTTATAAAATACTCTCATAATGCTACAACAAGACTAGAGAATAATTTGTAAAGTTTACCTATTTTGCTCTATCAAGGAGAGGCCGTGAGGGTAAACCAGCTGTGCTTTGGAAAGGAGAGGTTGAGAGGGTGGCAATCTATTCGCCGCCATCTTGCTTTGCCACCACTGCTACCCGTCTTCAATTTATTGCCTTTCTAACTCCATCCACCATATTTGTCCACCATTCTTTCGTCACCCAATTCATGTATTGGCTGTTTTCTTGTCATGGAGATTGCAGCAACATTAAAGAGATTAAAAATGAAGTTGTTGAAGTTTTAAAGCATTTGTGAAGATTTATTTGTCGTAGCAAGGAGTGTGAAAGTTTTGTGTAAAGTTTTTGTTAAGAGGTAATACCGTTGACCTTGGGTCTCACAAATGTTAACCCTCGATAATGTTCCATTTTCAGATGCAAAGTAAGGTAAAAATAATGTAAATGTCATGTGATTCTCATGAAATGATATGAATTTGGTGATAAATATAATTAATAAACTATTATTCTATTTAACAATTTTTGATAATTTTTCCAGTTCAAATTATGAATGAACGTATGGAGATATGCATGAACATATTTGTCAATTTTTTGAAGGAAATATGATTTGGGCACTATAATGAAAATGTGTAAAAAATTTCAAAAATAATTTTATTGTGTTTCTTATTCTAACCTACTTTATTAGAGCTTATTTTATTTTTTAATGCTGAGAAGAAATATTAAATTTTTAGGATCAAGGAAACAACCAATTTTCTACTAAAATCGGAGGTCGTTATGCAATAGGTAGTTAGGATATAACTGTCATCAAGCCATAACCCTTGGCAGCAATAAAAAGAAGGAAAGGAGGGAGAGAAAGGGTTGACTAATTGGTGGACGGACCAAAGGTAAGGAAGAAGGCTGAAGAGCAAGGTGAAGAGGAAGGTAGATCTCAAGACTAGCTGATTGTGTTCAATAGAGTTATTTGTAATTTTATTTTGTATTACTGTGTTATTTCATTTATTTTCTGTACTTTGGTGACAAACATTGAACAAAAAGAACCTTTCTCGATTTTATTTAATCTAAATGTTATGTTCTTCTCATTTTCTTGGGTGATAGACAAAGAAAGGAGAGATCTTTCATTTCATTCTAAGTTTTCATCATTGAAAATTTAATTAAATTTTAATTATAATTTATTGCACTATCTTTTATTGTCCTTGGGTTATAGACAATGAAAGAAAAATATTTCCATTCAAATTTCTAATATTTAATTAAATATTAATATTTTAATCAAAAAATTTCTAAGGACTCTTACTGCGTGATGATTGCTAACTTTGATTTACTTTAGCATTTTTTTTCTAGTTTATTATTGACAACCAAGGTATATTTTTAGTTCACTAATTTGAATTTATTTTGGATCTTCACTTCAAATATTTCAAAATATTCATAAGTCAATGGAATCTACTCAAGTGAAAGTTGCCCTTCCCCTCTTTTCATACCATAATTTATAATATATTTTCTTGCATTCTTGATTTAATCTTCTCACCATTAAAACCCTCTTTTATTTTATTTGAAGATGATAAGAAAAATAGAAACCAAAATTAATTGCTGAAGAGGATTGTAAGTAGTGAAAAGAATGTTTTATCATTCATCTCATCCCATTCATTTTTATTCCTTTCTTTTGAATCATCTTCCTTGTTAGAAAATTATAAACCTATTAAAATTAACTCTCACCATCCTTGAGGTACGACCTGAACTTACACTAATATTCATTTAGAAGGTCCATAAATAAATATTTTTATTTTTCATGCATTAAAACAGGACAACCAACACATAATCAACCCCCTCAACCTCTCCTAGCATGTTATGTCCTTTTAATGAAATAAACTACAACTTTTTAAGTATTAAGATGAAAATATTTTTTATTTCACAAGACTTAAGAGATTTAGTAGAGAATGGTTGTAAAGAAGGAAAGAGTCCTAAACATGATGGTAAAGAAATTCAGATATTTTTTTAATGCCATAAGATGGCTTTAAAATTTCAAACTCTTTGTAGGGAATTTGATTTTTTTATATAAAATCTAGTAAATCTATTTAGATTTTTTTTTCTCGTTTTTTAATTATCATTAATCAATCGAGAATAATACCATAGATATTTCAGAATAGAAAATTATTGAATTTTTCTTGAGAAGTCTTCCATCTAAATTTCATCGTGTTGTTGCTACTATGGAAGAGTCTAAAGATTTGTGTATTTATACTCAAAATGAATTAATGGGATCCTTATGGACACATGAAGAAAAGATGAAAGACGTATGGAAAAAATTCTAGAGAAACATTTTCAAATGGTGTAGTTACTTCTAATCAATGACATGATAATAGTAATAGGGATAGAGTAAATATCATAACTAAGGCTGTAGAAAAGGTCAAGATAGATTTAATTATGGACAACAAAGGCATGATTGTGAAAATAATAAAAATCAAAAATCAAATTATAAGATGATGCAATATCGATTTTGTAAGAAATATGTACATATTGAACCATATTATTGGGATGAGACAAAATAACAAGAAATATTGAAGATGAGATTTCTAAGACAATGTTTGATTTTTTTTAAAAGCATGGGCATATTAAAACAAATTGTTGTGACAAGAAGAATCAAAATGATTTATTTTTTACTTTTGGATCTTCAATTATAAGTAAATTGAACATCTAATTTGTTAATAGTGGTTGCAGCAAGCCTATAATGGGAAAAGAAATTTTATTTCAGAATATTGATACACCAATGAAATGTGATGTTACAATTAGTGATGAAAATAATGTGCAAATTGAAGACATTGGTACAATTGCTCTTCATACCAAATCAGGAACAAATACTTTCATTTATGATGTATATTTTCTTCTAAAATTGCAACACAATTTAATTAGTGTGGGTCAATTGTTGAAGTGTAGATATATTATTCATTTTGAAGATGGTAAATGTGTTATGAAGTATAATAAAAATGACATGGCTCCTATGTTGATTCCTAAGGGTTGAAAATATGATATTTTCTCTTGAAATTTTAAAACGTATTGAAATTAAGCTGATTACTAAAGAGAATGATCATTGTTTTTTTTGACATTTGCACTATAAATATTTAAAATTTAATACAATAAAATTATTATAATATAAGTATATAGTTTCAAATTTACTCTCTCTTTCAGCAAATAATGAATGGTGTGAAGAGTGTGCTTACAGAAAGAACACCAATTATTCTTTCTAATAGAAAAATCTCGGAGAGCAAGATTTCCTAGTGAATCATTACATGCTGATATATATGGTCTGAGGAGGATTCCATACGTGGTTTGTATTTTCTATTAATTATTCATAATTTTACACACATGAGTTGGGTATTTTTTCTCATTCAAACACTTGATCCATTTGATTCAAATGCAAGTCTATATCTAATAAGTTGAGTTATTTTGTAAAAATTATGGCAATCAAAGGCAGCTAAATGTTTGAAGACTCTAGAGAAAAATTGTTGCTAGAAATAGAATAATAGTAGAGATGGCTTTAAATATATGCTTTGTGAGAAGCATCTTCCAAATAAATTTTGGGCTAAAGTTGACAACATCTACTTATCTTTTGAATATTTTTTTGAAAAGATAATCATGAATAACTTCTTTGATGTATGATGTCATTGTAAGTCAAACGTTATAGTCATATGAAACTTTTTGATTGTGCTTCATATGCATGAATTAATGCTGATAATCATGAAAAAATAAATAAGAAAGGCTATAAATTTATTTTTCTCTACTATAGCAATGAGCATAAGGGCTATTGTTTATGTAATCCTAAAAATATGAAATTATTAATTTATTATGATGTTATATTAGATGATAATAGTAACTAAAATTAGAGCTAAAATTTATTTCATCAAATATGTTCTTATGAAAATAGAAATATATATATAACTCTAATAAGAATCGACATTTCAAGTTCCTACATCATCTAGCTCACCTTGGAGAGAGGCTTCAAGAAATTCTAATAATTTTAATTGCCACAACTACTCAAGTTTAGATCCATAAAATCCTCTAAAACAGATAAGATCCTTAAGTGAAATTAATGAATCATGTGATACAAGTTATTCTACACTTACAAGTCAAGAATACTATGGAACACTATCTTAATATATTAGTATATCTGAAGAATGTATCTCCTTCCATTTGTTCTTAGTTATAGGATTTATACCGAGAATCATCAATATATAATTCAAATGTTTGTCAATAATATTTAACTCATGTTAAAAACAGCCATCATGTATATGTACGGTTGAACAAATATTAAATGAATTATTCATAGCTAAAGTTTCCACTTGTAAGTATTGAAATTAAATGCATCAATAAATTTGAGTGACACAATTACTTGATTTCTCATCATGATAGTTTATGTATATACTAAGATTTTTCAAATCAATTTGTAACATGATAATTTTATGCAATGAAATCAATTAAATACATAAATTATGTAGTACCAGTCATAAGTATATTCATAAATTATCATATGAACATTTAAAATATTATTTAATACTCTATTTGAATACTTTCATGTCTACTCTTTTATCATATATATCTAGAACTAGGCATATTTTAATATTTTTTATCATCATCAAATCTCATATATATAATACTTCAACATAAGAGGGATAGGAGAGAGGGGAAATAAGTGAGAAAGAGAAAATTTGGAGAGACAAGAAAGGGGGTGATATGAAAAAGAAAGAAGTAGAATAGTGTGACGAGAGAAGATAGAAGAGACAACCCATTAAAAGGAGTTGACTGGTTAATCATGACACATGAAAGAGATGGAGAGGCAAAAAGAAATAAAAGGAAAATCAAGATCAAGAGAGTTTTTATTGATAGAAGGTTTTTCCCAATGAGAGAGATTTTCAGCAAAAGGTGAGGAGAAATGAAAGAAAAATACTGAAAAGTAATTTTTAAAATGTGAAGATAAGCAAGAAAAGAACAAATGAGAGGAGAGAAAAATAGTTGGAAACTAAAGAAAAAATGTGAGTGGAGAGAGAAGTTCACTACTAGAAGAGTTGTTGAGAGAGAGAGAGAGAGTAATTGCTAGAAAGATCAATATTTCTCATGAACTAAATGAAAATGGAACAAAACCTAGATTGAAAATAAAAGTAGAGGAGTGATTAGAAGATTAGATGTAAGATGAGAGAGAAAATGATTCAAGAAAAGTGAAAGCTCAATGGAAAATTCAAGAACTCATGCCAAAGAAAGTCACTCATTGATTTGAGAAAATCAAAATTTCTAGTGAATATAAAAACAAAGGCTGATCGAAAATAGAAAAAGTATCATTTTATAATGAAAAAATAGTGAAAAGGAGAGAAAGAAAGAAGAGGAAAAGAGGAAAAACTTTATATAAAGGTGAAAAGTCACTAGTGGGAGGATGCTGGTGTCAGATGGAAATGAAAAGTTGAGAATGGAACAAAAGGATGGGAGAATGTCAGAATAACTGTGTGAATGAGTACAAGACAAACTAATAGAGAATAGAGATGGAGTGAGAGGAGGCACATGCCAAAAACATAAGAAAATTGAAGACTTCTTCTCATCTTCCCATCTATCACCAAGGTAGAAAGAGTGAAAGGGAGAAGAGGAAAGCCACAAAGATTAACAAAAAAACTAAACAAAAAATTTAAAATGCTAAGGAAGAGTAATGAATGATTTCATGCCTATCCTAGAAGAAAAAATTGAGAGAGAAGAGAGGAATTTCAAGAAAAGAGAGCTCAAGGAGGATGGAGAGGAGATGAATAGGAAAAATAAGGGGAGGGGACTTTATATCTCAGATAAGTTGATGAATCTAGATGGGGACATGATGATCTAGGACTGTCTCATTAACATATAAAGACAAATTACCCTTGTCTTTAGCCAAATTATCTTTTTATCTTGAGTAAAAAATGAATAACTAATAACTAAATGTTATTATAAATAGGAATGTGTTTATTGAATTTGAAAATAAATTGAAATAAGAAAATCATAATATTGGATACTTTTATCTTATTTCACTTAAAATTATCTTGTTATCAATATTAAAGTAGCACATTGCAAAATACTTCTAAATGTAATGAGTGACTTGTTGTAATCCAAATTTTCTGCAAAATATGAATCAACAAAACTTGTCATAGTTTTACAAGTTTTACCAAATTCAAAATATGTATTAATCATATCATCCAAGTATTTTAAAAAATCACTTCATTGTATTTATACTATTATAGGTTAACAATACATGATGCTTGTGGTAAACCATGAGGCATAACATGCTGCCTACTATGTTAGAATATGATAGATGTGACATATTTTCTCCTCCTTTCAGAGATTAAAGTGGTAATGTTGGCTTCCAAAAATGTCATAGTACCTTTTACTTAACCTAAGTCAAATCTTTGCCACTTTTAAATCTTTCAACCCATATTTAGTATTGAGTAAAATTTTCAGCTTTGCTAATTTTAGTCCTATTTTCTGCTGCATAAACATGTAGTCAATATAAGACAACATAAAATGAAAGAATTAATTACCAACTTTATGATAGAAATATAATTGCCAAAATTTACCTCATTAGAATTTATATTGTATCATAAATATATTAGATCTACTATACCACTTTTCTGGATATTATTTGAGACAAACATAAAAACATACATGATTCTCTTTTTCTTCTACAAGAAAACCTTGAAATTTCTGCAAATAAAGTTCTTAAAAATGACATAATTCTAGTTCGACATTCATCTACTATAGCTCGTAATTTTGATACAATTAAAGATAAAAAAATGAACAAAACCATTTTTGACAATATGTAAAAAAATACAATTATAATTAATATCTTCAGCTTCACTATAGCCCTTTGCCATTGTACGTTTACTTTAACATCATTGATATTTGCTGCCAATGACTCTCTTATCTTTAAGAGTCTCTATGTACTCCCAAGTATGATTTTTTCATAGAAAATCAATTTCCTTCTACGTAGAACCTAAAACCTTATCAACATCCTCATGAGATATGGCATCCAATATTTTGGAAGTCTCATTAGAGTCACATGTCCTCTCTAATAATCATAGCTTGTATTATTTAACTTGTGAAGCATACTTAAGAAATATGTACATCTCTTCCCCCAGTTCTAATTTTGCTATCACTACCATACACAACCTAGAAAACTAAAATGCCCAGAACCATAATAGTTAGAGCTTTGCCTAACCACTCTTGTTATAAAGTTTGGAAGTCAGTGGAAGTTACATTTGTCAAAAACCATGGACATCTGTCAAAAACTCTTTATTAAGAGCTACATTTTAAAGCATAAAATTGACTCTATCTAGATGACTTCTATTCATTTCTTCAACTTTATTTTCTTTGGAAAATATCTTGCTTTTTAGTGCTTTAGATCAACTTCCCTTTTATAAAAATCATCACTTTACAAAGAGTAAAACAGTAAATGGCATTAAGCTCTTAATTTAGATCCTTGCCTGATTTTTCTGCAAAGCCTTTCCTTATTGAAGATGTTGAGACACTATATATTCAAATTTTAGTTTAAATACCAGGAATTATTAGAAAAAATAATGAATAAAAAATAAGAAATAGTGTCTACCTCCGTATAACAATGTAAGAGAAAGACCCTAAAAATCCTAGATATAATCAATCATACCTTGAATATGCTTTTCTCATACTTTTTTCTCAGTTTTTTTGTGCTTTATCTCTCATTTTTTTCTTATGCTCCCTTTGATTTATCCTTATCATACCCTAGTTTGGGCAAAAGATTCCTTTTTATCTCTAACTTATTACGCCAAATGTTTGGCCCAACAACTGGTTTAGTGGACCTTTAATGGCAATGTATGGGTCTCAAATACACAACATACATATGTAAAAATGATAAAATTCATTAATTATTAAATACTTAAAATTTTGAAGTATGGTTTTATGTGTTACATTCTTATCAAGGCACATTTTACCCTGGAAAGTGGAACATGTAAAAATTGGGGATAAACGAACCAACAAATATGATATTTTTGAATATCACTTGAATATCAACATATCTTTTATAAAAGTTGATTACGATAGGGATTGGTTTTCATGAAGGTTAAGACCACAACTTGGCAATGCACCAGCTTCATATCTTGGATTCTCCAAGGAAATGATTGGTATTCTGCCCTGCAAAATCTGAAAATCGTCTAACAAGTGTAATTTACAGGATGATCGAGCCTGTGAATGTACAGCAAACACTACTGAAGGACGTACCCGTCCATTTTGACATTTAAACTGTACACGTGGGGTTTTCCAAACCTGATGCCGAAAAGAGACACATAAGAAGGAAAGGTTTGTTCTTCTCCCCGTTGAAAAGAATTTACTATTGGCGGCTAGGTCGACAATCTCCTAGCGAGAACAGCTGTAAGTGAAGTTCCAGTTGATGGATCCTCGACTAGAAGAGAACCAATAAATCGAGCTTGGAGTGGAGAAGCTCACGACTAGACGCAAGCAACCCAGGTTTCAGCAGAAGAAAAGATGGAAAATGGCTAAAGGAAGGAAGAAGCCCACTCGGGAGAGGGAAAACAAGCCGGACCCAAAGGAGCCTCCGCCACCGCTCCCTGACCCACTTCCGGCACCACTGCTAGTTCCTATTCCATCGCCGTTGTCGTTGCCACCGTCGCCCCCTCGTCCCCCTCCGCCACCACGGCCTCCACCTGCGCCCCCACGGCCTCCTCCGCTTCCGCCCCCGCCCCCACTTCCTCCCCCACGCCCTCCTCCACCTCCGCCGCCACCGCGTCCGCCGGACGACCGTGCCACCACAGTCTCAGCTACGAGCAAAAGCGATAACAATAGAACACAGAGAACCAGGGACAAGGATGACTTCATTCTTCCGATTATGTTCGCAATTGAGAGATCGGAGATGATCCGTAAGAGAGAGAATGCGAACCCATTGGATGGCCCTCGCCCTAATTTATAGAGAGAGAAGAAAGCCTTCTCATGTACGTTAACTGTGGCTCAGGACTGCACGGAGGAGGGTTCCCGCCTGGGTTCGCTAAGAGATCAGAACTTTTTTCCTCGAACTATCAAATGGTCCACATTCTGACGTTGGAATCAATCCAGTCAACAAACATTGAGAGACAATCCGCCACGAAATGTCAAGCGGAACAACATTTCTTCAAATATACGTAAAATGACGCGTTGGACATCGTTACACGGTAAATTGAAGTTCGACAAATCTTGGTTAAGAACTTCTCGCTCGACCCAATTAATTACTGATAAAAATGATCTCTTGGCGGGGAAGAAAACAACGAAGAGTTAGATCGTGTAAGTGATTCAGCGTTCATCTTTTCACTGATGTTCTCAGAAACCTGAGCAAGAATCATAATAGTAGTAGGATCAGCCTTTGGATTAGGTTCGTGTCTTGAGCAGGAACTGTTTCATTCTTACTCTTCAGTTAATATATACTTGGTTGAATGAAATTGCTTGCCGCCTTCCCTCACATCACCGCCATTGCCGCTCGTCTTCCCCAACCGCGTCAACGACTTGTGTTCTAACACTACGCGGGGAGCAGTCTGTTGGATTATCATTAAATACTATAAGCGGCCACCTAACCATGACCTGTTCATGACCAGTAGGTACCATTAAGAAGGTCAAACACGTGTTCAATAAAAGGAAAGAATCCGAAAGCTTCAGAAGCTCTAAGACCAAAGTTTGGAACAACGAGGACTGCGATCCTTTCTTGTCTGAACTATTTGTCGACTGGCACGCGCGGATTTCGCTGAAATATTAGGTCAGAGAACGATCCAGGCAAAGAGATGGTCCCCAGGTAGAAGTCAAGTGGGAGGAAAGGCATCCGAACGTACGAATACATCGACCCCCTCACTTCTCTCCCCCATTCGCATCTTCCTGCCAGCCTTGCCCCTCTGCTCCGATTACGCCTGCTACCGCCTCCGGTGACTCGGAGGGTTCCGGGGAGCGCCGGAACAGAGAAAATGACTCCGGAGCCGCCCCCGCCCCCGCTGCCTCCGGTTTTGGGGACAAAGGGGCGGGGGATGATCTCCAGCTCGTCGGTTTCAACCACGGCCGACGTCGGAGCAGCTACGGCGGTGGTGCCGTCCCAACGGTTACCTCTTTGGTTCCAGAGCGTTGCAGCTACGGCGGCGGTGTGGAGAAGATGAAGGCTGCCGATGTCTACAGGGGTTACTTGTCTTCGGTATGCGGCGCTGTGAATGCTGGCGCTGGGGGTCGCTGGTCAGGCCGCAGGTTGCCCATGATCCTGCAGTTCCACGGCGGAACGTTCGTCGCGGGGAGCAACTTGTCGGTGGCCAACGACTGCTTCTGTTGTCAGATTGCGAAGCTATGTGATGTGAAGGTCATTGCAGTAGGGTACAGGCTGGTACGAGAGAGCAGGTACCCGGCAGCGTTCGAGGATGGACTGAAGGTGCTCAACTGGCTAGGGAAGCAGGCGAACCTAGCAGAGTGCAGCAAGTTCATGGTGAACTCAAGAGGGGCTGGCGCAGTTGGGATGGGATGTGCTGCAGAGACCAGGTTTTCGTTTGCACCCGCACATTGACTGGAGCCTGGGCTGGAGCCTTGGCTGGCTGCTCATGGAGAACCTTCCAGGTTTTCTTTTTCCCCATGCCTTTTCTTGTGTTTCTTTCCATTGAATAGGTTCTCATTTTTTTCGTTTGTAGTTTGATACTACTCTTGCGGTAAAACAGTACTTGCCAGGCTACATATTTTCACGAGCATGAAATTAAGGCAATGTGAATGTCGGTTGCAGTCTCGAAATCAGAATACGGCTGATGCATATTGTCAGATGCATTAGTGACGATGAAATCGCATTCTTGTCTCTGAGAGAGGAAGGTCTGTACTTCCGATGTGATGATTTTCGTTGCTCAACTTTAACACTTCAGAGGTCCTTAAAGCATTAAAAGAACAGGCTGCCTTAGCCTTTGGCCAGAAACTTTTGAAAACCCGTTCATTCAGAGGTATTTTGAAGCTTTTTAAGTGCATTTCACGAAAATACTGTTGAATTGGACCTTGTCATTAGTTACTCCTAGAGAATTTTTCTGTCAAGAGACTGACTGATTACGTGATACCAGCCGTCATTTGGCTATTAGGTTTTCAGTAATATGTTTAAAAGCCTGCCTCTGAGGCTAGCCACGAAGAGAAGCCTGAAAAATGTCTGAATTGGTGATAATTAATGGAAAAAAGGATTTATTTCTCTGTTCATGTTTTTCCCCTGTGGATGGTGGTTTGCCCATCATCTTTAGTTCTGGTACTGTCATACATATACCTTAATTGATTTTCAGAAACTTCTTTTCTCAGGGAAGATGTCAGCATTAAAACTTTCTTCCATACATGGGCTGCGTTATTTTGCTTCATGAAGACTGAGATGGGAATGACAAGTTTATTGGACATTGCTTTAGGTTTTATTACACTTCCTTCTCAGCCAAAGGATAAAATCATGCTGACTTCTAGACCAGTGTTATCGTGTGAAGCATCTATTGAACCAGCTACTTTGAATCCTTATTATGTACACAATTCCAGCATGTCCTACATTTCACTGCACGATTTGAAGAACTGCGAATATAATTGCCAGATAGTCAATATGCTTTACCAATGATTTGGATTTTAGTGTCTCATCTGTTTTGAGTTCACATGTTTAGAAGGAGTACCTTACTAAATATTAGTGGAAAAATAATATGCTCACATTGGATTTTAGCAAGGATGGATTTAGTTGAGATTCCAATATAATAGATGAATGATTTTATAAACTAAAGATTAAGAGGAATCTCTGACCGCGTAGGGTTATATCCGTTCATATTCAGGGCAATGCTCTCCACGAGTTTTGATTCCAAAAGGACGTCCGGCTTCTTTGACTTCAGGTCTCCTCGTAATCCTTATCAGGAAAACACCGTACGTTGCCTGGACGGCCCTGAAGCCCCAAGTGCCTATGGCAAGTCTTTACGAGTCTACCCCAGTTTCTCTCTACTGGTAGGGACAGCCGCATCTAGTCAAAAAATTGTCGTCTCCTTGTCTAAAATCCTCTCTCTTCTCTCTCTCTCTCTGTCTGTCTCTTTCTCTCTCTCTCTCTCTGTCTCTCTGTCTCTCTCTCTCTGTCTCTCTCTCTGTGTCTCTCTGTCTAAAATCATATACTAACCATTGAATAATTTTTTTAATGTTTTTTCTTCTCTTATTTCAAAAAACGACCCGCAAGTCATCTGTCAACTGCACTTACTTTGAAGGAGTCTTATGTTCACAATACTCGTCAGGTATAACACAAAACATAGAAAATATAAGGTACCTGACGATGGCACCTCATGAGCAGCTGCTGGAAAGCAAGAACTGACCATGAAAAATGTCTGAGAAACTAATTTAAGCTCCAATAAAAGGAAATAAAATTTTGAACTATATGAGAATGCACTTGAGTATTATCATCGGAGTCCCTAGAATGAAATTCTTGGGCCTAAATGTAGATTGTTACATGATCAGTATACTAAAATGAAGCCTTCACATCAATGACCGACACTTTTCCAAGCATAAGGAATCAATGGATTGAATATTGTAACCATTTATCTTTACTACATTGTATGAGGCTCACAATCATATTGAATGCAAATAAAACTGAGTCCAATAATGTGCTCAATCCAACCTAAAACCAACCTTTGTAGCACATGCTAACACAAGCTTTTCAGAGATTGTGGTAATCTAGAATTACAAGTTTATAAAAGCTAGCTATATCCTTGTTCTCAGATTCTTTACAAAAAACAAGAAAAGAGATGAGATCTTTAAAAAGTATATTAGGCCCAAATTGTTGAACCACCGTGAATCAAAGGTTTAAGATAATCACAAGTCATCTAGTGCACCGGGCTCACTCAACTATTACAAACATTTTACAAAACTTGTTGAAATTGATCCTTATTGAGCTAGAGCTGATAGACGAGATATAATTGAAGGATATAATTGTCAAAATAAAATAATCAAAATTAAAGTAGAGAGAAAAGCACAAAGAAGGTTATTTTAAAGATAAAATTCCAAGTGACAAAAATATTATATATGTAGCTCTTAACATATAATACAAAACAGTCCTAATGGAATTTTTAATTGTTTAGATCCGTCTTGATTGAAGCTAACACGGGTTGATCAGGCTCAAAATTCAATTAGATGTTTAATCCTTTCGAATATTATATTTTTTTATCTTGTAACTCGATACGAACACAGACAAATGGCATATCTAAATGATTGTCAGTATTGGGAGTACCAAGATACAAAGAGAGAAAAACAGAGGTACGGATCTCAGATAAATCTGCACCTGATGCATGTGTATATACTAAGCGAGAACGAACGAGTGAACGGTATGGGAGCGTACGTAGTCCCTGAGGTATGTCGCCCACAACGTCTAAATAGTTCTAATGAGATCATGTGACCATTAAGTCTACATTAATCACATACGATAACTCCTGGTAACACTAAAGATTTAATAAAACATAGAAATGTTCTTTCTACGGCCTTTCTAGAGCTTATAACTTTCATTATTTTTTTTACTAATGATATCATGGAACGTTAAGAATAAGGCACTCACAATAGTTTACGGTAACTGCACTTAAATCAACCAATTACGCAGATATGATTCAATATTTAAGCAAACTACATGTCACATGCTTTTGTTATATTTGGTTATCTTGTAACTCGATACAAATAGAGACAAATGGTATATCTAAATGACAATCAGTATTGAGAGCAGCTAGATACAAAGTGAGAAAAGCAGAGGCTCGGAGATTGATGGATAAACATATCTCAAATAAATCTACACATGATGCGTGTATATACTGAGCGATAATGAGTGAGTGAACGGGATGGATGCATACATGTTATCCCTGAAGTATGTCGCTCACTACCTCTAAACAATTCTAATGAGGTCATATCACCACTAAGTGTACATTAATCATATATGACAACTTCTAGTAGCACTAAAGATTTATGAAAACACAAAAATGTTCTTTCTTCGGCCTTTCTAGAGCTTATAACTTTCCTTATCTTTTAGTGACGATGTCATGGAACGTAGAGAATAAAGCATTCACAATGATTTACCGTAACTGCACTTACATTGACCAATTACGCAGATAGGATTTGACATTTAATCAAACTACACGGCGGACGCTTTGTGTATTGGGCTGTGTTTTTCACTGGCGTGAGAAATCTGGCATGTCATTTTTCTTCTTTAAGGCAGGGCGTCTTTTACCATGGAGTGTTGAACTTGGGAGCCATACAAATTACAGAATGAAGACATAACGATATCTTCGAATACCACTTGTGTACGGGCATATCTTGTACAAGAATCTTACCCCGACATGGATTGGTTTCCTTCTGAGCTTTCAACCACAACTTGGCAAGGCGCCAGCTTGAAATCTTGGGTTTTCAAAGAAATCTTAACATGAAGATATTTCTATCAATGTACTTTACAAGAAGATCAAGGCTGTGCATGCGCACCAGACACTCCCGGTCCATTTCCAAACCTGATGTAGAGAGAGAGGAACAGACAGGAGAAAGATGCGTTTGTTGCTGTTCCCGCCAAGGCCAGAGACCACTGTTGGCGGCGAGCTCGGCAACATCAATGGGAGAACACCTGTCAATGAAACCCCAGATGGTTGTTCGTCCACCCACAGAGAACATATAAATCGAGCTCAGAGGAGAAGCTCACGAGGGGGACTCACGCTAGAAGAGATGGAAAACCTAGGTTTCAGTAGAAGAGATGGAAAATGGCAACAAGAAGGAAGAAGCCCCAGCGGTAGCTGGACCCAAGGATGCTCCGCTTCCGGCACATCGACGTCGACGTCAGGGCCGCCACGGCCTCCTCCGACTGGCCCCCCACGGTCTCCTGCTCCTCCGCCGTACTGCTGTGCCATCGCAACCTTAGCTACCAGCAGCAGCGACAACAACAGAATACTGAGCGCCGAGAACAAGGATGAGTCCCTTCCTTAGGTTTTCTTCGCCATCGAAGGATCGAACTCCGAAAAGAGAGGATGCGAAATCATTGGATGGTCGTTGCCCTAAATTTATGGAGGAAACCCTTCTCATCGTATCCTTTCGGCTGCTAAAAGATTAGAATATTTTCCGCCGCGGAAAATTTTTGCCTACCAAGATCGAGTTATAAAGGTTCCACATTCTGACTTTGGAATCAATGGGGTCCACATATATGGTGAGACGATCCGTACCGTTGAGCATTGAACGTTGACTTGTGGTTTGCCTTTGAGGCGGCCGTGGAGGCGGTGGTCTACCAGGCGGCCAAACTGGATTGGGCCGGGCAGGTCCGGGTTCACGAACCGGCGGGGATTTAACTGTATTTGGTAAGACGGGAACGGCAACTCGTCCGGAAAGGGCGGATTGGGGGGCGGCGGAAAGGGCGGCGGCGGAACGGGCGGAGTTGGCGGCGGCGATCGACAGCAGCGGACTGACGACGGTGGTGGCTGGAGAACGGTGGAGGGAAGCGGCGGCAGATAACTACTGTGGTGCTCAGTGGCAGCGGTGACGGACGGCGGCAGCGATGGCGACTGGCTGCAGACGGACGACGGTGGGCAGAAGGCGGACGATGGCGGAAGGACGGGGGCGACAGATGAAGGTGGCGGATGAAGGCGACAGCGGATGACGGCGTTGGTAGATGACGGTGGTGGCGGTGGTGCTGCATAACTGACCCTTGCAGCCTCTGCTTCGGAGAGATAAGAGGAAAAACCTTAAATGACTCTCTCTACCTTCGTCTCCATGGTTACAAGAGTATTGATAATTTTTCTCCAATGCTAAATAAATAAACAAAACTTAAGAAGGGAAATTGTGCCTTAATGGCCTGGGCCGACACAGACTTGCTGACCCGGCTCTTCGCCCTCCTGAGGGCATCCACTTCCTTCAGAAGATCAAACTCAACCCCGTTCCTCTTGAGCTCCTCCACGCACCTCTTCAGCAGTCGCCCACCTTCCTCCTCCCTCCGCAACAAGCTCTCCGCCTGCTTCTCCGCTGTCTACTTGCACTGGATGGCCCACACCATCGGCATGGAGCAGGCCAGAGACACCACGCTGGGGATCCAGAAGCGGCAGCGGTCGAGGCGCAGCAGAGGAAGAAAATCTCCCCACGGAGGCCGTTGAGGTGTCAAAATAAGAAGGTTAGAAATTTAAAGTGTAAAAAGCTTCTAAGACGCCTTACATAGTTTCTATATTATCTGAGGTTGAACAAATAAATATAGCCTTTAATTTCTAAGATATATATTTGAAATTATCAATTTTGAGATATTTTATATGAAAATTGTTTGTTAAAAAATAATTATAAATGTATCTCTAAATAAAATAATGACTTAAAATTAAAATAAATCAAACTAACCTCAAATAAAATATGAATGTGAGGTAGACTAATGAACTCGCTTTAGAAGTTAGATATGTCATCGTGATGCAATCAAATTTATGTAAATAATATTTATAAAACCTCACTCTTTTGTTTAGGATAAGTAAGGGTCTATTCTTAAGGTGTGTGGATAATGGGACTAAGAATTTTACTTATCTTATTATTATATATATATATATATAATGAAGATTGTGAAGGGTGGAATTAATCTAACAAAGGTAAAGATAAGAGAAATGAAAAGTGTGACAAAGGAGAGAGAATAAATCTAACGTAATGAAATGATAGAACAAATGATAAAACTAGTTTCAACTAAGAGTTAATCTATTTATAAAAAAAATTAGAAGGACGCCCCAAGTCTAGATTTTGTACAAACCTCATTATGCGTCAGTCATAAGCCAAGTGATGCTTGATCTACAATAATCTTGATACTCTCTAAGTAGTCTCTTCTCTATGATGATCTTGGGCATGAGAATGTTGTTGACCAAGTCTTGATTTCTCTTCTTTTTCCTTCAACTAACCACTACTAGAGAGAGAGTTGAAAAGCACCCTTCAAAAAGGGGGCGAGATGTCTTAAACCTCTCAAGAATTAGGCCCCTCTAATAGATGGTTATAATTAATAACCGACTCTCTTGATGAATAGTTTAAATTCTTTAATGAGGGTGACGTTTTAATTCTCTTCTTAATCTCATCTTAAAGTGTCTTAAGATTGGCAGTCTAGATCTCATCTCTTGATAGTCTTTTTAAGTCTAAATAGGCTAAGCCAAAGTGACATCTTTTTTAGGCCCATAATCATATTAGGCCGACCCTCTCCATAAGACTTAGGCTTTTCCTTAAGCTGAAAACTTGAGTTTCTTCCATTACTTCCAACTCATAATAAGAGTTCACCTAAATTCTTGCAATCAAATAATTATTGAGAAAATATGAAAGAATCATTACTTGAATTCATAAAAGTCAAGTAGGGTTAGTCTCATAATATAAATAAAATAATATGTATTATGACTTAAATGATAAAATCTTATGAATATCATAATGAGTTAGTAACACATATATAATTATATTCTCTACCTATTAATTAGTATCTATATATAAGATATTAATGCATAGATGTAAATATTAATTTATAATTATTATAGACATGATCATATAACTATCTTACATTATTACTTCAGTACTATATGATAATCTATAATAATTTTTCAATTAATATTCAATAATATTTATAAAATTCTCAAGAATAATTTATATAGTTTGGATTCAAGGATATTTAGGAAAATAGAAAAGCTTATCATGTTTGGATTCAATTAAGTAATTATGAATAAACAATGATTAAAAGTGATTCTTTTGAGTCTTAGATATCTAGTTACTAGTTAAACATTCATAGCAATATTTTACTTCAAGTATTTAAATAAAATCCAATTTCCAAATTATTACTTTTCATTAGTTTAATTTTTTTAATTATTAACACTTTTCACAAAAGTAGATAACATAATGATTTATAAATCCAAATTCATCATATAACTATAATTGAAACTATGAGCATCATATATGTTCATCGAGTGACAATGTAGGCCCTTGATATCATTATTACTAATTCTCCATGAATTTATAATTATTTAGTTTCAAGTTAACATCATGAAAATCACCCAGGTTTAATATATAAATATACAATATTATTCATAATTCTATTGATTAATTTATCTTGTGTGTTTGTCCTCGTCAAAATCTTTTAGGATAATTAAGGCTCCTAAAGCTTCCATAAACTAACAAGATAAGTCTTACTTTTCATTTTTTGGATATCAAAATCTAACAACACAAAATTTCTTGAAATAAAAAAAAAAAGAGTAATTACCAAATTACGTTGCCACCTCGGTAGTTATATCTTGTATGATTAAAAGAGAGTTGAGCACAAGGACTTATCTTTCCTCTTCTCGTTAGATGTTGGATTGATCAAAGAATGTTGTGTGTTGATTTCACTGGGCGAGCTCCCTTTTCCCTTGATGGAGGCCTGATTAAGAGAGATGAGTGGATGAAGTTCAAGTTGTTCGTTCTTCTTCTCTCTTTTTTCTTGCCGAGAGTCCCCTTCACGCAATAGAAAATGAAAACAAGGTAAGATAATCAAGCAGAAAAAAACCTCCTGCCTTCGTGATCGACCAGAGTATAGAAGCGTGATACTGGTCAGGAAGCTTCGCTTCTTCTCGAAAACCCTAGCTACAGACACGGTGCTTCTGAACCACTGTGGATAGATGCCTCTTGAATGCTTCCACTTGCATGAAAGGTCAGTTGAAAAAGTGGCGCCGGTTTTATAGCCGACACGTAGAAGGGCATTTTCGGAACTTCCTCCCGTAACTTGAGCTCGGGAACTTACATCCGTTACTAATGCGCGCAAATCACATCAGCTGTTGCAGGTGGCTGAGGGAGACCTTTCAGATACGTTGACCGGGAGGAGCGAGATCCCAACGCCGATCCCTCTCTCCGGATGAAGAATCCATTTTCAATTGCAGGTCCGTGGTCAACGCATAGGATCTTTGTTAACATCAACATCAACATCAACCTCAACCTCAACCTCAACAATGACGGGGTGTGTGGGCCAGAAGACAGGAAACCTAGTAAAGAGTATGATAAGACTACTTAGATAAATTCTTTTGGGGCAGAGAGGAGCAGGAGCCTGGTACACTCATCTCTGAGTCACAAAGATGGGCGAGCTTCGTCTTCTCGGTCCAAATGCCAGTAAACGTGTGGAAACGACTTTAACAGGGAGACCTTCGTTTTGGTCATCTTCCAGGCGCGAGTCAGGCCAATGGTTTTCTTCAGTGGAAACCGAGAGCGTGATGAAGACTGTGATCAGCAATAAAATGAGGAATAGAATATGTGTGGGGAATGATGCTCGTCGGATTGAGACCGGGAGGAGAAACGCCAATTTTAATTTCCAGCCCGTTCTCCCACCTGAATTATTTTCCGGGGATGAACTGATGGTGAGCTGGAAGACGGCTGGGGGCTTGAGGGTCTGGTCGTTTGCATGGCCGTGTCTCGCTGACATCAGCGCTCTCTTTGAACATGGCAAGAGTCTTCTGGATTCCTGTTTTATCTTGTTATTTTATTGCAGAGAAGAGGATTCAGATGCGGAGCTTTTCAAACAGTTACTCGCGCTGGTTGGGCGGTTTCCCAGCTCCTCCTCCCTTGCCCGTGATATATCTGTCTTCGCAGAATCTCCGTTATCCCGCTTTCCCAGCTCGGCGTTCTCATCTCTGTATAGAGGTACGGGTTGTCATCTCCAACCAGCACACAAATCATTACCACTAAATCATGGCTTCAAGTTAGTTTTAATATCTAATTGATTTACTCAATTTTGAAAAATCATATTGTCGATCACAATTTTTTGAAAATTAACGAATATTATTTGAATTTTAATTTTAAATTTTTTTTACTACCAAAGTTATGACTTTACATGTTGAGACAGTGATTCAATATATTTCCGTGATAATCATAATTTTTTTGATGTGATTTAAATAAATTTCTATTGTAAATATATTAATTTATTTTGAGATATATTTTGAGTTGTATTATTGAAGTGACATGCTTCAGATATATATCTGGATGCTTAACGATCATGTATATTAATTTCTTATGAAAAATATCTGAATTGTTAAAGGTTGTCTTATTAGTTTCTAATTGTTCACATTTCCAACTAATTTTATGATTGAAACATTGAGAGACTACGAAAAAAGGAAAGATTTTTTTACTGAGATTTCCTGAAGAGTCTAATTGATATTTTCTACAGAAATTTCTATGCAAATTTAAGAGTTATTCCACTGCTTATCGAGTTACAAGAACACAACAAATTGAAGAATGAAATTCAAGTTTCATGAAATCTTCCTTGAAGAAATCAGGGTGCCTACATCATGTACATTTAGCCAACTTCCTTACAAGAAGAGGATAGTAAAAAGAAAATCTTTATCATCATCCTCTTCATCAAGTTTCCAAACACAATTTAACTCAATCCTTTCAAATGGAAACAACTCATAGTAAAATCCATCCTAATATTTTTTAGAAAACTTATGATTAAATCCTGATTTAATCACTTAATAGAGTTGAACCCAACTCTATAATTGTATGTTGGTTTCATAGAGTCAGAAATCTAGAAGAGAATTTCAAAGTGAAATTTGCAAGAAGTGAATCTGAAAATGAATAGCTTTGTGGTGAGCATTCACTTTAGTGGAACCCAAAAACGAGATTATTCTTAGAGAGTGGATATAGGTAGAGGGCCGAAGTACTTTAAAAATATCAAAGTAATTCAGATTCAGAACTCAAAATATCTTAGGATTAGAAATAAAAAATTAAATAAATTAAGAAGAAGTTATCTGAAGTTAAATCTAGTATTTTTTTAATTCAATTAAAGTTATACTTATCCATAAAAATATATTTACTTATGAGTAAATTTCAAAGAGAATAAGCATAACTAGATTTGGTAATTGATCTTATGTGTCTAACATCATCAAAATATGATACATTTATTACTTCAATAAGGTAGACTTGGTATGACTTAGCGCTAGCAAAGTGGATGACCAAGCATGTTGAGTGGGCAGTATGGTGTGAGGTGTGCCCAACAAGTAGCATGAGGCAAGGCACACCAAGTGGGAAGTATGGTGTGGGGTGTGCCCAATGAATTCCATGATGCAAGATACACAAAGTGGGTGGTATGACATGAGACATGACAAGCAGATTATGACATGTTACAGTTACATGAAAAGTGGTTTAAAAGTGGTAGTGGTAGCCATAGCAGTTACATGCATGATAAGCACACCACTATGAACATAGTCAAGGTGACCATGTCTATGTGGTTAACTAGGTAGTTAATCATGTATGTATTCCACTCACTTATAAGGAGGGCCTGATTTATTGGGTAGACTTGGAAGGAAGAGAGGTCTTCCCTCATGGATGTTATATCCAAATCCCTTGAGCAAGCTAAGGCTCATTTCGCTCAGCTCAGAAGTCCTATTCCCAGGTCCTCTTCCTTTGTTATTTTAATCGAATTTTTTTTAAGCTTTTCATATTGTCAAGGGAGTCTGCTTGATGTTCCAACAAAGACCAGGGTGCACACATTGAGTGTTTAGGACGTACATCCACAATAAACATATGACATTAGGTTCCAAATGAGCCTTGAGTGGCTATGCACTCTAAATACAAGGTTATACTGTATTTAGAGAGATAGAGAGAGAAAGTGAGCGAGAGAGAGAGAGAGAGAGAGACTTGTAAGCCATCATCCAAGTACGATGATAGGGTGCCAAAATCGAGGGGGCTGTATTTGTTATCTATATTTTTTTATTTACAATTTTCTGTGTTTCACCTAGGGTTTTTTTTATTTTCTTAGGGTGCCAAAATTTTCATGCGCTATGTGGGTAGGTATGCTTTGTGTCAACTAATTTAGGTCAACTCACAAGGCAAACACATCATTCAAGAATCAGTAAGGGCATGATCTTTTTCATGGTTCAGCATTTTGTAGCCTATATCCACTTATCAACGATTTCTACCATTCATATTCACTATTATCTTCAAGAAAGTAAGAACTTAAATTCATAGCATTGCTAAATCATGCTAAAAAATAAATTTCACAAGTCTACTTCCTCACACTAGACAACAAGGATCCATCTTGCCTTTTATGTTGTTATCATTACTCCACTAAATACCTTTCACATATTACAAAACCAAATACTTATGAATGAATTTCATAGAGTAAAAACTATTTGTTTCATGGTTTTTTTAATACTTCAAGAAGCTTAGGCGTTGTTTTGAGATTCAGATGACTGAGGTTTAATTAGTCAAAGATATTATACGTTGACTCTTGTTTGGACCTAAAAAAATATGTGTAGTCAACCTACTTAGCTTGCTATTTCTGGTTGAGTCATACCACGTGTTAGTAAGAAATTATTTGATCATTTTGATGTTTTCCTGCGTCAAGATTCATTGCAAATGATCATAGATGCTCCAGCACAAATTAATTTTCATGTGTCATATCTCACAAGGGATTTTCATTTTTCTCTCTCCTAAGCTTGTCTTGTTAGTTTCTAGGTCAATTCATGTCTACACACACATTTTATGGTGACTTCCTCTCCCTTCAAATGACTCTATGATAGCTTTACAGACTCATTAACTTGACTCACATGGGTTGACATACATAGGGTTTGAATCAATGCTTTCTTTCTATAATATATTTTTTTCTTTCCAGAGAGAATGGCAATAGTACTGCCTCCTAGTTGCCAGCTTGTCTTCCCCTGTTCTTTCTCTCCATCCATGTAAACCTCCTTTCCCAAAGTATTGGCCTTGCAATGCCCTTCTAGCCGCCCTCCATCAACTATGTGCTCTTTTATCTTAGTCTTTGACGATCACCCTCTACCACTTCCGTGCCCTCCCCCTGTCATACCATCCCACCTTCTCCATTTGGTGGCCTTTACCCATCACTCCCTTCTATTCACTTAACTTCCCATTCTATAAACCAACTAGTTTATAAGTTTCTGCCCATAAAGAAGCTCCCAACACATTGAATACCACCAATAAACGTTTAATGCTGCATGAAAAAACATTAACCAAAAGGCAGAGATGAGGGAAACTTTCGTTCCTTGGTCTCATATTTGGACTTAAACTGTTGCACCACATCTTACTTTATTCCTCTTTCATGTTTATGGACTCTAACCTAGACTTGGCCTAAATCTTTGTCGCCTCTTTGCTTAAGTGAGCAAAGTATTGATGCACATTGCCATGAGAGTGAAAAACACTGAATGCCCTTCTCGTGCTCGACTATGGGTAATGTGATTCTTCCAAGGTCATATGTAACACTCACTAGAGTACTTCAATTTGACTAGGGAAAATAATTTAGAGGATAGAAGGCTATATGACTATGGACAAGCATTTGTGCCTGACCTCGCTCAAACTCATGTGGTACAACTCTTTGAACAAAAGGTGATTTAATTTTTGAGGTATGAAGATTGGTGTATCAATATATAATAATCATATATTGATTCAATGCATTATATGAAGATAGGTGCTTGATGGCAAATGCATGACTTCTATCTTAATACTATCTTTAGAGATCAACCTTTTTCTTTATTGAAAAGTGATAAATTATCATTTTTCTGTTTGACTATCGTCAAAGATACCCTCAATTAGACATGCACTCTATATTCTTACACCATAAAACATCCGTTTACTAGATATAATATTTTACTAAAATAATATATTTTGTGAAAAAAAGTTTCCCTATAAATCTGGTAATCATCTATTTATTAACATTCTCCTTATCATCAGAACTTTGAATTAGAATTGAGATTTGACCTTGGGAAGATTGACATGGGAACATATGCTAGAAAATAATTGTTTTACATGATAACACTACACTTCTAGTAAAACATGAACCCACAAGTCTACCAGGGAAAAAAAAATCGACAATTTCCATTTCCAAATTGAGTGGAACACTTTCCAAAATATTCACATAAAGAAATCCATATATTCTTATATCTTAAAAATATGATCTCTTATGCATCTCTAATAGATTAATTTCTATGTACCATTCTTTCCCTTGTGATTATACCAGTGCAGTCAACAATTCTCTGGCTGGTAATTTCTCATTGATAATGCTTCATCATCTCCAACCCATTTTTAGTTGTGTTTACCTTGTACGCAAGTAATTACCTTGGACCTAAATATACTTTTTTTTTTTACCCATATGATGGCACCTAAAAGTCAACTTATCCATATGAGGTACTATAATAGGAGCTATCCATCCAGCCATTATCTACTTTGAGGTGAACGACTCAATAACTCTGCCAAAGTCGAAGGCCAGAATTGTACTAGGGCTCACCCAAAGTGAACAACTAACCAACATCATGAGGCCTGGACCACCTTCTGGGCCTTCTAAAAATGGCCTGGACCAAACCCCATCCACTCTCAATCATGAAAGATCCACCTTGATCATTGATAATTTTCTCAGGAACTTCAAAGGGAATCCACTAATTAATAGAAATCACTAGAAGAAGATATCATGATTGGATGAGAATCAACAGATACAGATGTCTTCTTCTCCTTTTATTATATAGCTAAGAGAGTATTATAACAGAGACTGGTGGAAGGTCCAGGTGCGGTCTGGGTATGTCATAGATTAGAGTCCATAGGTCTACTTACCTTTTTGCACTTGGATTTGAAGAGTCTTGTACTGTTGCCTCTCTCTTTCTGCAGCCAGTGGACGGCAAAGAAGAGGAAGAGAAGAGCCCGGAAGCCAGCAGATCATATCCATATGTCGGAGGTGCAGTCGCCTCCCGGGTACCTCATCTCATGGGCGAGTGAGGGGCCCTCAGGCTCCAAGCCAAAGTCAACAAAGAAGTCGGGGTTGACCGCCAGCCCACCCTCCTCAGTGTTCACGTCTAGCTGCAGCATGTGGGCCCCTTCCTGGACGAGCTCCGGGTAGAACTGCCGATCCCACACACTGAAGAGGGAGTTCGTCACATATAGCCGCTTCCCGTCCAAGCTCAGCTGGATCATCTGTGGTCCCCCCCGCAACCGATTCCCCTGCGATTTCCACAAACAGAATAGTCAAACCTTCTGTAATTTCAAAGATCGGGTTACTTTATTTAGTCTCGTTTGATTCAGCTGATCTAATCTGATCCATATCTGGTCATACTAACCTTGACTTCTGGGACCTCAAACTGGGTCTCTTTGCCCTCTTCATCCACGGCTGACACGTCAGCACCCTTCCTGATCAGCCCACCGACCCAGACCTGGCCGGTCAACACGGGCTTGGAGGGGTCCTCGATATTGTACTGCCGGATGTCCCCGTGGAGCCAGTTCACAAAGTAGAGGAAGCGGTCGTCCAGGGAGATGAGGAAGTCCGTTATCAGCCCTGGCATCTCCGGCAGAATCCAGTTCTTCACCTTCAGCGGTTTCACCGATATCACTACCTGCCAATGGCAATGCCAAATATGGTCAATAATTTCTCCGCCTGGCTGAAACAAAGTTTCAAAGGATAGTTAAGAGCCACTGAAACTGTGGTTAAAGTATGACTCCCCGGTGAATGGAAAATAATTTCTTCCCCGGATCAAAATATGTTCTGAGGTTAATCTGATTCGGGGAAAATAACTTGACCACCTCATAATAGGTAATTAAGGCCCATTAAATCTGCAGTCAAACTTTTCTTTCCGATGAATAGAATTAATTTAATCACCGGATCAAAACTAACTTCAAGCCTAATTTGTTCGGGAATAAGGCCTTGATCATAGTTTTAATGAACCTTATTTAAATGAGTAGTAAAGAATTAAATTGCCCAGCTCAAAATAAGCTTAAGGCTAAATAAAACCTAGACCTCAGTTTTTAATGGCTTCTAAGTAATAATTAAGAGAAAATAAAACATCATTCAAAGTTTTATTGCCAAGGAAAGGTAAGTAATTTAATTGCCCAGCTCAAAGTAAGTTTAAGGCTACTCCCATTGTGAATAATACCTTCACCATAGTTTTAAATGGCCCTCAGTATTATATAAGAGCCACTAAAACTGTAGTGAAGGTACCATTTCTGATGAAATGGCACATAATTCAATTTCTCCGACATAAAAATACGTCTAATTATGGGTTATCAAAACTGGGATCAACGTATTGTTCCCAATAAATGGTAAATAATTTAATTTCCCAACTCAGAATAGGTTTAAGGCTAATCTGGTTGTGTAATAATGCCTTCATCACAGTGCTAATAGCTCTGAATTATTCTGGGTTATTCAATTGATGTCTCATCAGATTGCAGTCTGGCGTTAAAACAACTCTGTAACCGTTGTAATAAGATAATATGGATAGCTGCTCATTATAACCACTGGAAGGATGCTACAGCATCACAGGTTCAATTTATATAATCAATATGGGACTATTCTTAATCCATATAGAGCAGGAGAGAAAGACATGAAACTAGAGAAAAAACAGGGGAGATTGGTATAAGATACCTCGTGACTCCATGACCCATCAGAAGTCTTGAAGAATCTGATCATGTTGCTGCTCAGAGCAGAGCCGACGAAACCAGTGTCCTTGGCCGGGTCATGGAGGAATCGGGTCTGTCAACAAAAGTCAAAGGTGACATCAGTGGGGAGCAGTGTTGCATGAATTTTGAAGGATTATTCGCAAATTTGGACTAGTTCAGGGGCGCTGACTTCCAAGGGCAGGAGCCCCGAGGCCCCAAGGTCAAGAGTCTGCTTCAGTTCCCCGCCGGGCCAGCTATACACACTCAAGTGTCTCCCGTACAGACCATCGGCAACGTGCTGGAGGTCAAATCCCTTTGAGAAAGCTTCAGGGGCCCCCCATGAGGAGCTGATCATTGTCTGGTGTCTGGGTTGATACCAGAAGTCATACCCAAACAGTGGGCTGTGGCCTGGCTTTTCCCATCTGGCATCAAAAGAAATTCTCAGATCGGACAGAAATTTCAAATTTTCAATATCTTCTTCTGCTAAAGACAATCAAAGAAGTCAATGATCACAAAATCTCATGCTCACAGAGTGCTCAGATTATCATGATGCTTTTCCAAGTAAAAAATTTTAAAAAAAAAACATAGATAGTCCCACTTGATTATTACAGATATAAATATGCGGTTATGAATAAGATCTACCTTCCTTTGACTTTGAAATCTGAATCCAGGAGGAGGAACCCGCTCCCCTTGGCATTCCCATCCTTGTCCCCGAGGCAGGATATCAGAATATCACTTGATGCGAGGCAGTGGGAGGTGTGAGGAAAAGCCAATCCAGTTTTCTCCTCGATCTCCTCAGGCTGGACGACCTTGTGCAGGGATGGAGCTCTCGGGTCGTCCGCCGTGTTGATCACATAGATCCTGCTCGACCTGAAATAACCCAAGAACAATCATCGTTATATCTCCACCTAACTCAAAGTCAGGATCTGTAGTTCAACAACTTCTACCTCGAATAAAATGTGAGTATTTCTTGCTCTGATGTAAAGGAAACTAATAAATAATTTCCGTTTAAGATTGAAAAGAAAATAACTTGCAGCAAGTGGAAGCAGCAAAGAATAGGCTAGCTTACAGCAAGGAAGGGAGGATGAGGAATTTTCTGGCCACTGAAGGATCGCCATGGCAGGAGCTGCAGGCGTTCCAGCCAGAGTGATGCAGCTCGTCACCCACATAAGGGACAGGAAGCCTGTGAATGACTGTCGAGTAGGTAGGTGAGGTGGGGTCCACGTCGACAGTCGCCAGGTAGTCAGGCTTCCCTCTCCCAGATCCTTGCACCAGAGAAAGATGAGCGTGAGTGGGAGGGAGTCAAGTCAACCTTTCCCTAAGCAGCTATTTGGATTGGAACTGCAGTGGCAGAGGAGGTATGGTGACTGTTGGATCAACGAATGGAGGGGAGAGGGAGAGAAAGAACCTCGACAGAATGAAGCAATGACAAATAAACTTAAAGTTCTTTCACTAATTTTAGGATGATGTATAAGAGAAATGATGATTATTTGTAGAAAATTATGGAGATGTACTGAGAAAATGAATAAATGTAGAACTGTGGGAAAGAATAACGAGCAGAACTATGAAACAGGGGAGGGGAGAGAGAGAGAGACGTTGTCATTTGCTGCATGAGAATTGGACCACAGAGCACAGAAAATTTCCATTGTAGACAGTTTGAGTAGCTCTAAATTCGGGGTAAATCTCAGGCACGTTTTTGAAAAACGAAAAAAACAATGAATTCAGTTATTTTTCTCTTGCATACAGATGATTGGAGAATTGGGTATCCCGAAACTAATTCCAGAAGATACGAAATGCGCCATGAATCATCAAGAGACAGAGAGAGAGAGAGAGGGGCATAATATTTCTGAACTGTAAGGAGCTTAAGGTTTCTCGGTGACGGATCGATGCAGAGCTTTATCACCAGTCAAGTGAAATCCTGAGGCTAAAAAATCAGAAATAAATGAAACCTGAGTTGACTATTGGAATCTCATGGAAGAGAGTGCCCCAGGATAGATCCAAAATTGGACGAGCGTAGGGTCGTTCGCCGTCTGTTCCCACATTTCCGGTGTCGCAACTAGGATTCCCCAGAGGAAAACTACATGATTAAGCACAGGAGAGAAAGAGCGAGAGGAAATCGGGGCGATCGTTCAACAGGAAACACATCATGGTCAGTTTCTCTTGGGGTTCCTCTCTCCCACTCCCTCCCGGTGGGGAATGTGCAAGAGCAGACGGGAATCCGATTCTCGATCAAAGATTAGACAGACAAACGGATACTCGAAGTTAACGAGGGAGTTCCATGTAGAGATGATCATCTGCGTGTGACGATACCATTGTAAACACAGGTGACGTAGAGCAGGCCCTCCCGGGGCCCCTCCATGGCCGCCAGAGGGGAGGCGTACCCTGGCCCGCCGTTGGCGGCACAGCAAGCCCCGCTGGTGGCGTAGCTGGGCTCGACGGGGGTCGCCACCTTCTCCACCGCGGCGCTGGCCATGCTCTTCTCCCCGCGAAACTCCTCCTCTTCCCCGCCTGAGCTGCTCTGCTGATGATGGGGCCGGAGAAGAAGGTCTCAGGACGGAGAGAACGTGGGGGATCCCCTGCGCAGGGGCGTGGGCGTTTTGTAGAAGGGGAAAGAGAGAGGAATCAGTCCAGGTTCGATGGACCGTAGAGCAAACTGCGGGCGCGCCCCCCCTAGCTTTCAGGAGGAGAGAGAGAGAGAGCTGACGAGAGAGAAAGAAACAGTTGACGAGAGAGAGAGAGAGAGTTGACGACACAGAGAGGCAGAATGAGAGAGATGAGATCGCTAGCGTAGCATGACGCGCCATCTTTGTCATATCCACGTGGCAGAAGACCATGGAACAGGACAGGTATTCGCTAAACAGAATCCTTCAGCAGTTTACGTGGCATAATCTGCGATCGGTAATCTGATCCGCTTCAGAGTATACACATGGTCCGTGCATCGTGCATAGTAAATGTCGAGATTGCAGATTCCTAAAAAATCAACACAAGATTCACGGTCCATAGATCACGTGGCGCTTATGGAGACTACCTTGCCCCCCTCTAAGACTAAATTGGATATATATATATCCAAATGAGCTTAAGACGAGAAAATAAACATCCATTTACATATGCATGACATACATAAAAGAATCCTCTCTCTCTCTCTCTCTATCTATCTATTTATCTGCCTCTATCTCTCTCTCTCTCTCAACAAAAGCTTGAATTTTAGCCTGTACAATAAAACTTTGCTTTTTCATATATCATGTTAGTAACCATATTAATTCCAAAGTGAGCCTAAGAAATTTATAGTAAGCTTGAGTCTTTTTTTTTCAAATGAAGATCTATCTATATCTTCATACAGTTAATATTTTCTCATAATATGCCATGTTGCATGTGGTCATTAACGATACTTTTGGCTGCCATGTTCATACCATGTAACCTCAATGAAGGCTTAAATCCTAATATTTAGGTTGAGGAGAGTAAATCTTTACTAAAATAGTCAAATTAGATGGTATCATGGTCTTACATTTGTGCTTGTTAAATCAAACTAAATCATGATCTTTTCACAAGACTAAGTAGGAACCAAGAGGAAGAGGGAGTGAGGAGAGACTAGGATTTCTATTTCAAGATGGGACAGAATAAAACCAATTTCATGGCAGCTAATGATAAACTATAAGATTCAGGAGGGTCAACTTTCTATGGATTTGACTTGGTTGATGATCTATAAGAAAGTTATAGCTTTCTTTTAGATTTTTTGATTTTGAACATGTTCAAGATATATTTATTGATTGGTTACAACATATTAATATTTCTTTTAACTACAAGCCATTTATTATTCAAAGCAATGAACAATACTTTGAAAAGGTAATTGGACACATTAAATCTATTTTGTTGACTAAATGGGTGACCAATGTATTGTTATTTGGGGCATACATTTCTTCTCAATTACTGTCCTTCCCCAAAATCAAACAATGAAAATAATACATATTTGAATGAAAAACCTATGAACTTGTAAGATTTTATCTGGCTATCAAGTATTGTAATCTAGCTCACTCTTATCAAAGATATTACTTTATACATAGATTTAATAATGTCACAAAAAAAATATCCTAGTAAAATATAATTTTTTGATCATCAACAACCATATAGATTGATGTATAATGCCAATGAGAAAGTTGATTAAGAAGGCATTGATTGAGGACATACTGCCTTTTTTCATTCTTCTTTGAGAAAATGAGCTCAAGAATAAAGCATAGAGTGTTGATCCAAGTGGTGGAGCAATTAGCAGCTAAATGCTGGAATGAGGAAATTGGGCATAACAAGCCATGAAACCTTTAAATAGAATAGTTTTGAAAGGGGTCTTCTGCAATAAGCCTCATCTACCAAGTTGGCCAAAGTCAAACCATGCAACATGGTGAAAGGAGTGCATTAAACAGTGAAGGAGATCAGTGAAGCTAACCCTATAACTTTCTTCACTTGAGCATAGAAATCTTGATGAGGCTGATAAGAGAGAAGGTGATTGGAATGTGGCTCCATATAGAGATGATAATTTCTCACACACCATGTATCACATCCCTGGTTTAGGTGGAGTATATATAGTAATGGGTTTTAGTCCAAGTAGTCAAACTTGTGATAGGTTATTGAGTCAACAGCAGCCAACATGGCAATGTTGGAGTCAAAGCGTTTGGTCAATGCATTGACATCTATTGTTTGTGGCAACGACCAGGTATCATTGTGCTGAGGACATAGATGAAGCTAAGGTCTCTTTTAAAACGTAAAGACTTGTTCTCTACAAATATCAGAGCTGCTCCAAAAGTTTCATCAGACGCCTTTGGCTTCAATCTCTGATCTCATCAGCCGTGATGGTAGACCACCCACATCTTCTAGTGACAGGCTTTACCCACACATCACTCTAACGTAGATAGGCAAGGAGGGAGAGAGAGAGAGGCTGAGATGCAGGCAAGCATGGAAAAGAGACAGAAGCTTGTGAAGGGACAGTTCGTCAACGTTAAGGTAAATATAATATACGGATAGATGATGTAAATGCCATTCCGTCTTATCTCATATTCCCACAATTGTGGGGCTGACGAGTGTGAAGGGCATAAAGACGAGAAAGACCTTTCATCTGAGTTGAGTTGATGTGGCCTACCTATGAGTGAGAGAGAGAGAGAGAGAGAGAGAGAGAGAGAGAGAGTCAAAGAGAGAGAAACACAGAGAGAGAGAGAGAGAGAGAGAGCGCAGATGGCTGATCGTCGCCATCCGGATTACCCTATTCCACCGCTATTTGGTCGATCATTTTTTCTTCATAAATATTGGGCAAGAGGGGAAAAAGCATGTCAGAGGAAGTCTATGGCCGTCCAAGAAACCCCCACAGTTCAGCGAATCTGCACTCGAGGGAAGGAAACAGAGAACAAAGACCCCTCCCCAAGCAAACAGACCCAGTCCCCTCCGCAAGCTTATTTCTAAATCCGGTAAAAAAAATTACAGTCCTCCCCTAACCAGGCTCGCTCGCACAACCACCGGCGGCGCCCCGACAGGCCCTCCAAGGCCCAACCCACTGAAGCCCATGAGATCTGGCGGCGCCGCCTGCCTCAGCCGAGGAGGTCTCGAAACAGGTTCGGGTTCTGGCCTGACGGCACCACTCCCAGCTGCCTCTGCAGAGCGTCCTTCTCCAGAGAGTCCTGGGGGTTGGGCCCCTTCTTCACCACCGGCGAGCTCGGCGCCGCCGGCCCTACCAAAGAAATCTCCGCCAGAGGGTTCTTCCCCGGCAGAGAAATCTCCGCCAGACTCGCCGGCGGGTCTGCATGGAGTGACAGAAGATCAGCTGCCACCGCGCCGACGGTTGAATTCTGGCTCGAGGCAGCCGAGGCTGGCCCGAGAAGGCCCTCCAGCTGTTGGAAGGGATCCACGGCGGCGGCGGCGGCCGGCGGAGGAGATGGTTCTCCGAAGTCGAGCAGGTCGCCGGCGGGAGGCGCCGGCGGAGCTGCAGGTGCTACCACCGTCGCCACTGGCTTCACGGCTCTGCGCCCGGCGGCGGGTGGGGCCGCCGGCGGCGGCTCTCTTCTTGCAGACGAGCCCCCGAACAGCGACGCTGCCAGCCTCTGCTTCTCCGCTGAGACCTCCACTAGCGGGTTCCTCCTCGAATCGTACGAAGAGTCCCTCGCCTGAGCTCCCGCCGCCGCCGCAGCGCCGTTGGCGTTCGCCACTCCATTCGCCGGCTTCTGTGCAGAGGGAGCTGAAACAGATGGCGCAGAGGAAGAAGACGACGACGATGATGAGGAATAGGAGGGCCGGCCCCACTTCTTCTGAACTCCTTCCAGGCGGAGCCTGAGCCCGTGCTCCGCCGGCGACATGGCGGCGCCGCCCAGCGGCTCAGAAGGTTGGTGGGGCTCCGTAGAGAAGTAGGCCGACTCAGGGACGGCGACCAGGTCGGCGACAGGGGCGGCGGCGAGGAGGGCCGGCGGGATTGGCGGCGGAGAAGGCTTGGGGAGCTCGTAGGCCTCGAAGCGGAGGGCGTGAGAAGGGGCCTCAAGCTGATCATGAGCACCGTAATTAGAAATGTTCAAGGTTCCGGGTCTTTCGGACTCGGGAATGTAGGGCCTCGCGCCGTTCTGCAGAGACTGATTCACAAAGCTGTTCAAGAACGAGAGGCTCCTATCCACCTGCAACAAGAAGAAGAAGAAGGAGATCAGTGGCGATGGATCAAAAATGTCTTTCAAAATTGGGGAAATGTGAGAGGGAAGGGGCTTTAGGATGGCAATAATCTGGGGATCAGTGAAGGTTCAGGAAACAAAGTGGCTGCCCTTGATTATATTGCACTGACTTTGGGAAATCGGCGTATGATAAAGATTCATGTTCGTTTCCATCTCATGGGGATGTTCGCTTGGGATTTCTTGATGTGCATGGTCTTGGCGTGCATTTTAGGGAGATTCAGAGCCAGTAGATGTTAAGACCAGAAAATAAAGAATATGAAGATCTCAGCGGAGGCTCTGTACTCCAGAAAATACTTAAATTCATGATTTATTTTTAAAAAAAGGAAAACTACCGCTGCTGCTGCATTTTTATGCCAACCTAATTTCATTCAATGATGCCCATAAATAATAATTCATTCATGAAAAAATAGAAAATAAAGTACTTTCACCAATATTAGTAACATTATAGCTCTCAGAAGTCATTTCACACCATGTATCAAGTGATCCATATAGTTTTATGAAATTATTGTATAACTTCATGGGAGTTTCCTAGTACAATACGGTACGAATTTCATAATCCATGTTTATACTTTTGCCAAGCAAGTGGAATTGACCGCATTAAGTTGTTGAGATCAAAGATAAGGTAAATTATACAGCCACCTTACTATGTAATTTTGACCAAGCTAACGTGTTCATTCAAAATAAGATTACCCAGAAAGTATAATTTGACAATATTAAATAAATCCTGAGTTTTCTTGAATGTGTGCGAAAAAAAAGTGCCTAAACATAAAACGTATAACATCACCTAAAAATAGATAGTTAATGGTTTCCTCATGCAAACTATAAAACAAAGTCTTTTGGACATTTGGTTTCAAGGTTTGGATTGTATCACATGTGGATGGATAGCCTCTTGTGAACCAATTTCTAAAAGGAAAAAATTACCATTTGATGGGAGTTCTTCATCCAAATCATACACAACCAAGCTTGGAATCCAAAAAACTAAACATTGAATACTTTCTAAGCAGTCCATCTCCAATTATTTCTGTTGTCTTGGTTTCATTTCACCGCAACATGATGAAGGATATGAAGCAGATCAATTTATTCAATGATTTTCTATTAATTTGGTTCCTTGTTTCTTCTCGTTTACAATTTTCATTTTCTCAAATCTCGTAAATTTGCTTGTCCTTGTTCTCAGAAAATGTTCTAGATTTGCTGGAATCCTAAGCAAAGAACATAACATGCAGCTGTCCAAAAACTTTCCGATTTTTTTCATTCCCTGATTGAAAATCAGATGAAATAACCAGAATTCTATTATTTTTGAAATTTCCTTCCAAATAGAAGATTTAATCTGCACAAATACCGAAATGTTTAAAAATAGTTATGAGCTTGAACTTCGAAATGTTAAGATATGTTCACTGGAAGAAACTTTCATTCACTACCATTTATGGAATAAGTTTCCCTAATAATCCCAGCCCATGAAGACCTGTTCTCTCCTATACTCTTCATAACAATTTAGCAAAAAGTGCCAAATTGAGAGCACATGCATCTAGCAAGAATGGCGTAGATTATTATTACGAAAGGTAACAGCTGGTGAAGCAAGAAATAAGGAATAACCTCAATGTCTTCACAGCTTGCATCATAAGGCATTATCGTTTCAACAGCGCGAGCATCTAAGCCCAATAAGGCCTGCAGTTCATATGCAATCTGTTGGAGGTCTGTTGAATGAGACGCTGATAATTCGTCAATCAGGGATTGGCACTGCACAGCATTAAAAAAAAAAGGCTCAATCAATTTACCAGGTGGATATAAAAAGAAACTGGATAAGACACTAGCAGGTGGCGTTCAATCAAACATTGGACTTGGAACACCTAACTGCAATACAATAGAAATAATATAAGGCAAATAGTAAAGAATGATAATTCTAACAGCTCAATTTGCTAGGAATAATAATATTTCCAACTAAATAGCAAAAAAAGAAACTGTCCTGCGGGAGAAAGGCTAATTATTTTAATCAAAAAGAAGAATGGAAGCTAGAATACACATGGAAAGCAACTACGAGATACATCCCCATTTTGAGAATGTTTAGCATCGCTTTTACGTTTATTTCTGGTAAAAATAAGGGATATTTTCCCTTTACGCCAACAAATTGTCATCTTCCTCGCAACAAGTACAAAGAGTTGGTGGTGCCCTTTGGTTCAATAACTATCCCTCAGGTCAATTTACTAACCCCAATGTTCAGAACCTACCAAGCAAAAGAAAAATAGCTCAAAGATTTCCCTAAAATAACGAAGTAATATACAGAGTTCATGAATAAAGAATCAAGTCTCCATGACATGGACAGTCGTTGGATGAAAGAAAGAAAATCCCCCATGATACCAAAATGCACGTTGTCAAGCTAAATAATATGAAACCCGCCATCCAAGATGCACTAAATGCTGCGGTATTTCTTGAGCCAGCGGACCCTGAACTCTGTCCAAATAAATATATGGTTCTATTTACAGGTGGTTGGGCACCATATACCTCAAAAATAAAATTGAGGTATCACTGATATTATATTTCCTTTTCAGCATCTCAGACGACACAAAGACTTCATTAAACTTAAAGTAGGGTGAAATTTTCTGTAAGACCCTACGTAGAACATTCCGTTTCAAATTTTATGGGAAAAACTAGCTCTCGGGTCCTTCACAAAGCAAGACCATAGTATTGAAGGCACAAAGGACTCAAAGCAATTATTCTTATTTTGCACTGATGCAAGGTGAAAATTGATTGTTGAATAGGAGCTGATCAACTTTTCACAAGGAAAACCTAAGAACATGAAAAACCGAATACCACTTCAGAGATCAAAAATCAACTGCCCAAGTTTTAACAAAATTCGAAGAGCAAGAGGCGGTAACTAAAAACCTATAAATACATAACCATAAAAAATGTAGACCTTTGTAGTCATTAATTCAATGACCCTATACTGAAAGGTCATTTTTTCTGGAGCAGGAGGCTAATGAAAGACCTTAGAGGGAATATCACATGAAGATCATTTTTATCAAGCTCTAAGCAGAATGCTAAACCCGAAGATGAAGCCAACCATCCTCCACAAGAGAGACCATAGCACTTGAGTTACTCAAGATGACCAATAATTATTGTTTGCATGGTAAAAACTGATTATCGAGATGAAGCTAATCACCTCGTCACAGAGAAGACTAATCGATATCCGAACAAGTAGAAACTCTAAATGTCTTCTCTAAGAAGATAAAAAATACCTCAGGTAGCAGTTCTACTTTCCTCCCTGCAGCAATCTCAAACGCACAGATTTTCATAATAGCTGCAATTGCATATGCCTTCAAATGGAAAGATAATATCAGCTAAAACTATTCCAAAGGTTATGAGCCGCTAAAACCGAACGAAAAAAAGTAAAGGATACAAGGTAAGCTCTAATTATAAATATGAGAAAACCATGTAAAGGATAAACTCTCTTTAACCATAACTTAGATCCAACCACATGTTTGAAGACGGCAATAAAGATAAAGTGGTCGCATTGACTCAGAAGCTTAAAATTTAGAAAGCCATTTATCTGCCAGTGCAAGCTTCATACAAAAACAGTAAAGTTATTTTCTACCATTATAGTGTCAAGAAGTTATTAATCATCTCTGCAGTGGAACAAGCACAATGATTTCGTCACCCATTTCCCAACTCCCAAAAAGAATAAATTCATTTAATTACAAAGCAAAATGAAGTTCTATGAGGTAACAACTTCTCAAGAAAAATGTTGGAGAAAACCCTCACAACTGACCATAGTTTTACTTCTATTTAGAATACAATAAAGACCAACGAAATCCCTAACAGAATAATGGGGTAGTTCATTGCTTAAGAAACCAGATTATTCCAAAGCGGGCAGCTCAGATTGAGATTGAGCGACTTCTTCAACTTTCAGTTTACGGCATTTAAACAAAAAAGGAATGCCATTAGTCGAATTTATACATTGAAACCAGATTATATCTTTAGAATTTGTAACACAACAAACCTTTCTACATTGAAAAAATAGCTCACACCAGTATCATGTCCATGATTAACCTAATTTCGAGAGTAATGTTCTACATTCTTAGTTTCCCCCAGCCTGCTTCTCTAGCATCATAACAAAGATGAAGAAAAAGAAGATGACGACAATGATGATAATGATGATAATGAGCAGGAGGATGATGAAAACAATGAAAACAAGAGAGACAGAATGAAAAGGGAGATTAAAGATGGCCGCTGTCTATTAACTATCGTATCAGATATTCTCGGATCTGCTTGAGGATGACCCTTGCCGAGGTCTTTAAGGGTTATTACAGGGCGACTACAGGGATGACTACTGTATGTGACCATTTTTCAGTCTGTATAACGAACAATGATGCCATCCTTGGCGAGCACAGTCACTTGACACTGGAGCAAATGATGTCTGCTTTTGGGAAGTTTTCTGTGTTTTACTTGTAGAATAAGAATTTTTTAAAAAATCTTTCTTCCTGTCTTGTACAGATCCGCACGTGAGGATTGGAGGCAGCGGACAATGAGGGATTAAAGTATAACTGGTGCCAAATTATGTAGAGAATATAGGTCAGCTCAAGAATCCACAATCACGGCTTTGAAACATAAGCTCACGTGATAGAAGCCTTCAGATTAACATAATAAAGTTATGTGGCGCTCTATTACTTTATTAACCCATGTCATCCTCAATTCATCACACCTCGAAAAGCGAATCCTTTTTACAAGTAATATAGCATGAAAATAAAGAGTGACATGGCTGATCAAGGAGGTCCCATAATCCTCAAAATTTTGAGCTATATTGACTTGCTGTCTCATTCAATTGATGGTCTTCTGGTCCCTCTTTCTTAATTTTTTTAAAACATGTCTACCAGCTACAAGATAAAGTTGAGGAAAGCTGAGGCTCAGAACAGATGCGCCAGGAGGATTAGTTGAGCAAAACGATTGAAGAAGGGCACATACATTGGTGACCCAACTATTACTAGGAGGATTAAAGGAAAAGAAGATTATTGCACAGATCATATTTTTCTTGGCGACTCATGATACTATCAGTAAAAAAATTCAGAACGAACACCTTTTTTAATTATTTAGAATAAATGATTGCATATATTTTTCCATTCTTCTATTTACTACAGACACATTGAGGAACGAAAAAACTGTAGGCCTAGGTTAAACGATTATCCAATACAAAGATGGCACATTCCACAAGACCAATTTTAGCAAAGAATAAGACGAAATAATATCTTCAAAAAAAAGAAACAAGATGGAAATTTTAGTCTTTTTGAGCCACAGAAATACGTTGGTCGAAGTCATACCCTGACAGTATCATCATTTGATCGTGCCTCTGCAACATCACATAACTTTCCAGTGATGTAAGATGCAGAAAATTTACCATCTGTTATTCCATATTCACCCAGCACCCAGCATATGACCTGCAAATTTTTTCGGCTTTAAGTAAAAGAAGACCCTCAAGACTTCCCAATCATAAGTAAAAGAGCATGCATCTATCAAAGTGAATTCACAGTAACACGAGGTAAAGACACATTACTTGCAAGAACACAGATGGCAGCTTTGGTTCTGCAAGAATGTGTAAGTATGAAACGACCTGGATAAGAAAGGGAAACCTTAGATTGTAAACAGAAAATACACTAACAGAAAATGATTTCCGTTCACTGAAGTAAATGCGTAATCGATAACAACAATGAATCACCTTCACAAATGTTGGAATAAGATAGCATATAAATATCCAATTTTAGTAAATTAAATTATTCATGAATAATTCACATAAATTAAGGTTGAAAACATGAACTTCCATCTTTGGGAAGCAATTATCAAACACTTTGTCCCTATCATCTGTGTGATAACTCTCTGACCTAACCTTAGAATCTCTATCGAACGAAAATATTGCAGAATGTTTTCATGCAACCATAAAAGCGTCACAATCTCTCTGTGAAACCCATTTCATACGTTGTAGACCAATAAAGCCCTTAATATTATAATCTTAATTGATCACATCTGGTTCTACAGAATTACGAACCGCACTTATCAAAAGCTTTTCTTTTACTCCTCATTCTTGGACACCAGCTTTGAAGTTCAGGTCAAATAAAAGACTACATGAGTTTGCAATCCCATCTGTCAAAAACAGTAAGAAAGGTGCACCCTACTGAAAGGGAATAATGGAAGAAATAATGCACAAAAACAATCTCAACTTTCATGAACACAAAAAATACACAATTGACTCTCTGTCAATAATTGGTAGGCAGTACGTACCGCAGATGATCTCAATTGACTGCCAGCACCTTCATCGTCCTCTCCATTTGCAATCAACCGCATAAAATTATGGGCTACTCTTACATCAACAAGATCCCCTGCATGCTCGAAGACCTTGTTCATGATCTGTGAAGTAAAGGATAGTCAAGAGTAATTCTAAATAAAAATGAAAAGAAAAAACTGAAACGAAGTTACAAGATATCTCAGTATCATGAAATTACCTGAATGAACCAATGGTTGCTTGGGGCATACTGCTCAGCAAGCTCAACACATCGAGAAGCTATGTCGGTCTTGTAGTGATTGTCACTAATACTAATCATGTAATCAATCATGCGATCAACTATCACTTCCACGTTGCTTGACTTTGTCATTTTATGCAGCAATTCAAATGTCTTTCGTTTTAGCGTATCATCAGGATCCTAAAACACCACATGATTAATCAGCAGAGAGATCTTAAGGCTCAAAAAACATTAGCATGATTGCCTTCCTTATTTTAATAAATGTTTCACCATGAAAAGGAAAAAAAATGATAATAAATTACTGTAAATTCCACAGAATCAAAAAATAATTGCAAAGGCTTTTCCTTGCTCTTCAACCTTTGTACGAACTATAACTATATAGGAAACGTCACCTGTTATTTCCTTTTGCATACTGATCGCCTTTTATTTTTAATCCTTGATTTTTAGATTTTATTTTTTTATTTAGTCTTCTTTTTCTAAAATTTCAGTAAATTAAAATTAACAATTGAAAGACTAATGAACAAAAGGCTTCTATTATGCAATTAGCTGATAATAGAATGGGTATCACAGAAACATGGGGGGTAAGGTTATTGCGTTACAAAGCATACGCAAGATATACCAAAAGACTAGTCTGCACTTCAGCTTGTTACGAGTTTTGATTTAGAATAAAGATATTCCTATTTAGCCAATTGCCACATTCTCAGTAGTTGCATAAAGTACTACTACTACTGCAAATTTTGACGAAAAAAAGATCAAATATGAAGATTGATTTCATCTTCCTCTGTTTTTCAACTACTACAGGACTTCTAATTGCTGAGTTCATAGTGCGTATATGAATCCATTTTCTATGTTGGAATGTTCTAATGCATTCCGTTCTTGACAGACAAGAATAGGGGAATTCTAGTGCTCCAAAGGGGGCTTACCCTTTGAACCAAAGTTTATGGCAATACCCTCCATAGGCAAGGAATTTAGCACAGATACAGAGTAGCATTTCATGATGGCTACTTGTAAAGTCGTGAAAAAGGAGTATTTGCAACAAACTAGATCTACTGACCTCATCCAAAAGATAAATATGAACTTATCTATGGTAGTGACTAGATATCATCTCTAAAATTTATAAGGATATAGTACTGGCTAAAGATGTAGCACTAGTAAAGTGAGAGATCTGTTCCAGAAATGGACAAAAAACTTCACCCAAAGGGCTGTTGGTGTGTAACCTCATCTTTTCAAAAATCTTTTTGCTCCTCTTCAGGACAGCCAGTAAGCGAATGAAATAGGTCATATGTGATGACTGAATTGAGGAGAAACTTGAAGGATAAGGATGTTCAAAAACTTCGAGAAATGCAAGACCAACTTACTGCAGGAAGGTATGTTATAAGCACCAAGGCAGAGAAGTGGTGATGAAAATGAGAATAGGTAAGTGATTTCTTACCTATGCCACCTTACTGCATCATTTTTTATGGAGGTATTAGACATTTTATGTTTGCTAAGATATATACTAGCCCATCTCTTTTAAAATAAAGGTTTTAGTCTGGAAGATATCAAGTGGAAACTTCTTGCTTGTGAACTCTGAGCCTATTATTTTTGATAAAAATCCATATAACTTGCTGTTTGTATGTGTGGAAAGGACGAAAAAAAAATTGGAACACTGGTTCCTTGGATGTTCCTTTTATGAGAGGATCTGGTAGTTGGTACGCCTTAAGGTCTTTGGTAGCAGCATGAAAGCACTTTCAGTGGGTTTCAGCTAAGTTGAAAAACATTATTGGACAAAGAAATCGGATGGTAAACAGTAGCTTATTTTATATGCTACCCAGCCAGCTTTTTGGACATACTATTAAAAGGAAAAGCACCACAGTGCACAAGGTTTCCTTGTGGGTTAGTCACATGGTGAATGAGTGGCTGAGGTTTTTGTGAGGGAGGTGTTTCCACTATTTAGAGAGTCAGCTGGCACGTCTGCAGTTTTTTTCTCCGCGTTCTGTCCGGCACCTTCCAGGCGTATGACTATATTGATGTACAGAGGTTCCTTTTTGCGAGCTTTTTCATATTCACATACTGTCTTTTTTGTCTGAGTGATCATGTGCTACCAGCCACCTTAAAAAAAATGGTTGCAGCTTCGTAAAGATAATATTACACATGCAACCATAATGTTAAGCCTAAAGGTATTATCAAAACAATCCAGCATTATAAGCAGGTGGGAGAATTATATAAAACAATGAAAGATCAGCAAATCAATTAAAATTGCAAATCTTACTTGTGGAGACTCTTATCCACAAAACGTATTGGTAAGGAACCTCACCTCTAAGCAATCAATAACAGCCAACTGGTGTTCCTCAGCAATTTCTGGATTTCTCTTCAGTAATCTACCAAGAGCATCAATGCCCATATATTTCAGGTTATGGCTCTCACTCTGTTAATGGACACAGAAGTTGACAAAGGGAAAAATAAATATAGGACCCACGAAAATAAAACGTCCTGGTAAATGGAAACACATCAGCAGCGTCACCTTCAAAAATTTAGATGTTACTTCGGCAGCAGTTTTGAGCAACTTATCATTTTGACATATAGATGATACACAACAAATGCATTCATACAGTACAGCATTCCCAATATTGCTTGACGGTTCAGATTTTTTAAAAATGTCTTCTAAGACATTATACATCGCTCCACTTGCTTGCTTGTCTCCGCTTCCCAATAATCCTAGGATTTTCAGTAACTTTATCTGAAATTTCAGAGAGAAAATAAATATAATGTTTAGTACTGCAGTCTCGTAATTGTCAGAACACTAGAAAATTTTGATACAACACAAAATGGAATAGACATCCCAAATCACAAGAAAAAAATAGAACTGATGAAATGTAAAATCAAACCAAAAGCAATGCATAAAGTTTGTAAGTTGTGCCAACTAAAGTATAAGTACAATAATGAAAGAGAAGCCACATTTCTGGAAAAAGACATTCTTCAACCAAAACGGAAGAAACCAGTGATACAATGTCATGGAATCTGCTAGGCACTATCTCCATGGTTTTGACCCAGGGAAATCATTTGAAAAATTGGAAAGCAACTAGCAGGAGATTGAGATAATGTATAGAAGAGAGAGGCCCGGTATAAACATTGATAAAGAAAGTGGATCGCTTTTAGATATACCCTGGAATTTGTGGTAGGTTAAGGAATTATAAGTTATCTCAATGCCTAGATGATGATTTCATTTATTCTTCAATGATGCGGTTATTATCTAAAATAAAATGGAGGAAGATATTAGACAACCAGAAGACCAACCCGGTTTGCTCACGGAGTGATCATTGCCAATAACAGGGCTAGACATACAATTGAGACGGGAGAAAGAAAGAAGATTCAAAGTAAGATCACCTAAATAATTTGTTGTAGATGGAAATACAACACATTGTATGGCACTCTAAATGTCTCCTATATGCGACTCTCCAAACCAGATGGAATGAGATGAACAGTCATCTGTTAGAGGGCAGGGTCTCACTTGGTAGAAAGGTGCTCGATTTTACATTTGATACGATGGAAGTATCTGTGGGGCTCTTCTGAAAAGAGGAATCCGTCATTTATGTTTATTCGTGCAATTGGAATGGAACACAGCGTCTTACCATGGACTATAGTTGTTGCACATGAATTTCTGGCACCAAATATGCTGACATTCACCTCATTTCCTTGACGTTTAATAATGTATGATAGCATTCACTTTCGAAAAGTATTTGCCTTAAGCTTTGAAGGACCTAGATTTCAAGTGTTCTAAAATTTCATAGGGACAATCAAATGCAGTACCCAAATGAATTGTTAACATTGTTCAGGGGCTAAAATATAAGTTCAGAAAAAAAAAGGGATCAAAGCTAAAATTCAACAAAAGGACTACACTGTAATAATCCAAACAAGCTTTAAATAAGTATTTTCGCCAAAAGGAGGAAACCGATGTCTTACATATTAATGTACAATACACAAATCAAATGATGAAAAGAAATGAGACCCCTGCATACATTCACTGGTAAGATCCAGGTTACCCTAATTTCATTTTTTTATGTTCCCTAGAATAAGGGGGTACAGACGTCCTCCACTCATTATCCTTTGTTCTGTTTAGTTTTAGGTAATGAGATAACATAAAGTATAAAAATATCACAACCTGATTCGTACCCAAGAAGAGTTTGCATGTCTACTCCCAACTTTCTGTACATAGTTTTTAAAAACTTTTGGTTCCTTGACTTTGAAATTGGCACAAAAGAATAATACTACCGAGTATCATAAGCATATTGAGTAGTGACATCCACAAGATCCCACATTTTTGCCTGGAGAAAAGCTAAGGTTTAGAAATAACTTAAATGTGGCCAAAAAGCGAATGAAAATTAGGAAGTAGACAAAGTAATGAGATCTCTGACAATAAAAATGGAAGCATCGCGCTATGCTGCTATCAATTTATCATTAGCAAAAGAGACATAATAAGGTCTTTCGATTGAAAAAGCAAGCCATTGATACTTTTCTAGAGTGATTAATGAGCATTCGGCTCTTCCATATTTTATACCTGAATAAATGGGGCTGGCATCTGATGATAATCATAGGCCTTTGACAGTCTTCTTTCTGCAACTTGTTTAAGAATGCTGACGAAGCTCATAACCAAGTCCTTATAAGAATTTGCATCTTCTGTAATAAGATCAAAAAGAGGACACAATGTTGCACCCATGACTCCAGGGTCATTATCACAAAGCCTCTGCAACAAAATAATAAATGAGACGAAAGTTAGTATAATTTGACATTATCAGTAATAATCTGAGACAGTGGAGATAGAAATTTTTAGAAGGCCAAGCCAACGAATAATCTGAGACAAATAAGGCTTTTGAAAAATAATGGTCTATTCAAAATGATATTCTCAATCATGTTGAGCCTTCAATTGTTAAATTTCATCTGCGGGAAAAAAGAACAAGTAAGCAAAAGGAATTCAAAAGCCCAATAGACCAGTTTTTCTGACATTCCATGAGCGTTTACATCCTACCTACTTGCCCAAGCTTACCTTAAGGTTATGATAACAGCAGTAGCATGATTCTCAATAACAACCAAACACCAACCACTTCTTTTGACACTACTTTTGTCCCCCACAGTAGCAATGGGTGCTATCCTCCTGTTGTCCAAAGGAAGGCAGATGGAACCCATCCCCTACAGTTAAGTGTTTACCTGTCATTGTCCCAGCAGCCTCCACCATTTTCAAATTGTTAAAAGAAACAAACCAAAAAAGGAGACCTTGATAAAATCTTACACTAAAAACTAAATTTGGTGACTTTTTCGTGATGGCTGCAACAGGTCATCTCTCTATATATCTAACAATAGGGGAAAAGAGATTTTGAATAGTTTTATAATGACTCGGACATTTCCTTTGCTCATCTAACAGACATGGAAAATAGATTATGAATGTTTAACAAAACTCTGAAATGTTCTCATGCTCCTTTCCCATCAGATATCCCAGAAAATTGTGAGGAAATAATCGCTCTATCCTTTATTTCCTAGCATTCCTTTCCAAAAACTGCACATATCATAAATCTACCAACTGAAGGCCCAAAATTCTCGACATCATTTCCCAAAGGACCTGGAAAATTTCACAATCGACAAGTATGTGATCATGATTTCTGGAGAAAATACCACAGTGAAAACAATTATAAACTACTTTAATCTGAAATCTCAATTTTTTTTCAACATATCCTCCATTAGCAGCTTAAAAAGAAAAGTCAAATATGGTTGGCAGAGAAAGATCCGGGTGAAAGGTATACATAGTCAAACAAGATGGATAAGAGCACAACTTTCTTCCTCATTTTCCTACCACGAAAGCAATAATTCTCTTGTACGGGATAAATTAGAATCTCAGTAAAAAACTGATCTCCATTGAGGTTCCAAACTTCGGCACCCATAAGATCATTGAACACTTCGAGTGCATTGGTAACTTAAACTGCAGTCTCATCACGCTGCACAAGTGCCATCATATATGTTTTAGTAGAAACATAGTGAACTTGAATCTGCATTGTGGTTTAAATTCTGAGTGCGAAAACTAATACGAAGGTTCGACCTCATGCAAAAATCATACCTTCCGGAAATTGGAGATGAGGTGTGACATCGTAGTGGGTGCACGCTGGTGGAACCGGTGCAGGGCCATGATAGCCTTCTTGCGGACAGTCTCCTTGGGATGGCCCAGGAGCTCAACGACCTGCGGCAGGACAGCAGGAATTGTCTCCTCGTTGATAAGCTTGCACACGGCCGCGAGCGCAGCGCAGACAACAAGGTAGTTGTCAGACCGCAGATCTTTCTGAATAGTGTTAACAATCAAGATGATAAGGTCGTGGTCCTCGTTGAGGAAGAGTGTGACGGCGAGATAGCCAGTGCGCTTGAGAAGGAGGGAATCATCATGCGTCATCTTGACGGCATGAATGTAGCCGAATGAGGCGTCGTGGCCGAGCATCTCAACATAGACCAGGCGGATGATGTACTCCTTCATCTTCCTTCGGGGCACGTCAGGCTCGTTGATCCGCCGCTTGAGCGTCTCGATCTCCTGGAGCACGATCCGGTCTTCCTCCGCCTTGGACCGCGCCTCCCCGATGGACTTCACCAAGTCCAAGAACTCCTTGGACTGGCCCCAACCCCCCTGGGAGCCCATGGCGAGCTCCCGTCCGATCGTCTTCAACTGCTCCAGCTTCGCTTCGATCCTCTCCCCCCTCTGAATCAATTACGGCCACCTGAAACTCCACCAGGACCCTAAATTCCTCCTCCCTTCACTCTCCCCACCTTCCAAACCTCTCAATTCCTGCTTCGCCAGAGATGATGCTCCGCCTGGTCCAAGAGCAGCCGATTCCACGAGAATCTCGACCTCCTCCGGCGATCAATGCTGCTGGATCTCCACCGGAGAGATCATTCCACCGCCGGAGATAACGAGAATTGTGGACTAGATCTCCACCTCCGATATCACATTCCACGACTGTCCCAGATGAAAGCGCACCCCCTCTCCCACAGCTCCGATTTCCCCGAGTCGACACGGAAGCCGGATCGGCCTGTTGGAAGACGCGAGGGATAATAATAGCTAAACGTGCACCAGTACTGACACCAGGAACGACGCACGTTTGGTTTATGGGGGTGATGCAGTTTAGTTGCAAGTTTATGAGAGGCACTGGACTGAATGATGGACATGGGGGGGGGGGGGAGGAGACGACGAGTCGAAACGGGAACGCTCGCGTTGTTGCCGCAGAACACGTGGATTTCATCGTGCGGTTACCAAGACTTGGGATACATCAGATGGACGGCAAATGTCGAATTCTAGTTTACTTGTGTGTAAGGTACACGGGGAGGAAGCCGTAAATTATCTTAAGTTCCTCCCATATTTCTTTCAACCTTTTGAATAATTATAATTTTCAAAAAACTTACATTTTAGAACGCTAAACCTGTTCCCATTTTATTTTACCCCCCTGGAATGTAAGAAAAGCACGTAACACCACCCATGATGGGGTAATTGTAATCCTACTTTTTATGGCATAACTTGAAGTGTGATGTATTTAATGATTCCATGACAACTAAAGTCAACACTTAGTTACATATTCAACAAGAACTGGCCTCTATTGAACATATGCAAGGCCCATTGCACCTATGCCCTTGCCAATATAGGATTAAAGCTGAGCTGAAGTTGACTTTTGTAAAGTGGTCGTCAAGTATACATTAGGACCGCTACTTTTGCTTTATATATATATCTATATATTGATTATCTATTTAAAATGTTCAAATAAAAAAATTGATAGGTAAATGAGAACTTTCAGATTTCTATGAAATGGAAGTTTTTATGAATTTTGAAGCTAAAAAATCATAAATAAGCATAAATAAATACTAAATATTTATTTTCTCTAGTATTTTTTTTTACGATTGTTCAGATGATTTTTTTTTTAATGGGTGAACTTCATTCTATACTTTTTATAAAATAGTAGTTTTTCTTTAATGAACAACCTAGAAATATATTTAAGGATTTTTTTATGGAATAAAGAGTTGACCATCATCGACTATGTACATTAATGTTTGTCAACCCTTGACTTTGGTACGAGAGCTGGTGAAGCCTCCAAGACTAGTCAGAAGACATGAAAGGGGCATATTCGCTATAATATATTTTATTGGTTCACTATGATATTTTCTTAATTAACGAAGATGAATATGAGCGACATTTAGAATCCGAAAGACGTGAAGCCAACCACGACTGATGCGCTCTTTTGTTTTTTAGTTGAACTTTTAGGTCCTCAAAAGTTTCTTTTATTTTATTTTTAACCGCCAAGGCTAATTAATTGCATTTTTCTCATAATTTAAGACGAAAATAGCAAATTACTTTGCATGATAGTCTGGGTCTCTCTACTGTCTGCAGCTAAGCCAACGAGAGAGGGAGATAGAGAGAGAGAGGGTAACTCGGCCTTTTTCGCGTAAGATTATATAATTATTGATAATTATCTATCAATAATTAGGTGGACAAAAAAATAATTAGTTGATAGAAAAATTGTACTCGTCGGTCTTCGGCTTATTTTTTCTACTGTCCTAGAACTTGACTGTGCCAAGACTAATGGGCTGGATCCGGACTTCCAGGCCCATTAAGCTCTGGTGAGGACATAATTCGAAGAACCAGTGATTCACCGGCCCTTGGTCATGGGATCTGAGCTGAACACCCAACACGATATTTCGTGCCGCGGTGAGAGCTGAGGAGATGCTGCTCGCTGTTCTCTTCACCAATTCCGACGGGAATATCCTCATCGAACGGTGATCTCTCAAACCTTTCACCTCATTTTCACGCTGTTCTCTTTGATGTCCAAATGTTTGTTTGTGCGAATGGTGAACGGAGATTTGCGAAGGATGATCGTGGAACCGACTGAGGCTGTGCTAGGTTTTGGTCGAATTTCGGGTTGTTCTGTTGCAGGAGGATCGGCATCCCCTTGTGGGAGCTAAAACCGCGGGAATTCCCGCACTAGTGGGGCTACTTTTTCCTGAACTATAAATTTTGGTGACATCCTTATCATCCAGAAAGTTCTGGATATTTTTGCAGAAATGAGGAGGATTCCTTCTGCGTGACCGGGAAAGGTTTTTTCGAGAAATTAGTCTGAGGACCTTTGGTTGTGTAGTATATGCTTTGATGGACTGCAGTTGGCTTGCCCAGCGGCTTGTAGAGTGCTTTCTGGAAGAATTTTGTTATATCATAAACTTCTAATAATGGGCAGCTTTTCTCAAGGAATAGAATGTGACAGCTTGTCTTGACTCAAGGAAATCCTCGTGTTGTCTCTCTTGAGGGATTTTCGCACTGATAAAGGAGAAATTTCATATAAAAATTCCTTTGTTTAGTTTTCTAATATGGACTTGGTCAGGTCGAAATTGTGATGATTTTTTTCGCATTCCTTCAGAAGTAATATTAGACAACGTTTTATTTATTTCATACATACAAGATACAGGGGAGATGGGGATATTTGAAATACGCTGGGTTTGAATACATGACAATACTATTGGTGATGCATTTGACGTCCATCAGCTCCGAATCGTCGCTGCTTTGAATTCATATTTTCTCTTTCTTTTCTCCCTATCTGAGAACTCATTTTTACCCCTATTCTGGTAAATTTTTCTGGAACTTGGAAGCCTCAGTGGACAAAATGTGAATCGTATTGTAGCCTTTTTCTCTTTGAGGTATGGTCAAAGACGAAATACAGTAAACTCCAACATTTTATCCGACTGATGGCAAAGCAAACTGAAGTGTTCTTAATCTGAAGTTGTTGCTCCTACTTAATGCACACATATTGTATGATAGCACCTGGAAATGGAAATCTCTCACACAGAAAATGTCATTGATCTTAAATTTTCTCTCTCGAACTACTTGGAGGTTGATGTTTGAGGTATAACTTCGTGCTGTCATTTACGTCGCGCTGTAGTATTTCACAATAGTTGCATCTGAAAACTCAGCTTCTAGAGATGGGATTGCCTTTACTTATTTTGCTTAGTTTTAGCAGTGTACACTTTTCTTGCTGAGTCTGAGGTGATCACAGATGCTGCTGGCTTAGCATTTCTTTCACTTTAATGATTTTTTACCATTTAGTATTTCTAATGCGGGAAATAGTCTGATGTATGTAAGTTGTGTAATGGACTTATGAGAAACCATGCTCTTGTTGGTATGGTCTTCCAGGTTTCATGGGGTTCCACCAGAGGAGCGACTGCATTGGCGATCTTTCCTTGTAAAGCTGGGATCAGATAATCTTAAAGGAGCAAAGAATGAGGAGCTTTTTGTTGCCTCTCACAAGTATGCTATTCGTCAACTTAAACTTCTGTTAAAACATATATGCATTTGGCAAGAACAGATATGAGCGTTTATCATTACCTGTTATGGATAAATGTCCTCAGGTATTCCCATGAAAATGATGGATATTATGAATTAGAACTTTTTGATAGATTGCTACTTTTTTGCATGTGAGCTTTGCTTCTTCTATCTCAATGCAACCACTACTCAGTGGTCATGTATTTCACCTATGACTCATGAGCATTGTTCTTTATGACTGTTTGCTATATTTTGCTTGTTTGTTTTCTTTCATCAAATATGCAAGCTTTCAAGACGGAAAATACAGAACCCAGACTTTTTAGTTTAAATACATGACCATTAGGTTTTGGCTGCATTGAGATTGGTCAACAGCCATTGAGTGACAGTGCCCCCGTTCTGCTGTGGCTAACACATCAAGTGAAGGCATGCCCTATTTACAGCTATATAACAAGACAAGAAGTGTAGGGGCAGCTTGTTGGTGATGGATATTCTGAAAGAATATGTGCTAACATACATCCAATCAATTGCACATAGATTGTTAATAAATTGAATGTTGCAAATTTGATATAAACAGATATTTTCTATATATATATATATATATATATATATATATATCAGAATCAGATGATAGTTATTTGGGGAAAGTTTTGAGCTGTCACCTTTGACAGATTTTTATGTACTTTTGCACTGTGGATCTGAGTTTTGTGTTGAGTGTCCATGTTGGACGTGCACTTGTATTGAATGGGCATAACTGAGTTTTTGCCAGAATGTGTATAGCTTTATCTGTCCATTAATATTCTCTATTTAGAGTCTAACAGAACTTGATGATGTGACTTCATATACTACGTTCGCCTAGTGGTGCCATATGAAGAAGGCTAGGGGATGGTGAATTGTGGCTTGTGTTAAGGACGAGAGAGTATGCAGGCTTATGGATAGGTGGGAAACTAATTTTTTAAAGTTGAAAGAACATGAAGTTGGTTGTACAATCATTTCTATCAGGTATCTCAGCCTTCGGTGTCGAGGATCAGTCATAATGATGACAGAATAGATATACATCCTTGAACTATTGATACTGCTCAAAGAAGGGAAGGTGATCCATGATAATTCTGATGCCTATTCTAGTGAAATGACAGATGTATCCTCATAGCTCAGCAACTCAACAAGTCTCTGATGTAAGCAGTCCATTCATCCTGCTCAAATCAGAATGGTTTAATTTTGTGAACAAGGCTTCCTGTGTGATTTAGGTTTTAGAGGCCATTCTGTGCCAGTAGACATGCCCATACATTCCTTTCTTCAAGTGTGGATAATGTTTCTTATGAAAACAGTTCCTGAAAATTCTGTAAAAGTGATTTTACTCACTGATGTTCGGTAAATCTAATCCTTTTAAGTTTCCATTTGAAATTCCACAATGATGATTGGGAGAGTTTGTTGATTAAGTTGGTGAGCATTGTCTGTGCTGGTCAGTTTTTCTCTGTTTGTATTTTATTTCCTTATTTCAATTTATTTTTCTAATAGTGTGTTGATCTTTTTGTGTTATCAGGTCAGTGTATATTGTTTATACGCTGCTTGGGGATGTGTGTGTATATGTCATCGGCAAGGATGAGTATGATGAACTTGCATGTGAGTTTCTTAGCCTCTTTTTGTTGAGGAAGATGATTGCCAATAATATCATCCCAGTTCAACTTACAGCTGAGGATTTTAGAAGCATGCCCAAAAAGTGGGGACACAGCTTACGTAGTTCTTTTTTATGAAACCCGTAGATAATAGTTATATTTGCTATCACTTCTTGCCGCGGATCTGTTTATATTTGGCTTTGCAGGAGATTTAAAAATACTTAACTGAAACATAGAGGGCTTTTCAATATATGGAAATCTGAGTGTTACATGCGAAAGTTTTGCGTTTCTATCTGTTTATGAGTGACTGACACTTACCTATTTTATGTGTAATCTTGTTTGTACCCAAGTGGCAGAAGTAATTTTTGCAGTAACATCCTCAGTGAAAGATGTTTGTGGGAAGCCTCCGACTGAGCGTCTCTTCCTTGACAAGTATGGGAGGATATGCTTAAGCCTGGATGAAATTGTTTGGACGGTAATTAAGTCCCCTTTGGGTTTATATTAAGACACTACTGTTTTATAATTTTAGTCATAGACAGGGCTTGGAGTTCTTTATTCAACTAATCTTTGTGGACGTTTTTCTCAACATCAATATTATTTTTATGATTGGAGAAAGTACATGCAAGTGTTCTCCTTTGTTGTTTGAGACATGATTTGGGGGCTCATGAATGCTTCTTGTTTTTGCCTTGATTATGTATTCCTTTGATACAGCGTTATGTTGTTCTCTATGATTTTGATTTAAAACTTTATCTAAAGTATTAAATTTGAAACTCTAGGAATGATATGCTGTAGTGGTATTACTGTAAAAAAGTTGCCAAAAACCTGACAAGAAACATTGAAAGCTAGAAAAGCTAGAGAATTAAAATGAATAGATCTTGCTTGATGCTTAGAATAAAAAGCTATGTAAAATAAATTGTCTGTAACATCAAATCCATCGAGCATTGTTTCCCTTTATGTAAACTCCCTTGGCAACACAACTAACTTTCTCAGATTTTCTGTTGTAACATTGAAAAGGCTGATCAGAAACATTCTCCGATTTCATGTGTCTTTTCATGTGTTCGTGTTTTAGCCTCTTCATGCCACTAGTGAAGTTAAAGGAATAAAAATCTCAAACGTAGAGTATGTATGGCCCTGCTGAAAGAAAAATGAATAGTCATCTACTGCAGTACCAGCAGCAAAGCTCAGTCCTGACCTGCTGTTTATGCTTTCAGCTTCAGTTTTCTCATCCATGACCACGGAATGCATAGACCAGTCGATTTCATTTGGCCCAAGTTGTTGGTAGCCAACACCACCTGATTTGGTCGGTTAAGGTATCAATATGGCTCATCAGATGTCGATAACTTAGACCCAGTTCTTGGTTGATTCAGCCCAATTCAGACAGGTTTATCATTTTGGCCAGATTGGACCTAGTTCCTGGAGTATCAATGGTGTCGATTCAGTTAGTCTCGTCTGAATTTGGTTAACATTAACCATCATATTCTCTGCACCTAATTCTTTACTGATTTTACCCTATTCAGCTGGGTTAAGTGTTTGATCTCGTGATGTGATCAATCTGATCAGATCCAGGTCTGGACGAACATCTCGTCTGAATTGGGATTAGTATTCATCTGATTCAATTCTGGTTATCATCGTTCTTCATTTCTTTCATATCCTGTGTTTATTTTGTCTTACAAAGTAAATACTTCCAGGGCATGCTGGAGAACACGGACAAGGATCGAGTCAGGAGGATGATCAGGTTAAAACCACCCAGTGACATCTGATGCGGTATCTACTCCATTTACAGTTCATCATCATAATGCTTGTGTGATGTTTTACGTTCGGTTGGTATTTGTTGAATCCCTGGCTTGTGCTAGCGTAGATTGACAATAGGTTACATCTTTTTTTTGTGTCTGAGAAATTCATTTGCAATTATGGCCGAGGGATTGGCTTGGTTTGTTTCCTTTGAAATATTAGTGTTCATTCCTTTTTTTTTCTGTTTCCTTTTCAAGTGAAAGATGTTTACTGTTGGATAACAAAAGAAGGTCATTGTGTCTGAAAACATGGAAAAAATTAGAACAATAAGTTAAGAATGTATTGATTGTGTAATAATTGAAAGAAACAAAAGGTCGAATGTTGTTTTTTACGTAATTATCTTCATTTTATGTACTAAAAATAAAAATACTTATTAAAAAAGTTTAATTACTAATGAGAGTGGCATTCTTAGAAATACAAAGTAAATATAAAAAATGCTGAACATTTTCTTCACTAGCTACTTCCTCTCAAATGATATTCAGCAATATTAGTTGTGGTATGTTTCACAAGTCCCAACAAGGGATTTTTTTCAAATATCTCCGTGAAGTTTCTATTGGACATTGAGCAGTGTATTTTTCTAGGCTCGAATCTGAGGAGTTTGGGATTTCTGTGTACTGAAGAGACGCAATCAAACAAAATTCTAGTCATAACTATAGTCTAATACTGCAAATTTACAAAATCATAGCCTCAGAAAATCAGCAATAAGTACACACGTTTAGGAGTTTTTTTCTTTAGAAGTGGGTTTTTTTGAAACCCTTGTGATCTCAAAAAAAAAAAAAAGATTATGATTGTGTTTGGTTTGCAGAATCCAACTACTTTGAAAAAGTTGCATGCTTTCTAGGTACCATAGATTTCTCTAAGATTATGAGCAAATTTCAGGTAATGTAATTCGCATTCTAAAAGAGGGTGCATCCAAGTAGGTAGAAGAGTCCATGGTTGCCTTTGAAAATTAGTTTTGGCTCTTCCAAGTTTCTAAGGAGCATTGTGTCAAATGAGATGGCTCTGCCATGAGCATTAGTTTGGGACACTGTATTTTTCATTAGTGAGGTCCTTAATGAATTGGTTTTAGCACCCTGTAAATCACCATAATTAATGTCTCATCTTTTCCCTTGGATTTTGTTTTCTTTGAGAACTTACCAAGCAGTAGAATCTATTTTTTAGTCTAAATTAATGATATTCAAAATTTACTTTTATGCAAAAAGAAAAATACTACTCTCTCTCTCTCTCTCTCTTCCATTAGCCTTGCTGGTCAGCAGTGATATTTGGATTAGAGAATGAATGAGAAGTGGCCGACAAGTCTATTGTGTGCCTCCAACCCCCTTCGCTCCACAACTCTATTTAAACTAACCCTCTGGAGCCTTAGGAAGATGCCACACATGGTGATGGCCTGTCTTCTTCCAAGGGTTGTGACTTCCAATGAGAAATAATCCAAATCAGAACCTTCTCATATAGTGCATTACTTTGAACATTTGGGGTCAAATGACTCATAGAGTTTATGTAGTTGAAAAAAGTGAACACTTTCTAATATTTCTTCAAGGATGCAAAAATGATGCTTGAACTCACAAGGGTTACTTACTTGAATCCACAAGCACCCAGAAATCTCACAAAGAGAATTAAAATCTTGAACTAATGAATTGATTTGGATGATTCTTGTATCCACAAGGGAAAAAATGCTCTTCAATCCACAAGGGTTGCTTGAATTTACAAACACTTAGAAATCTCACAAAGAGAGAAGTTCAGATAAAAAAAATTGTATTATTCACCCTTCTTCCAATTAAAGCATTCCAATCTTTAATAGGCTGAAATTAATTCTATTTGTCATTAAAACTTAGATCAAATATTTAAAAATAAGATAATAGTGAAAGCAAGCACAAAAGTTGAAACTCTGCAGATATGACAAGTTTTCTACACGACTTTGGGCTAGACTATTTGAATAAGGTGCTGAAAAACATATTGGGCATTTGTAATCTATGTTTTTACATTTGTAGGCTATGTAGGTCTTAATTTTTGAAGTAGTCTTACATCAAGTTTGATGTAGTGGAAATTGTGAAAGAATGAAATCAGGCCTTGAATTCATATGGCACAAATATCATTTATCTAACAACTTATGTTGCATCAAATGATATCAGGTTTATTATAGTGAAGATGTGATGTAGATTAGGAGTTAGTCATATTAAGAACATCATTTGTGAGAATGCACCCTATTTAGTGTAGTCTTTTAAGATTTTCAGGAAAGAGTTGGTAAAATGTTTCAGGCTATACATGATATATTGAAAGAGATTATTGCAAGGTTACAACAGGGGAACATTATTTATATTTGAATATTGATCATAATGGAAATCACTAGAAACACCCTATATAGAGATGCCCAACTCATGAAAATTTTATGGGCACAAATATTCATTCTTTATGTGGATTTGGTCATAGTAGTAATAGGTTTGAAAATTGATATATATGAGAATATAGCAAAGAATTACATTCTCATTCATTGGTCATAAAGAGGTGGTCACACTAAAAAAAAGACTAATATTAGAATGTTTTATTATCTTTGTAAGATTTCTAAGTGCTTGTGGATTTAAGCAACCCTTGTGGATTTAAGGAACATTTTTTCTAACCCTTGTGGATTCAAAGATTATCAAAATCAATCCTCATAGATTCAAGGTTGGAGAAATTTCATGCCTTGTGAATTCAAAACTGTATTTTCATATTTCACTTGTTTAGATTTCGTGGATCTAAGACTCAATTTCTATTTTTGGTAAAAAAAAATTAGGTCAAGTGGTATCAAAACAAGGTTTCTTTTTTAAAAATCTAGGTTTATAATGATGTAGTTCATGAGTGTCTACCCTATTTAGGTCACATTCTTTAGTTTCATGAAGGTATTACTCAACTTTCTGGATGTGCATGATATGTTGATAATTTTAAAATAAAACCCTTAAAATGATTTAGGATCACTTAAAAAAATTAAAAAGGCTCAAAAGAAGATACAATCTATAATGGAGTAAAGTATGTAACTTATGTTTTAGAGACTTGGTTTGTTTCAATACCATAAAACAATCTATAACTAATCAAGATACAATGTTTTTGCATTGAAAAATTCTTTCCAAGAGATTTTATTCATCCAACTCCAAAAAAAATGTGGTAAACAAGATACTTTGAAATTGGAATCATCGTCTTCCAAAAGATAAATCATGGTCATGTGATTTGTCTTCAAACTTTCATAATATCTCACATCATATCAATCTTAGAAGTTTAAAGAAGTATCTTCTATTCATACCATAACTATTAGGGAATAGTTAATCAAAAACAAGAAAAAAAAATTAACTCGTTAAATATTTGCAAAGGTGCATATTTTTTAGAGTTTAAATAAAGTTCAAGTCAAAGACTATTAATCTCAATTTTGCCAATGCCCATAATCATTATATCAAAATTGATGAAGACTTGAGGTGAGTATTTCTCAAGGAAGAGAAATTGATATAGAAGATCACTTTAAAAGAAAGGGTGAATATTTGGGACTCAAGTAGCCTGAAAACATAATATTGTAGACTACAAAATTTTGAAGGCCCAAAATAAATTTGACTACTGGATTCAAAGAATTAGGCCCAAAACACATGGACAATATGTTATATTTTTTAAGTTTTAAGTTTTTTATTTACTTTGATTATGTTTTCGTTAATTGATATGATTTTATGGTTAGTTGAAACATATTTTGACCAATTTAAAGGTCTAAATGTTGTAATCTTAGGGAAGTGATGGCCAATATTATGAATTTCCATTCTCTTTATGAGATTTTTGACTAATTGTGAATTCAAGCAACCCTTGTCGGTTCATGGTTCATCCAAATCAGTCCTTGTAATTTTGAGGATAGAAAAAGTTCATACCTTATGAAGTTAAGGTTAATTTTCATTCTTCCCCACTTCATTAGATTTAAGACACAACTACATTAGATTTGAGAATGAGAGAGGTTTCAATAGGTCATTTTAGGTTTGTACTTATGACTTTGTGTCATTGGAAATTCTATGTCACATGAATAGTTATGTAGTTGTGTCTTATCTATTTTCATGATAGTATTGTGCATCCTCCTCAACCTTCTATTGGGGTTAAGGTTACTAAACTTAGGTAAAAAAAGGGAAGTCAAATTGATGTGATTCAAATTGCAAGTTTAGTCCACTCACTTGCCAAATCTTGATCTTATTCTTAAGGACCCAAGCCCTATAAGCTTCTTTGATTAATACATATAAGATTAGGAAATTTTGTAGTGGTTTAACACACTCTTTATGTCCACTCTCCAAAAAGGTCTTTGTTTTTGGGTTCCACAGATAAATTGTCCAACCACAATCATTCATTGTTGAGTTTAGTTCCCTTAGAATCAATCATAGAATTTTTCTTCTAGATTCGTAGCTATAGGAGTTTTGAAGAGCTGATTAGTGTGTTCATCTCCCATCAATGATTAAGTAAAAATTTAATCACAAGTTTATCTCATAATAAATAAATAAAAATTTCAATGTGAGATGTTATCTGAAAAATAATATTAACTTAGAGTCTATTATAAATATTCATGAAGATGATTAAGATTGAAATGTGATTTATATTATTTTCTTTACATTGAAATACTAGTGGATAATTGAAGGTGTTGTAGCTTTGAACAAGTCAACAAAGATTATTAAATTATTGAATAATACTTATGGACTTAATCTCTTCATGTAGTTTGACAAGTTAGTAAAGACCTCATGTTTTCTCTCTATTTTTTTTGTAGAATTACTCACTCAACTATTTGAGTATCTTAAAAAGATAAGAATAATATCTCTTAAGTAGTTAGCCATTGGAGGGGTATCGTACTTATAGTTAAATCACATATGAAAAACTTCTCAGATTTCCATAATCTTCTAATAATGTCTATTTTATCTAAAAATATATATTAATTAAAATGATTGAGATAATGATATAGTGTGTCCATTTAATGATTCAAATATTCTTAAGTGAAAGTAATATGTAATTCTATCAAGACTCGACATTCATGTCCAAATCCTATTTATTCAAATCCAACATGCCAATGATCCTAATCATGAACATATAATTGATAATAATACATGCCTTACTAAAATTGTGACTTTACAATCAAAATTATACACTTCAATCGGGTTATTCTATTCCAGCTCTTATAGAGAAAAGAACTTAAAGCAAAATACTTAATAACATGACGATACATTTATACAAATCTGAAATATTTCACATGAAATACAATCATCAAGAAACTATTTTCAATTATTATCTCAATATATAAAATCACAACTTCAATGATTCACAGTATTTAACCTTATTTTTAAAATTATATTATTTAATTTATAGAAAAACCTATGTGGTAGGATATGTGGACTGAATCTAGTTAATTTTTAAATATTAAATATTTTGAAATTGAAAAGATAATATTATAAGTACATATATGAATAGAGTAAGATTTCTAACCTATATTTTTCTTCAAGAAATGTTTTTGATTTTAGTATTGCAATCATTCTATTTCTTATTGTGATATTTTCTATAAATGATAACGATTTCAATAGTAATATAGAAAGTAATAATTTGATTTTAAGTTAAATTAATAAACTAATCTCACATCGTTTTTATATATTTCTCATCATCAAAACTATATATTTAATATTTCAACACCTTCACTCAGTCTCATAAGAGTGTCACACACAATGAGCACACACTCTTCACAAAATGGAGACACACGAGATGTGAGATGACCAACTTATTCAACCAAGTGGAGTTCTACCACTTTTATATGGTGAGCACAACCAGCTTAAGGGTACATGATGTTTCATCTTTTGATGGCTGACACTTCACCTCCCATCACATGGTACTTTGCCTCCCCATCACTTGCCACTTATCTATATTATTGGCCCTTCACCTACTTATTGGTTGATGTTTCACCTCCATATTGGTCACCTTCCATTATGTTTATGTGAAAATGTTGTATCTAGATGTCCTCAATGGTGGCAACTTTGTGTTTTTGTCATGATACTAAATCTTGGCTATTAGTGTGTCTATCTCTAAGATGCACATGTTTGAGTTAGGAAAATTATGTTTTTTTAAACTTGGTATTGTGCCTATCTCTAGGATGCACATGTCCAAATCAATGTGCTATGTCTGTGCCATGCCACTGCACATTGTATGAACATGTACCAAAGCACTAAGATTCATATTCACTCCCTACTATCTTTGTTTTAACTCGACACATTAGCTGAGCCACATAAGCCTCACCACTCTACTATTGTCATTCCCATGTACTAGCACATGTCATGTACATCTACTCATGACTTTGCATGCCTTAATACACACCACACATCTACCAATGCCATCTCACACCTCTACACATGCTCCTACAAGTCAAGTTGTGGTGCATGGGATGATTATATCACACTCATATCAATGGTGCAGATTTGCACTTGAAACTATACCTCTTTGTGTTGGGTTAGTCACATCCTCACCCCTTATGAAATTCAATGTCCTCATCAGAGAGTGTTCTTTGAGGTAACAACTCATTAAGTCATCAAACTTTTAAAAGTTGATATCATGCTCCTATGTTGCTACTTCATTTGAGCTCCCTCACCATTTGATGAGTAAATAAATGTAGCAATTTGTATGGAAAAGCCTACCACAATTCACTTCTTTCCATATCAAGATTACTTCTTCCATGGCAAAAAATTGGGCACATATTGTTGGTTTTGCCTATTGTTTATAGTTCTTCATAATGTCTTCACCATATACACCTTCAATAGCTAGATGTGGAAGACTTAATGGATCACTAATTTTCTTCAAAAATTGACTCAATAACCCAGCCTACTTACCTTTATCACAACTCAAAAGGTATTAAAGTGTCATCACTTATCAATGTCTTTGCTCTAGTTGGCACTCTTGTAAGGCCTTAGTTTATGTGGGTAAGGACTTTGGCCTTTGACATTCAACTCTACTTCATGTTTGGACATTCTACTTTGTTAGCTCTAACAAGGTAAGTGGTTATTACCATTCTACAAGCCTAGATGAAGAACAACTTGTCTCCAAACTCTAGTAAAAATTGTATGAGAATTAGGCAATAGTTAAAAGATTGATTTGTTGTAATGTAATGACAAAGTATTCTGCCAACATCCAATTAGTTTGCTCCATTTGGCTATCTATCTACATATAGAAGTTGGTGAAAAAATTGAGCCACAAGTCTACCTCAAAGAAGAGAGTCATCTAGAATCACATCATGAACCATGCATCTTGATCACTTAAGATGTCTTATAAAACCCCTAGAGCTTGATCACTTGGCTCATGAAGTGATGCAACACTTATTCCATGTCATTGTCCATATAACATATTTTGAAAAATGAGTTGACAATGACTAAGATTACATCATGACCATTTGCCCTCAATAAACCTGTGTTAAAGCCTATGAAGATGTGCTCTCATGACCTACTTGAAATCAACAATGACTCTAATATGTCCACTACCTTGGCTTGCTCCTTGTCTACTAGTAGAACAAATGACACTCCTTGTCTACTACCTTGACACATTGTGGTCCATCATAAGCTAGTATAAGTAACTAAGCAGTACCACTAGCATATGTTAGTGTCCAAGGTGCCTTGCATACACTATGCCGTGCAAGTTTTGTAGATGTTAATACAATAATCCTTATGTTGCACAAAATCAATGTTTACATGCATAGAGCACACTTTGCTTCTTTCATAACTATTGCATCTCACCTATAACCATGTGTTGCATCAATCTCTTATCAATACAATATAGATCTGTTTCATAATTGTGTTGATTGTTATAGACATGGTAATAATTAAAGCCTCGTGCTTTACCAATATTAGCCCACCCTATCTTTTACCTAACAACAACGTTATACACTACCAAAAAGTCATGTCACCATGCCTATTTGGACATGAACTTCTTCTTAAGTCTCAAGCAACTTTATTGCCATATTGTCAATGAAGATAATAATGAGGATGATGGCCTCTATAACCACCACCTACACATCTTCAAGTTATTATTCTAAAACTAGAAGGTAGGTCTCAATTACCTCTATAGATATGGAAATGATCAAAAGGTGCTTATCCATGCAAGCCAACTTTTATCCATAAGTACCCTTTTTTCCCACTTCTAATGTATTATTTTGATATCAATTTATTACATCAATATTTCTTTAACTATTTGCTACCTCACCTCATGATGGTGTTGAGTCTCACATAAGGGAGACATAATATGCACAAATGGAGGATACAAAATATATGAGAGAGCACAAGCACTCAAATGGGTACATGATGTTTAATCTAATGACAATTTGAACTTATCCTTTTCACGTAACACTTCACCTCCCCAACACTTGGCGCTTCATTTCACCCACATCTGGCATTTTGCTACCCTGATGGTCCATCGTCTTATGTGCATGTGTGAATGTATCCATGTCGCCACTTATTGTGTTAGCCTTTCCTATGTAATGCACACACATGGGCTTGCACATTTCATGTATATCATGTTTTGCCACCTTGATAAGTCTTCATTATCATGAGTTAATAATTAGTAAATAATATAGTTTTAGCCTTAACTCATGATAAATAGACTTATATTTATGTTAAAGCATGAAAAGTGGTTTTCAGTTGATTAACGTGAATTTTTGGGTAATTATGTGATTTTATACGATTTTTACAGTCTTAGTTTTGAGATAAATGAAGAACAAGAAATAAACATAAAAATATTGCAAAATGGGGGGATCCGCCGGCCAGCAAGCGGGTCGGAAGCGCAGTCGGGGAGTAGCCGCGAGCAGGGGCTCGAGCGGCTTGCTTAGATCGATAGGGGCACGTGTGCGCCACTCCCTTTCCACGTCACCGGTGTCAGCCGGCTGTGGGGCAAGGAGTGGTCGTACACGCGAGAGGACTTTGCCTAGAAAGCTAACTTTACTATATATTCGCCCGAATAATCCGCGCACAACCAATGTGGGACTAAATCCACCTTGTAAGGCGCGGGCGACCGCCGCGGGTTCGAATCCTCCCAGAGTCAAAATTCATATATTTTTAACTGATTATCGCGACTTTCCTGCAGATCGCCGGTGAAGGATTAAGCAACCGGAATCGCTGGATCATCGGCGAAAATCTCGTCAACGCGATTCGCGGAGCATTGCTATTAAAATTTCTGAACGATTCGCGATAAAAGGATCGCAATCCATCGAGTAAATCATCTCCAATTGATCGACGAACAAGCCGTCGTCGGGAAGAGGACGATCCGCCGGGAGACCAGTCGCCACCTCCTGAGAGCGTACCAGATGCGATGAAGAGCCTCCTCTTGCTGCGCGGACCTGAGGATGAAGCTCCCTAACACGCGCCTCACCTTCATCCAGCCCCTCTCCGTCGGGTGACAGCCGCCGGAGAGCCGCAAAGTCGCCGTTTTTCCGCTCCGCCGGGTGACAGCCGCCGGAGACGATTCGACGACCCACTTCATTGGTCTCTAGACTTCGCGAGAAGATCTAGAGATTGCCCACGTCGCCTTTGTCCAAGGAGAGCCTTCGAGGCCGTGGACACTGCACGACGACCCTCCCGAACGCTCAGGATTCCGGTGCATCGCCGACGCGTCGCCGTCGCGACGCCGGAACTCTGTTTTCCTGCTTTATCTAGAGATTTCCCACGTCGTCTTTGTCTAAGGAGAGCCTTCGAGGCTGTGGACACTGCACGACGATCCTCCCGAACGCTCAGGATTCCGGTGCATCGCCGACGCATTGCCGTCGCGACGCCAGAACTCTGTTTTCCTGCTTTCAATTTAATTTACGCTTCATTTAGTGATACTTTGTTGATTTTTATTTACCAAACTATACTTCGTTCAACTACGATTCTTCCGGCTTTTACAGATCTTAATTTGATTAATTGAGTCGTCTGTAATCGCCTACGTAAGAATCGCCGGGCGGAATTGTGTTTCCGCCTGATTCGCGTTCGCCGGGCGCTGACATCATCCTGACGTCCGCACCCTTATTTCCTTTTTTTTCGTGAATTTTAAATATATTTCCTTTTTATTTCCTAGTATAAAATTCGTAAGAAAATCGTACTCATTGAGAAAAATTCTGAATAATTACCAGATATTATATTACATCCCTGTGATCGACCTGGAAAATTACCGCTATTTTTGGAATTTTTATTGAATTATAATTGATATATTTATTTAGAAATACTTCTAAATATCCGAAAATTCGTATTTTCTAGTTTTATAAATTTTATATTTGCGTGATTTAACATACAACGACTGAGTCACGTCACACCTCTTGTACATGCAAATTTCATGTCCATGCCACCATATCCCTCCTCCATGCACACCACACATATTTGCCCATGCCTCCATGTGCCTCAACACATGTGATACACATTAGTCCATGTCACCACATGCCTCTCCATACAACACAACACTACTAAGGTTGTATGTGATCCTCGTTCTAACCCAATAGTGCGCCCCACTTTAAGTCGTTTGTGGCTGCTCACAAGTCTCTTCGCTCCACGTGGCTCATGGCTGTGCTGCCACATGTTTCAATGTGTGTCACACATATTTTTCCATGCCACCATTGCCTCCCCACAAACAACACCACCGCTGAGGTTTACATGGCATCATCAAACGCCCATGCATGAGCCTAGCCACATCACGCGTGCCACCACCTCCCTACGCCATTGCATGCCTCCATGTGTGTGAAAAGGGCAACGAGGTTGCTTCACAAGCAAGGAACCAGCTGCACCTCCCCTCCCACTCACTCATGCAACGCGACAAAAGAGGTACTTTGGTGGGGCCCGATCCAAGCTGTCCCACTTGCTGCCCATGCAGTCTGATTCTGTTTTATCAGCTGTGGGCCCACTCAGACCGAGTCCAACAGAGAAAGGAGGAGTGGACGTACAGTGGGCCCCAGCCACACCTCCCTGGGCTCTCCTTTTATTGGGCCCCCTGAGGCCCTCTTAATCAGCTTTCGTAGGTTACTCAGACTGCCCCAGGCGTAGACACAGATGTGAGAGTGTTGGGCCCCTACGCATCGCGTGCTGAGCTGTCATGACTGGGCCCCAGAAGGCCCAGCCAACTGGAGTCCATCAGGCGAGATATTGACTCACAAGCGCACGTCCTCCATACATTTCCAGATGTAGTTTGACGGGATTGCGACGACGTGCCACCACAGCCGGGGAAGTTCATCCGCCGCCCCCCACGTTCGATCACGCGCGCCGTCAACGGGCCGCCACCGGGCCATGTGGTCCCAGCGGCGAAAAAGTGCTGCCGCCCCACCTGGCTTTTAGTTATTTCCTTCCCATCGCTTTCTTTCCCAAGAGAGCGGGAGGTAGAGAGAGAAAGAGGAGAGACAGAGAGACAAAGGGAGGGAGATCCCGGTCGAGGCTTCTCTCGGCTGATTCTCGAGAGGTAGAGGTAGAGAGAGAAAGAGAGCGAGCACTGCAGAGGTTACCTCCGGATGAGACTCGAGGGGTAGAGTTGAGGGGAGAGGTTTCTCCCGGATGAGTCTGTCTGCGGCCAAGATGATGCGAGTTGAACCCAAAGAAGGAAGAGGGGAGAGAGAGAGAGAGAGAGTAGGGCCGTATATCATAATGTCCTTCGAATAACAAGAAGAGATATGGCGATCGGTAATCCACGCTATATAATACAGTAACTGCCTATTCGACCCACCTCGCTAGCCATCACCAAGCACCAATCCTCCGCTTTACAAGCGCCCGAATCCAATAGAAAACACATCAAAAACATACAAGAGAGAAGAAGAAATCAAGAGAGACGGCTCTAGAGAGAGAGAGAGAGAGGCTTCTTCAGTAGAGCTGACATTACGCTTGCCTGCATTCGGCGGCGCAATGAGCATTGACGTCATCGGCAGTGGGGGCAGATGGCTGAAAATCTGAGCTTGAGACCCACCGAAACCTGTAGAATTCTTCTGAAGGACGCTCCAAGAGAGAGAAACGGAGGAATCCGGCAGCAAGAACTATCTGATCAGAAGAATAGCAGCCGATGGGGGGGAGCTCCCTTCACCTTTTCCTTCTACCTTCCATCCGGGTACATCTCCGGCTTGGCGGGGATGCTGCCATGGGAGAAGTCCAACGGCCCCTGGGAGACGCCGAGATCAAAGCCCGACAAGGAAGTGCCCTCATTCTGCTGCCACCGGCGGAGCCGCTGGGGGAGGCTGCCGTGGAAAATGCTGGCGGCGGCATCTTCTTCCTCATCTCCACCACCACCGCCGCTATCGGCACTGGCGGGCCGCCACTGCCCGATGAGGGGCACCAGCACATTGACCGCATGGCCCATATCGGGCCTCTGGTGGGCCTCCCTGGCGGTGCAGTAGCCCGCGAGCTCCGCCACGGCAGCGACACTCTTCGAGTCCTCGTCGGTGAGATCGAGTCGGGAGTCCACCGCCTTCATGAGGCCTTCCCGGCCAACGAGGACCCGGCGGAACCAGGAGACGAGGTGGGTGATCTCGTCGGGGAGGGTCTCGTCGAGGGCCTTCCTCCCAGTGATGAGCTCCATCAGGACCACGCCGTAGGCATACACGTCGACCTTTGTGGTCACCCTCCCCGTGGCTGCAAGGGAGGAAGAACATGATTAGAATCCCCTTTATTATTATTCTTGTAGTTGTTACCATTTTCTACTCTATCACCTGTAAAGAAAAACAGAAATTTTTGGTCCCCGTAAAATGGGATTATAATGTGGAGGATGTTGAGACCATGATCTACGGCACATTTTATACATTAATTATCATACTCATGTTCTACTTTCTCATCGGTAAAAAAAAAAAAATACAATGTAGAAGATGGATGTGGAAAGAACAGTATTATTAAACAGTTTTGATTTTCTATATCAAAAATGCTGATAATTGGAGAATTTATTGATCATGATCGAGCAAGTCCAACGATCTGGGTAGAAAGTTGATTCGGTTCATATGAACGTTGATTTGATGGGTAACAAGTTGAAAGATTGGACCGGAAGAGAGATTCTACTATTCTGTGAACTAAAAGATCAGTGATTTTCAAACGGAAAATGCAAGTTGCATTACAGCCATTTTTAATTTACTGAGTTTTAGTTAAATGTGAGGAGAACCAGCATCAATTCGCATAGGCAAAAATAAGATCTTAGAAACAACTAATGAGAGGGAAAAAATACGAGAAAATAAAGAGTAGGAAAAAAAAAACCCCATAATCTTCAACTGGAAATTAAGAACAGCGTTTGTTTTCCGATTTCTTTTTTTTAAAATATCAGAATGCGGGTTCTTGAGCAATGCCACATTAAGTTGTGAAAATCAAATACTCATCTCCTAAACAGGAGCATGCTGACATACAGGATGTGAAAAACCAACGAGCAATGCCACATTAAGTTCTTGATAAACACAGAGATCAGATATCTGAAAATAAATCCATACTAAAATTATGCACTTCAGCCAAAGATCTCTCAAAGAACAGCATCCATGAGGCGGGCTTGGTGACAATGCCAATATAACTATATTCAGTAGTGTCTTATCAACAAGATAAGATGAAACATCACAACAGTACAAAGCAGTCCCTGCTGTCACAACTTTGGTCAATGATTGGTTTTAAATTTTTTGCAAGAAGGGATCCAAAACCGGAATCACTAGCCTAACCATTTAAACATTTCCAGCCTGATTTCTAAGACATACGATTGAGTTTAGCAAATGTTTTGAGGTGTAAGATGGGTTTTAGATTCAAAAACACTGCACGACTGACTTGGGCACTTCAGAGATAAAACCCGATTAAGCTTAATCAAAAGCCACTTGGAACAGATCGCATTGGTTGGTATCAAAAAATAAATCCTCGCTAATCAGTTCTATAACTGACGCCACATGCTAATCTCTCGTGATTTTGGGTCAACAATAAAAAGAAAAGATGGGCTCATAACTATAAGAATCAAAGGCCCAATTCAAATCAGCAAAGACGTTGAAAAGGGCAAAGAATATGAATGGCACTTACTAGCATACTCGGGTGCAAGATATCCGAAAGTTCCTGCCAAGCGTGTTTGTACAGAGTTCTTGCCATCGGGAGCAAGCTTGACTAATCCAAAATCTGAAACTTTTGCCCTCATGTCATCATCCAAGAGGATATTTGAGGGCTTCAGATCCCTGTGAATGAAACTTGTTTGGGCTAAATTGTGCAAGTATTCTAACCCTCGAGCCACATCAAGAGCCACTACGAGCCTCTGCTTCCAAGTGAGGGGAGGATAGCTCCCTTGACCAAACAGGTGCTGACTCAGAGTGCCCTGCGGCATGTACTCATACACCAAAAGCTTTTCATTCTCATGCTCACAGTAACCTAAGAGAGCAACCAAATGCCGGTGCCTGACCTTCTTCAGAACTTCTATCTCTGCCTTGAACTCACCCATTCCTTTCTTGCCAATATCCGTACATTCCATTCTCTTCACAGCGATTAAGGTTCCATCAGGCTGCACCCCCTTATAGACAACACCAAATCCTCCACTTCCCAGAATGTTGGCCGCACTGAAGTTGTTGGTAGCCCGTCGAAGGTCCTGTATTGGTATATATAAACTTTCAGTTTCGATCACATGAGCATTCCCATATTCGCTGCTACCTTGGGTGTTAAGTTCACTCGCAAAATGGTTAGTCCCACTTATTCCAGCAATGCTTAACTTAGCCATATCTGACCCATCCGGGGGGCTGTGCGTTTCCACCTTGCCAAATCGTTTCAGATGATTCTTGTGCTTCATGAAGCACAGCACTGCTGATCCGACCACAGCAGCCACAGTGAATAAAACAATCAACACAATGATACCAGCTGACAGGGATTTTGATCCCCCAGATGAACTCCCACCTGAGGTAGACCCACTGCCGCCATCAGGAGAACCGGAGCTTCCTGAACCACTAGAACCTGAATGGCTTCCAAGAAGAGGATTACCATCTGTAATCAGCTTCACGGATGATGCAAATGCGGGTACGTCACCGATCAGATTATTATTGCTGACGTCAAGAGTCTGGAGGTGAGCCAGGGAGGCCAAGCTAGGCGGGATACTTCCTGTGAGGTTGTTATTCTGAAGCTTAAGAAACTTCAACGCCGAAAAACGAGAAATGCTCTCAGAAATGTTTCCTTTGAGCTTCTGGTCTGCAAAATTGAGGGTGGTGATGTTCCCCTGAGGGTCACAGGTCACAAAAAGCCAGGCATTGCAGGGGTTGTTCCCTTTCCATGCCCTCGCGATGGTCACTGGGTACCCAAAGCCTTCCGCAACACTTAGCAGGTCCGTCACCCTCTGATCGCAAGGCCCAGGTTCCTGCTTGCAGAAACTGTTTCCAGTCAGGGCGTCCACCTGAACATCCTTTCCCAGGCTTGGAAAGGGCCCCTGAAGCAGATTGTTGGAGAGGGTGAGGTTCCTGAGGCTTGGCAAGGAGGCCAGCGACGATGGCAAAACCCCGGTCAACTGGTTCTCTCTGAGCTGGAGATCGACTAGGGAGGTGCACTTTGACAGGTCGGGAATCGACCCTGTGAAGCTGTTCCCATGGACCCACGCCGCCGTGAGCTGCACCATCGACCCGAGAACGTTGAGGGATCCCCAGAGTTTCCCCGCCGTCGAGCTACTGCTGTTCGTGAGCTGGTTGTTGATGTAGAGCTCGCGGATGGATGGAGATCCGAGAGATGGAGGGAGCACCCCCGACAGGTAGTTGTAGGACAGTCTGAGGACCTTGAAGCTAGTGAGGCCATCGAAGATGTCTGGGATCCCTCCCACGATGCTGGCATTCATGGCGGAGAAGTACCCCAGGTTGGAGCACTGAGAGAGGTCCAGGGGGAGGCTCCATGGGGCCAAGGGATTGTGGTCGAGAGAGACGTTCACCAGGCTGACCAGGCCGGAGAAGAAGGTGGCAGGCATGGACTGGAATCCATTGTTCCCAAGGTAGATCTCGCGGAGGTAGCCCAGCCCTGCCAGAGAAGGGAGATCTCCCTTAAGCTCGTTCCTCTGCAGAGAAAGACTCTGAAGAGAAGAGAGGTTGGCCACCTCCGGCGCGATCCCTCCCTTCAGCGAGGTCCCCTGCAGATCGATGGAGGTCACCTTCCCGGAGAAGCAGCTGACGCCCTCCCACCGGTCACCGCAGGGGTCTAGCGCTGGGTCTGTGCTCCATTTCAAAGGCAATGGCGTTATCGACTTCGCGATGGCCGCCATCGCTGCGGCATCGCCAGGGTCGGTGTCTCCGACAGAGGGCGACACGACGAGAATCAAGCACAGAGCGATGGCGGAGAGGACTAGGGTTTCCAGCCTCCTCCTCCCTGCCATCGCCGTCCCCACAGTGAACGGCGCCACCGCCACCTTCCCCTCCTCACAATGCAGACGCCTCAGAGCGATACCACCAGCGGACGAGGAAGTGCAGAGCCAGCGGCGTAGGGATTGCAGAGGAGAGAAAGCTATAGAGATAGAGAGAGAGAGAGCGAGCGAGAAATATAGAGAGAGAAAGCTAGAGAGAGAGAGAGAGAGAGAGAGTAATGGTGGGAAAGCGCTGGGGCTTCCCTGGCAAAAGCGCGTCGTCTGCCTCAGGTTGGCTTGCCGTAAAACGGAATCACCCATGTGTTTGTGCGTATCAATTTTCACCGAAATTGTACGCTACCTTGAGACAAAACTGACTCGGAAGCGTTGCCAAGAAGCTATTTTTGTCAGAGTAACATGTCCTGGCCTTCCAACGCACGCTGCGAGCTTCTTGTTTCCCGCGATGATTCGCGTTTTAACCCTGAAACTTCAGCTTACTTTAGAAAATACCCAGGAAAATATAAAATTACGTATTAGCATCTGAATCAATGGCCTCGAGAGTACATATCTATAAAAAATAATTCTAATACTTAATGAAATGCGCAAAAGATACGATCCTACTATGACGGGTCGCATCTAGGAGACGTAGGGAAACGGAATGCTTACCGTTGACCCAGAGAGGTGGCGGTAATGTGGGACCGACCGCCCTTGAAGAGAGAAAATTCTAAATTTATTGAATTAATAATTCTTTAATTGTTCATCTCGTCCTCGATCTGGGGGGCCCAATGAGCGAGAACAGGAAAAGAAGCAACTCTCCATGCATCGAAGCTAGAATGCAGAGAAAGAAGCTCCCAAATTCATGCAAAAAACGAAGGAAGAATCGCTTTTACGTTGTTGTACTTCAAGATGAATTCGTTTCTTTCCAGGGAAAGCTGCTTTTCTACTCTTCTTTTAATACAACCCCAAAGAGTTGCGATGATTCTGGGTCTGCAAGGAGAGGTGATGAGCGTTGACAACATGGCCAGCAGTGAACAGAAGAAAATAATCAAGAACTCGATCCAGGAGAAAATAATCAAGTTTCTTGCCGGCCCAGAAGCTCCCAAATTCTTGCAGAAACTTGATCTGGGCCGATATGCTTCTGCAGATCCAGTCTCATGCTTCTTGTGAAGTTTCTGCAAGGAGAAGTGAATGGCATTGCCATGGCTAGAAGTGAATAGAAGACAATGATCAAGAACTCGATGCCAACAGACTGGATCCAAATGGGTACCATGAATTGGGGAGTGAAGTAAGATTGATTCAGTTGTGCATCGATTATTGGTCTCAATTTGCATGGATCTGGCCTCATATGTGGAATGAGAATGCTTGCTCTTGTTGTGCTCATATGGGGTGACAGGGTTAGAGGTTGAAGTAAATAAAAAATAAAAAATAACAAAAATGAGTCTTTTGAGGCCGTTGGATGCAGCTAATGTTCATTGCCCATGTTTCCATTTTAGGCCGTTGGATTGGATATGAGGCGTTATATTTGCAATTTCTGAGTTCATTGTCCATGTTTCTTTTGATTCCTGTACCATTTTGGGGAGTTCCTGGGGATGGGCCACTCTTTGAGGTAGGCAAATCCTAGGCTGAAGAAACGATGGTTATTGATGATGATGATGATGATGCAACCTAGGGCATTGGTATATATGTCCATGAAGGAGGCAGCATGCCCATGCCAGTATATCTCTTGGGCAGTGAGGTTTCTGACCAAATCTTAGAGATGGACCGACTCCTTGGGGAACTGGCCATCTTTTGTGTCTAAATTTAAATAATTTCAAGTGTTGAAATCAACATTAATGGCAATAAAACGTGGAAGGACAGAGTGACAGCATTGCTATTCTGAAGTAAAAAGACTCGGACAGATTTCTGAATTCTCAAACTTAAACAGATGGTTGAAAAGTCAGTTTTTCAGATTGCTAAACTTGTGGCTCAGTAAAAAAAAATAAAAATGCTTTAGATTCTTTGATTTACGACATTTTGCCGAAAAACTTATTTTTAGGCTCCTGAAATTTTCACAATTTTATGAAAATCAGTTTTCACAATTTTGGATTTATTACAACACACTAAAGAATCGTTTTTGACTAATTTATCACACACTGTGAAAAAAAATTATAACTAGAAAATGTTCCATGAATTGATATGAGAGAATTCTTTCCCACCGTTTATTCTTGTTTGGTTTGCATCACACGGTAAATGATAAGTTGAACATATTCCTGATTTGATCACAGTATATTGAAAAGTCAGGTTTACAGATTTCTGAATCCATTATTGTTCTCCGGAGTTGTCTCTGTGACCTGAAAGATCAGTTTTATATATCTCTCAAAATGAATAGAGCTAACTGAAAAAAACGATTTCAGAAGACATCTGAATTGATCAAGATGTACTGAAAACTATTTTTTTCAAACTTCTGAACTCATTACAGGACGGAAATTTCAGTACTACATTTTTTTTTCAATTCAGCAAAATTTATTGAGAACCCAGCTTTCAAACTTCTGAATTTATCACTATTAAAAGCTAGTTTTTGACAGTACTAAGTTTCTCACAATTTACTTGAAAATCATTGTTTCCTGATTTTTGAATATATCACAAAGGTCTGTACCCAGTTTTATAGTTTTTTTAATCCACTAAAGTTGCTTGTTAAACTTGCTTTAGTCAGTTATACAGTCCTTGAACTCAGTGTGCCTTGCTATTGGTCACAGGTTTCTTGAATTCATCCTCGTTTGCTGACAAACCATTTCACATTTTTTAAAAACAGATTTTCTAATCCCCCACTTTTTTCTTTGATTCAGCAACTCTAGAAAACTTTGTTGAGAAGACGAGATGGCAGTTTTCTATTTTTACGCTAAACAAACACCACAAAACCGGGCTTCACCCTACTCAGCACCCCTAGACATCCTAAAGCTATTAAAATAATATTATTTATTATATTATTATTATTACTATTACCAATTTGACCGGAAAAAAAAAAAGAGACCGATCCAGTCAGCACCTATGCAACTGCCACTGGCCGTTCTCGCTCCTGTGGCCCAACCCCGACATTGAAGCCTGGGGGAATGAAGACGACATCATCCCACTGCGAAGTAGAGCCTGCCTGCAAGATTGCACAACAGCCATTGAAGTGAACCTCTTCAGTAAACAAGTGGTGGCGGATGAATTGATGCTATATAATGGCATCGGGCATGTTTTCATACCTTCATGGAGGTGATCATGTCCTCAAGAACAGATACCTGGGAAATTTATAGAAAAAAGTGACAAATTTGGAAAACCCACGTGGACTTGTCCAAGAAAAAGATATCATTACAGAAGAAAAGTGAAAAAAACTGGAGAACCCAGGTTGAATCATCAGAGAGCAGAGGTGGGGTACTGTACTTGGATGTCTCCCTTCCTCAGGGAAGGATTCAGGTGGCTCTGCTGTTGAGACGCCCTCAGAAGTGACTCCTCCAAGTCCTCCTGGAGAAGACAGAGCTAGGTTCAGCTAGGGAGTAGATCATTCGGATAGAAGAAAAAGCCTGACCTTTCTGAAGAATACTGGACGATATCTCTTGTTCTGGCTCTTCAAGACCAAACTCTTCGACTGAAACAGATGACACATGACAAAAGAATGAGAAAAGATTTGGATGTCCACAATCCAAACACAGTCTTGCGCAAAAATTGTGTCCCAAGTGAAGCAAAGATTTTTTTATATGAAAGAGAGAAAAATCAGCACAATTTCAGTTATAATGAATGTTAGGCATAAATTCAGGGGCACACCAGTTAAAGATTTGTACTTTGGGTGATTTTAATGCTTTTATATCCTTCTGATTATTCCACATGATAATCCATTTTCAAAACGGGTAAGGAGAGCATAACTGCCATTCCCCACTCCTAACTCCTACCAAGTGGAGAGAGAAGGGAGGGTGGTGACTGTTTGTATGCAAGTTGACAAAAAAAACCCAGGTTGTTCAATTAAAAAGAATTATGTACACATCAAAATTATGATAAAACCCATCATTTTTTTCCTTCTTAAACAAATCCGTATCTTTCCTTGCATTGCGCCAATTTGACTGAACCCTTCTCTATCCAGATCAGATGGATCCTGGGCGCACAACCAGCTAATGTGCATCTCCAATGAAGATGATCAAGAACTCACAAGGAAAACCTGCCGGAGTCTGAGAAAAGGAGGGCGTCTAAGCAACAGCACCCCTAAATGGCAGTGCATTTTAAATTTACAACTCATAAAATCAAATCAAAGTACTGAAGAAACTGCTGAATGTTAAGAAAATAATCATACCCAACGCAAACATCAAGCCAATGGGCAAGAAGCCAAATTATGGCATGAACACAAACACAGTGATATGCCATCCGATGGCCATATAATAGCTGCGTCCAAGATCAAGTTGCTATAAAAACTCGTCAAACGAAGATTAAGGAGAACTAAATAGCACCTGGAAAACTGGTACGCCAGAGAATGCATCAACAACATTTCCAACTTGCTCCTTCACCTGCAAAATGAACAGCAGAACATATATCACAGGAGAAGCTGTAATAAGCATGGCAAAGATCAGACATCTGGCACAGAGAACAAGTAGAGCTACTAAAACATTATTGTAATTCCAGATAAAACTATGGCCACAAGATGTTTCTGCCCACCCCAAAATTTTGATTAAATTCTAACAAAGAAATCTGGAAGAGTTCACATTGGAACTCTTCCCCCTTCATTTACATGAAGAAAACAAGCAGCATTTTATCAGGAAAATGAAAGAAAGGGCTCCCATTGAATCATCAAAAAATATCTTAGTAGTCCATCTGCCCTCAAGACAAATTCAAAAGATATTTGAACGTCTGAGCAAGCTAAAGCTTGAGCTTAGTTATCATGCAATAAATTAGTTTAGTTCAACTCCTAATATTTTTTAAGAGATGGTTAAAAACTTTTTAATACCTGTCAACAAATTTAGGCACTCTAGTTGACATGGTGACCAGCTCTAAGTTGCCGTCCCTCTTGTATCCACATACATCCACAAACCCAAGGGTATGACGAAGACACGAAAATATCTCAAAAGGAGGAACACGATATAGATGCAGATGAATCAATCCCAATTTCCACCAGCTGCCCTCATTGGCCCACTTCACACTAATTATTGTCAATGCCATGTTTAAGCCAAAAGCTAATAATGTTTGCAAATAGCCTACTTCATAGCCATTTCCAAATTTAAACAAGGAAAATAAACTCGTACGCCTTGAAACAGACATCTCTTCCTGATATAGGATCTATAATTAGAATAGCATTATAAATTGACCAAAGCAGCCTGTGTTAGAAATCAACCCTCAAAATGATCATGATGGAACAGATCCTGCGATGGTAGCAGACAAAAACCAGACACTTGTCTTTCAAGGGAATGGGAAAGAAGGTAAGGATGCTAAATTTTTGGAGTAAAGCATTGATTATGGCTAATGTTGAAGTTTTGGTGTACAGCTCCTGTTCTTGCATGATCCCTGATTTCTTCCCCGATGATAAGTAATGGATTTTTTTAGCAACACATCAAGGATACAGCGTGGGGACGTAGTCATATAATCCAGACCCTCTCCTTCTCCCTTAGCCATTTTTTCCCTTTCCCTGGGTCTCATGCATCTACATTCTGGCCAGGCTTCCGTACATACAATCCCCCAGACTGTGACACTCACCACACCCGGATACCATCCACAGAAAGATCTCCACATCCTCCGATCTGTGGTCGCGCCCAATCATCATGACATTCGTCGAGAGCCTGAACTTTTGGGGAACCCTGCTATTTTCGACTATCTAACACACTTCATTCAATGAAACAGAAATTTCCTCACTCATACAACATTCAGGACTAACTGGTTCAATCCATAACTTCACTCACTATACCAAGTATTTACTTATCTACACAAGAGGCCAGTTCCTACTGTGTTCTGCAGGCCCCATCATCTTGTTACAAAAATAATTAACAAGACCTTTCGATGATTCTTGGAAAACTAAGACCAGGAAGCCATAGAAAAAAGGCATGTTGTCTTCCTGACACTCATCCTACAACGTAGAGAATAAATAGTTCACATGATCTTACAAATGCATCCTCCGGACACAAACTGTTTAAATACTCTGAAATGAGGAGATCCCTAACCTTGATCGCGTTCATTATTTGACTTGAATCTGGGATGAGCCTAAAGGCAACCCCGTCAACCTTCAGCTGGAAAACCTGTCATTTTTTTGAGGTTAGTGCTATAAATTAAACATAATAGAGATGAAAATAATGGAAAACTAAGATGATCGACAAAATATTCATCTTGAGGAAGTAAGATTTCTTTCTAACAGGCCTTTCTCAATTATAATTAACCTTAAAAATACTCACGTCATCTTCATAGTCAGATAAAGCAAGAAAAACAAAGACAAACATGTCACATTAGATAACAATGGAGGTGCATTGAATCGATGCATTTTCATTTGACTATGAAAGAATTCTTAACTATACTTCTGGAGGCTCCATTTTTTTAAAAATATGAAAGACCCTCTTGACTGAGCCAAGGGGTCGATAAATATGCACTATTCTATGACTAGCTGCCTACTTCTACTTCTCAGTAGATAACTTTAGCACTAAGATATCAAGAAGACCTTCAAGATTTCACTCTAAAGGCGACTTCTTCATGTATAGTCAGTCTCCCATCCATTTGCTTCCTAAAGGGAGACAATAAGTCAATCCTCGTGTTGACAGAGAAAACCTTCGTAGGAATTCTAGGTTGGTGTTCACCGTAAAAGACAGTAATAAGAGCATCACAAAGATTTAAAACTATAAGAAAAGGAATAGAAAAGAAAGATGGCAGTTTCATCTGATGATTGAAGTAGGCATGAACATCCATAAATTGGAGACAAAATTGGATTAACTGTGCGCTCGAAGCATTTCCCCAAAGAGGACAAAAACATCCAAAATCCTTGATTTAAAAAAAAAGCTCGTAATCTCTCATCCGTAAGAAGAAAAATGAATCTCATAAGCCAAAGCATAAACTAGATGCCCACAAACGTTGTCTCCCTTGCCTTATTCAGAGCAACGGCAACGACTTTAGAGCCCTCTCGCATTCCAGGGTTCATGCTCTTCATCTGCTCCAGGAGGGTCTCTGCGTCCTCCTCTTTGAGGCAGAAGATACCCAAGGACTTCCCAGACTTAACTCCAGACACAAGAACAAACTCCTCGGCCGAGTTGCTGAGGGCATAAACTGGGATCCCCGCCAGGCGTTCCTCCATGGCCTCGGTGGACATGGCCAGGTCAAAACGGTGCTGACCTTCTGGGACTCCTCCCCAGCCGCCAGTCCCATACCGCGGGATGCGCGCCCACGCAGGGCTTCTCCTTCCCAATGACAACGAAGAAGGAGAGGACGCAGACGGAACAGCGGCCGCAAAGCGGGATATACCGGCCAATAGAGTCTCCTTCCCCGGATTGCTGAGGCAGTGCACGGCAGAGCTGACCCAGGAGTTGAGGGAAGCAGCGGCGCCGGCGGGGCCAGCAAGGGCGGCCGAGACGTTGCTCGTCAGAGCCGAGCAGTGGCTCTCAAGGCTATCCAGGAGAGAGAGCGGCTTCATGGTGGTCCAGTTGGGCTTCCCTTCATCGTTGAGGAAGAACATCTTCCCCTGAGATGAGGAGATCGAGGGCGCGAGAGAGGAGGGCAGGGCTTAAGGAGGGTTCTCGCCTCCTGTCCCTTCAGATAGGAAACAGTGATGAGAGAGAGAGAGATGTGGGTGTAACTTTGGGAGAAACATGTGTGACAATAACAGGAATGCATAGAATGACTTTTTTCATGGTTGTAAGAGCATCTTAGTGAGATCCCAGCTCAAATGAAAAAATGAGCTTAATCTCATCATTATTAAATGCTAATATGATGTAAAAATTCATGCGAAACATTTAAACAAGCCTAAAATGGGTGGGTTAAGCATCGTAAAAATGAGAATTGGGAGCTACAATGATGAAAAGACCTTAAAAGACCCAAAGTTATACCAAGTTCAAACAAAGAGGGGTGAATAATCCATGTGAGTCTTAGTTTTCATCATTATCCTATTTTTAAGTAGTTTAATTTTTTATATAAATTATTTAATTTTTAGGTCCACTATAACTGAAAATCAAATTATTTAAAAATCACTTCACTATACCCATTAAACACATCTTGGTTATTATTAATCTTTTTACTTCATTGAGGTGTCTTTTCTAATCATTATCCTATTTTTTACTCATAAAAACATCTTCATTTTCGTCATTATCCGATTTTTAAGTAGTTTAATTCCTTATATAAATTGATTGAATTTTTAGTTCCATAATAACTGGTTATCAAACTGCTTTAAAACCACATCACTGTAACCATAAAAACATAATAGTTATTATGATTTTTTTCCTTCATCAAGGTGTCTTTTTTAGTCATTTTCCTATTTTTGAGTCATAAAAACGTCTTAGTTATAGTGATTATCCTATTTTTAAGTAGTTTAATTTGTATAAAAAATGATTTATTTTTTAGGTGAATAATAACTGATTATCAAGGTAATTTAAAAATCACCTCACCATACGCATTAAAATATCTGGGTTATTATGAATTTTTTTACTTCATTGTGGTGTCTTTTTGCTAGTGACTTTCTAGATTCAATTGAATATTTTTATGGATTCTAAATTTTGTGAATTCATGGCCTGATTTCTAAATCCTAAATATTTAGGTGCACAAGAACTTGTGATTTCAAGGCTCAAGTTTTCTAATATCCTCAACTCTTGTTACATCATAATATAATTTCATATTTTGTATAATATAGTTATATATTTTAATGATTAAATTACAACGTAGAAGATCTACGTATGATTTCTCTAGATTTCATATTGATGTAAATTTGTTCTATTTTCTAAATAAAAATAATCACTAATGTGTTTGGATTAATTTAGAAGCCTAATTGTCCCTCGCCCGAACCCAGAACGGATAGTTAGGTTTTCCACCGTTCAATCACAACACGCTGCCCCGACTCGTCGCCGGTTGAGAGAGAGAGAGAGAGAAACATCCAAATGATGTGAGGAAAACACGTGAGCGGAGAATGACGCTGTCCACCTGTGGACAGTTTTCTGTCTTCCAACCCCGATAACGGCCGCCCGTGCCCCCTGCTACCACTCCTCACTTGTCGCAATCCCCACACTAGCGGCTCCAGTACGGCTCTCACCCTCTCCTTTTCCCCCTGCTTGCCGCTGCACCACCGTGCCGCCGTGTGCCACCGCGCCGCCGTGCCCCCGAGGCGAGAGGAGGCAGCTTGCTTGCCGTTTTCTTCTTCGTGCCGGCGGGAGCCCTTCACTGGGGCACCGGCGGGCTGCGGTTCCCCTCGCCGGAATGCACCAGCGGCGCCGCCCCCTCTTAACTCGGCGAGGATACTCCGCTGATTTTGCTGCCGAGTAATGGTCCGCCAGAACCAATCATATGTCAGTCCACCTAGATACATAGAGACATATATATATATATATAGATAGAGAGAGAGAGAGAGAGAGGGGAGGGAGTCAGGCGACGGCTGTCTTCTTTGGTCAGTGTTGCATTTAAGGCATGAGGATGGAGGAGCCTAAAAAATGAGAAAAAACTTTCATATCCCCCCTATAATGTTTGTAATTAAAAAACAATCCTTTGGGGGTAGTAACCTAATATTGGCTCGGTGATCGTGTAAACTAAAAAGTCTTATTAGTTGATTATGCCATTAACTTTCTAATCGAGGAAAATATCATGAAGTTAGCTGCAGTAAGACAAGCGCTGTTGGGATTGGTTTACAGTTATTTTACTTTTATAAGTACAACCGAGTATAAATAATTTATAAGGGACAAATCTTAAAAAATATTAAACATCTCCTCCAAAGGCGGGCTTTTTGGCTGCATCTACCCTTCCGCTCCCGCCGTTTTTTCTACCGTCATGGCATCCATCCGTCTCTCTCTCCTCTCTCTACACCGCCATCACTCTACTCTGCGTGCTACGGCAGCAGGGAGCTGACACAGAGAGGACTGAGAGCGGTGAAGTAGCCGGCAATGCAGGTGGAAGGCAGGAGGAAGCTCTATTTCCCAGGTCTGGATGGAATCCATCGCTCTGGCTAGCGTTCAATCTCCATCATCATCGTCGCAGTCGCCATCTTCCTCTTCTTGCTGAAAATGGGCTCTGCGTCCTTGGCCGATGGGCAAGGCCCTGGGAGCCCCCAGGACCATGGTGGTCTCCATGTTTGCCACAGCTGCAGGTGGAGGTTCCCCAACAGCCACCCGAGCGCCAGGCAGCGGCGAGCACACCGGAGGCACTGTGGCAAGATCGATGGCTTCCCTCTGATCCCCTCCCACCACGAAGACGGCGGTCGCAGCGACGGGGAGGAGAACGACGCCAATGCCGGCGCCACCGCCGCTCCCCCTGATCCTCACTCTGGGAAGATTTCCGAGGTGGATCTCGATCGGAAGAAATCTTTGATTACTTCCGCCGGATGTAAGCATCAGATTCACTGTACTTCTATTATGCTTCCCTCCCTCCCTCTCTCTCTCTCTCTCTCTCTCTCTCTCTCTCTTCACTGCTCCCCCACCGTCGCCGCCGCCCCCTCCCTGCGTCTGTTCCTTTGCCTTTGAAAAGTGAGACCGGATTTTGTTTCTGCAAGTAGGTACTGTGGAAACCAGTTGTGAGACTGGAGAAGGGAGGAAGAGATCAGGGCCCGTAGGCGTCTATGGAGTTGAAGCTCTGGTTGAGATCCTTTCGGGGAACCCTGTGGATCCATATGCTGGTAATATCTCCCTCTCACTTAGAAGAGAAACTCTTCTGTGGCTTGTTGGTGCTGAACGCTAGAAGATCGACGGAGATCTTCCCTGGAAATCAGTCGGGTCTAGGTCGCTTTTCTTAAGGTTTCTTGAATGTGTTGGATTGATGCCTCGACTGTCATTCTATTAATGCCATTAGATTCCCGCACCAGATAGATTATCCTGCACCATAGAAGTTCCTATTTCCGCTCGAATTCGCATTCCATTTCTGTTGCCCATTGTACTGTGGAATTAGTCTTCCAAATCACTTCACTGATCCGGACTTACATTTATTCGCAATGTGTTAAGATTCGTCTTCGTTCATTGCAGATAAGACCTTCGAGTTTCCTGATGTTGCACATGGAAAAGAAATACGTGGAGTAGATGTGGTAGAACATAGTAAGAAGCTTGATGAACCTCCTACCACAGGTACCCTTGCTTCAAATGTTCAGGGAACGAGATTATTTGCGGAGATCGGTGATAATGGAGGAGATGCTTCTTCTCTTTCACCTGCAGCGCCCCCTCTGGACACTTATGTGAATGAAACGAGTGCTGAGGAAGACGAGAATGTACTGAATGAATTTCTGGCTGAGATTGAACTCGCTGTGGAGGAGAGACTCCGCGTAGGGAGTAATTTTAATCTGGAGTCACCTTCCATCGAAGCTCAAGGTGTTTATGCCATGGATACAGAAACGAGATTGTTCAAGAGGAATAATTCTTCTGAGATCGGGGTCCTTTCAAACCCTACCAGCGACACCTGCAGACAGGAGACTGCTCCAATAATTGACATCTCCATGAATTTGAAGACCGTCAGCTTAGAATCTACTCATGCAGAGGAATCAGATATTGATGGAAAGAATTCTAGACTTGGTTCGAACTCAATAGTTCCTGTAAGCTTCTCTGAAAATGAAATGGGTGCTAATGCAGAAAATAATGTACCGGACGAAGCTTTGGTTGAAACCAAATCAGCTGCAGTGGAAAGACCTTGGGAAGAATATAATTTTCGTCTGGAATCATTTCTTGATGGAACTGGCAAAGGGAATGATCTCATTCATGCGGAATTGAGGTCATTGGACCGCAATAGTTCTTCTGGGATAGAGGTTCAGCCGCAACTCAGCAACATCTGCGGAGAGGAGATAGGCAACCAAGGAACTGATACTCCCATGACCCTAGAGGAACCAAATTCAGAAGCTACTGTTGTGCAAGAATTGGACAAAGATGTTGAATCTACTTCTACTTTAGTCATCAACCCTCTGGATCGTTCTGTAAATGGAATGTCTAGTAAGGTCGTCGAAAATTTGCTAGATGAATCTTTGTTTGAAACTGAACCATGTTTAGAGGAAGTACCGTGGGAAAAAACTATCTTGGAGGAAAATTCAGAGGATCATAGCCTCCCTGTCTTTCAATTGCTTCAGGATTTGTGCCAGGATGCCATTTCTGATATCAGCCGCGAACATTTCTCATCTCATGAGGAGATCAAATCCTTCTTCGGGATGCCTGTTGATGAGAAAACAAGCTTCACGGCTGGAGATCATCTTAAAGATGTTCATACTGGAGCTATCCAATCAGAAAGCGTGTTGTCTGTATCAGGGAAGGTTAACCATGAAGCCTCCAAGGACCAAGGACTTCCAGAAGCTGACACAACGCTTGAGACAGCGGTTACTTGTGTGGAGTTTAGGCCAGCGGATCCAGGCCTAGAAGAACTAAAACTGGGGAATACATTAAATGAAGCAGTTCAAAATTTGGTTCCCTTTATTAGTTGCGGGCAGGCTGATGGGGACTACGCTGAGCTTGAGAATGAAGGAAGTAGAACCATAGAAAATGAAGCAGATGAAAACAAGAACATCGCAGATGAAGACAATCCTGCAGATGGAGAAGCTTCCCATGATTTATCAGATGAGTTAACTTCAGAAGAGGGCAGTACTTACAGTGTCTTTAAATTCCTCATCCAGGCTAAGGGAGATAAAAATGACGGCCATGTTGATGTAGAAAACTCTGGGAATGACCAGGATGGTGCAAGCTATCATCAAGAATCAGACAAAGAGTCTATTTTAAAGCAGTCAGATAAGATGATCGACCCCGAATTTACAACTGATCATTTTCACTTAAAATCCCCCTGTTCTCAGGATGGTGAAGAGTGTCAAGTCGAAAGGAACCAGTCATTGACTGGATCTGTCAGCATGCTCAATGGTAGTTCTCAAACCTCTTCACCTGTGAACATGGGAAGTGAGGTACGTAATTTTATTAGTCTGGAGGCTTGGATTGATGATAATGCAGGAGTAGACACCAATCAAGAAGAAGAAGACGAAGGTAGTCTGTCAATTACAGGAGTTCATACTCTGTCCAAAAGTGACATCACCGAGGAAATGCAACAATCTCGCTTTGATTCTGTGAGTGTAAGACATCTTCGTGAAACTGTGACAGAACCTACCAGTCTACATCGTCAAATTCTCCCCAGTGAAGCACCCATCGTTGTTTCTCAGGAATATGGATATGGTGGACTACATCAGAATAATGATCTGCGATTGAGTGACAGGTTTGTGGAAACTCTTGGAACAGCAGACAACGTTACCCTGACAGCCTTGTCATCTGGGACTCGTAACTCTGTGTCATCAGAGGAACCAAGACGAGGAAATGAAGAAATTGTTTCCAGCTTTGGTCATCGGTCTGAAGACAGAGCAGGCCACTTCATTCCAAAAAAAGAGGACAAGGCTGAATCTTTCTCGCTTCAAAATACTCTCATGGACACTCTTCACCGAACAGATATTATTGAAGCCCATTTGGTCTCGGTTTCAGGTCCGAATATCTTCCTCCTTGCTTTCCTTCTCGTATAAGGTTTTGCATATATCGATTAAACTCAATTCACTTATGTTGTGAATGTATGTTTGACTTTATGCATTCAAAGCTTCTTTCAAAAATATATCCAGTGGAAGCTGTGCACGCATGAAGCTCCTCTATGAGAACCTTGAAAACTGTTGTGTCAGCAAAAGCTGCACTTATGAAATCAAAAGCTTTGGGTACACTTCAGAAAATATTTTATGGGTGTGTTGAACGTAAATGTGGTATAAAATAAGGTAAACAGGAGAGCAGGACTCTGTTTTTAGGTGGTGGGGAAAATCCTCCTTTGAAATATGTATATATGAATAGATCATTTCCGGACATGGGTTGAAGGGCCCCTGAAGGTATGATCAATTAATATAACACCCACTAACGATGAAATTTTTGTCCCATCCAGGAGGTAAGTAGATTAGAAGTTATGCCGATGATACTGTTCGAGGAAACCGGTTAATGGACCACTTTCTTCCCTGTTCACGTGGATGTACACAATAGCATTTCTCCACCACGCCAATCAACTCCAAGCAATCTTACATTGTTATGGTAATACTGTCGACCTAATGGTTCCAATCATAATTATGAGCACCATATCCCACGTTTATTCTTCGAACATGCAGGGTCATCCATCTCTTTCTCGATTAAGAGATTTTAGTATTCATTTCCATGAATCTTCTATCGATCATGCAAGGTCATACTCTATAGATTTTTTGTTCTGTCCACTTAGCCTACATCTGTCGATTTTTTTTTTTGAAACTTAACCGGCTTTCTCACACGTTGGGAACCCTGGCGATCCCACTTGTGAGGGAAAGTTCTGACATTCGTTCTTATGACTCTTCTCCATACGATTTTTTTTCTTAGTGCATTTATCTTCTTGCTTAATTTCACTAAGGGAAAGTTCTGTCTTTCCTCATTGAAATGTAGCATAATAGAGCAAATTGTGCTCTGTAAGATTGACCAAACATCCTTGATGTTCACAAAATCTCAGGGATATCAATTATCAACCTATCAGCCAAAGAGGAATCCTTCCAGTAGTATCGGCCATTTATCCCACCTTCCTCCACATTTCATCAAGTGATCATGCTAGAGACAAAAGGCATAACTATATGAGCACGAGTCCCGCCTCTTTGAGGATATTGTGCATTGAAGATCAGGATGAACCTTTCATTTGCTACCTTCGCTGTCCTAGTTCTCTTTTACGAATTCCACAGCCCAAATGGCCTGTCAATCTTCAAAGATGTATAAAGAGAAGAGCTTTGTTGTAAACTTCAATTTTCACCCGTTCCACTCAATTCCTCTGTGCGCACTCTCCCATTTTGCAGTGGGTGCCCATCCCTTTCATGCCTTCTTACTAATTTTATTTCATTTAAGGTAGAGTTTGGCACTGCAAAAATGGGCAAAAGATAAGATGCCCGGAAACAGATAATGTGCATGCTAAAATGATTAGTAAGGTTAATCGGAAAGGATACGAAGCACAAAAGGTTACTAGATTGAGGCGAATAGAAAGTCAACTGAATGAATGATGCACGAATCATCTCTGTTTCTTGTCAAGTTTCAAGGTTGGAGATTGATATGGCGAGTTCTGGACAAAAAAACTAGTTAAAATGGAGGTGTTCTGGTAGTGGAGATAGATATGGTAATATAGGCAGTAGTGGTCTTCTAATCTCCAGATTGGGCAGAAGTGTGGCAACCTCGACAGCACAGTTACCAGAACTAGTCAATTTCCTATCCACCCTCAGAACTCCGTGATACTAAGCCATGGCCATGGATGCACAATGAATTGGAGGAAGAAAATTGAATAAAGCTGGAGATCAAGACGGGGGGAAATTTCATCCCAAAAGTAAACCTTTTGATGTTTATCTCTGGTGTAGTCATCACGATGGAGAATGCTAAGTCTTGCTGATCCCAACTTGCACTTCTGCTGGGAGATCAACTAAAGCTTTTGTGACCCCTCGACCAATGTAATGCTGACATCAGGGGATGATGCGGCCTCCTACATGGCACAGGAAACCAATTTATTGAGCCAAAAGGTCAACAAGGTAGACGACTAGGAGAGCATTGATAGATGTAATTCTCATTACATATAGCGATTAACCTGATAAATAATAAAAAATCATGTGTTATGTAATAAAAGTTGCATTGGGAACTGATCACGCACTAGTGATGATAGATTTGAAGATATGACCAAAATGGGATTGGTTTCACTCTGCTATATGTACCTCTGGTTGGATGCATGGACGCCAGATCTGCTTGGGACTATCAAATCATGCTGTGAAACCTGAAATAGATGTAAAGGAGGTGGGGATAGAAGGGCACCATCTTAGGATGAATTAACCTGATTCTGTAGCTCCTACTTCTTATTCTACGTTATTATGATTCAATGAACAGAAGTTCCTGTGGCCCTGTTTAATCGTCCTGCTTGCCTCATTTGGAAAGGAGACATCAAAACACTAGCCACTTCTTCAACCTCATTGAATCTAAACAATTTGACGACCTGTTTAATCGTCCTGCTTGCCGCATTTGCATTACTTCGCTGTGGGAGTAACGTGCTCCAGTTTCTTATGAGGATGCGGCTTTCAAATTCTTATCCTTTTCCTATTTATATAATTACTTACCATGACAATACTCTTGAGTTGGTTCTTCAGCAGAAATTTATGACTTGGGTCTCCTTTCTCATGATTTATTAATCTGTTCCCATCTTTACTAAGCAAATTTCCTTTGTTTCTTCCTTGGTAAACGGGACACAGCCCTCTCTACCAGAGATCCAATGGAACAACCCCTGCAGGATCTTGACGCCATGGCTGTGGCTGATCTCAAAATTCAACGATCACGAGGATTACAAGAGCCCAATTTAGCAAAGCGGGCCGCCTCCGTTGACCATTTCTCAGAAATCTCAGAGACCCTTTCCGATATTAGCCCAGTTGACCCCCAGCAGTCGTCAACACAGGCACGGCATTCGTTCCCAGAAAGGCAGAAGGGAGAGATTCTCCCCAAGTTGGAGAGCTGGAGCTCCGGGAAGCTGCACACCCCTCTGAAATCCCTCCTAATGGAAGCGAACAATGAGAGCAAGCAGGAAACCCTAAACCCTCTGACCAAGCCGCCTCAGGCAACCAGTGGAAGCTGGGCCCCACCAGAGGAAGCAGCCAGAGCTTCTAAGCAGCTGAACAAGGGTTTTGCCAAAAGAGAAGCCCAGAAGGAGTGGAATTCTCCGGCGAGGCTTCCCAGCAACCAGAATGACAGGAGGAGGATTAAGGGGAGGCCCCAGTGGGTTCCCTTCCTCTGCTGCCCATCCCTCAATTAGGTCTAATTTCTTCTTCTTCTTCTTTGCTGTATAAAGGCCTTCTTATCTTGTTCTATCTTCCATCCAGTGCTTTAGAGACCTGTAAATTGAGATTTTTTTTTTTTTGGTTGATTGCTCTCGTTTCCTCTCTAATTCTTCTGAAGAACCCCAATTAGGTCTAAATTCCTCTTTTTTTTCATGTACTAAGGTTTTCTCATTTTGTTCTATCTTCTATCCAGTGCTTTAAAGGCCTGTAAATTGATTTTTTTTTGGGTGATTTTTTCTCGTTTCCTCTCTAATGCCTCAAGTAAACCTCAACTAGGTCTAAATTCCTTATCTTTTGGGCATCAATGATCTCTCATCTTGTTCTATTTTCCATCCAGTGCTTTCGAGCGTTAGGACCCTGAATTTGGGCAGGAGAGGACAGCAGAAATATGGAAATAGAAAAGGGGAAATTGAAAATTAACAGTAGGAAATGTCATTGGGCCCTGAAGGACCTTAGAGTTGGTGGGGGCGTTCTAGGGTTCCCCTACTCGCTCCATCAGTTGTAGCTGCCCTAGAATGTCTTGATACCCCCCTTGTTACACTGTTGTAACCCTAACACCTTTGACCTCCTTAACGTCATAAGACTCATTTACCTTTCTCTCCAATGACTCTGATGGGCTCTCGTTGACACGGTCAAGGATCTGGCTTGTTGACTGCATGCACAAGACCCAACTGAATGTCTCGCTGACTGAATCTGTCGTGAAGTCAGCTCACGTGGACCGGAAGTGGGTATACAAGGGGAGAAAATGGGCAGAGAGAGATGGAAAGGAGTGAGAGGATGAAGATGAACTCAATAAAGACCAAAAAAATACAAACTAAGACCGTTGGTCTTGGGGTTGCCGATACGAGATGGCGAGTCTCTAGCTCCCAAAATAGTTTCCTTACATGATTTTTCTCTCTCTCTTGAGGCTGTTCCTTCTCCCTTTACATGATCCACTGCAAGTTCTCGCATCCCATCGTCTTGTGCTTTGCTCAGGCTTTTGGACTGTAACACTAAATTGGGCCGGGTTTGTTGAGACCGCGCTCTCCTCAGCCCAATTGGGGCACTTTGATCTTTTATTATCGAGATGGGCTAAGAAGATTGATGGGCCCCCTTTCCTATGCCAAGAGTAGATTAGGCTCATTAGGGGCATATTTGAATCATGCCACTAAACAAGTAGTTCAATGCCTTGTGGGAAGTAACAAGTCACTAGGCTCTTGAGGACTAACAGCCCAATTGAGCTCCTCATCTAGGATGGGAAGTAATGGTTGGTAAGCTTTGTTGACTCCCATGACTCATTTTAGTTGCAAAACATGGAAGACATGGCGAATTTGAGAGGTATTAGTAGCACCTTCAAATTAAGGAACAGAATGTAAGACTGCATTTTGAGGTGGACATAGTTATCCATTTTGAACATAACTTTTCGATGTTTGTAGTCTACATAAATGATCATTTGTGCTTGTGCTAAGAGGAGGTTCTGTTTCAATTGATGAAGGATTTTCTTTTGAGCTTCCAATTGTTGCTTAATGTCTATAAAAGATAATAATTGAATGCTCGGAACAAGGTTACCATTAAATTGCCCTCATTTTACTTGGACACTCCAAAGAGGTTAAAGAAGCAAAGAGATATAGAGCCTATAGAGAGAGAGATAGCAAACAATCCTTCCTTCCTTCCTTCTTGTACAACTCCCCCTCCCTACCCCATCGATGTTGATCTACATTATTGGCCACCTTCCTCGTCTCCAGCCTTTTGTATCATTCCACATTCTCATGCCTTTTTTTTCTTCATCAAAGTTATATTCTTTTGCTTCAATGCTCTAGTTGGACCAACTTAACCAAGAGTAATCAATGATTCATTCAAGTTGAGTTTAGGTTGATTTACTATTTAGTTCTTCATAAAAAGCAGCTGTCCATATCCCACACATATCAACTCATTTGTAACAGTGTCGATTTTTAATGAGTTTTATATCAACTCAAGTATCAACTCACATGTTTAAGTGAGTCAAGTGGGAGTCAATATCAACTCACTTATGAAGGTGAGTCGATAAGAAACTGTAGTATCATATTATCCAATGTATCGATTCACTTATAGGAGAGTGGATGCCTCTTGGGTATAAATTGACTCACCTATAAGGGTGAGTCAAAATTGGACTTAGATGATTAATACTAAGAAAAATTATGCCTTACTTAAAGCACAATAACATATGGAAAAAACTAGAAATACTTATTTGATAGTGATTAAAATGTCAAAATAAATTATTAAATATATTTACATATATATATATATATATATCTTCATCAGAAGGTTGAGAATAATATTTGAATAGAAGCAATTCAACAAAATATGCCTACTATAAAATATGTAGAAATTGTAGAATTAAGCATGTATTCCTACAAATGCCTTGGAATCACACAAATGTAACTATATTATAAACACGTGCTCTTCTTATAATCTTTAAATACTAATTATGAAAAATATGCATGAATTATCATACATGCAGATGTCACTTCGTGACACCCCTCGTCTTACCTCATTACTAGTCCCTTAGTAACACACTTAAGAATTTATTTAGTACTAACAATAAGTCATGCCTCCATGCTTGAGCAAACTAATGATGTTCAGAACAATATATCTTTCTATGTTTCAAATTCGCATGCCATATACTCTTCGGATGCCTATCTAGGTTCCACTTCACTTAGCTAGCAAACTTAACATTTCTCCATCAAAAAATAATCTATCTTGGTTTCAAATACCTACATATCCTTTATGAATAACCTCTATCCCCTACTCTCAATCTTTGTTCTTGTGAATTGAAGATTGCATACTTGCCTCCTTTTCTTCTCCTCTTTCTGTCTCACACATAGCATGATTTTCATCTAATTTGTTATTCTCTTCATTTTATTTATTTATTTTTAGCATTGAGGGACTAAACATAGGAATGAAGGTAGGAGGAGATAGAAGAGAGATAGAATGTATGACTCAGTGGTCTTCCCTTCACATTCCCTCTAGGTGATCATATGGATCCATTGCTCAAACTCAAGTTTATGGTAGTTGTCCTTTCCCATTGCCAAGATTCAAAATTTTAAATTTTGAAATGTAACCTTACTCGATTTGAATAAATAAAATATATCATGTACCCTTATAGTATTCAAATATAATCAATCATCTAATATATTCAGGTTCAATTGTTCCTACTTGATCAACTTAGTAGTATGATGCATGGAAAGAATAAAGTCATGTTAAGGTATGTTGCAAAAAGGTTTATGTTTTGATGCAGTTAGAAACTATGTATTCTAAAATTATCCATGATATTTTTAAAAGCTACATAAAAATTTCCAAAAGTTATGCATAGTTTTCTCAATGACATCATCCATGCATGATAATCCTAAATGTATAAATAAAATAATATTAAGTCATTTGTTAAAATCCTATAAATATAAGAAAACAAGAACAATGCATTTGCATAAAGGAAGTGAATTTTTTCAAATATATCTATAAATTTCAAAAGTTGGCTACATAAATTATTCACGATGAATATTAATTTTGCATCAACTTCATGCTAACTACTTGAATCTCAAAAATAAAATAGAATACGCGAAAATAAAATATAGCTTGAGTTGTCTCTTAGTAAGCACTAAGTTTAATGTCCTCAGCCATATGTTATTTCCCTCTTTAAATCACTGAGTCCAAGTTATTTATCAAAGTAATATTTGAACCTTTGACCATTAACTTTGAAGTTTTCACATGATTTTGGATCTTCAATGAGTATAAGTTCTCATTCTTCTACATGGAATATATAATAGGGTTTATTCCATCTGGATTTCAATTGTTCATAGAAGAGGTAAACTCTAGAGTTATAAAACTAGACTTTTTTATTCCAAGAGAAGTGTTTTCGATGTATGTATCAATCATGGAATGTCTTTGTCTTAGGTTTGCAAATCTTAAAATTTTCATATACATCATTTCTAAGTTCATCTAACTCTTATAATTGTAGGATCATGTTTTAAGGGCATTTGTGTTTTACATTATATTTATTTAGTAGAAAGTTGAGTAGTTGTGAAGTGTTGCTCTCCATCATTGATGATGGCTCATGGCAACCAAATCGACAGAAAAAATAACTTTAAATAAATTTAGTGACCACCTTATGGTAATTGATTCTAGTGGGTACTGCTTTCACCCATTTAGACTCATAATCAACGATTAAGATAATCTATTTGTGTCAAAAAGATGATGAGAAGGAACTCATGAAATTAGTTTTCACACATCAAAGAATTTTACTAAAAAAATTTGGTTAGAGGCATTGTATCTTGCTTAGAGATGTTAATTGATGCTTGGCATCTTGCACATGTTTTAGGAAATTCAAGGAGTATTTAAATCAATTGGGCCAATAGAACCAACTAAGAAAAACTTTGATAATAGTTTTTCAACTAGAGAAGTGGGCCCTACATGTTGATGTGTGACCAAAGTCTAATAGACTCATATGTTCTTCTTTGGGCACACATCATCTAAAAATCTGATTTAGTCTTAGATAAAATTATTTTGGGTCATTTCATAAATAATATTTTAATTTATAAAATAAGACATCCCTAGTTAATTTCTTATGAACAAGTAGTTGACAATGTGTGCATACCATGGTGGGCTTAAGTATTCACTACCATCAATTACTCTAAGAGAAAATCTAATAGTAAGATGTACCCACCATTGTTTAAATCCAATAAATGACCTCTTTTTATTTTGAATCTTATGGTGAATTTTTGCATAAAGAGAATACTTTCTAATGTGTCCCTTCTTTTTCCTCAGCCCAAGCTGCCCTAGAATACTTTCTAGTATTCCCTATATTACACCTTTGCGATCCTCTTACATCATTAGACTCATTTCCCTTCTCTGTAATGACTCCCTCTTCTACTGTAGCTGCGCCCTCTTTGGTCCTATGCTATTGGGATGGGCCCTTCTCCTGAGCTGGGCCATCAGATCCACGACGCAGATTCTGAGGTGAATGCGGCGCCGTGCACGGTCTCCTCCGCCAACCGTAGGATTCACGAGTGCCTAGTTTGCTTCAGAGTCTTCAGTTCCGGTCAAGCTTTGGGTAGGCTACCCCCCCCCTAGGGGCCTAACATAGAAGAGACCTGTAAATTGAGATTTTTCTTATTGTTAATTGCTCTCGTTTCCTCTCTAATCCGTCGTCTGAAGAACCTCAATTAGGTCTATAGCACATTCTCTGTACATGTTATAATCTCAATTTCCTCTCAGTAAGTATCCGTCGTCTGTATAGGTTATAATCCGTCGATTTCCTCTCAGTCTGTATAGGGGAAGATGGTTGGGAGGCTATTTCCTCTCTAATCCGTCGTCGTCTTTCTCGTTTAGTAAGTTTATAGCACATTCTCTGTACATGTTATAGAACAGTTAATAAAATAGCCTCCCAACCATCTTCCCCTATACAGACTTTTGCTTCTAGCGAGAAAGAGAGAAAGATAAAGACCGCGAGAGAGAAGGAGAGGACGCCGGAAACTATGAGCGTGGCCGCCTGGGCTGCCATCGCGGGTCCCCCCCCCCAGAGGACCACCTTCCTCCGCCGCCGTCACCGCCCCCTCCAACCCAACCCGTCAACTGCTCCGGTGAGACCACCCGACTTTCTCTCACTTCCCTCCGCCCCTCCCCTCCCCCGCCCTCACCTCACGACCTCCCTCCCTCCCTCGCCGGCCCCCCACGAGGAGCACCGCCGGAGACTCCTGCACAGGACCCTCGTCGTTGAGAACATCCACCACACCCGCCGGCTGAAGAACCTCCTCACCCACCTCTCCGACGGCGGCGCCGCCACTCCCCTCCGCCTCATCGAGGAAGACGACGACGGCGGTGTCGCCACCCCCCTCCATCTCATGGAGGAAGTCGACGACGGCGGCGGCGACGACTGGAGCAGCGAGGAGCTCTGGGCCGCCGCCGGGTTCCTCGTGGAGAGCCGTCGCCCCTCAGAGGCCCTGAAGATATTCGACGAGTGGAGGAGGAGGAGGTCCCCAGGAAGAGCGACGGCGGCGAACTTCTCCAGGCTCGCCCGCCTGCTCTGTGGCGGCGGCGCAATGGAAGAAGCGGGTTCTGTTTTCCGACAGATGGCGGCGCTCGATTTACCGGTTCCCGTCTCGGTCTACAACTCCCTCGTTGATGGGCTCGCTGGAGATGGCGACCTCGCTGGCGCCGGCGAGGCGCTCCGGCGGATGCCGGAGCTGGGCCTCTCGCCCTCGCCGGAGACCTTCCACGGCCTCCTCCGAGCTTTCGGGAGAAAGGGGATGTACGACGAGATGAGTAGATGGGTGAAGAAGATGATCGCAGAGGGCTGCCCCCCCAACGCCTCCACCTTCAACCTCCTGATCATGGAGTTCGCCGGAGGAGGCCTCCTGGAGAAGATGGAAGCAACCCACCGGACCCTCCTTTCCAGGAGGATGAAGCTCCTCCCCGCCGCCGTCGCCGCCATGATCCAGGCCTACGCTGAGGTGGGCAACCTTGAAAAAATGGAGAAGATGTACAGGAGATTCTCCGGTTGCAGAGCTCCCCTAAGGGAGGATCTGATCAGGAAGATGGCTCTGGTTTACATCCAGAATTACCGGTTTGCTCGATTGGAAGAATTCGGTAACGAGATCGCGTCAAGAACAGGGAGGAATAGGAGGACCCATCTGGTGTGGCGGCTCCTCCTGCTCGCCGCCGCCCTGCTCTTGAGCCGCCGGGGGATGGAATCCATCGCCGGCGAGATGAAGGCCGCAGAAGTCACCCCCCACATAACCTTCACCAACAGCATCGCATTAGCTCACGCCAAGATGAAGGATTTCAGGGATCTGGAGGCCCTGCTCTCGAAGATCGGAGAAGAAGATGGAGGAGAGCTCAGGCCTGATCTGGTCACTGTTGGCGTCCTCTTTGATGCCTGCTCAGACGGGTTTAATGGTGGCCGGGTGCTGGATATCTGGAGGAGGAGGAGATTTCTGGAGCAGTCGGCAGTGATGGAGACCGATCCTCTGGTAATTGCCGCATTTGGGAAGGGCCGCTTCATCAAGAGCTGCGAGGAGGCCTTCTTCTCCACGGTCGGAGGAGGGGAGGAAGGGAGCAGGAAAGCTTGGACCTATGTTGATCTGATAAGGTTGGTCTTCCATGGTGGCAAGCTGAGGTCTTATCTGGGGAAGACAACCACGGCGACGATCATCCACTGAATCCCTCTCTGCTTCAAACTCAGGATTGTGCAGAAATTAATTGTCCAATGGGAACTTTCTGGAGAGATCTTGAGATTGTGGAGATGAAATCATCACTGAAGAACACGCCCCGGGGGAAAACCAGATTGAGATGGGGACTGTTGCATTCGGGTGGAGGTACCCGCCACACTCTTGTCTCCGATGATATGGGAATAAAAGAGATGAGATGAAGATGTCACTCAGGTAAAATAACGAGATCATGTTGGCCCATTGGAAGTTGTGGTTTCACAGAAAATCTAACCTTGAATCTACAACATACGAAATTTGGAGAGGGAGGAAGAACGAAGATCAGACCTTGAATCCACAAGGTATGATTTTCTTCATTTTTGAATCCACAATGATGGTTTGGATGGTTTTTGAATCCACAAAGGTCAGAAATACATCTGAATTTACAATTTTTGACTTTCGGCAATTCTCAAATCGACAAGGATCAAAATGATGGTTTGGATGATTTTTGAATCCACAAAGGTCAGAAATACATCTGAATTCACCGTGGTTGACTTTCGGCAATTCTCAAATCACAAGGATCAAAATGATGGTTTGGATGATTTTTGAATCCACAAAGGTCAGAAATACATCTGAATTCACCGTGGTTGACTTTCGACAATTCTCAAATCATCGAGGATCAAAATGATGGTTTGGATGATTTTTGAACCCACAAAGGTCAGAAATACATCTGAATTCACAGTGGTTGACTTTTGACAATTCTCGAATCATCGAGGATCAAAATGATGGTTTGGATGATTTTTGAATCCACAAAGGTCAGAAATACATCTGAATTCACAGTGGTTGACTTTCGACGAATCTCGAATCAACAAGGATCAAAATAGCATCTCTTAAATCTACAAGGATTGTTTGAATCTACAAGAACTCTCTGAACTCTTTGTAAAAAGAACAAAAAGTCCTAATAACCAAAGATCTTATTAGGGTTACAGTGTGGTGGTCTTTAAAAAAATTGAAGAATCAGTTAGAACATCCCTAAAAATCATGTCGCTTTAACAAAATAAAATAAAATAAAATTAAGACTTACATTATTCATGGTGTGCTTTAAGAAAAAAATGCCTTCAAAATATAACAGCTATTGAAATCAGGACTCTAAGACATTATTCATGGTGTACTTTATCTGGGCCTTATTTGATTCGTATATTTTTAGGTATTCAGATCTTCGTAGCCCACACGCTTCACATTTCTAGAGCACCTGATCCACTGATTTTGGTTGTGCATGCTGTTCTCTCTCCCTAATTTTCATTTTGAGCCTTCTAAAATATTTATAATCCACGTTTTTTTTCCTGTTCAGGCAACTTGGGTCAAAACAATTTCACTTTTTAAAATAATAATAATAATAATAATAATAATAATAATAATAATAATGTAATACATCAGTTTTTTTTATTAAACCTGCCTCCAGCTTTTCCTCTTCATGGCTTGCAGGGGAGAGCTGTGAAATGAATGAACTCTTGACTCACCACCCATTCCTAATTTTGCTGTAGCTATTGCTATTTTAAGCATGCTCTTCCTCTTTTTTTATTTGCTATTTATCTATTTATTTCTGCTATGCCTTTTTTTATTAACCCTCTAAATAACGTGCTGATTTCTTCCAGAATTTCCACAACTCCTTCGATTTCTTTGCTGTCTCTCTCTCTCTCTCTCTCTCTCTCTCTCTCTCTCTCTCTCTCTCTCTCTCTCTCTCTCTCTACCCTCCAAAAGAAGAACGAATGGTGCTGACCCACAACAATACATCCCGCCCATCTTTGCTCCATGACTATACCCCTAGACGGCTGCATTTTTCTTTCACCGATAATTAATTTAGTTCGATTTTCTCTCTCTATAAACGCCCAGTAGCAGTACTTCTGATAAGTGACCAATCCGATGAAGATGATGGCTCCTACTCTGGAGCCCAAGGCGACCGACACACAGGAAAATAGCTTCTGTTCTACGGTCATTCATAGAGGGTCTAAAGTTACTGATGATCAGGGCATACATACATAGAGAGAGAGAGAGATGGGTCCTGTGGCAAAAGAAAGAGAAAGGCACAGACTAAGAACACAACAGTGAAATGAGTCCCTACCTACTACCCTTACTGGCCTCACTCCAAAGAAGAATCATCCATCATCACACGTCTTTATTTTGTCGAAGCCTCCAACGTTTGAACCAATTTATCAATATATAATCAACCAGCAGGGCTGTGCGAGAGAGAGAGAGAGAGAGAGAGGGGGGAGCTCAGATTCTAGAATCACCTGGTCAACCAGAAGAGGAAAGGAGAGAGAGAGAGAGAGAGAGAGAGAGAGAGAGAGAGAGAATGGTAGGCAAAAAAAAAAGAAGAAAAAAAAGCTAGCCTGATAAGAACCTGCTCCTTTTTTTTTTTCCCTGGTCTCACGACTGCACAGCCAGCCTCTGGAGATGCTCGAAGAAAACTTGGAGGCTCACATCGTCTGTAAAGATCACGTCCGAGCCGGGAGCCACATCGTTGGCGGAATTGTGCGTGGCCGATGGGTTCAACTTCGCCAGCAGAAATCTCGCCTGAAAGGGCAATCAATCGTCACCAATATACATTTGTTATCATCAGCAGTATAAAAGTCAGATAGTGATCTTCCGACTTTTCCCATAAATTAGTCAGCGTAAACCATCTGATTCCAACACCTAACAACCCTGGCAGGAAATCCGAGTTGAATCGGATAGCCATGTGTTATTCAGCTATTTTTCTCACGCTTTTTCAATATATAAATAAATAACCAAATAAAGTAATGTTCTTCAGCTGTGATAGGTGATTCCAAGGAGAACCAACCGGACCTGAGATTAAATCAGTTTGACTGAGATAGCTAGCCCCTGCTATGTGACTGTGATGATAGTAGAAGCATCTACGTGTCTGAAAAGGTCGATTTGATCCAAAAGGGCTGGATTTTTTCTCAAAACATGAAGCAAAAGAGGGCTTGGATCAAAGTGTTCCTCTTCAATGGATCAAAGTAAGAACAAATAAAAGGGTTTCGAGCGTTTTGACCTCTGGTAGATCCCACCCTGTCCTGTCTCCATATCTTCCCACGGTTTTCTCCTCAAACCCTCTCTCATCCATCCCCTCTATCAATTTTAGAGCCATTTTCTTGTCCGCCCATGTGAAGTAGGGTCGATGAAATCTCACCAGGATCATGCAAAGGACAAATAAGAGGGGGAACATAGACCAAATTAGAAAGCTGAAAGCTTTTCACATACCTGGGAACCATGTTGATCGCAAACAACTAGTCTGGGAACAGGGAATCTGTCTGTGCTAATAATTTTGGCGTCCTCCTGAGGTGCTTGTAACAGCTGGGCAAAGGCCTGGACATCATTGACAATCACAAAAAAAAAAGCCACTCAGATAATGTGCCCACTGCAGATGATGATCACAAAGCAGTCCAGGGTCGTATAATCAAGAGGGATTCTTGAAAAACTGAAGAGTCGATGTCTTTTCAATCACTTTTCCCTCCCCTAAAGCTGCAAAGTATTGTGTTGGTGGCTACTGTGTTGCTGTTGATGGTGGGCACATATTAATCACTACTTTGAAAGTGAAGCATGCAACATCCACAATAGTATGGTGCAACTTTCCAAAAGACTATACAAGTTAGCTCATTCATATTCACCTGATGTTCAGGTTGATTCTGGTAGCCCATATTACGCCATTGGGCAATAGTCATGCCATGAAAGACGACTACACTGAAATATGCATCTAGCAAGAGTATGCGGTCCGCAGCTATGGATGCAACGTCCAGCAGAGAAGGAACAGGAGGCGAGTTGAAGGAGTATGAGATGAGCGAAGGCTGGATCATGACAACAGAATTGGTAATGTTCTCCCGGTTCAGCAATATGCGGAAATATGCAGTCTCATCAGGACTGTTGTTGAAGACCTGCGTGAAAAAAACCGTACTCACTACTGAGCAAGGAATGACTCTGCAAGAGATCATAGAAGATATTCTTGCTTCACCTGTACGAACTGTGACCTCCGCAAATTAAACATGAATTGTGGGAAAATGGAGAAGCATGGATTTAATGTGAAAGATGATGGATCATCTTTTCGATAATCGCCAAATCTTGAACAAAGTCGTATAAGAGACCGATCCAGCCATCTTGTTGCATCAAATTCTTCCTGAAATTGAAATAGCTTTATAAGGTTGGCAGAACAGGATATGCACAGGAGAAAAGGATATGATGGTTTAAATAGGAAAAAAAAAAAGGATGCACAGGCAACACTAACCTACTCAACTAAATCTAATTAAAAGGTATGAGCTTATGACGTCAACTTTTTTCATCCTTGGTCACCCAATTTGAGACTAGAGAAGGATAAGATCAATCAATTACCTCTGATTCCATTTTCAATGATGCATATCTAGCCATTACGACAGCTGCAGTCTCCTGATCAAACCCTCCAACCAATTCCTGAAGAACGAAAAATTCAAGACTATCAACATATACCAAGCACATATTTGCCAATCAAGATAAGCTAAATTATCTTTCTACAAATAGAATTTTCTTTCAAGTTATGATAGGACTGCGCGAGATGCTAATCAATCATACATGAACTATTTCTAATAGTGCACATTCCTGGACTTTAAAAACGATGTCTCTATAAGCTTTTTACGCAGAAATGGGTCATTTGTTCGCAGAAAATAAGAAAAAAACTAATAGTCACCAGCTTACAACTTTCCAGAACATTGTAACCATGTACGGTTAAAACACTGAATGACGGTGAACTTATACACCATTCATCGTTACTTTTTGGGGCGAAGTCTAAGAATAAGGTTATCCTGCATCTATCCTCACATCAAAAACAGAAACATTAAAAGTTTAGCAACCATGTCACAGAGCCCTTTTTATTCATTGAATGATGAATTCTAGAGATCACAGGAATCGTCCCTTTTTCCCCATTGGCGATAATGACAGCAAAACACCGATCATAAAAAAGAAGACCACCAGAATTAAGCCATCAACCATAAGCGGAAGTACAAAAATCCTGTAAAGTCTATGAGAGCACCAAAACGTAAGTACTTAAATACATTACAATACCGTGAATTCCATTAATATCTATTATATTATATCCTAGCAAAGAGACATTTAAATCATATCTAACGTGTATGACATCTGAAAACAGTGTTCACAGAACCAATAGATACATCCAATCGCTGAATGAACAGAACCAACCTCTGTGTTAGCAGCACTCTCAACCCATTTCCTAGTGACAGTTGTAACCCTAAGCCTGATCTGACCTTCGTGGTTCTGATAACTACAACAACAAATCATTTGAGATTGGATCAATACAAAAGAGTTTCCAATAAAGTGGCACGTATAGATAATGAATTACAAAGGTCGCAGCAGCTTACGTGGTTAGGAACTGCAGATACAGCTGTGGATTAGTAAGGCCAGGTTGGTTTGATTTCTCACTAGGTGAGATGTCAAAGAAGACAGTCAAACAAGTACTCTTATCAAGGCCACAAAGTTTCCATGATGTAGTATTTCCCTGCCCAACGACTGTATCAGAAGAAGTGGCTCCTTTCTGCAGAAGACAGTAACACATTAGACATGATTTCAACAAGTAAACAGATTGTACAATAATGTGAAAATGAACAACCTTGTCCAAGGATGTGCATGGGCCAATAATCCCTTGAATCTTGATCTCCTTTGAGCAATTAATGTCAAGTGTACCGCTGGAACATAGAAGAAACAATGAATTACTCTGCATATAAATGATACTACTGAAACATGTAGGCCCCAATGTAAAACTCTGATGAAATATCTATATTTTGCTGGCCATCATCTCCAACGGATCCCCACAAAATATAATGGAATAAGCGATTACCTATTTTGTGTTCACAGTTTTCTAGTAGCATGTATGATGAGATGATGTCATCTGGATCAATAGGGACAACAACATGGACTAGAATGCGAACCAAAACTGCATGTGCGCCAGAGAGGCACGGTGTACATGCATCCCAAACTAATAATCATGACATTCTCAAGAAAAGACCACTGAATATTCTCAAACATGTGTTAGGGTAATAAATAGTATAAAGGTGAAACGAAAAAGAATGCCCTCGCTCACATAGTATAAGGCTGAAACGGTAACTAGCATGTGCCAAATAAAGGTCTAAAACAAAGGAATTGTAGAAAGCTTACTTGAAAGAAAGTCCAAGAGACTGTTCTCCATCCTCAAAAATCCGCTTAAAAGAATCTTTGAAAACTGGGTGTTCAAAACTCTCAGCAAGAACAACAAGGCCACCTGTCCTTTCAACAACCACCTTCATCTCTGCAACTCCCACCTGGCAGCATCATTAAAAGTCATATTACAATCAAGTTATTAACATGCTGCTTTCTGAATGCATCTACATCTGGCAGGATGGTGGACATGAGTGACAAGTCGTGGTTTATAGAGATTCAATAAGAAATTTCTTTCTTTTTTCGTTACTGTTGAAGAATTCTCCAAGAAGAACACATGAGCTTATTTTTAGAAGCATTACTTCTTAAAATATCTATTTCACATTCAAACTGGCCAAAATGTATTAACGACGTAAAACTATCATCCACCTTACCTAATCCCTGATTTCAACTGCTTAAGATAATAATAAACCAGGATCCTCAAAAACAAAGCACAAGGTGACTTTCCCGATAAATGAATTAGAGCATAATTTATATTGCTTGATATCTACAGTAATTTTAATAAGAAAAGCACTTGCAACGTCATTTTAGCATTCTCTACCAATATACGGAATATAGCAATAAATGTACAAACTTAAATAATTGTGAGGATGAAATGATGAAGTTTCAAATAGAAAACTCCAAACCTGATCGAGTGCAGAGGCAAAAAGGTCCAATACATGACCCTGGCTAACAAGCTGTTTAGCAATACTGTCATAAAATTTCACAGCTTTGTGAAAATGTGGGGCAGCATCTTTATCAAGATCTTTGTGTGAGCGCACTGGCTCAGATAAATCCTTTGATACGATCTGCATAAAGTAAGTAGCACAAGGTAAGGGGCAATTTAAATACCAAAGAGAAAGTGATCAAACCAGGAAAGAGAAATCAGTGAAGCCAGCTAACTTTTACACTCTCTTCCAATAAAATAAACAAGCAGCTAAGCTTTACACTCCAGGAAGGGAATGATAAGAAAGAAAATAGCCACCATAACCCTCCGTACACCTATGAACTTAAAGTAAATATCCTTCACCAACAACACATTCTTAACTTCAGAGCTGACATAGTCTGATACAAGACATTAAGAGGCCCATAATCTCAGCAATCCCCACTTTGTTGAGACCTTTTCCTAATTTGGCCCACACATTACATTACATTTTCCGGTTTTCAAAGCATAGCACCATAATATTTGTTGTCTACAGAACTACGTTTCCATTCAGAAAAGATACCAGCAAAAAAAAATTAGATAGGACAGATCCAAAATATTCAGAGAAAAAATCCCAAACTTCAAGAGAGAGCGAGAGAGAGAGGGGAGGGGGAGTGTGGAAGAGAGAGTTTCTCCCAAATGATCTCCCAACGTTCATTGAGCACCTTGATCTCCTACTCTTATCTTAAATAGCTCAGCAAAGAATTCAACCAGGCAAGCCACGATAAACTTGTATTTTAGTAATTTCTATATAATTCTATCATTTTAAAGAAAATTTTGTTTCTATCAGACAATATTTCAGGAGAATGTTGAAGAGCATACCAATCCAGGGCCCACCGTGCATGGGCCTCCAACAAGAGCAATGATGCGAGCCCCGGTACCAGGTAAGCATGCCCCAAGTAGGCTCGCGGCAACACTCAGGGCAACACCTGTGCAACGGAGAGCCCTGCTTCCCGCCTCAATTGGCCACTGGTCTCTCTGTAACTCGTCTAACAGCTGAGAGAAGGAGAAAATTTTGTCAAGAAAATGTATTAATAATAGCTATAGCTTAAAATGAAACCCACCATTTAAACAAAGACAAACTCACCGCATTGAGAATGTATTCACAATCAGATGCTGGGAGCAGAAACCGATTAACGGATGTTGCTTTAGGGTTTACTCCATTAGAAGGCATTCCTTTAGGGTAACCGGCTGTCCCTCCAACCATGGCGGCAGCCCGCTGCCCAGGGACGAGCCCGAGCTGGTCGAGAATCTGTTCCTTTGCCAGTTCCTTTGTTCCACAGAACACGTAAATCTTGGATAGATCCGAGAATCCAAGCTCGTGCACATGCACCTGCGTACCGTAGGATATGAGACCCACGAGAGCATTATCCGGGAGCAGCCCGATGGCCCTCCGCATCGCTGACTTGACGAATTCCAGCTCTTCCTCGATGAGGCATGTGTCGAGCACGAACAAGAACACCGGCGACGCCGCGGCGGCTGCGGCGGCGGGGTCGTGAGATGCGGGGAGGGCGTATTCGATGGTGGTGTACTGAGGGTACAGCTCCCCGGGGACATTGGTCTCGGAAACGCCGGCGTAGTGGTGGGGGAAATGGTTGCGGGAGAAGCAGAAGGGGCAGATCCAGATCTTGGCGGCGAAGTCCACGCGGCAAAAGGGGTTGAGCACAGCGGAGCACGGCGGCTTGCATCGGAGAGGAGGGTAGGGGAGGACGGCGAGATCTGAATGTGGCCGGATCGGGCAGATCGAAGCCGCGATCGGCACCACGCACTTGCTCGCCTCCACTTTCGACCGCGGCCAGTTGTTCCACGTCATGCGGACGCCGTCGATCCCTTCGGAATCCGCAGCCGCCGCCGCGTCCGCCATCGCCGGAAGGTTCCTCCGGTGACCCTGAATTCCCCTCACCGGCGCTGCCTCTCTCTCTCTTCTGCTCTCTCTTCCGCTCTCTCTCCTGCCTCGCTCCTCCTCTTCCTTCTCCCCTTCCGTCAGCCTCGGCAGGCTGGCTGCTCTTCATCTACGCCGTTTGGCGGATCAATCTTTCGGGTCCTATTCGGTGCCGTTGGGGCTATCTTTTAGGATCCGAACCCCACAGGCGTGTCTTTAGGAAGGCCAACAACTAGGCCCGCTTGTCTCATCGAGCCCACATTTAGAAAGCACCCTCTCTCTCTCTCTCTCTCTCTCTCCCAAAGCCTTTGGATGAGGCATTAAGAAAATCATTTTTATTATTTTTACGGAATTTTAGAATGTAGACAAAAAAATTGGGGTATTTTATATTTTTAATGATAGTTTTTTGACCCAGAGACAAAATACTCGCGATGAAAGCTTTCAATGGAGATACTCGTAAATACAATAATACAGGGGGTTTTCCTTATTTCAACACTTTTTTGGGGGGGATCTGAAATATATTCAAATCGATGTCGGACCTTTTAATGGACGTTAGCTGGTGTCACATTTGAACTCCCTTTGGGCTTTCTCGTAAAATCCAGTAAAGATTTAGGCCTTTTCTAACATAAGGCATTTTATGGAGGACTTAAAGCTAAAAATGCTGACTTCAACGACCACCGCCGCAACCAAAGGGCCCTGTGCGTACACTCACCAAAAGAGGAGAGAGAGAGAGGTGTGGGCGATCCTGACCACGTGGCAAGATGGGTTGCGCCAAATAGGAAAGAGGAGAGGGAGAGAGAGAGAAAGAAGTGAAGAGAGTCAACAGCCGTGCTTGCCAGAAGAGAGAAAAGCTGATAGACTAGCCACCAAATCTGTGGAATATATGGAAGAAGATGAAGGGAACCCTAATTACAGAGGAATGATGGCTGGGCAAGGAAGCTCCGTAGAGATTCCCCAGCCTAATTACACAGGGATCATTCATTCATTCATTGTGTTCTCTGATATCCAATCCATCTAATCTAATCCAATCCAATCCAATCCAATCATCACCGCCATTTCTAATGCCAAGTTTATTTACCTGCCCATCAGAAGACCACGGAAGATGAACCCCAAGTAGAGAGAGACGGACATAGAGAGAGCGAATTGATGTGGGCTATGCAGCCAGAGGCTCTCCCTCATCGCCCCTGTCGGTGGCCAGCCAGTCAACGGGCTCTGCAAAGGGGCACAGAGAGAGAGAGAGGGGTGATGAGAGAGAAACAGTGGGAGAGGAAGAATGACGGAGCTCAGGTGGTTCACGAGGAACTCACTTGGTTTCTGGTTCTCAGAGATCACCATCAGCCGTCGCTGCAGCAGCGACGCCACAAACAGGAAGATGGAGCACATCCCAAACATGACAGTGATTGGGAATGCATTCACCTGTAAAAAAAAAATTTAAAAATCAGCAAAAATGGAAGACAAGAGACATGGAACATATCTATATATATATATGTCTATTGATTCCATTGAAATTTCTGATTTTTAAGTCATATATTTGTATGTAGAGAGAGAGAGAGAGAGAGAGAGAGAGAGAGAAAGAGAGAGAGTTGAGAGTGAACAAGACACTGTCTGGAAATGGTTTTTAACCTATAAGAAAATAAGGAAATATTCACACATTTATCTCTATTGACTCCCAATTCAAGCTCAATCCCAACAATGTTCGTTAACTCCATGGAGATTTTCCATTCGAAGGCTTAGAGAGAGAGAGAGGGGGGGTAGAGAGATGCTCACATTGTAGAGAACGACGCAGACGAAGATGTTGAGAGGGATGCGGAAGAAGTTCATGATGGTGCTCCGGGCCTCCTCAGGGATATACTGGGAGCGCATCTTCATGATAGACGGCCAGAAGATCCCCACACACGCCTCAAACACACAAAACCCTAAGAGCTGAAGACAGCCTCCGAGCGAGATACTCCCCCCCTTTCTCTCCGAGGACGGAGCCACAAGATACTGGGCGGGTTCGACATCAATAGCTTCTACCCATCAGATCCCTGGATTCGACCAAAGCCCACAAATTTCATCCATTGAGATCGGAGGAAGAAGGTACTCACGCTGGTCAGGACGGGGAGGAAGAGGGTGAAGCCGGAGACCACAAAGACGACCTGCAAGTAGCTCTCGACTCTGAGAGAAGAGTGGGCCATCAGCTTCGATGCAATGGAGCTCCCCAGCATGGAGGAGAGCATGAATGTGGCGAAGATGAAGCCGTGTGGTATGTCCTCGTCGTTTGGGCTCAGAGCAGGGGTCCAGAGGAACACGAAGGTATACATGGATCCCTCGAAGAGGGACTGGATCGCACCCAACAAGGCAATCTTCTCATCTGACCCATGAAATGAGAAAGCCTGCTGATTATATACAAAGAAGGGAAAATACGGCAGATAGGAGATGATGATGAGCAGAGAAAAGACTCACCAGATGCAATGGCGGTGGCAGCACCCTTGAACTGAGTGAGCAGGTTCTTGCTCTCGGAAGGATCTCCATAATTTTCAGTCCAGGATGAGAGGATGATCGCCATGCCGACTGCCAGAAAGCATGCGGCGGCGTCGAAGGGAGCCACAGGGCCAAAGCCCAGGTTGTCAGCCAACAGGTTGGCAAACAGACCAGAGACAATGGCGACAAGGCCGTTGCCAAGAAATATGGCCTTGGAGAATGTTAATGACAGCCACTGTGGATCGAAACCCCTCTGCGAGAAACCAACCACGAGATTTGATTTTTAGTAAACACTGGAGACCACCAGGTGGAAGGCTCCTCTGTGGATCAGGCTTCCATTAATTATCATGACAAAACTGGATAACGCTAAATATTTAAGAAACACAGACAAACTCATTTGTCCAGGCTCTTTTCTAAGAGCTGCCACTAATAATTCATATGTCTAGGCTATTTTCTCTTAGAAATTAAAATCTGAACATTTATGCGCCTCACAAAACATTAAAAATTGATAGCGGACGATCAAGCTTTTAAATGAAATCGACAGTATAATAACTTCATCATTACAGATGACTCCGGGTAAGCCGAGTCATGACATCATCCTAGTGAGACAGAATTCTTGAATTGGTTAATACAACAAAGTAATTTATTAGGGACAAAAATGGGCACCCTCTACTAAAAATATCGTTCAAAATTGAGTTGGATGGCTAAGTGAGTTAAATGCAACATTCAAAACGATGGTTTTTCTTAGAGTCTGTGTAGCCTATATATGCTGTCCTCGTGTCAAAGCCCAAAAGTTAGCTTCCATGCAAGGGATTTCTTATACAATCATACATTTTTTTTCCATACAAATGTAAGCAAATGATTATAAATATGGGCCCACTCCACTCACTACCGATTAGTTCTGAGCTGGACGACCCTAATAGCTTTGTTTTGACAGCAATGATAGCAATAATATTGTCAATGAAACAATAGACCATGCCTCCAGGTAGTATATTCGGGTATGATTCTATTCTACACAACGATGCACGACAAGAGCAACCAAAATTTCAATAAAATGCGGTGTTGCTTTCAATCTTTTCTGGGGCCTTTCAGAAAGATTTAAAACTTTATCACTACGCAAATGGTGTTGAATATTTGCACATTTTTCCTTGGAAGCGTCGGAAACTTATTCTTCCACAATGTTACCAGATAAATTTCTCCTGTAATAATTTTCACTCTTCTATCATGCATTGGCTTCGGGAAAAAAAAACCCGTAATCATCCTACCTTGTTATGCTCTGCCACAAGCCACGACTCAAAAGCAGAAAAAAGAAGCGATGTAGCAGTCCCACCCAAGATACGGCCCACCATTAGAACCTTGTACTGTGGAGAGTGTTTGGTGATACAGCTTAGTATGTAAGTGATGCAGTAGGTCACGCAAGCCCTCTTCCGACCCCTGAATTTCCACACAAACACAAATAGTAAACCAAACACCATAAAGAGAAGTGAAAGCATACGAATAAACAAATCAAAGGAGGAATCAATGAAAAACTCACTGTTTGTCGGCCAGAGATCCTACAATGGTCCCAAACAACATAGACGATCCAAAACCGGCAATGAAGAGCCTCCCAATGTCTCCTTTGTCAAAGCCGTATTGGCTATAGAGGTAATAGACGTAGGGACCCTGCAACCAATCCCCAGCTTTGGAAGCCAGGGGAACTATGCCTTAGAAGAGATCTAGCACATAGTCATCCATTGAAAGAGAATTAAAATTTAGACTCGAACATTTCATTCAATACGATCAACTCGTTTCATGTGTCATACTGTTCAGTGTGCCTTTCCAATTTTCTTAAAATTTTCACCACATTTTGGTGCTCACATTTAGTAGGATACTTGGTTTGGCTCAGAGATGGTAAACAAGATCTTGCTATTTGTATACCAGAACATCAATACAGCCCCTTAACTCAGAGCGCTGAATGAAAATCAGATGCCAAGAAAAAACATCGTATTATGTCATTGTCATCTCACTACAAGTCGCTACCGAAGAATTTGGGTTAGACCTGGAAACTGGAAAAGCGATCAGAAAGACACGAACAGATTTCTAGCTAGCTTCCAACCAGTTGGAAGCTAGTTTGTTAGGCCACAAGCTTACACGACAAAAGATTCATGGTTAGGAGTGGAGAAACCTTCTGGGTCTAACAGCGTTCATTTTCAAATGACAAAAATGAACAAAGGTAGGCAAGCTACAAGAAGAATACGATAAAATATTAAATGACATTATGTTACACAAGAAAATAGAAACACAAATCAAACATCTTATATGGATGGCCACTGCACATTTTGTGTTGTAAGCCAAAAAGAAACCAAACAATGAAAAGTATTAAAATTATTACTCATACAAACATGGAAATTTCATCATGCAGTATTAATCATACATTTTTCAAATTATATTTGCTCGCCTTTATAGGCATACACAAGGCATGGCGGAAATCAAAGAGCAATTTTAAAATAAGCTACCCTGGGGAAACAACCGCTATCTTCTTTCCTTTACATAATGCAAACCATCGAAACAGAAGAGCATGTGCATTATATGTTGGTTTGCCCTAGTTGAAGCCATTTACATTAGAAAAGGGCGAACATTAAATTTTCAGTAAGCAGAATGGGATCCTTTTGCCTAGAAGGGAAGAATGGCTGCACATTTGAATAGTTAATCTGAACATCGCAAGATTTCAATTATATTTATTATTCTTGAATTTTTTTACATTGGAGAGTAAAGAGCACTCTCACTGCAAGAATCCACAGAGATGCCAATAAATAGATATGAGGTAGAGAACAAAAAAGGAAACTTAAATACGTGAAACAGAAGACAAATGTTAGTTTAGCCTCACAAACTTGAATTACCATGCCTGATATGCACGATCAAACAGGTGTCACCATCTCACATTTTCATATCAAAGAAATACGAGAAGAAGCATGAACATGCATCAGACGCACTTTAAATACTGCATAAAAAGGGAAATTAGCTGCAGCTGGAAAATCGTGAATATCAAGAAAATCCAGATCCACATTTGGCTGACGAAGAGAATTTGAATGTCATCGATAAAGTCCTACGCACATGAACCTGGAAACTGGCTTACTCAGGCAAGCCTTTGGAGCAGACTTGCCAGACTTATTTTACTTATAATCTCCAGAACTAAATTTCGCACCTAATAGACCCCAGATCTGGGAAAACAGGACATTCCGTCCCGCACCAAATTAAGTGTGCCATTTCCTCGGCAGGTAGATCTGAGTGATCCCACAGGAATGGAGATAATGGATTATGCCTGGTTCATCTTCTTACCCATCATGAGAGAGTACACCACCAGGTAGTTGTTCTTGAAGGAGCCGAAGGCGGTGGAGGTGGTGATGCGGTCCTTGCCCATCTTGCTCACCTCCAGCCACGTCACGACCAAGGCCAGCACCCCGAACAGCAGATAGTACATCACCTCCATTGCAAAAACGCTAACTCCCACAAAGAAAGACAGAGAAAGAGGAGAGAAAGAAGGGAGAGAGAGAGAGAGAGAGAGCACCTCTCCCGTTCCCGATCCCGCGAGTGAGGGGAGTAGTCTGGTGTAGACGACGGGCGTGGAGAGACCACTGGTTTTTCTGCAAAATTTTATATATTTTCCCTGTATTATTTACAAATATTCTTGATACATCAAAAGTATTGTATTAGGTTAATACCCTTGTATGAATTAATGAACGAGGCCTATGTCGGGGCTTGGAAAAGATCCGACCCATCGTCGCCCATTTGGCCCATTATTAGATCTACAACGACGCATTTCATTTGTTCTTTTAATGAAACGGTTAATAATTGCTTAGTTTCTAAGCCCACTTATCAGGACTATTTAATGGCCGCTTTAATTTTGGAGTTCAATCCGACTTTCTGATGTATCTCTCTCTATCTCTCACTCTCACTCACTCTATCTATCTCTCTCTTTCTTCTCTCATCTCTCTCTCTCTCTATCTCTCTCTTCTCCCCCTTCTCTTTTCTCTTCTCTCTATCTCTCTCTCTCTCTCTTCTCTTCTCTCTATAGTTATATATAGATGAATGTGAGAAGTAAATATGAAGGGTAACATCTTGATGAATGGATTTGGGTACTCTCCCCATAAGAGGGCATTTTTTGTAGGGATTTATCAGATTTTTGTGGGGCTTTTTTGACAAAACATGTAGAATGGTAAAATAATGAGTTAATTATATTTATAAAATTGTTTTTGCCATAACTTTGGTCATATTCATCAAGGTCAAACATTAAAATCAGGATCCAATATAAGTTGATCCAAGGAGTCAAACCTACTGAGGAATGGCAATGGATATTGTTAAAATAGTGAGTTAATTATCATCATTAAATTATTTCCTTGATTTTTTTAATGAAAATATTCATCGTGATCAAACATCAAAAATATCCCATCAAAATTAGGGATCCATTATAAGTTACATTAAAACAATAAAAAAATCATGATGCAATAATGGTACAGAGAAATTTTGAATTTTTTATACCATTTTATGATTAATTTATATTTTTTCATAATTTTAGCTCAGAAAAAACGAAAAATCCCATTTAAATAAATAAAGCTGGGTTTTTTTCCCAAAAAGATGATACATTCTTTGAATCATTCATGGAAAACCCAAGAGAAAAAGTTAATGTACTCTAATGTTCAAAGTTCATTTTACCTCCACATAAAATGCTTGGGGCAATTAAGGCTATTTAAGGGCCATGAACCTAGAATGGCAGTCTAGAACCATCTATTTAGTACTTGGCCCCTCAATTTTGTTGGGCCCATTGGGCTTTTAACTTTCTTGGCTCGTTGATTGCAAAAGTTGGGGTATATCATTCATTTCGTTAAGCTTGTTACAATAAATATTAATTGAATTATTATTCTTATAATGACCCCAATTTAATTTAAATTATAATTTATGGCCCTTAAAAAAAACTAGGCCCAAGAAAAAAAAATCAGGGCCAAAAGATGCCCTTTTTGTGTGTCGGTTGTGGGGCTCCCGACATTTGATGTGTCCCTCCGAATGACCGACAATTTGTGGAGGTCTCCATGTCGGCAGACACATAGGGCGACGGTGAACAGAATTCCCCACGTGATAAATACCCGGTATTTCTCTCCCTCCATGAATGTACGTATGTATCGGTTGAGAAAGGAGGAGAGAGAGAGGGAGGGAGGCGGAGAGAGAGAGAGAGAGAGAGAGAGAGAGATGGACCGGGGTTTGCCTTATCCTGTCTGGTAGCTGCAGAGAAGAGATTCTCGACGATCTGGGGGGATTGGATGGCGCGGGTTTCAGACCGCCGCCTGGGCCCCCTGACGGCGTCTGCACCGGGAAGTAATTCGACGTGTAATCAAGAGGGCGGAATGGGTTGGTCGGCATTTGTCGCTCGAGAGAGAGAGAGAGAGGGGGGGGGGCATTTACTTAAATGAATAGGAGACGATGTTGATTTGCATAGCACGTGGTTTATGGGATTAGTTGCGGCTAATACGTAGATTTTCTTCCGGGCATTATAAAACTACTGATAATTTATTAAGTTAGGTATCACCGACATTATTCCAAAAAGGGAGGGTCGAACACGTGGCAGGAGGAGTTGACTCGCCCGGGCCGGACCAGGCTTAGCGGGCCATTAAGTGCCTATGGGTTATGACGTCTCCTTCTGGTGGGCCTGAGCTGACAGGCCCAATAAGAATATCCTCCTTTCCAGGCCCCACCGTAGGTCCGGCCCATTAACCTTGCCTCCTACCCCATATTTGACGAATCTGGTGTCGCCAGCTGTACCGCCTCTAGTGCCCGATAAAGTTTCCGCCCCCGCACGTGCGAGCCTGAAAGGTTCGGTGGTGGTGCGCGTGGGGCGGCCAGCAACGGACACTGACATACTTTTCAATGTGTAATGACATAAAAGCCCCCGTATGAGGTCAAGAGTCTCGGAAGAGGTGAAGAGGTGAAGAGGTGAAGAGGTGAAGAGGTGAAGAGGCAGAGAGGTACGACCGATATTTTAGAATGTAGATGGGTTATTATAATAATAAAAATAATTTTAAGGGGGGTGGTGGCGACCATTTAATAGCTCAGGCCGTCCGGTGAATATTTTCTTACCGTTCTCAAGGTCGTCTCTGTCGTCCTTCCTCGGTGCCAATGATTGCGGGGGAGGTGAATTTTCAGACCGACCCCCAACTTTTTTGGTATTAAAAAAAGGGTATCAACATATTTTATTTGGGTTTCTATTCATCCGCCATGTGGCCTTCAACAGCAATCCAGAGGCAACCACCACGATGTATTTTTGTATTTGGATCCTCCTCGGTATTTTATATTATTTGCCCCCACAAGCTCTCCTCCTCCTCTGGGTTTTTTTGTAAATAATCCCGCAAACTTTCTTATTTTGGTATCATCTTCTCGATCCCGAGGAATTCACTGGAATGCAGTGTTTTCTAAAAATGAGGGTTTTTTTGTGGTTGTGAAAGGAGAAGGGGATTAAAGCCTAGTTTTGTACCCTCCCGAATCTTTCATGATAAGAACAGTAGAGAGAGAAAGCCTCACTCTCTGTCTCTGGGCAATCACTAGAGACGATAGGGTCTTCTTTTCTGAAGCCTCGGGGTGTGAGATGACAAAGCGTATCTGAACTATTTCTCTCTCTCTCTCTCGCTCGCTATCTATCGCTCTCTCTCTCTCTAGCCGTTGGTGGTTTTGAATAAGAACCTAAAGCGAGCTCAGCTAAAAATGAAAAGTCGATCCTTTTGACGAGAGCACTAAACGAGGTACTCATTTACCTCGACAAAAGATACCTCTCTCTCTCTCCTCTCACTACTGTTCGTCTTCTCTAACCGGGTACTGGACCCGTGGAAAGAAAATGAGCTAGGGGGGAGGATCCCCACCGGTCCCCGCCCTCCCTCTGATATCTACCACCTCCGGCACTGACTTTCTCTCTCTAACTACCTCTCTGCGCCTCTGGAGCTTCCATCGCTGGAAAAGTCGGATGATCCGGAAAGGGGTTTCGAGGGCGAGAGGTGAGAGGTGGTGGGCACTGCTTGGTTTGGCGTCCAAGGCCCGGCGTCGGCTCGCCGTCGATCGCGGCGAAGACCTCCCCCTTCTCCACTCCACCCCAATTCCCCAAACCCTTCTCTGTCTGAATTCTAATTGCATGTGGCCAAGCCCTCCTTTCTCTCTCTCTCTCACCTTCCTTCGCCTTCCCCCTTCTCTGCAAATTTCCCCTCTCTTCTTTCTCTCTGTTCTCTAAATCCATGGAGGAGAAGAGGATCTTCGAGTGGCCGTCGTCGAGCTTCCTTCAGCCGCCGTCCGAAGAGAACCTCGTCATCAGGGAGCTGATCGAGCGCCTCAGGACCGTCTCCATCCCTGCGGAACCCCATCCGACGGTGCTCTGCTGCGCCGCCGATGGTGGCGGCGGCGGCGGCGCCATCGCGCTGAATTCCGTGCCGGAGGGTCGCCTACGAGTGGGCAAGTCGTCGACGGGATTCGCAGATAGCGGCGGCAGCGGCGGCAGCGGCGGCGCCAGGCTCTCCGGTGGCGGGAGGAAGAGGAAGGTGGGTCTTTCGGCAAATGCAAGGGCTCCGCTGAGAACTTTCATTTTTGGTGACCACGATTCCTTCATTTCAGGCGGCGGCGGCGGCGGCGGCGGCGGCGGCGGCGGCGGAGGAGGAGGAGGAGGAGGACGGCGGCGCCGCCAGAGGGCAGAGCCAGAGCAGGGAGAAGAGTTCCAAGCCGGCAGATGCCCCCAAGCAGGACTTCATCCACGTTAGAGCCAGAAGAGGGCAGGCCACCGACAGCCACAGCCTCGCAGAGAGGGTGAGAAAAAAAAAACAAGACCCAATTCTCAATTCTCTCTCTCTCTCTCTCTCTCGCTAGCTTTTCATAATCAGAAACCCTAATCCCCTGTTCTTCTCCCCTCTCTCAGGTTCGGAGGGAGAAGATCAGGCAGAGGATGAAGTTTCTTCAGGATCTCGTCCCGGGTTGCAGCAAGGTAGTGCATTTATGTACAGATCGGCGGCGATTTCTCTCTCTCTCTCTCTCTCTATCTCTATCTATCTCTTCAACGATTTGCCCCTGAGAAGAGAGGAACCGTGCCATTGCAGATGACCGGCAAGGCCGTGATGCTGGATGAGATCATAAATTACGTCCAATCATTGCAGCGCCAAGTTGAGGTAATCCAAGGCCGGATTTTTCTGATTTATTACCCGAATTAGCAAACTCTCCTCTCATCCTCCTCTTGATCCCAAGATCTTTGATCTTCTGTGTCTTCTGTTCGTGCAGTTCCTGTCCATGAAACTGGCGACGGTGAACCCCCGCCTGGATTTGAACCTCGAGAGCCTCCTCGCCAAAGATGTAAAAGATTTAATATTTTCTTGCCGCCATTTTCGTCCTCGATCTGATCGCCTGGTTCCTCAAATTGGGTTGACTTTTTGATGATGGGTCAGATTCATCGGCCGCCTTCATCATCCTTGCACGAATCGGGGTACCCATTTGACTTGTCGGCCCCGAGCTTCACATTTGCGCCGCCGCCGCCACCGCAGGAGCAGCATCAGAACATCATTGGAGGGCCATTGCTCCAAGGCCAGTGCTCTCTAGGGCCATTGGAGGGGTTCGCCCATGCTCCCTCTCAGGTAGCTCACCTCCTTCCCCAATTCCCCCATGGAATTCAGATTCACCGGAGAAATTTACTTAATGTGTCTAAATCTTCCAGCTCGGGCCTCCGTGGGACGACGATCTCCAGTGCTTCGGGCATGTGGGCTTCGAGCAGGGCCCCGAGGCTTTCTCCTCCTCCTCTCAGGGCTTCCATGGTACATAAGCCAATGGGTGAATCTGAGCCTTCTTTGAATTGCTCACTCTCTCTCTCGCTCTCTCTCTCTAACTTACCTATTTTCGGCACTGTTGCCTTCAGGCCACACGAAGATCGAACTTTGACCGGCGGGAGGAGGGAGGAGACTGGGCCTCTGTACATAAGCAGATGGATGGTCTTACTCATTCTTCTCCACGCTGAAATCTAATTCTTTGGAAGAGTTCTCTCACAGGCAGCCGCTGTAAAATCCCATCAGTTTACTAATGGCATCCTGTGGTGCGGAGATTTTGAGCACCACATGTAAGATGTATGAGGCAGAACATCATCATCATCATCGTAATCATCTTTGTGTTCTTACTGTTCTGAGATGAGTCAACCTTGTCAACTCCTTGGACCCCGATCTCTCCTGCAGTCAAACGCAGTTTTTGACCACCACAAAGTTCTCAGTTCGGCTGAACCCAATTGTCTCTGATATCGGCTGCCGAATCTGGGCGAAAAAGGACGAAGCACCTTCCCCTGTCCGAACCAGTTATGTTCTTACTGTTCTGAGATGGACCAACCTCCCCAATTCTTCGAACCCAGATATCTCAGGCAGTCAAATTCAGTTTTTGACCGCCACCCGGTTCTCGATCCGGCCGATCCGATTCGGGTCTGATCGCAGCTGCCGAATCTTGGCAGAAAAGGATGAGGCAGCTTTCCCTATCCGATCCAGTCGTGCTCCCTCGATTGCAGCTTCTTGGAGCTTACTTCTTTCCTTTTAAGAGCAAGCTCCAGCTCCATTTCAGCTGCCGAAGAAGGAGGAGGAGAAGAAGAGGAGCAGGGGGATGGACCAGGTAAAAAAATGGTCTCATTTGTTCTTCATGGTGCGTTCCTTAAGATGGGAACCCGACATCTGGATGCAGGTTTTGGTCGGAAGTTTGTGCCAAATTTGGCCACCCCAGACTATAGATCCTTGTCCGAATTGGACAGGGACCACTGCAACCACCTAGCTAGACAAGGATGGTGCTTTCAGGGTAAATCCCGGTTGTCAAGGACCCCACCCCACCTCCCTCCGCCTTTCTCTCTCTAACTCAGATCGCTCGTCCTTTAGCAGTCTGGTCATCCAATCCAGAGCCAGATCCGCGTGGTACCCAGAGCGGATGATCTGATCATGGTTGCCCTGGATCGGTCCAGAGAGGCCCCAGTTTTAGAGGGAGGGAGAGCAACAAGATTATTGTGCAAAAGAGTAATAAGATTTTTAGTCAGAAGTGAAGTGAAGGGAGGGCTGATGGAAGGGTATATTTTGAATGATCGAAGCTATGTTTCCTAAATCCAGTAAAAATAGGGATTTTATTTAATTTACATATGTTTAAAGGGTTTAGGAAAATCATATTAATTCGAGGAATAAATTATAAATAATAATCGATCAGGAAATGCGACCGATCGGGGCGCGGGACTGGGTTTGAAATAAATAAATAATTATAATATATATTATTATTAAAAGCGTATAAATGAAGGTTACATGATAAATACGATCCTCTAGTAATATATTTATGTACCTACTTTAAAAAAAAGAATGTTCGATTTTCACCCAATAATATGATGCCGCGTGGGCCAACGCTGGGGGCTGCCCCGACTGAGAGAGAGAGAGAGAGAGAGAGAGAGAGAGAGAGAGAGAGAGAGAGAGAGAGAGAGAAGTAGGGATAGCTATATATACATGTAGAGAGGGGGATAGATGTATATAGAGAGGCTGTGTGAGGTTAAAAATGGGCTTTGAACCGAATACCATAAGCCCGAACGAGAGAGAGAGAGAGAGAGATAGAGAGGTTGCAAAATGGGTTTTGGGCCGAATACCATTAAAGCCCGAACTCGAGTACATGGGCAATGGGGCATATTGATTTGAGGCGCAAGGCCCATTAAATAGACCGGCCTGTACCAGACCGGGCTCTTCGTAGCGAAAGTCGGCGACTTGTTTTTGTCCGATTGCCCTTTGAGGAGGATGGACGGCCCAGATCACCTCAGCGGTAAGAGAGAGAACGTTCTGTGAATTTCAGTCGCCTCTTTTCTCTCTCTTTCTCTGTCTAGCTCAGAGAGCGTGAAGTGGGTGACGGGTGGTATTAAATGCCAGTTGAAAACGGAGAAAGGGGAAAGCAAGGAATCATCGTCTTCTTCCATGGGGGGTGGGGGGGGGGGCTCTCTAGGGTTTGGGAGCTGGTAGCTTAACCTGTTCTTCTTCCTGTCCATATGCAGGTTGCCTGCAGAGCTATGATTTGGCCTGGTAGTCTGTCGGTAGGCTACAACAGATCGGCTTCGTCAACTGATTAGATTTTCGTTCTCGAACCAGTAAGAGTTTTTAGGGGGAGGAGGGGGAGCGGTGTTATGATGTTGCTGGCGGTTCAGAACGATGGCAGGGAGCAGCAGCCAGCGCCGCAGATCTTCGGGGTCGGATCCAGCACCGGGGGATTTGCGCTCGGGTTTACGAGGGGGCCCTTAGTCGGCGCCGAAGTCGAGGAGTCATCTTCGTTTCTTATCCAGCCCCTGAAGCCTCTGCAGCTCCTTCAGCCGCCGCTCGATGTTTCGTTGGATTTTAAACCCTTGCAGGCAGTGAAGCCACCTGAAGGTCTTGATGGCTTTCTACTGCTCTTTCGTATAATTTTCACTTTTATTCTGATTTCAGGAGTGAAATATTGTCTCTTTTTTGAGATTAAAGATATTAATTTCTGTGAGTGAGCGAGAATTTTCGATCAACCGAGTTAACATGGATAATTTCTTCCATATTTCTTGATTTCTTTTCACGAATATATAAGCGTCAAATTTCGTACGGAAGGGCCTCACTTTGCATTGCAGTTGATGAGGACATGCAATTGGCACTCGCGCATCATAACTACAAGACTGGAAACTATCAACAGGCCTTGGAGCACTGCAATGCAATTTATGAGAAGAATCCACGTCGCAGTGATAACCTTCTTCTCCTTGGTGCTGTATATTTCCAGGTAACTTATATTCTCCATCGTTTACCTTTTTAACATCCTTTCCGTTGTATTCATGAATTGTCCTACATGAATGTTTTATGGATTCTTCCTCTCAAAATTTACATCCACATTTTTTTTTCTGATGAACCTCTGTTTTCCCCTAGTTGCATGATTTTGAGATGTGCATCGCAAAGAACAAGGAAGCAATTGCAATCGATCCGAAATTTGCCGAGTGCTATGGTAATATGGCCAATGCTTGGAAGGTGACTATCTGAAAGAATGATTTTGACCATTAAAGTTAAGCACCATTTGAATGAAATAAAGAAAGCCACCTCTAATTATTACTTTGGTGCAGGAGAAAGGCAATGTCGACCTGGCAATCCACTATTACTTGATTGCTGTTAAGGTGCATATGTGCTGCTTTATCTCTTGCATTCCATTCAAAAACTAGCACGAGAGGGGATAGAAATATTCGACATAAAATTTATTTTTTTAGATTATTGTTAATTATGTACAGAGATTTCCCATTCTTAATCTATCACTTGTGTCATTTATTTCTTTGTGTTACAGCTTAGACCCAGTTTTTGTGATGCATGGTCTAACTTGGGAAGTGCATACATGCGGAAAGGAAGGCTTAATGAGGCGGCAGAATGTTGTCGCCAAGCTCTTGCATTGAACCCCCGATTGGTGAATATCTTAATATTTTTCTCTTTTCTGGTATGAGCAATTTCGCTTTGGTCGACTCATTTCCTCTCTTCTTATTTGTCATAGGTTGATGCTCATAGCAACCTTGGTAATCTGATGAAAGCACGGGGTTTACCACATGAAGTAAGTTTAAGATGTCATTGTTTCATCTGATGTAATCATGCTTCTCCTACATTCTCCGCTCTTCTTGATGGGTGCGTACTAACTTATTTTTATTTTTTGGCTGCGAGTATACATGATGTTATGGAATTTATAAATTACGTCACTATTAAGAAATAGACATAATTCTCTGCCTGAAAGTTTACATTGAAAATTTGAAAATCACATGGACCTTGGCAAACAAGTGATGTTCTGCTCAGACTTGAGTTGAATGAGTTGGAAGCGACAAAATATTTTTAACTGAATGAAAACTCAAACAGACACACTTTGTCAGATTTGGTTTGTTTCAAGTGATGATGGAGTGACTTCAATTCTACTTGCCTAGGTAGATATTTTTTGAGTCAGAGGCCATGGTGTTTTTGCCCAGTTTCCTGCTGTCTACTGGAACATGTAGCATGGATATTGTCTGCGGGTCATTTGTGAATACTGTCATTACAAAATGAGGGGAGGAAAGTCAGAGTGGGATTGCATGCTTCCTTCTCCCATTGAAGTTTTTTTCCCCCAACATTAATGAAGCATATTTTTGTCATATAAACTTTTTTGAGTGAGACAGTCCATTGTTTGGTTAGGATCTTTCTTGAAAACGGCGGAATTTGTGAAACTGGGATTAGAGACACTAGCTTAATCATTGTGCTCTCATTTTGGACAGGAAGGTACTTGCACCATAAATGTTCAATTATGCACTTTGTTTATTAAAGGATATTAAATAGCCCTAGGGCTCTATAAACGCTGATATCAAGTTTAACCTCTTGCATGCAAGGTGTACGTTTCTCTTTTTGGTCTTCAATTCCTGGTCATATGGTTATAGTAGAACATTTGAATGACAGAAAGAGCAATGTTAGGATTTTATTTATGTTGAAAAGTATAGTTACCCTATGAATTTTGAGCGGATAGCAGGATGGGAGGAGTCGCATAAGAATCTCTTTCATGCATTTTTATCTAGAAGCCTGAAATTTTCTGCGGCCTCCATTTCTGTCCTGTGCAGAAAATTTTCCTATGTTAACTGTTGCATAAACTGACATTATGGTTGTAGACATTAACATTATAACCTTATATACATTAGCAATTGACTTTACAGTGTATATTTGACTAATTGTTGCTACATTTGATCAATACAGGCATACAACTGCTATGTCGAAGCACTACGCATACAACCCACTTTTGCAATTGCTTGGTCTAATCTTGCTGGTCTTTTCATGGAAGCTGGAGATCTCAGCAGAGCAGTTTTATACTACAGGGTAAAATGAGTTCCACCCCATTCCGAGATAGTCATTATTTCTGCAAACCTGTCATCTCGTCCTTTCTAATGAGTATTGGTGGCTGGACATTTATTATCATTTTTATTCTTTAACTAGTGTTTTTCCCTCTGCAAAAAAGTTTCACTGGAAAGTTCATCCGGTTCAGCTTACGTTTCATCTATAAACTCCCAGCAGGAGCATTTAGAAGGGTGAAATGTTTTAATTCAAATATTTCATCTCTATTTTGTTTTTCTCTTTTGCCATGCTATAATTACATAGAAACCTAGGCAATTATGTTATGCAATCACTGAAATGATGTAAATTCTGTGGTCTCTCTCAGCTATCCCACCAAAGAAACTGTTGGAGGAAACATGGGATTTTGCTTTCCTGATTTTCTGATGTTGTGTTTCACCTTGTTTATGAACATTTTGTTGCTTCCTGATTTACTTTATCTTGTGTCATGCATCATTTTTTGGTTGCTAAAGATAAAAAATATTTGATTTGAGCTCCCATCCTAAGGTGCATTCCATGTATTAATGGGAATTACTTGTCAGATCCCTGGTGTGTAATCCTTAACCCTTGTTGTTTTTGACAAAACTCTTAGGATTGCTATCTAAAGTGTCGAGGATTCTATTGTGCAGTTAGGGAGAAAACCTGTTTAATGATGGTTGGTCGATTCTGGTATCATCCAGAGGGTTGTAAAGTTGAGAATTTGGTTCTGAATTGTATGGGCCTATGGATGTACCATTCCTACAATTAGGGAATTCTTTTTGGAAAAACGTAAGTCACGTGTCTTGGAAAAACTGTGGTCCTCATATTTTTTGACAAATTGTTTTCAAAATTTATGGATTAATGACATCAAACAACCGTTATCAAACTATTCTGAGGTCGTTTTTTCCTAGCCTTCCTTGGATGTCCAGACCTATGTGCGTCTTGTAGAATTTTATATTTGAGGATATTGGCTGTGGATGATCCTAGTTACTACAGGAGACACTCTCGACCAGATTGTAACTGTCCTGCTGAATTTCTCTATTCAACATTCTTGCTCTTGTGCTGTTAGTCCCTCTTAGTATATATAGTCATCCCGTTGGGAACTTCTCACTGATTCAGGTATTCATCAAAGTTTGATCCGCACTGTTGACCATATGAAATTAATTTTCAAAGGTTATTATAGTGAACCAATAAACCAAGTTAGCTAGTTATCTTTCATTTTCTCTAGTTTCAGCCGCTAACTTACAGTGGGATCACTTGTCTTCTTGTTGACGTTTTGCATAGAGAGTATGTACGGATTCGTGCTAGTTGGATCCTGGAAAATCGAAGTTGTTAGATGTCACAGTCATGTTGGCCCCATCCAACCTGGTTTTTCGATTCTGCGTACTGAATTTACACCAAGTTGGCGAATCTTGGTTTCCAGAAGAGCTGTTTATCCTCTGTGAATATTTTATGAATAAAGTGCCATTCCTCTCTTTTAATGAGCTAAACTGACTGTAAAATGTGTATTTGATGATTGTGTTTAATTAGTTGTTGTCAGTGCTTTTGTTTTGAAACTCTTGCTTATTAACCGAGTTTGGGAATCTCCTTTTCTTCCAGGAAGCGTTGAAATTCAAACCAAATTTTCCTGATGCCTACCTGAATCTAGGCAATGTGTATAAGGTAAGCCTTCATGGTCTGTGACAATACTGTCACATCAACTGCCAGAAGTAGTTTCTGGGGTGTGCGATACAGATCTTTCTTTTGCCTTTTCCAGGCAATGGCGATGGCTCCAGAGGCCATCACATGCTATCAGCGTGCTCTCCAAGGTCGACCAGATTATTCAGTTGCTTATGGTGAGTTGTTCAATTCAGTTTTTTATGCTGTGTTTGTTCACATTTTATAAGCTACCGACTTATGAGTTGGTCCTCCATTTCCAATTACTTCTGAAGTGGAAAATTAATTTCATGTTTTATGATCATCAGATTGTTATTTAATTAAACAATATGCAGGGAATCTAGCTAGTATATACTATGAACAAGGTCAGATGGATTTGGCTATCCTTCACTACAAGCAAGCTATAGTTTGTGATTCGGGATTTGTAGAGGCATATAACAACCTGGTTAGTTTGGTTGTCTCTTTTCTGCGTGGGTCCTAATTATCCTGACATGAATGCAATGGAATGAATGATTTTTATTGTCTTCTAAATATGTAGGGGAATGCGCTGAAGGATTCTGGACGGGTGGAAGAGGCAATCAATTGCTACAGAGTAAGTCAATATACATGATTGCTTGTTTAATTTTTATTGCTTTATTTAATTTATTATACTCTTCTAATGTTTTTTCTTCAATAATTTATACTGGTAAATTTGATTCATGAAGTCATGCCTGGCATTACAACCAAGCCACCCGCAAGCACTTACTAACCTCGGGAATATATACATGGAATGGTAAGCGTTAACATCTGAGAGGGTTTACTGTCCGCTGCATATTGAGAAAAGAGTTGTTCCTTCGTGACATAATTCTGACGTGCAGGAACATGATGAATGCTGCATATTCATGCTATAAGGCTACATTAAATGTGACAACTGGGTTATCTGCTCCTTTCAATAACCTGGCAATTATATATAAACAACAGGTACCTCTCTGTCAAACTTCTTCCATGATAATTTGTGCATGTTTGGGTCGTGATTTCCCTGTTTGATGAATAACTCTCTTCGTTATTCTTTCTCCACTTTCAATTTTAGGCTATTCTGGTTCTTATGATATCCTTGATGCTTGATTGAACCTTGAAACTTCCAACGTAACAGGGAAATTACGCTGAAGCTATAACTTGCTATAATGAGGTGCTCCGTATAGATCCCTTAGCAGCTGATGGGCTTGTGAATAGAGGCAACACATTCAAGGAGATGGGTAGAGTTAATGAAGCCATTCAGGATTATATCCGGGCAGTGACTATCCGGCCAACTATGGCTGAGGCGCATGCAAATTTGGCTTCAGCATATAAGGATAGGTACCATATGCGCCATGGCATGCCTTGGTTTTGAGTGGTTCACTTTTTTATAAGTTTTGTATTATTAAGCACGTCACCTTGAACTTGGGTGCTCGCAGTGGACACGTGGATGCTGCTATAAAGAGTTACAAGCAGGCATTGTCATTGCGCCCTGATTTTCCAGAAGCAACCTGCAATCTTCTCCATACATTGCAGGTGACAGTCACATTTCCTTTTATCAAAATTGTTGAACTTATTATGGTTTGCTTCTTGAATGAAAAAATATGGAATCCTGATCCACACTACCATGGGTTGGAACCTCTGTTAGTATTCTTTTGAGACAGCTACCGATGGTAGTATAGATATTCTTTTGAGACAACTGTTAGTATCTTGGATAATTGTTTTTTGTGCAGCTGTTAGTATCTTGGATATTCTTTTCATGTCAAATATGAGATAATAGATTGTTGGAGGTATGGAATGTGTAGGAATAGTATTGGATAATATACCAATGGTTCTTGAACAATCAATCATGTATACCATCATACGTCATTACTTCAGCTGTAATACCTCTTTGAGTAGGTTGTTATGATATTACTTATTCTACATCACATAAATAATTCTGTATAACTAAGGGTTAGCATTAGGGCTTTTTTTATTTATCCTTGACATTCTGTTCTATAGGATGTGTTGGTAATTGATCTTGATCGAGGTTTGTTCAACCTGGAGAATGAAGGAGTTGATCTTCATGATCCTCTTCTTCCAAGCAGATGAACTCAGCAGCCACTTCTTGGAGTAGGGTTCCTGCAACCCAATTAATTCATTGATTATCATGATTTCCCGTTTAAATACAGGTCATATGAGTTAATGGGTCAGGCCCATTACATTGGTCTATAGGCAGATCCATTAAAGTTTAATGGATATGTTGGAAGTTCTAGGTCATAGGGAAATACTGTAATTAGTTGAGGGTGTTTTTGCCAAAAAAGAGAGAGAGAGTGTATTGTTATTCCCTTTATAGTGGGGTTTAGAATTGAATGAATCTTGAGGCGATTTCTTCCATTCTCCCCTGTCCTTCGTGACGAGGTTTTATTTCTCTATTTGAACATGGTATCTTCCATTAAAGTCTTGTTTGACATCTCCTACCTAAGGGAGTGCTGCTGCTGCCGCCTCCACCATTGTTGCTGTTGCCTCTGTGTTTGGCATTGGTCTTGTTTGGCATCTCCTACTTGAGGGAGCGCCACTGCTGCTGCTTCTGTTCAGCGTCGGCTTTGTCCGGCTGGGGTTTCATCGTGAATCAATTCTTACGTCATTTGAGGCGTGCTATCTTTCTTCATTTATAGGTGTGATATCCTATCATTTCGAGCAGGTTTTCTTTCCTCCATTTAGAGCGGTTCTACTTCGGTCAGTCCTCTTGTCTAGGGACGACGAGCTTTTCTTCTTGTTGGAGTCACAAGTTACCACCAGTGTCGATGTCATCTCTCCCACCACTCCAGTGTCGCCTCCTCTTCCGGTGAGGTCTTCTACCAGCGACGCTGTTCTACGACGAGAGAGCACTGATCTTGCTCTTTCTCGTGTCTTCGAGAGTGATCTCCATCTGTTATTTGACAGTACATCTGAGTTCATCAGCAGCAGGTTCGTCAATGACATCTTCAGGTTCATTGGTGTCATTTCTGTCTGCTTTAAGCCTTCTGTCTAGAGGTTGAAATATCTAGGTTCATTACCATTGTTTTTATCTTCATCAGTGTTCTTGAGAGAGGTAAAATCAGCCTCTCTTATCCACGCTTTGTCTCAGTCTAGTGTCGTACTCCGTCCTCCTCAGTTTTCCCTAGTTTGGTGACCAAAGTTCTTCACAGTTCACATTGCTACAGTTCATGTTGTTTGGTGTTGTCTTCTCACCTTTGCCTTCGTCGAAATGCCCTTCACCTTCCAGTTTCTATGTGAGTTCATTACTAGATCAGTTGGGGGGGGGGGGGGGGTTGCTGGCTTGCACCTCTCATGAGAGCTGAGCCGCATCATCACATCAATTGTCATTGTTGGAGCCTTTGGGTCAGATCTTGGCACTATGTAGATCTTTGAGTTGAGGGATACCCTCTGCGTGCTTGGTGCCACCTTGTCAACTACCTCATGACTCCGAGGCAGGCTCTGCAGCACTGGGACATAACGACCATCATGATCAAGTCACAGGCGTTTGGTGTTATCATATACATGGTGAGCTGTCCTTAGGGTATGACAAGCATCAGAGGAGCCAAAGGTGTCGGCGAATCCACAACCTCAGCGGTGGTCATCTTCGACTACCATTAAAGGAAGAGTTGCTACCACAATGGATTTTCGTCATCACCAACTTAGTCAAAATGACCTTTTTCAATGTTCATCTTGAGGGGGAAAGTTGGAAGTTCTAGGTCATAAGCAAATATTGTAATTAGCTGAGGGGGTTTTTGCAAAAACAATTGTATTGTTACTCCCTATATAATGGGGTTTAGAGTTGAAAGAATCTTGAAGTGGTTTCTGCCATTCTCCCCTCTGTCCTTTGTGACGAGTTTTATTTCTCCATTTCAACAGGATCTACTTAACAAGAGGAATAATGGGAAAGAACAAAATACAATGAAAAGAAAAACAAATATGGATGTTCAACAACCCCTCTCAAGTTGGGTATGCATGTTTCCATGCCCAACTTGGACACCATCTTTTGAAATATTGATCTTGTGAGTCTCTTTGTGAATATGTTGGCAACCTCGAATCCATATAAACCTTCACATATCCCTTGGGCCAATACCCCAAACTTTGCTTCGGCACTAGATTGTGTGACTACTTGTTACTTCTTGCTCCTCTTGGTCACAAGATTTCCACCCACAAATGTATGATAACCAGATGTCGATTTGTGATCTATGACAGACCTTTGCATAATCTGCATGTGTAGATTTCAATAGATGTATTTACTCCTTTTGTGAATAGAATGTCTTGCCATGTTGTTGTCTTTAAATATGCCGTATGTAGGTGTATCTCCCTTGGGTCATTCATATGTTGACTGGATACACACTACAAATGCTATATTTAGATGCGTATGATTTAGATATGTCAACTTTCCAATCAACTGTTGATATGGGCCTTTGTCCACTTGACCAGAGTTTTTACCTTCTCCAATACTCAAGTTGGGATCAGCAGGTTTACACTCTAATTTCCCAATCTCTTGAGTTAAATTTAAAATATATTTGTGTAGTGAAAGAAATATCCTTTCCTTTGAGTATGCAACCTCAATTCCCAAGAAATATTTTAGTCTCTCTAGAGATTTCATATCAAATTCCCTAGATAGGTTTTGGCCAAGGCATTTAATCTCGATAATATCATCTCCTATTATGATAATATCATCTGCATACACAGTTTTGGCTGTAACCTTGTTTCGGGCACCGGGCTTAATAAAGAGATTGTGATCCCCATTACTTTGTACATATCCCAATTCCTTTATAGCTTGAGTGAATCTCTCAGACCAGGCTTGGGCTGATTGTTTTAAACCATACATAGATTTCTTCAACCTGTAAACAACATTATTTTGACGAGTAAATGTGTAACTTGGATGTACATCCATGTAAACCTCCTCTAAATCTACGTGAAGTAATGCATTTTTAAATCGAATTGATGCATTTCTCATCCTCTAAATCTGTGTAACGAAAGCAAATGTCTCAAAATAATTGATTCCATAAGAATATGAATAGCCTTTAGCCACCAACCTTGCCTTGTATCTTTCCAATGTTCTATTAGCTTTATACTTGAGAGTATACACCCACTTACATCCCATGTATAGTTCCTCTCTAGTGCCTCAATTTTCTTATTCATAGCATGATTCCATTCTTTGTGTGATAGAGCTTCTTCTACTATCTTGGGGATAATAATTGTCTTTAGGTTTATGAGAAAAAGCTTTGTACGATGGTGTTAGCCTATCATAGGATATGTAGTTGGCCATAGGATAGAGTGATTTCCTTGTACAACTTTTCTTCCCTTTGCATAGAGCAATGGGCCAATCCAGTTGTCCCTCATCATTTGTTTTAGTGAATTGGTGGTCCTCTTCTTGGTTGGTATCATCAATTTGAGATGCCTCTTGTACTTGGGTTAATTTCCTCTGTTGGTTCTCTCTGCAGTGCAGGTAAATCATTCATTTCTGTTGGTATATATTGTGACTCCACTTTGGGTTATCTCTTTATACTTGTACTTCTATGATTCTAGGAATTGGTGTCTCCTGAACTAGGAATTCGTTGTTATCCTGTAACTCAGCATCGGTGATCTAGTTCTCTGTCTCTTGTTGATCCCTCAACCCATAAAATGATTCCAGCTTGTTAAAGGTCACACTAGCTGAGATGAAGAATTTCTTGGAACCTTGGAGTCAGTTATCGATCGGGGTTACCCATCTCCTTCTTTAACACGACCAATCTTCAGCCCCGATACCTTGTCACACAATGAAACATCCATTGTCCTCAAGAATAAAACAACAATTAATATCTTTAACAAGTTTCTATGGTGAAATTAGATGAGCCTTCAAATTAGACACGTAAAACATTTCTTAAATTGCCTTAATGATCTATTTTTCAAGCTCCCAATAATTACTTCAACCAGTAGAATCTCACCGCCAATAGTAATAACTTTTCTTTGACCATCACATTTTGCATAATCAACAAATTTGCACATATTTGAGGTCATATTGTCTGTGGCACTAGAGTCAAGGAAAAGTTATTACCATTGGTGCTGAGATTCTACTGGTTGAAGGGATTATTGGGAGCTTGAAAATATATCATTTAGGTACTTTAAGAAATGTTTTATGTGTGCCTAATTTGAAGGCTCATCTAATTTCACCGTAGAAACTTGTTAAATGCTAAAACTGTTGAATGCATATGATCTCGAAAAAACTTTATTCTCACATGACCGAACCAAGGACGTCGAGCTCAACATTTTCTTGAGCTTCTCTACTTCCTCCCTCAGTCTTTCAAATTCATCACCCTTGTGCTGATTACAAGGATTGGGAGGTTCTTTCATCACATATTGGCCTTCTATAGTTTCTATTGGTTGAGAAGTAGCCACATATGCCCTCCCCTGTTGGGGTGGTCGTCCATGTAGCTTCCAGCAAGTTTCTTTTGTATGATGCTTCTCCTTGAAATATGGGCACCAGAGGTTCTCTTTGTTCTCCCACTTCTAGTATCTCCCTTGTGATGCAGTAGTTGGAGCTTAATTGCACTCCTTTTGCTCTAATTAATTCCCTTGATTGGGCAATTTTCTGGAATGGATTGGTCGATCATGCTTCTTGGAGGTGAAGGCTGTCGACTCATTCTTTTTAGTGTTGGTGAGTAGATTTAATGTACTCTCTTCTTCCATAACAATCTGAATGGGTTCACCCAGATCATGTATTTTCTCATGGTGGAGAATTTGACTCTTGAGGCTTTCATAATCAAGAGTTTAGTCCCATTAGGAATGTATATATTATGTGTTTCAATGTATACATGCACTCCTCAGAATTGAAATTCTTTATTGGCCAATAATGATCAATCTCCCTCCATAGCCTTTGATTCACACTAATATTCTTTAACGGATTTGCTTGCGTTAAATGTATTGCCTTAGCCACCAAGCCATAAATCTTCAAATCATTGAGTTTCTTTGGGCAACTTTTCTGGATTTGCTCCCACAATTCTTTCAGAGTGCATGAAAAGAAAATTCTTGTACATCTCTGGTGTCATTGTACTTAGTAGCCACATATGAATATTAGCCTCCTTTGATTCCCATCCTCCATACTTTGGATCTGATTGCTTCAATGTTTCTTCTGTAAGGTGATCTGTTAAGTCTCTCCTAGAGAGTGTTAGATCAACAAACTGCTCTCATTGATGAAGATTTATCCCATTAAAACTAAGTTTCTGTGAAATATTTGGTGGGGTATGATATCGTCCCTCCTTTTCTCCAATTTTTATTGGAGAGGTAAGTTCCATAGATGACAAAGAGACCTTCCCTGAATGCATTTTGAAAGTTTTTCCTTCGTACTTTCTAGGATGCCTCAGCTCCACTACTTGCGAAAGGTTTCTTTCTTCCTTGGTGTTGTTCCAAGAAGCAAAATTTAAGAAACAAGAAACACAAATTATCTGATCCCACCAGAATCAGCACTGCTTTAATACCATGCTGATAATTGCTCTTGATTGAGGTTTGTTCAACTTGGAGAATGAAGGAGTCAGTCTTCACGATCCTCCTCTTCCAAGATGATGAACTCAGCAGCCACTTCTTGGAGTGGGGTTCTCGCAACCCAATTAATTTCGTCGATTATCATGATTTCCCACTTAAATACGGGTTACATGAGTTAATGGGCGAGGCCCATTACATTAGTCTATAAGTGGATCCATTAATAATCTAATGGATCCACTTTACAAGAGGAATAATGGGAGAGAACAAAATACAATGAAAAGAAAAACAAATAGAAAAGGAAATCATAGGAAGTTCAATAATATCCTCCTCCGTGCTATAACTTCCTTCCAGTTTTATTTAGGCAGTTATTCTCGTAAGTAATTACTCTCTTATTGGACTTTGGGCCTTCTTCCTTCTAAAATATGTGCGTGGAGGCTTATCACTTATCTGACCTCAAAACCTTGTAATTTTCCATTACCACTTCGGTACTTCTATGCTAATCAGAAGGAAGTTTTTGAACACGTCTGCAACTGGGGTGCTGAGATATTCCTGTGAATAGATATCTACGATTGCTCTCTTTGAGCTCAGTCTCTACTTGCTATCTCTGCATTTGCTTAGCATCCCACTCCGTTATTTGTTCAGTGCGTCTGCAACTGGGAGAACAGAGATGCGATGTTCATGGAAGTAGAGGGGATTATTAGGCGGCAGATCAAGGTCTCCTCCATCTCCTCCTCATAATTTTTCCTTTCTTTCACTTCTTTCTGCTCACATCCTTCTTTCCATCACCTTTTCTCTTTTTCTTTTTCTGGGCTGTTCCTGAAATTCAACTCAGTTGTCAACCCTCCCAAGTGTGCAACCTTTCCACGCCATAGCCTACCCTCTCGATCCAGTTCTTGCTCTGGAAATCAGGTTAGCTCTTCCCTCGGCCTCGATCTTCGGTCCCTATACTTATGAAAATAGGAGTCGTAAGTGTGTTCCTTTCTTGCAGCCGAAAATACGCCGCCCATTGCTCCTTGATCGCTTCCCGTTATGGCCTTCCCCCGTTTACCCACCCGCCTCGGGTGCCCGTGAAGAGTGAGGGCGGAAGCGGACGCCTCAGAGTGGGGTAGATCTCTCTCTCTCTCTCTCTCTCTCTCTCTATCTATCTCTCTGTCTTTCTCTCTCTATATATTCATTTGCCCCTATGTGGGAAAACGATGGTTATGCAGGTATGTTAGCAGTGACTTTGGGAATCACCCTCTCTCTCATCTCATGGGCTCGGTCTTTGGCATGCACAACAGAGAGAATGTTGAGGTTCTGTTGAATATAATTCTCCCCCTTCCCCATCTGTAGATCGATCGGGTGCACTTTCTCTCACTAGAAAAGTATGTGCAGGTGTTCTGCTACGCCTTGAGCCAGAATGACGGCACCGAGTGGAGGCAGAGAATCCAGTCTGAGGCTGAGCACTTTGTCGATGTCTCTTCGATGACGTCTGATTCGATCGCAAAGATGATCAATGAGGACAAGATACAGATCCTGATTAATCTCAATGGCTATACCAAGGTAATATCTGAGTTGATTCTAACCCTCGTCTCGTGTTTTACCGAATTAAAAGTCAACTCATTTGGTCGGGATCTCTATTCCAGTTTTGGGGAGTGTGATTCCTTGACGACGGAGCATGCGTGAATTGAGGGTTTTATTATGATCATCAAGTAGGATTTGCGTTGACCATGTCCGTGGTTTAGGGTCTTTTGGATGAGGGGATCCTGGGTTTTTTATTCGTTGACTTTTAAACGTCAACTTTTAGTCTTTCGAACATGAAGGCTAAATATTCCTCTGTACTCGATCTTGTAGGGCGCGAGGAATGAAATATTTGCCATGGAGCCGGCACCGATCCAGGTTTCTTACATGGGTTTTCCTGGGACAACTGGGGCGCCATACATTGACTACCTGGTGACTGACGAGGTTCGGTTCTGTTGTTCTAGTCATCCCTGGATAAAAGTCAACGCTCATCTTGAAACCAAATCCTGCATGCATTGTACTGAAGATCCGTCCTCGTTTCTTTCTTTCTTTGTTTAATGGGCTTGCAGTTCGTTTCTCCTCTGCGCTTCGCCCATATATACTCGGAGAAGCTCGTTCATCTCCCGCACTGCTATTTCGTCAACGATTACAAGCAGGTAAATTGTAGCACTGTGCTAGGGTTCTTGAGCTCTGTGAAATCCCCGTTCCTCCTCTGCAAAGCCGTCACACCCACCCCGCCCTCTGGATCGTGCTGCTGTTGCTCCAGAAAAGTTGCGATGTTCTGGATCCCGTCTGTCGCCACAAGCGATCTGACTACGGCTTGCCAGAGGACAAGTTCATCTTCGCCTGCTTCAACCAGCTCTACAAGATGGATCCGGAGATCTTCAACACCTGGTATTTTTCTTCTTCTTCTCCTGATCTGAGATGGATCGTCGTCTTCGATCTGTGTGGGACTGATTCTCGTCACGATCTGTGCTCTTCCTCCAGGTGCAACATCCTCAAGCGAGTTCCGAACAGTGCTCTCTGGCTGCTTAGGTTTCCGGCGGCGGGGGAGATGAGGCTCCGTGCCTGTGAGTACATCTTCTTCTCCCCTCTTCATCTAGGGTTTCACCTCCTGATTTTCGGCCTGCCTCTTCCCTCGCAGACGCCGCGGCGCAGGGCGTCCGTCCGGATCAGATCATCTTCACCGACGTTGCCATGAAGAACGAGCACATCCGGCGCTCCGCCCTTGCCGACCTCTGCCTCGACACGTGATCTCCTTCATCATCATCTTCATCGTCATCATGTTCATGATCATGATCATTCATCTTCATCTTCGTCTTCATCTTCTTCTGGTCTGATGATTTTTGTTTCTCTTGCGCAGGCCGCTGTGCAATGGGCATACGACTGGGACGGACGTGCTGTGGGCGGGGCTGCCGATGGTGACGCTGCCGCTGGAGAAGATGGCGACGCGGGTGGCTGGCTCGCTCTGCCTGTCCACCGGCGTCGGCGAGGAGATGATTGTGAACAGGTAGAAGAACCCTAAAAACCTCATCCTCTGAATACTATCCCGTCTCATTGTCGATAGGGTTTTTCATTTCTCTTGTTTCCTCTGTGAGAAGCATGAAAGAGTACGAGGAGAGAGCGGTGGCGTTGGCGGAGAACCGCCACCGGCTTCAGTCCCTGAGGAGCCGGCTGAAGGCGGTGCGGATGAGCTGCCCCTTATTCGACACCGCCCGATGGGTATGTAAGGGAGCGCTCTGTTTCTCTCTCTCTCTCTCTCTCTCTCTCTCTCTTTCTCTGTGTTTCCGGCGACCGTTGCGGCGAGGGGAATGGCGGCGCCGGCGGCGGCTTATTGGAGCTAGGTTGGTGCAGGTGAGGAATCTGGAGAGGGCGCTGTTCAAGATGTGGAGCGTGTACTGCGGGGGGGAGCAGCCACAGGCGTTCAAGGTGGCGGAGGACGACGGCGAGTTCCCCTACGACAGATAGCGGGGGCGGCGCCGTGGTCGGTGGGTGGGGGCGGGTTACGTGGTCGGTGGGTTGGTTGGTTGGATGTATACGGAGAAGCGATGAGAGATATAAAAATCCCTATAATGAGCCTAGGGGGGAGGGTTTTTCTATGGAGCTTTCTTTAGATGGTCTACGCCGTCTGTAGAGAGAGAGAGAGAGAGAGAGAGATGAAGATCGTCTGAAGTTTTTTCTTGCAGATGCAGGTGAAGATCATGAGAGAGGAGATGGAAGGACTATGATGTTTTTCTTGCAGATGCCAGGTGAAGAGCATGAAAGAAAGATGAAGGCCTATGATGTTTCTCTTGCAGATGCAGACGAAGATCGAGAGCTAGAGAGAGAGAGAGAGAGAGAGAGATCGTCAGAAGCCTTTTCTAGCAGATGCGGACGGAGATGATGATGAGAGATAAGATTGCCCAAGTTTTTCCTACAGGTACGGACGAAGATCAGAAGAGAGTGAGAGAGAGGGATAAGATTGCCCAAGTTTTTCTTACAGGTACGGGCGAAGAAGATGAAAGAGAGGGAGAGACTCTCTGCCACGGTGGCTCTTCTGTGAAGTAATCATCTAGCAAGTACCCTGCATGGCAACGTTCTGATCCTTCCGGGCGCAGTGCAGCCCATGCGGCGTTACGCCATCGCCACCCGTCGCGTTCTCTTTCTCTCTATCCTTGTTTCTACCACATACCATCGCCACCCGTCGCCGTCCATCCTTTGCCTTTTGCTATAACTCCCACATCTCTCTCTCTCTCTCTCCCTCGCCGTCCCCCATGGCGCATGGCGGTGCCGTCGTGCCAGTGATCGTCTTGTTGACCCTCTGCACGGCCTCGGCCCTCTCCTCCGGTGGTGTCGCTGCCGGGGGGAACGTGGGAGGGAGGACTGAGATATGGAACGTGAAGGAGAACAAGGAGGTCCAGGAACTCGGCCGCTACGCCGTGCGGGAGCGCAACCGCCGCGCCGGCGGCGATGAGCTCGTATTCCTCTGCGTCGTCCGCGCCCAGAGCCAGGTCGTCTCCGGCTTCAAGTACTTCCTTCGCATCGCCACCACCGCCTCTGGCGGCCAAGCCGTTCGCCGGCGGAGCCGCTGTTTCGACGCCGTCGTCCTCGTCAAGCCCTGGCTCGGCTCCCGCGAGCTTCTCCACTTCCTCCCGGCGACCTCTTCTCTCTCCCGCCGCCGTTAGAGAGAGAAATGAGGGTGAAGTTGTTTAAAGTTTTTTCTTGCAGACGCAGCCGCAGGCCTAGATTGTGAGATGATGAGAGAGAGAGAGAGAGAGAGAGAGAGCCCGGGCTAGGGTTTCTCATGCACGTGCTAATAAGTTTGTGGAGCTCCGCAACAATCCATGGATGAGTGATCCGTACTTTTCTTCTCCTGCACCTCGGATCCATGGAGATGAGCAAGCCCTAACCCTACTAACGCAGAAATGGAGGGATAAAACTGGTGGGAAGGGTTCTTGAAAACGTATTATTTTTTTTTCTATGATTCATCCCTCATGCAATTTAGTGCTCGGAATCTGAATGAGAACAGAGGGTTGCTGAATTAATCTGGTGGGGAAAAGAAACAACAGGGTTGACTTTGGAAAAATGAAGAACAGGGGTAAACTGGCGTTTCTCTCTAAAATCCACGCTGAAGTTTTCGCAAGCAGCTCTCTCTCTCTCTCTTCAGAGTGGTTTGAATCAGGGGATGGTTGATTCCCCCGGCGGTGGCTGACTCTGGGGAGAAGGAAACAGAGGGTGTTTGACAAGGGAGAAAGAACCGAACACAATGGGTTGATGAAGAAGAGCTAAAGGCGTTGGCTTTGGAAATGGAACAGAGGGTTGCCGAATTAATCTGATGGAGAAAAGAAACAACAGGGTTGACTTTGGAAAAATGAAGAAGAGGGGTAAAACTGGCGGCCTTTTCGAGGCTTCTCCCGCTTCCTCACACCGAGGTTGCTCTTCTTGACTTCTTGGCCCTCCTTTCCCCGGCAAAAATAAAAAATAAGTCAACGCACCTTCGGACAAAAGAATACTATGCTACACAGCATATAAATGGAAATGACGCCAAATATTTCCACCCTAATAGTAAAAAAAAAAGGGACGAGAGGTGTAAATATCCTTCAAGGAAAGTGTCCATAGCCAGTCAAGTTTTGACTCGAGGAGTTTCATTCTTTGATCCTGAGAGAAGTCAACGCGTGCTGCAAAGCATGACGTAACAGCGAAGCGGCGATCGCTGACGTGAGAGTATCAAGAGCACATTGATCCTCTCCATTGAATAATTTCTGCACTGACTGCACTACGACGACCGACCTCGGTTTCAGCTCTTCTGTAGCCTAACCTGAACAAGTCAACGCGGTGTCATCGATGAGCGGGGGTGCTTCAACAAGGAGTTTCCTAAATAAGCAATGATGATAATCCAGTGAGATCAGCCCTCAAGCCACAAATAAGTATTAGAAAAAAGATAAAAAAAATCACATATTTCATGAACAAAGGAAGAAAAATAATGGCCGACTCTTCTGACCATAGATTCAAAGATTGTTCAATCCTGATCCGGGTTCAGCTCCAGGATGGACCGGAGACATGTTGTCTTTGTCTAATCCTCCCAGACGAGATTTTCAGACTCTCTCTCTCTCTCTCTCTCTCTGGTTTCTGGATGCTCATCTACTCGTAGAACTACGACCATATAAATCTTCCTCAGAAAAATCTCATGCAGAAGTTTATTATATTTAGTATAATTTTATTGTCAAAAGGGCTTGCAAAGCACGCAAATGCTGCCTCAAAGGCTCTTGTCTGGGATAAAAAGAAGAACTACTGGGCTTTCTCAGATCATCAGCATCTGGCCTAAAGCAGGTCACTAAATCCGAGTTCCTCACTCTGAACGAAATGAACCAAGGATCACAACATTCGTCCCAATCAATATAGCAACTAAGCTAATGTAAGTGTTTATAAACATGCAGAGGAATAGTGTGACGATTTCTTCAGCAGAAAGATCATGTCAACTAACGATCCAACCTTTGCTCAGAATGAGAGAAACTCAGAATCACAGGAAGATCGCCGCGTCGTTGAAGCGAAGTGCGAGCGTGAGAAGGGAAGAGGGCTGGTGGGCAATAGCTCTGTTAATTCTTTCTTGGAGGAGGGACGGGGGAGCCTTCCTTCTTCCTCCTGATCTAGAGTACGCAGTGCTGGAGGATCTAACTCCAATTAATGAGCGGCGTTGACCTTCTTGTGCTTCTTCCTCCCCTTCTTCCCACCCTTAATGCGCCACTTGTGCATGGATCCCTGGAGATGCCTGCAAACGAGAAAAGAGGCCGCCATTAATGGACGTGAAGAAACGCGAGGTGATTTCTGCTGGTCCTGGGGAGAAAACATGAATGACGTTGCACCCATCTTGCCCGCCGGGCAGTACCTACCGAATCTAGAGTGACAATTGATAAGAACCCTAAGATCTTTTAACTTGATAATATCAACCAACATATGGTGATTATTTTCCGGCGGTTGTGATCTAATTCAGAGTAGATACATATGTGGGGACAAGTTGCTTAGATCGTGCATTCCAAGAAACACGATTATGTATACGACGAGGGGGTCAAAGCATGATATAACGATGGAGGGAGATGGGAGGAGAGGGGGGGGGGGGGGGGTCTTGCATATATACTAACTCTTCCAAGAACCTTCTTGCTTAGGGGTATTGCTAACTTTAATGATTTAAACAGCTAACGAAGGCACCATGATGGTATTCAGTCAGCTCCAACAGTTTTATATTGTCATCTACAAAGCCATGAAGAGGAAAAAAACTGTAGCCAATGTCATACTAAAATTAATATAATGAATGATTACACACAGTCGTGCAAGAGTGTTTTTCGGAGAGGCTGGTGAAGCCTCTTGAAAACGTGGGCAGCTTTAGCAATTGGTATGTAATGTTAGAATATTTTTCACTTAATAGGTTTTTACTTCAAATGTCGTAGTCCTTGGGTAAATAGGTTTTTGCGAGAATAGACTATCCAACATCTACTGCTAGCTCAATGGTTAGCTTTCTACCTTCAGTGCCTAGTCTTTTATGGCTGAATATACCCTAAGCCTATTCAAGTAGTCACTATATGAAGGTAGGACTGTTTAAACCATAGGGAAGTGTAATTTAAAGGCACACGTAAAAGATTCATGGAACATCCCATGTGTTGCATAAAATTACACAATATAATCACAAATGATTTTAAGAAGGTAAAATTAGCCTCTATGATCTATGAAATGGAAATATTTCTTCAAAATCATTTCCACAACAATGCAACCAAAATGATTTTAAATCAAGAGAAGTACATATATAAAGGCTAAAAAACGGATATAAATAGAAATAACTAATAGACTGATAAATCTCCTCTTAGAACTCTCTCTCTCTCTCTATACTCACTTATAAATGGTGGCTCAAAAAGGATCCTTCCCCATTGATAGGCATTCAAAAAGAGATCCTAAGCTCATTTCACAGTGCTCTAGTCTCCAAGAATATGTTTTTTCCTACCTTGTGAATTTTGAGTTACTAATTTACCTTATTTTTCTTTTTGCATAAACATGAATGTTGGATACAACTATAATTCATCCCACCATGCCCAAGGGATGTATAAATTGCCAAGAAATGCACTTTTCCATCTGGTTTCATGTATCATCTAGTGAATACATCTGAAAAAAAGTTAGTTTTAAATTATCTTTCTGTTAATATTTTATTTCTATTTTGTTTTGAGGTGACACATGCATCTTTTCTGCACTAGGATAATGGTGGAATCATTTCCTTAAGACCGAATAACCACATATGTCACCTGAAGGCTGCAATAAATTTCCATATATTTTACTTTTTAGTATATTTTAGATTATTTTAGTTAATTTTCTGTTGTCTGAGACATTTTCCACATGGTCCTAAATAAATGAAATGGAAGGTGTAAATGAGAATTTTAACTGTTTATGTTAATAAAATGCCTAATTTTGAGACATAAAAATTGAATGAAATTATGAAATGATCTTCTTAAAATTCGTTGGTGCAGTCACTAAACCCTCGTTTCCGTGGCCACCATAACACATCAATGATTTAGTTTTACACTGGATCATTAACCAATTGATTGGACTAGACCCTTGTGCATGTTTTTTTTTTCATACCTATGTGTATATTTGGGTTCAAAGGAGGAATGCACATTGTCGATCTCTGTTCTTCTTACATTAGGAATAGTAACAGATTTACAGAGAAACTCAATGCCATATTGTATTTTTGTGGATTTCTTGGGGAAATCAATAGTAACTGCAAGTTTTTCAGAAAAATGGCGTTTATGATGCTTAAGTATCCTTGTATTAGTCAAGAAAATTATTAGCATTATTGGATCTTATTAAGTAAAAAGATTATGATTAAGCTTTATATGTAATACTTAAATCTATATGCGTGGAACGAAAGGAAAATAAATTGATCCGTTTATACATAACTATAGAGCATACTAATCAACATTACTTACGTTTTCTAATGGAACATCATTAAAAATAAAGAAACAGGACGATATTGTCACACTAAACGTTGTTTAGAAAAATTAATTCTGTACAATGTCAACATCAGTAGTTTTATTCAGCCTGAATTTTAGTATATTTTTTTATCACAAAAGAATCTTAATCGTTGCGAAAAATGTCTCAGCAAATGCATGCACGAAAAAAATGAGAGCTCAGGTGCCAAACAACGCATGGTCATTCAAGCCAATGATGGATATATCAAAGCGAAATATATATGCTTATTTGCTACAGTGAGGTGAACAAAGCAAAAATAATGTTACGAATCAAGGAACAGTTGAAACTCAAATGACCTTCTGACCATATGTTGAACGAATTGTAACGGATGGTTATTCGTACCTGATGGAGAAGCCATTATCCTTTTGACGAATACCCAGAACGCTGGAAGATCGTGAAAGGAATAATCGTGCGGTTTCTCCTACGAAAACAACTAACCCTTCTTTCCAACCATAATAGACATCTCCACGCTGCCCTGATATGAACCGTAAATAGACGAACAAGATTCAAATTAGAGATGATACCAGGGTGGGTCTTGGGAACTTGTCGAGCCTCGTGACTCTTGCGGGGGAGGGACTGGGTATACAATTTTCCCCTGCGAAGCAGTCATTGAAAAGGCGATATTATAGATAATTGCAGGATAACTCTCTAGATTCTCAAGCTCCGTGTTGGAGGCGCGGATTTTAGGCGAACACGTAAGAGCACCGGCTTATAGGCCATGTTTGGAAATTCATTAATTATTTTGAAACATTTTAACCTTGACTACTGCCAACTGTCACGCTAAGGGCTAAGCTTGCTAGACACTTGCCTTTTTGAATGAGAGGAGAGAGGTTCAAGTACGTGACTTAAAGACAGTACCCCCTACCTCGAACTTGTACTTTATTGAGGAACGGTCTTGTTGTCCGTCGTCATCATCTCACCTGCGATCAGAGAATTTTTCTTCCTCCAACCTTTTCCCAGTCTCGCCATGGCTGCTTCCATTTTGAGTCTCTTCCCTGGTGGTTTTGGAATCATGGTGATAGATGACAATGAACAATCTTTGCACGATGTTGTACAAGGACTTGAAAGCTATGGATACACAGGTAGATGTTGACATGAAGTGGGTCTAATAATATTTTATATCTGAATTCTCGTCTTTTTCTTATTCTTCACGTAAGTTCAATGGGCACTTTTTAGTTTTGGCGTCGTATTTACACTCAAAGAAAATTGTTTCTGTTCATATTTTTCATTTCATTGAAGAGGGGGGGATTCTCGACATATTTCTGGCGCTTAACATAGAACACATCTTACATCTGGTCGCTATATACTTTTATCAATAACCTTCCTTGGGTATTAAGACTTTAGATTTTCTTGAATAGTGTATTCAACGATTATTTCTAGCATGATTTCTTCACAATCTGGTTCTGAGCCCAGGTCTATACCAAAACGAAGCTCAGCTTTGTTCCTGAAGGAGAGCTGGGTGCAGTTAGGCATCAGAGGAAGGAGAAAATGATGGTTGTTTACTGAGTCATTTGGGTATACCTGAAAATGGGGTTCACTAACACATAAAAACCTGTGCTTTTGTACGTATATGCGTATATCCCATTTACAAATAATTTTGAGATAAATGAGTTAATACTTTGACATTACATTGAAGTCGACATTTCCTCTATGGCAATGCGCATTCTAGGTTTGTACGTTTACGTGATATAATTACCAAGGGGTTCGAAGAGAAATGGCACATCACAAAACTTGTTACTAAAAGTAATAAATAAAAACTTGTGATTATAGATATACAACACTATTTAACTCTTTACCAATTGTTTTGAATTTAATATGTTAATAGTTGTAACATTGAGGGAAAATGATGCGATCAAAATTATTATATCTTACAGAAAATCTATGTTGAGACTGCCATAGCACGTTTCCCTTTTCCAAGCTGCACATCATGTATGACATTTTTGGTATAAACTTGCAAAAATGGATGGTAGATCTATCATGAAGTTACAGATTAATTAACTGACTGCTATTTTAGCTGATCGATTTATCAGAATGACACTATTCACGTTGCTTATTGGAATAAAGCATGTTGAAGTGTGATTTTCTTATCTTTAAGGCGAATATGATTTCTGTGCGATCAACGAGTAAAATGGGTTTGCATTTAGTGACTCCTTGCTCCAGGGTGACGTCCGCATTGGACATTCTGATCAAGGACGAGAGAAGGTTTGACCTCATCCTAACAGAAGCTCGAATGGTGGACATGGATGCGTTTGCTCTCCTCCACCAGGTCGAGGTGACCTTCGATATCCCTGTTATCAGTAAGCCCTCCTTTTATCAGTGCCAATAGCTTCGTTCAGAGCTGCCCAGAACCGTAATTTAGTTCAGTTATGCGGTGCAGTGATGTCAGCCGGAGGAGGACTGGGGCTCGCGGGGGAATGCCTCAAAGCTGGGGCTTCCTTCTACCTCCAGAAACCGCTGGACTACGCTGCGGTTTCGACAATCTGGCAACACGTTGCAGTGAAGAAAATGAGGGTGTTCCCGATCGATGCTACGAGGAGAATGGAAAACCGCGGTTCGTCGCCTTCCTTCTCCGTATCAGGGGAAGAGAGGAGGGGTACCGGAGAATCGCCGGACAACGTCAAGAGAAGGGACGTAGAAGACGACGACGACCATGAAGGCGATGAAGAGGTCAAAAGGGGAATGAACGGAACCGCGGTGACCGAGAAGAAGGAAAGAGTGGAATGGACCAACGAATTGCACCTTCTTTTCTTGGACGCCGTGGATAAATTAGGGATAAACAGTGAGAGCCGTTCCCTCATTTCACTCCGCAGATCACCTTCTTCCTCAGATGACTCATTCATGTTTCCTTCCCCCGCTTCCCGACAGGAGCAGCACCAAGGAAGATACTTAAACTAATGGGCAGAAGAGACTTGACACGCACCAACGTTGCCAGTCACTTACAAGTATGATGCTCTCAGTTTCACCTTTGAATCTTTCTCAGTGACCGCTATAACGATTCTTGGTTACGACTTAACCCTGTTTATTGAGCTACTGATAGCTGGCTGAAATGCGTAGAATGTAGATATGCTCTAGTCAGCCATAAGCTCGTTGATTTGTAAAAGAGAAAAACTTCAAGTCTTTAGTTCCTGTCTCTGAATGCCAGACGCTGTTGAACATCGATGCAGAAGTACCGCCAGCACTTGGCGAAAATCACCAATAGCAGGAACCGGCCAGAAGGCAACAGGAGTCGGCGCAGATTTTTCTTGACCAAGAAGAGATCTGTGTTCGAGTGTGGCCCCCAGCACTTGACGGAGATCCACAGACTAGAAATGGAAAGCTTTAACCAGAGCTTCGCAACCGACGCCCAGAGAGCTGCTGATAACTCAATCAAACCTCAGGTAGCATCTATGAAACACACAAATATCCCTAAGGCTCTTCCAATTCCGGCATCTGCAGCACAGGGAAATGCGACACAGCAGGCAAGACTGTGTTCCCATGAAACGTCCCGTAACTGTTCCTACTTCGAGGACAGTACAGCAGAAAACTTTCAGGCTTTCGCGGTGGAGTATAATGTAGGACTCCGTGCCTGTGTAGCTGCCGGTACTTCAGCATTAAAGTTCCCTGGGAGCAACACCATTGCGACGTCAGACGTTAGCGAACCCCAGAATTCAGGCTGCGGTAACAACTATATTGGTCTGGAACTTCAGACTGCTAGTGAAAAGCTTGGGTTAACACTGGGGACATCTCCTGGACCGAAGGTAATTGCTCCGGTAGAAGGTGAATCTAAAGATGAAATTATAGAAGACATGATTCTCGACCAGCTTCTGCAAGAAGAAGCTGTCTCCTCAGAGAAGAGGACGAACATACACAAGGATCTCTTGTCAAGCGGGTTCGGAAAGAATGATCCGACGATCCAGACTAGCGGAAATCATTTTTCTCCATTGAATCAGCCATCCGCGGAATTGCTGGAGAATGAGGATATCTCAATTGATGAATTCCTTGACACTCAGCTCGATAACTTATCCCAAGATATTGGAGATATCTCTCAAGAAGCCATTATGAGTCTTCTGTTCGATGATCAGGTAAATGCAAGATGTTCAATTGCCCTGGTTTTGAAAGATAATTAATCACTAACTAACAGGAAGACGCTTTATTTATTGGGCATACATTTTCTTAATGATTTGGCTCTTGAAATTGCAGGATGAGGACGCCAATACTGTAGAGGAGGCTGATCTCTTCAGCGCCTCCCAGGAGGATAGAAGGCAGTAATGAGACTACCGCAGCAAGTCGATGGATAAAATTAGAGCAACCTCAAGAAAATCTCTCTCCCCTCCCTCTCTCTCTCTCTCTCTCTCTCTCTCTCTCTCTCTCCCTCGCTCCCTCCCTCCCTCTGGCCCTCCCTCTCCCTCTTCCTCTCTCCCCACACATACACCCTACCCTGGATAAAATTGCCTTTACTGAGAGAATGATATTGTCTTCCTAAACGAGGATAGCTGAGCATCCCATGCTGAGAGAGAGTGGGAGAGACAGAGAGAGAGAGAGAGAGAGTAGGGATAGCTGTATATACATGTAGAGAGGGGGATAGATACATATAGAGAGGCTGTGTGAGGTTAAAAATGGGCTTTGAACCGAATACCATAAGCCCGAACTCGGGTGCTTTTCCAACATCATCACAATTAAATTTACTGTATTTCACCTTTTTTTTAATAATTTACAGCCAAAGTGGACGTTAGTGGATTCTTTATATATGTAAATTACTTCCTAAGAGATTGTAACATTTCCATTTGGTATAAAGAATAAGGCATCACAATTTGGAGCTATATAGAACGGAAGATAACAATCATTTCTGGAAGCATGGTTGGTCTTGTTTTTCATATTTTTTTGTGCCCTTTCGAACTTGGGATGATCTCATGTTAGATTATGGCCATTCTTGTTGTCCAATTTAATGAACTCATATTTCTGAAGCTGTGTATGTGTGTGCGTGCGCTGCAGTTCTGGAAACAAGGTACTCAACACGCCATTCAAAGGTTGGCGTACCAGTAAAGTGTCCATGTATTCCGCTTCCGCAACCATGAGAAATGTCTGGCCTTGTACTCCTACAGTTATCCTTCATTTGTGATCATGTCATTGCCAATTGCAATGCGAAGATTGTGAATCCAACCAGAGGCACACAGTACACTTTGGCAGCGGCTTGGTTTTCAGATCAACATGAAGAGGTTGGACAGGATGAAACCCTAATGATTTTTAATAAGGTTTTCAAATTTTTCATCTGCTGAAGCTACTACATGTGCTCAAGATCGAATTGTCTTAATACTATTTCATTTAGTCTCTTAGTCCACTGTTGAAGTTCCAAGGATTGTCCGTTAGACTTCTACTTAATTCAATATACCGTTAAACTTCTACGTTTTATCATATCTCATAAATTTATTGAGTGTTCGGAGAGAAGAAAATGAAGTTTCTTGTCCAAATATCTTATATCTTTGATAAGTAAAAAGTAAAATTTTTTTTAATATCTTTGAACCTTGTATGATAATTTTTTTAATAGATTGGCATTCAACTTTGACCAATTTCTACTAATCATCTATTTCTTTTCAAATGGATGATCTTTTTCTAAATTTACTTTAGATGTTTTCAAATTAATTTTTGGATACGATTTTTGTGAGTCACTATACATTTGGGTTTCTCCTTTGTGTTGCAATCTTTTTTCCTATCATCATTAAAAAAATAAGATTTTTTTGATTAACTTCACAAAGTGAATTTAGTGAATTTTTTTAATAGTAGTGTATATTTTAGGCATGAAACATTTATGATGCTATTATGTATTAATCAATACATACAACTATAATATTTACTTTTTCTACATTGCACACATAAAACTGAGGAAGACAATTTAAAGTAATTTTTAAATAAAATTTTTGAATGATGATTTTTTCGATCGGTCTAATTTTAATGACTTTCATTCTTTCCCCAATTTATGCTTTATTACATCAAGATAACACGTTTAGTAGCATTTTTTATGAAATTTAGGAAACTTTGAATCATGTTTTTCTCTAATTACTGTAAATTAAAAACAACCTTAACTATGAAAAGTGACATAAAATTTTCTTTTGAACATCACCCTGAAGGAATTTCTTTCATGAAATATTAGAAGTGGTGGGCCAACAACTTTATTGAAATGAAATAATGAAAAGGAATAGCAGGAGAAACTTTCATATGGCTTCGCAGAATCCATAAACATACTTGTATTTAGCCATCCACCATAATTATAGCAACTCGTCTAAGAATAAAAAGTTTATACCAAAGAATTAGCAGCATCCAAATCATTACATCTTTCATGTTCATGCCCTTTGCTTCACGAAGGCTCTTTGACGTGGTGGCATCACTGGTGATCTGGAAGAGCATCCTTTTGGGAGGGATGGAGAAGCTGTGCACATTGTCTCCATATTGTGCAACAAACCTCAATAGTCCTCTAGACCAAGGAGGCAGCTCCTTCTCACTAAGCTTACCTGTTGTCATCTTACGCCCAGAATTGCCCGGGGCGGCCGAAACCAATCGAATCCCATATGTGACGGATTTCCTACATTTTGGATTGCTAAGCCAGTCTCAACTCTCCCTCTGCCCCTTCCGTTCCACGTCTTTGTCAAAGAATTTGTCGGTACTTCATTTTTAGCATTATTCAATAGAACGCATTCCAACTATGCTAATCTCCGATAAATGTTGAATTATGACGACATAAATGCACCAAGAAAACATCAATAAAATGTGTAAAAGGTCCCACAGTATCAAATTTGAAACTCACAAAACATAATCAGAACAAGGACGGGATTATTTTTTCCTTGAAATTGGGGTTTGCATATGTTACTTCCAAGCTGCATGTGAAGAGAGAGAGAGAGAGAGAGAGAGAGAGAGAGAGAGAGAGAGAGAAGAGAGAGAGGTCCTAGGAATATAGAAGATAGCTGCTGCACGAGAAATGCCTCAAAGAAATGATAAACAAGTGCAAAATTGTTTTACTGATCCGTGCCCTCAAGTCTGTCTGCCAGACTTTATTCTGCAAGGCAGTGAAATAACTGCCTCCTAAAATTTCCCATCGTCCTCATCCTGACAATTCAAGTGCAACATGTTAGTCGGCATACATTTTTCAAATTTAATTAAAAATAGACAAAAAATGGGATCCTAATAAAGTTCGTATGAATTCAATTGTATTAAACTTTTGGTCCTGAGGACGTCTAAAATGCTCCAACTCGATAATATCATTTTGGTGCTCAAAGGACCAAATTGGAAAACAGTAAGCGCCAAAAAAGTGTTACCCATGGAATACATATGATCGTTAGAATAGATCTATGTTAATCAAACATATTAAATACATGCTATAAATAATGATTATTTTACTCAATCATAGTTGTACTGTAAGCACCTCCCTATGCTGTCTCTGTGACTGTTTAAAAGACGGAATGTACTCGACTACTCACGCTACAGTACCCTACAGTGGTCAACATAATAGTAAGTATACGACAGTTTCACTCAAGTCATTTTCTACCAGTTTGATGGCTCAACAATTTTAAGGACATTTTTTAAATCCAGGAAAAAATGATATGACTACCTGAGGATCTAACAGAAGACCCATCATATTATCCAGCACAATGTCCACAAAGTCATTGGTTGAAACCTCATTCCGCGCCTGAAGCTCCTCAACTGGTTTATCAGGTGAGAGATGCCAACCATTGCTGGGGGTCATTGAATCACTCTGTTTAGGGCTTGAAGATTGGAAATCCATCTGCATACTGCTTTTCTTCTCACCAGCAGCAACCTCTTCTTGCAGAAGCTGATCAAGAATCATGTAGTCCACATGTTCATCCTGTGATCCTCCGATTGCCGGATTTATCGGCTCTGGTTCCAAATACGTATCCTGAGCCAGTCTGATCTGTCCAATACCATCCTGAAGCTGGAGACCGACGTAGGTCTTTCTGCGGCCGAAATCTCTGTGCTGCCTAGCCTCATTCAGATTTGAACTTAGAATATCTGCATCTGGAAACGTAATGAGTCATTGAATGCACCGCATAACAAATGATCAAAGCCTTCTCAATGGAAGGTGTTTATCTCACTGGAGATGGCGGGAAGGTTGATCCCGGGCCATGGTATTGACCGCCGCGGCACGTCCATCTCTCCTGTAGTTCTTCCCTGCACATTGACGGGGAGACCCGTGTAAGGCATCTTTGCAGACTGGGATTCTACCTCCTTCTCCACAGGTCTCCGGTCGTCAGCTAAGCGGCCTTCACTGAAGACTTCCATTTGAAGCCGGTGGCTCTTCGTCAAATGTTTGGGACCAGACTCAAAAACGGATCGCTTCCTGTTCAAGGAAAACTCATAAAACCTTTTCCTGCTCCCGTGTTTGCTTTTCGTCAAGTACAGGCGGTACTTCTGCATTGTTGATAAGTTCCATTATTTCACGTTGAGGTGGAAACTATCATTGTTGATATGTTCCATTATTTCGTCAAGTACAGGCGGTACAGTGATAGTTCGTTTTCGACAGGATATGTTTTAGTGATTAGACTGTCAGAAAAAGAAGCTGATTTACAGTAAACCATTATTATCTATTTAATCGCAGGTTCCAATGTGGGCGATACTCCCATCTATTTAATGGCAATTTGCAATAAGATCTATAATGCGAGCATAATTGTGATACGTAAATTAAGAAAACCAATTTCAATTCTTAAAAGTAAGTTACTAGGTTGTTTTAACTCAAATGAATTACAGACGACTGGAATAAGCCAACCAGTTTAATTATAGAGTTTTGCGGACTTTGTTTGAATATGGAACATCATAATAGAAACATTGCGCATTTCCAAGTGTAGTTGATTGACCAAAAGATAACGAGAAATTTATCAGAAAATGCTTCCCAAGATGGGTATGGGAGGAAGTATGCTAGTCAAACCTGCAGATGGCTAGCAACATTGGAGCGAGTCAACTCCGGTCTCCTCATCCGTTCCAATATTTTCTTTGGGGTCGCCTCTGTGGAGTAATGGGGAGGACGGAGGAGGTGGATAGGTGGTCAGACTAGAGATAACTTGGTTGTATGAAGGAAAATATAAGCGACAGTGGAGAAGACGCTTCGAACGGAAAAAGGTTGGAAAGGCGCTCACTATTGATGCCTAATTTGTCGACAGCGTGCGTGAATAGCAGGTGCAACTCCCCCGTCCAGGACACTCTCTTCCCCGTCTTCTGTTTTACCGTGTTTTCCTGTCGTCTTATCACATCATCGTCCTTTTCATTATCCCTGTCTTCGTCTACCTCTTCTTTAAAGTTGGCTGGCGATTCTCCGGTACCCCTCCTCTCTCCTCTCTCCGCTGAGAAAGATGAAGGACCGCTGTTCTCCAGTATCTGCGCAGTCGCGGCTGAGAACGTTTTCCTTTTCAATGAGACATGCTGCCAGATCGTTGCAGCAGCAGCACAATCCAGGGGTTTCTGGAGGTAGAAGGAGGCCCCAGCGTTGAGGCATTCCATCGCCAGCCCTAGCCCTCCCCCGGCTGACATCACTGCACCGCAGAACTGAACTAAGTACGGTGCTGGGCAGCATTAAGAGGTTAATGGCACCGTTGAAGGATGTACTCACTGATAACTGGGATGCCGAAGGTCAACTTGACCTGCTCAAGAAGAGCAAACGCATCCATGTCCACCATTCGAGCTTCGGTTAGGACTAGGTTGAAGCTGCCGTTGGCCTTGTTTAGAATGTCCAGCGCAGAGCTCACCCTAGAGCAAGGAGTCACTGAATGAAAGTGCATGTTAGGCAGTCGATCTCCCAGAAACCATCTCGTCCTTAAACAAAGCCGACGTCCTATTTCCACAATGACGAAAGGGTAAACAACCATAAGAAAATGTTAAAAGGGGTATCAATCGATTCATCGTTTTATCAATTTATAATAGATCTACTAGCCCCTCAGCGTCTCTCTTTCGGTGTAATCAATCCACTACCCCTGCGCCCATGTCCCTTATACCCCACATCCTCGCCGTCTCCAGTCGTATGCCTCATGATGCATGAGTGTGGGAGCCAGTGACAACTCTTAAAAATTATCTAAGATTAAAAATTACTATGGGAAAAAATAATTATGGGAATAAACATTAAACATGGAATCCATTTCCTTAAGAGCTCTTCAAATTTGAATACTCAGTGTACCATATCATATCTTAGGTAAGTACAAAGGGAGAGAATAAACAAATGATTTCAGATGTAGCTGCTTACCTGTATACCCGTAGCTTTCAAGCTTTCCTACTATATCTTTTAAGCTTTGTTCGTTGCAGTCTACAGCGAGTACTCCAATTCCATCACCAAAGAGAGTTGAAACATTAGAAGCCATATTGATGTTGGGAAAGATAGTGGCACTGAGGAAATGACAATGGAATGTCACTGAGGAAAGAAAGCCGTAAATAAGCGAATTTCACAACCTGGAGAAGGTGAATGGAATGTGTTGATTTAAGGGCATCCATTTTCTTATGTCTACCTATTCCTATGAAGAAGTATTATTAATGTTTGCATGTTTTACGGTTATACATACACATGGTACCTATCTGCTGCATAATATTCAAGCGTGTGAGACAAATGGTCAACCGTTACTTATCTAATTTAACTAGGTATACAATTTCTATGCACTGAAAATGATAAATTAGATTATGGCTAAATATCCTCACTTGCAACTTGGAGAAGGTGAATCTTCTAGAGTTACCCTACAATTATTAACATTACGATAGCGTCATGTTTGGTGATTTGAGATTTAAATCAAGTCGTAGGTCCATTTGAAAGGAGATCTTTGGGAATGTTTAATTTCCAAAAGTAATATTCAATTAACTACTCGATCATAAATGTCTAACTTATCAAGCAATGTAAGGTGAAAGGTTCAAATAAGAAATAAATTATTGAAAGACTGACATAATTGCCAAAGGATTGTCACTATTTATGTCCCTTTGGGGAATTCTATTACATCCAAAATAAGAACTAAAGTTGGACATCACTAAATGAAAATATAAAGATATCTTTGTTGGGATGTGTGGAAATGATCATCCCATATCTATGGCGGATATGCAATCTGTCTTTTTGGTAAGTTGATAGAAAGTGTCAAGATTGCTCCTTCTAGAGAATGATTTTAAATAGGGGCAATTGTGTCTTTTATAATGTGGATATTTTAATCTCATATTGTAGATAGAGGATTGATAAGTCTTCATTATCATGAGTTAATAAATAATATACTTTTAGTCTTAACTTATGATAAATAGATTTATATTTATATTAAATTGTGAAAAGTGATTTTTGGATAACTAATGTAAATTTTTAATCCTATTTTTAGATAAATAAATAAAAAGATAAAAAAAAGAGGGATAAGGAGTGATCATACACATGTGCGAAAAGGATTGATTGCTTTTAAATGTGGTATTATTATATATTCGTCTCAACATTCACCATAATCGATGTGGGACTAAATTGACAATCACACTTCTCTTGAATGTATTCAAAGATTTTAATACCTAAAATATTCCTTATTTATCAAAAAGAGGTAGCATGATGCTGTCACTTTATAAAAATATTTTTGTACTTATTTCTCTCTCTCTCATGTAAACAGGCAACTAATGCAAATTTGAATCTTACTAGAATCAAAACTTGTATTTTTATCTAATTAAACTGTGACTTTCTTATAAATCGTTGGTGAAGGATTAAGCTATTAGAATCACTCAATCATCGATGAAAATCTAGTCAATATGATTCGCAAAATATTGTTACTAAAATTGTTAAATAATTTACGATAAAAAGATCACAAATTAATCAAATAAATTATCTCTAGTTAATCGATGAATAAGTCGTCGTCAGAAAAAAGATGATCCATCATGAGACAAGTCACCATCTCTTAAGAGCATATTAGATACGATGAAAACCCTCATCTTGATGTGCAGACTTGAGGATGAAGCCCCTTAACATGTGCTCCACCTCTATTCAGCTCTTCTCTATTAGGTGACAACTACTAGAGAGCTACAAACTTGTTATTTTTCTGTTCCATTGAGTGACATCTATCAGAGATAATTTGATGACTTATTTCATTGATCTCTAAACTTCACAAAAAAATCTAGAGATTACCCATGTTGTCCTTGTCCAAGAAGAGGCTTTAAGATTATAGACATTACATGACAATCCTCTTGAACACTCAAAATTTTGATGTATCATCGAGGCATTGTCGTCATGACATCGGAACTCTATTTTTCCTTATTCAATTTAATTTTTACTTTATTTAGTGATAATTTGTGTGATTTAAATTTTATAAATTATTCTTCTTTCAATTATGATTCTTCTAGCTTTTAGATATCTTAATTTAACTAATTAAATTATTTATAATCACTTATGTAAGAATCATCAAGTGGAACTTTGTTTCTACTCAATTCACATTCGTTGAGGTGCTGACATCATCATGATGTCATCACCCTTTATTTTCTTTTTGTAAATTTTTAAATATATTTTATTTTTATTTCTTAATCTAAATAAAAAATTCTGAAATATTATTAAATATTATATTATATCTATGTGATTGACTTAAAAATTTTACACTATTTTTAGAACTTTTATTGAATTATAATTGATATATTTGTTCAAAATTACTTTTAAATATTTAAAAAATAGTATTTTCTAGTTTTATAAATTTTAAATTTATGTAATTTACTATACAACGACTAAGTTACATCACACCTATATAAAAGTGTATTTTCTAGTTAAGTCACTCCAATCTTTGACAAATCTTGATAAATCATACACAAAGAGCTATAGTTAAATCAAAACCTATCAAGCAACATATTTTTTACATCTCAAAAGTGTATTATAAATTATCATATTTGATGGTTAATATATTTGATAATCCAAGAAATAAAACATGAGAAAGAGAAAGATTGGTATCATATGAAAGGAATTATGCATACCATATTTACTAGCATTGATCGTGAGTGTATATGTGCAAGTGTAGGTGCTTTTGTACAAAAGTAGTAAAATATTAATAATTTTAGATGTTGATTCTTTGATAACACAACAACTAAAATTTTCCACAACATTAAAATATGAATGTGACCACTCTCACTAAATTACTTAACAAACTTTTCTTAAAATATTTTCATACTTTTCTAATATAAGGTAAATCTTTTCTAGTATGAATTATATTTTCATTCCCATTGTGCACACATACAACTTGATGAACCCTACTAAATTTCTTCATCTACATGGTTCAAATTGTCTAAGTATAAGTCTCATGTTTAGTAGTGTATAATTTAGTTAATTTATTTGTACTTTCTATGATGATGATTTTTTTTAATAGAAGAGTACATTAGAAATTTCAAAGGTATTGAATTAAATTACTAGATCATCTTAATCACAACACTTGAGGAAGGCCTTTAGAACTGAGGAAAATAAAAAGGTAAAATAATTATTTTATATTATAAGATAAATTAAATATCAACATGACCCTTGAACATGCCAAATATATATTTCATGATATCATTGATTTATTAATGCTTTTACATATTTTAAAGTAATTTATGTGCAACATTTCCTATCATTATATCAATAGATAAATAACTAGACATTTGCAACTATGAGGTGATTATTTTCCAATCATTAACTAAATGTTAACAACTTTCAAAATTAATAAATAATTGATCACCATAAAATGAATGCATTTATCAAGTTTCAATTCAATGAAAAAATCATTCAAGACACAAAATTGAAGATCAACCAGGGATGAAAGGCACTTCCTTAGCTAGATTTATTTTGGTGCTATAAACAGGGTAAAGAAAGTCTCAATAATTATCATGCTGCCACTATTAAAATAGAAATGTGTCCATATCTATACTAGAGTGCTATTAACACTTTGGTCAACTTAGAGCTATTAATTTAGATGAATTAGTTGGATTAAAATATAGTTCAGAACTTAGAGACATCTTCCATGTTTAAATAAATTCACAAATTCTAAACCAAATTCTAAATTATTTTGAACAAGAAATGTATTAAATTCAGGTCGTTTCGATAGCAATCAAAGATAGAAATATATCTCTAATCCATTTTCAACACATTGAAAATTAAATAGTTGAAAACTAAAGATAGAAAATAGATAATTTCTCTGATTGTCGAGTTGTCATAGTCGAGCTCCCTTGTTCTTATTGATGTCTTCATTGCTTTTAGACCACCTCTAATTTGTGTGGATTTAAGGGCTCCTAAAGATTAATTTGGACAAACCATAAAAATAAAGGAAAAGGAGAAAAAAATCTACTAGCAAATTCTCCTCTTATGATGAAATGATGACTATTCTCCTAAAGAGTAGATGATTTATAACTAAATAAAATAAAATAAAAATATATTAAAAATATTATAAACAAAAATGATGACTATTCATACCATGTGTGCTGCTTCACAAGGTAGAATCAATCAACAACTTGAAATGAAATATAGAAACTAAAATATTATAAAATCATGTTGCAACTCTTTCATCACATACAAAGAGCTTTGAAGGAGAAATCAAACTAAAAAATCAATTGAAATAAAATAAAATACTAAAAAAATAAAAATCAAAATCACAAAGCTTTGTGTCATTGTAGAGAAGAATGAGGTCCTCTTCTCCAAGAGAAGAGAGAAGCCACAACTAGCCAAGAGAAATCCTCCCTTTTTCATTCATCTTTTTTATTTTTTTATATCAAAAAGGCATGAATTTGTTAGTCAACCTACCACTTAAGATTGTTATGCATTGCCTAGTTCTAAATCCTTCGCATGATTTAAAGTTTATTTGCCTATTTGTGTATAATGGTATTATATGGTGGGGAAAGATAGCTTTCTCCTCATGGTTTTTTTTTCCTGATGAGAAGAGAGTGGATAAGCACTTCCTTTGTCCAATGGCTTGACTTTTGGAACCTTCATATTGTACTATTTTTTCACTTAGATAGATAGCTTTTTCTCACAATATTTGTTTTTTTTTTGACAAGAGGAGGGTGGATCAACACTTCTCTAACCTAATTCCTCACATTGGGGCTTCACACTATAATTTTCATTTACTTCTGAATATTTATCAAGACATTTGACATCCCCTCATGCATTAAACTAAAAATATACATTTTCTATCAAACTTAAGTGTTTAGTAAAATTCAACACCTAATAAATGACACCTACTAAATTATAAAGTGCAGATGAAAAAATATATTCAATTAAAAAATTCTTGGGAATTTGAGGAGTATTCTAACAATTTTGATATTAATTCAACCCCCTCATCTTGACTATGATTGCCTAGTATACTTGAATTCTTAAGAATTATGATTAATTTTCTTTCCTACATGAAATATAAAGTGTGAATATATGTTATGGTTGCCACATGCATATGTAGTTTCAAAATTGTGAATATAAAGTATAATTATAGATGTTATCATAAAGACTAGAGTAAACTTTTCACATAAAAGTTTTCAAAATTTTTAGTAGATTTAACAAAGATTTCACTCTCTCACACATCACTTTCAAACTTAAATGACATTGTCCTCAATGACCATCTCATTATAAATTTTAAACCATGCTTTTAAATTAGTAAAGGGGAGATACTTCAGCCATCAGTCAATTGGAATGTTGCTTCCCTCTTGTACTTGACGATTTTCTCCCTCTAATCAAAACTATAAAAAAAAGGAAATAAAATAGAATCAAACAGGTGGGGCTCTCTCCCAACCAAGACTAAGTTTAAATGGCTTCAACTAGAGATATGTCATCTAATAGATCACTTAGATTTATTGATTATTTTTTATTATGTTACTCATGTTTAAGATATAGTTTTAATGTTTGCCCATCTTTTTGGTCTAATAATTTCATAGCATCATTTGTTCTGCTTTTGAAACATACTTTCTAAAAGTTGATTTAGACCTAAATAGAATAATTTAGGGTCATTACAAAAATAATATTTGAACTTAGAAAATAATACATCTTTTTCATGCATTAACTATTGATGTGATTTTTTTCTTGTCATCAAATAATTAACTATATGTACATACCATTGCATTTTTTACTTATAACTATTAATTGTTCATTTGGAAATGAGTAATGTAAAGGATTGTTTACATATCCACAAATTTTAGAAAAATGATCAGCTGTAATATTTTCAAAACCCTTTATGTCCTTAATCTCTAAATCAAATTCTTGCAATAGAAAAATCCATCTCATCAGGCATGGCTTAGATTCTTCTTCCTAAGTAAATCCTTTAAGGCTAAGTCATTATATATAGTATGACCTTTGCTCCTAATAAATAAGATCTATTTTTTTCTAAAACAAAGACAACAACTAGTAATTATTTTTTAATGGTCATGTAATGGGTTTAGGATTTGACTAAAGTCTTACTTGCATAATAAATAGCTATTGATTTTCTTCGTATTTTCTTAGCACAACTCATATTGAAAAATTAGATGCACCACACATAATTTCAAAAGCTTGAGTCCAATTTAGAGCTTGTAATATAAGTGTATGTTCTAAAGCTTGTTTCAAGATAGTGAAAGTCTCTAAACTTGTTGCATCTAAATGAAATAATACATCTTTAGCTAGTAGAGATGTTAGTAGTCTAGCTATCATAAAAAAATATTTAATAAATCTTCTATAAAAAATTTCATGTTCAAGGAATATCTCAAATGTTTTAAAGAGGAGGGTGGGGAGAAGTTGTTAATAATTTTGATTTTAGATTTATCAACTTCTATTCTTTTTTCATTAATGACATGTCTTAATAATATGCCCTCCTAGACCATGAAATGACTATTTTCCTAACTTAGAAATAAATTAGTTTCCACACATCTTGTTAGGACCCATCTTCAATGATCTAAACAATCATCAAATGAAGAGTCAAAAACAGAAAAATCATTCATAAATACTTCAAGAAAATTGACAACCATATAAAAAAAATACATAACATTCATCTTTGAAATGTAACAACTGACTTACATAAATTGAAGGATATTTTTGTAAATGAAAAAAATACCAAATGTACATGTAGAGGTCATTTTCTCTTAATCATTTGAATTAATTGTTATCTCAATATAACTAAAATATCTATCTAGAAAATAAAAATATTTATGACATACTAATCTTTCTACAATTTGATATATGAAAAGTAGAGGAAAATGGTTATTCTTAGTCACTATATTTAATTTTTTATAATCAATACAAACTCACCATTTCATTGGCAACCTAGTTTGTATTTCTTTCCCTTTTTTATTTTTAATTATTGTGAGGCTAGCTTTTTTGGACACTACTTGTATGAGATGAACCAATCTAGGTAAGATATAATGTAAATGAGTTATGTTTAGTCATGTGTCAAGTTTATTATTTCTCTCTCTCTCTCTCTCTCTCTCTCTCTCTCTCTCTCTCTCTCTCCCCTCTCTCTCTCCCTCTCTCTCTCTCCCTCTCTCTCTCTCTCTCTCTCTCTCTCTCTCTCTCTATCTATCTATCTCTCTCTCTCCCTCTCTCTCTCTATCTATCTATCTATCTATCTCTCTCTCCCCTCTCTCTCTCTCCCCCCTCTCTCTCTCCCCCTCTCTCTCTCCCCCCCTCTCTCTCTCTCTCCTCTCCTCCCCCCTCCTCTCCTCTCCCCCCCCTCTCTCCCTCCCTCTCTCCCTCTCTCTCCTCTCTCTCCTCTCTCTCTCTGCCTCTCTCTCTCTCTCTCTCTCTCTCTCTCTCTCTCTCTCTCTCTCTCTCTCTCTCTCTCTCTCATCTATCTATCTATCTATCTATCTCTCTCCCTCCTCTCCTCTCTCTCTCTCATTCTCTCTCTCCCTCTCTCTCTCTCTCTCTCTCTCTCTCTCTCTCTCTCCCCACACAGAAACACATTCATGTGCCTTTCTCATAATATTGTTACAGACACTGCAGTATGACCACGCTGGTAACAACTGGATATTTTGTGAAGAAAATCATACGACCAGCTGTAGGGTATCTGTGAGTGAGACTAAATCTGTGTTAGACTGAGTTCACTTGTAGGCATTCAAAACCTGTAGAGGTTATTGATCTCTGTTTCCCCTCTCTCTTTCTCTGTGCTTTCTGCTCTGGTTCCCTGACTTTGCTCAACTCGTGCGATACAATTGATTGAACGATGCCAGAAGAAATCTTCGACCTACTCCAGGAAACCTGAAGTTTATCGGAACACGTGCTAAAGAAAATCAGCAACCCGATGATATCGAAAGTGTGTCTTCTTCATCTGCCACAACCGAGCCGGCGTAGGGCCAAGGGAGTAGATTCTCAGGTCAAAAGGAAGCCCAAGGGATTCACCCTCAAGCCCAGCATCGGCAACGGCTCCGACTTAAGAAGACCCCTTGCTACCTCCCCAACGGCTTCAAGAAATTAGTGGTGCACAACCTCCAGGAGCTCGAACTGTTGATAACGATGGAGAGCGACCGAGCGAGCGAGTGAGCGAGAGGGAGAGGGAGAGAGAGAGAATGCTAAAGCCCTTCTGATCCTAAGAAGCTCGAGATCTTTCTGGGCGCCACTGTGCTAGGCCCCGGAAGCAGGCCCATATGTGCCGGCCCAATGCATTGCCTTCGCTGTCCGCTTCAATGCTCTCCACGTGTCGGGCTTGCGTTCATAACTGTTTTCAGCTGTCGAGCCTCCTCGCGAGACGGTGCATGGGAGAGGGAGATGGCCTCCTGTGCGATGAGGGCGGTCGGAGATGCCTCCGAAGGCAGCGGCGGTGATGGCGGCGGCGATGGGGGGTTCCCCTTCAGGGCTTGGAATAGAGGCTGGAGAATAGCCAAGATGATGGCCGTCGCCGGCGTGGCCATCTCCTCCGCCCCCGTCGTGGTTCCCCCGCTCCTCCTCGCTTCCACCGTCGGCGCCGCCTTCGCAGTCCCCTTTGCCGTCTTCTTCGCCGGATACGCCCTGACGGAGAAGATCATGGGCTCTCTCCTCCCGCTGCCCGAACGCTTTCCCTCCGCCGCCCTTGCAGAAGAGAAGCAGGCGGAGGAGGAAGAAACCACGGCAGCCGGCGGCGGACTTGAAGAGGGGAATGTTCCTGCTCTCGCAGGTACAGGCCGATGGAGGATTTCCGCCCCAGGAGAGGGAGAGGAGGTCGCCGCTCCTGCGAGGGCGGATGAAATTGGGGCTTCGTCGGGGGAAGAGATATTCTGTGCTCCTGAGGTGGAGGAGAAACTTGCAGACGTAAAACAGATGGAGGAAGCTGGCGATCGAGAGACATTCATACCGATTCTAAGAGTGGGAAGAGAAGTCACTCCGCTCCCTGAAGGAGAGGAACTGTTGGAAGAAACTTTCCCTCCAGCAGACTGCTCAGTTTTGGCTGTGTCTACGGTGAAGCTAAGCGTTCTCATAGAGTCTTCTAGTTCGAGCTCAGAGCCTACTTCTTCAACCGAGGAGCAATCATCATTTCCAGCTGAAGTGGAGTCGGTTGTATCTCAATCGAGGGATGATAAGGTTAGTATTAGCGTTCCTTACATCCAGCGTATACTTGCTCGGCTGATTTCTTACCTTGTTAATCTGTCTGAAAAGGCTCGCACGTCCGAAAGTCAACTGGCAATGAATTCAGCAGAATCATATGACTATTTTACTGCCAACCATTGAGGAGGACTATGCTAAGATAATCCGTTAGGATCTACAGTGTTAGCAATATGAAGGGATAGCCAGAAGCCTAGAGATCAATTTTGGAGTCATCTAGTTCTAAAGCATATTGGGCTTAGCGGGCTATATCGAAAAGTCAGATAATTATTTTACGAACTAATGCTGGTGAGAAATTAATGGAATTCCTGTCGGTTGATCCGTCTGCAATAGTTTTGGTGAAGTTTCCATCTTTTATGGTTTGAATTAAAGTTTAGTCTTTTTGGTTATCCTTTTTTTTATTATGTTGTTATTTTCGAAGCACACTAAAGATGATGAAAAGTGGAGAACCCCCCCACCCCCCCCTCCCCCCAAATGGAAGTATTGTTTGTGGTTGGAACAGTCTAAGAGGACTAAACTGATTCTAACTATTCAAGGATCAATTCTTCAGAACTATTAGACCAATGATTTGCTCAAGGATCTGTTATCTCCATAATGGAATTCTCAATTTTTATTTTTGTTCATTAACTTCTACTAATACCGTTAATCCATAGTTTATTTTTTGAATATCAATGTCTCAGATTTCAATGCGCAGACAGTTTTGTCAACGAATATTGACTTCTTCTCGGGGTCTCTGATGCATCAATATTTCTATTTTCGTCAATAAAACAAGAAACTCCATGCCTTTTCATGCAGGGCTTGGCCACAGAGGAGACGATATGGAAGCAGATTGATGCGATTCGGATGATAGCTGGCTCCAATAGGCCCCCACAGCCCTCATGCGTAGAGGAAGTCAAAGCTCTATATCTGTTTGTGGGCATCGAGCCCCCGATCTCGTTTGAAGAATGCTCCGATCTTGAGAACGTTGACGACAAACTCCAGTTCCTCAAGTCCATAATTGGAGTGAAATAAAGTCAACACGTCCAGATAGTTGAGGTCAACTTCATTAGTAATGTTCTAACATTATCTGTGTATATGTCCTCTGACCGACCTCCCATTGACGAACCTGTGGAATTCTAGGCTGTCTATGATTTATCTCGCCAGGATGACTCGTTTATTGAGTGGTGACTTAAGTAGAAGGGCGAACCTGGATGGTTTCGCTAATAACTCATCGAATAAGTTATTGTCTCTGGTAAACGCTCGAACGAAGCACGTGAATAATGCGTATATATTGATTCTGGGCACCGAGTACCATTTGAATGTCGGGTATCACGACGGTGAGAAGACATGGGAAGGAGTCGTGCAACGAAAAAGTGAGTGAACTTGGAGGAAAGAGAAGGGATGTAGCTAGACAAACTGGTGTGTTACAGAGAGAGAGAGAGAGAGAGAGAGAGAGAGAGAGAGAGAGATGGATAGATACATAGAGCGAGAGAGAGAAGAGAAAAGAGGTGAAGCTCAGGAGAGAGGGCGAGAGATAGATGGAGACAAATTTGGTCTAGATAAGTCTGTGATAGACAAATGAGACAGAGAGAGGGAGAGAGAGCGCGAGAGATAGATGGATAGATACATAGAGCGAGAGAGAGAAGAGAAAAGTTGTCAAGCTCAACTTATGTCTGCGATATGACAAATGAGAGAGAGAGAGAGAGAGAGAGAGAGAGAGAGACGATTGTTGGGCAAATTTTTAGGGCCAAGTAAGCTCTTTGCTCTTATGTAAGAGTAAAGTGATATTCTGCTGGTGCTAATTGAAACACAGCAGATAACTTTCCCAATGATAATATTGACGACGGTATATTTGTCAATTACTTCTCGATTCTCGAATGTCGCCACACGTACGGAGAAGGGAGCGCCGTCTGTCATGACGTGCAAGCTCAAATGGCATGCCGCGTGGTCTATCTTCGCTCCAGCATCTGTCGTCTACGTGCAACGTCGACCGGGTTCTGGCCGACTCGGGGTCCCATCTGAAAGGCAGTCGCTTGCTACTACAACGGATACCTGGACATGCTTGAGGAGGAGCAGGAGGAGATGGCGACGACCCATGAGATCCCGGGGGAGCCCACCCACACCAGCACCGCCATGCTTGAGACCGCCACCGGCGCCATCCAATCTTTTGCCCCAGTCAAAAAAATCCATCAGCACCTCTGCGCGTACCATCTCGCTCTCTCTTTCTCTCTCTCGCTCTCTCTCTCTTCTCATCTTCTATGGGATGTGCTGATGGTGCTGCGGTGGTGGTGTGGTTGTTTCCGTAGGTTCCACTTCTACGCGGACGACACGACCCGGCAGGTGGAGGCTCACCACTTCTGCTCCCACCAGAACGAGGAGATGCGGCAGTGCCTCATCTACGACAGCCCCGACTCCACCGCCCGCCTAATCGGCGTCGAGTACATTATCTCCGACACCCTCTTCCTCTCTCTCCCCGACGAAGAGAAGCCCCTCTGGCATTCCCACGAGTACGAGGTCAAGAGCGGTGTCCTCTTCATGCCCTCCATCCCCGCAGTCTTTGAGCGCATGGACCTCGAGAAGGTCTGCAAGACCTACGGCAAGACCTTCCACTTCTGGCAGGTCGACGGGGGAGACGCGCTGCCCCTGGGCCTCCCTCAGATCATGATGGCCCTCACCGGCGACGGCCAGCTCCGGGAAGACCTCGCCCACTGTAAGCACTCCTCCCTCTCTCTCTCTCTCTCTCTCTCTCCCCCCCCCCTCCCTCCGCTTCAGAGATTTCGGTGCATGCATTTTGGTGATGTGGAGAGGATATCAGCTGTGGAGCAGCGATTTGGGAGGTCGTTCGCCAAGGAGAGGGAGAGCAGGGCCTACATGAGAGGGCCGGAGCACGGGATTCACCCGCTCGCGAACGCTGCAGGGAAGGCCATCGCGCTGAAGCTGAGGGAGACGGAGCTCCCGCCGGCGGAGCCAGTGCCGAGGGCCCTCGTCTGAGCATGGTCCTCCGCCGTACAGAAGTGGAAGAAGAAGAAGAAGAAGAAAAGCCTTGTTCTGTTTCTGCTCTCTTATCAGCCGTTCCATACTATGCAGCCAACACCAAGACTCTTTAGTTATCACGAAGCCATTCCATACCATACAACGTCTTCTGATTGTTCTAAGATTCAGTTTTGAGCTGCGATTCATAATTATGTTGATAAAACAAGATTGATTTCAGAGAAGAAATCAGTGGAGGATTCAACTGTCTCGAATCCACTTGATTAACGGAATCAACCGTAGCAATATTGAGATGATACTAATCGTAAATCAATCTTTATCACAATAAAAGGGCATCTGATATTCTCATGATACTCTGATATTCATGCATAGCAGATACGTACGTCGCTAGCATTCATTCTTCATGACATCAGTCTTATACCCGTATAAACCTTTTTATTATAATCATGACTTATATAACAGGATCACATAGAAGCAAATATCAGAATAAATATCTATCTGTACGGCCAACAAAATAAATAAATAAATCAGAAATTGCAAATTTAAGTAACTCACCATATGAGCAGAGAGCCTCCCATCATCTGGGAGTGTACTTGGGGAATCTGAGTATGCGTCATATTTAACAGACAATCACAGGTTCTGCAGCAATGCAGAGTATGCAAATATTACAGTGAATTAACTATAAATAACCCGATTTCACAACCAATTTTGGGTCACGGAAAGGAGATTATTCTCAGCAAGACAGATTACCAGTCCTTTAACTCATAAAAACAATGAACAAGAAAAAGAAAGCAACAACCCAACAGAGGAAATACCGCAATCCTTGCAATCCCGCATAGACATCACCCAACTAAGACGGAGCCAAAAGATTACAAGGTAGGAGTTGAGACAAACCAAATATTTCTGGTTCTCCTTTCAGACAGGATTACATCAATTATAACGCAACAGCAAGTAGAAAATCCTCATATGAATGCCAAATGACTTTCTAGTGACTCCCAAATTCTGAAAGATTAAGCTAACTCACTTTCTTTTACCATATTAATGAGCAATATTCCCATTTGAATCTGAAACATCAGAGAAATGTATAGTCAAGGACCAACACAGCAACCCTGCTTAAAAAGCAAAAATCACTTTTATTGGAGGCTAAATAAAAAAATGCTACAACACATCCAGAAGAAAGATCACGAGTTCAACCATTAAAAAATAAAATAATAATAATAATAATAATAAAAAATCTGTCCAATACATTCGACTCGTGATGCTTCCTACTGGTTTCACCGGCTTCCGCATTAGTTATCATGAAGATGATCTCTGATACTGCGTATCACCTGCTTGCAAGAATATAATAACAACCAATGTGAGGGATAATTGATTGAAAAAAAAAGGGTTCGCATGGGAAACATTTTCCCTTTTTTTTTTTGGGTGAAGCCCTGTTCATGGGCTAATTCCTGTTACTGAGCATTACAATGCGTCACAACCGATCGAAAAGTGAACCCAATGAGTTGATTCCACAAGACATCAGCAGAAACAGCGTCAGCTCATCAGACCTTGCCCCTCCAAAAGCTACACACGTAGAAGAAGATTCTTCCGTCCACAGTATAAACGAACGAGGGTGAACTCGGACATCTGAAGGGTGATGATGACGATCCAGAGAACAATACCATCCATATATCGTATATGAAAAAAATTCTTTCATGAGAAATTAACCCATTCCACCATATACTTCCCCCTTTGGACTCGCAAGCATGAGGACACATGCTAGAGAGTTGGCAGACTACAGAGAGCATTCGTGAAGAAAAACCAGTAGGAACTTCCGGAGTTATCCTGTTTCAAGTGGCAGTTCGAGGCTTCCCTAAAACTCAGATCTGCTAAGAACCAATAAGAAGAGAATATCAGGCCGTCAATGGAAAGACAATGTGTTCTGTGGGAAGCTACTTACAGAAAATAATTTACATGAGCAATAATTGACCAATGAGAAACAATCCAGTTAGATTCGGACGCAGTAATCAACCTAAGCTCATTCTTGAAGGGATGCACAATTTGATTCGGACGACAACACCCTCTCTTCTTGATCAAGATGCAACTCAGCGGAAAGGATTATTAAAAGGATACTACTTATCACAGTAAACCATCCTAAGTTAAATGAAAACACCTTCAAACGGTTAAATTTTATGTTGGGAAAGATTTATGGACGCTGCTTGTTAAGTCTCACACATGCAATTCAAGAGAAAAAAGTTAAAAGAAAAAGCACGGATGGCTTAATTATCACCAAGTAGAGATGGATATAAATGGATATTATAAGGTAACGGCAGAAAACTATTTGGTCTTTCCGGCTCAATACCATCAAGAATTCCTGACTATCACCTGTGAACGGGTTCATCTTCGAAGCATTTTTGCTTCACAATATTTTTTTTTATAATGCCGAGCCTCTCATCCCTTTTATTGGTCATGATGATGCGAATAGTGCAGTTCTGCTTCATCGGACCGAAAAATTGAAGGAACCGGACTGAAATGCCGAGCGGCTTTTTATACAGGCCATTTGAAGGGAAAAAATCAGCATAAAGAACAGAACAGCATTCCAACTAACCAATTTAATGACTTCTATAGAAAAGCATGTGAAGAGAAGTCAAATGAGTCAGAAAACTAACCAGTTAAGATGTTTGCACTCTTCTATGTACAGTTCTCATCAATACTTCTCAGCATTCCAGCCCTCGTCTCTCGACCTACAGAAGAAATCAAAGTTACTAATGGAATTTTTCCTCCTACCATTCAAAAGATGATCTACTCATAAACTTTTAAAAGAGAGAGCCTTGACTGCCAAGAAGGTAGGATTGAATCATGCATATCATCACCCAACTATGATGCATCTTACCCATATTAAACAGAAGAATCATCAATAACGGAAAACATTATTTGCATAAATATGTAAAAATGATACACAATAAATGGAGGTAAATGTTAACATTTTTAATGACTTAATATTCATTATTAATGACTAAAACACAAAATATAACCTCAATTGTGTTTTCGTCTTGAAAGAAACTTTGCTCTGAACATGATGCGGAATGACGACCTTCATACTGAAGAATCCTAAGCTTGCCTTCCTGCAATATAGAACCATTTCTCAATTTAGTACATGTTGACTAAAACACTGGTAAGAATTCAAATGATTACCTTTGTTCCATAAACAAGGCCGCCTCCTACTAAAGGATGAAAACATGCAACATTAACTTCATCCTCTGCACTAGGAAGAACCCTCACAAGCTCCATGTCTGAAGCCCTATAGACCTAGATTTACAGGATACAGAATAAAAATACTTCTTTTAAAAGGTTCCATGAAAAAAGTGCCACATTTTCCATATATACAACTAAAAATAACAAAACGCACTGAAAGTAAAAAAACGAGCATTAGATAGCTAAAAACATTGGTACACGAGCATATGAACAAGTTCATTCATGCAAATGATAAACCACACATTAAGTTAAATAATAGATAGCTTACTTGGAATTTATGATGACCCAACATGGATTCAATGAATCAGGTCATTCAATTTGTAAAGGTCTGGATTTTGAAACAAATGATTTACAATAACAAGGTCCTTAATGAAAAAAAGATGCAAATTATATGATAATTTGATAGTTTCAATGTTCAATATACGACAATGTAATGACAGCCATCTAAATAGAAACTTTTGGAAATCTATACATTTGAGCTCGCATTTTACCTGACCATATGGCCCAAGGCCTATCTGGTTGTCCAGAACTGGACAAAAATTAATTTGTATACATACATAAATACGAAATTATACACAGAAAGAGAGAGATAGGAGTCTTAAGTTAGACATGCCTACTCCCGCAGTGGTTACATAGGATTGTTCTACATGCCCTTCTTTCTAGTTTTTTTTCCTTTGGTTCTCTTATTTTCCCATTTCCTTACATTTTCCTCATGTTTTTCATATCATCTTATTTTTTAGTAAGTTCACCACTAGAGCAACCCTAGATCCCCTCGTTGCCCAATGCGTGGAATGCCTTGAAGAAGTTATTGGCTGCAGGAAATGAGAATACATATTTACTGTGGCGGAATGCACGAGTGTACCCCTTCCCTGAAAGAGGAATGTCATTGATTCAAAGGAGCAGTGTGGGTCCAGAGTGTTAATCAGAGACTAAAACGTAGCATCTTCAAGAGCGAAAGGGACGAGGAATGACAAAAGATAGTATGAGTCTAAACAAGGATGATAAAGTGAAGATACCAAGTTCAAAGAAAGATACAGACAGAGATTGGCGAAAACGAGACAAAATATGCTGGAAGAAGACTCTATAGAGTATGCCTTTTGTGCGGAGACTACGTCCACATCACAAACTTTCTAACCATTACAACAAACTGGCCTCAAACGTTATCACAAACGAGGTCGAGGTCAAGGACGATACATTCTGAAAGAAAATTAGTTTGGTTGAACCTAAGAACAAAAACAAGAAAAACGATGACTGATGAAAACCTTCACGAAAATTACACGAGCAGGTATTTCTTTAGGTGACATTTATAACTCCCACCCCTAAAACTACAAGTACATCTCCAAGGGAAATCCCAAAGGTTGTTTTGCAATATTTTCATCTTCATTGACAAACTCATATCAACTATGATCTTTTACCGTTGTCTATCACAATATGTCTAACGAAAAGATCAATAAAAATCTAATGACTCCAACTTCCAAATTTGTATCCATTACATCAGTCATCACTCCCTCAAATCACTAACACTGACCACCAATGATGATAACCAATCCCAACCACTCAGGTAATCAAAGGATGAGAAAAAATAACTTAATGTTCCCTTCAATTCCAATGATAGATACATCGACGATGTAAGATGGCACCAGAGTAAACAATAAATCAACGCTTAAATCTTTGAGTAACTAACATCTAAGTAGATCTGATGAACTCTATATATTTTGTTTAATTAAATTTTTTTTAGTAGACCTTGGCTTAAACCAAGGTTAGACAATGTTGATTTTTTTTTAATAACATCATATAATATAAGATAATATCAAGGCAACGATTATATGAGCTCCATATAATAAGCCTCCATACTGTTGAAAACAAGTAAACATCATTTTCCTGTGTCAGTTGGCCACATGAATGTCTAGGCCCACTAACTCATTAAGTCTCAGATCGATCTTGGGTCTGAGAACCTACACTCAGATCCATTTTTTCGGTCCGAGAACCCCATACCATTGAATACACACATATAGATAGATATATATATTTCTAACCTTAGTTCAAACGGTGGGAGAACGGAATTATGAGCTTCCTCTTACTGCACGAGGGTACCCTCATATGGTTTTCCCGTAGGTTTCGGGATTTATCCTCTTACCAACAGTACCCTCGCCATCTGACAATTTCTCCTGCTGTTCCAGGCTTCCTCCTGCTCGGAGGTACACCTCTTTCGGCCCTCTATTTTTTCTCAATGTTTCATCCGTCCCCCATCATTCGATATATTTTTCAACATGGAGAGTTTTCTTGAAGAACTAGAACTAATACGCATTACTATGGGAATTTACGCAATTCAAATTCATGTTACCCAATTACTGTCAGAGAACCCATGCCTAGGCTATGCCTGGCGGCCGAAGTTGAAGCAAGATGAACGTAACGCTTCAAACAATAAAAGGTCGCAAGGCAAAATCAACAAAGCCACCTATGTCAAAAATGCAATGAATATGAACAAAGGAACGTCCAATTGTCTGCTTAGAATGAGGATATAACGACGTTTAAATGAGCAACTTCACTCCCAACAGATGAAAAAGAATCACCAGAAACATGGAAACAAGAAATGATTACAGGAGGCCATCATGACTTGAGCAATGACTGAACCCACAAGTGCCTCAAGACGTTTCAGTTTTAGAATAATTCCATTGAAGAGGGAGTGGTTAAACAAAACATGCTGGTGAAAACGATAGAGAAAACAGCAGAAACATTGGCAAACAATGAAGGAGAGTACTCATGGATGAAAGAATCTCAAAGCCCTCAAATTCTCATCAAGTGAGCTGTCTTCCACCATCACACTTGCAAGTGACATGTATAACTGAGACTATCCCACATGGATATACACTATCTTTTCAGGCATATCTCCCATGAAACGCAGATTCGGAGATTTAGAATGCCCTGCTCTCTCAGAATTATAAACCAAACAGCTTTCAACAACCCTTCATTTGGCAACCATAGCTATCCTACCCATCACTGTCATTTCCTCAACTCTGCTAATATGGGCCTAGAATGCTTTCCAAGAGCCAAAATAAATCCCTATTTGTGGGAATGCAAAAATCCCAATGCTTGAGGATTTTTCTGGGCCATCCAAGACAAGGAGGGATGCAAAGCTTTTGGTATTTCCGGACACCTCTATATCATCTCCTCCTTTGTCACAATTATTGCTTAAAATATTAATACACATTTTAAACAACAGCAGTAACAAACGATCAGCAAGGTTTTGCCAACTTCAAATTTTTTACATGGCAAGAATCAGACGGTCTAACAAATTGATACGAGAAAAAAGCAACCACCAAACTTATTCTATTCAATTGCTAGCTGGTATCATATAAAATTTTCAGTTAAACAAATATGTCTTCCACCCTATCCGTGTCTGTTGTAGGACACGTAAAATGATCACATTTAAGAAGGATTCTCAATGGTCCTCTTTGTAAAGTCTGTCAGCACAAATGACTATTCGGTTTATTACCAATAGTCGCTAACTCTACCAATTCTCTAATTGAATCATTTTTTATTGATCTATGATTGCGCAATGAATCCACCTACACATGGGGAACCAAAAGAGTGCACATACGAAATGGTGATCTAAAGTGAAAACTATAGATTGTTTCCTCATTTTAAATAAACAGTAGTGACCCTCTGGACTCCATCCGGATGAAAATCCTTTCCTCCAAACAAGCCTGTATACTAGAAATGATCCTCTTCATGTGACTCCTCTGAAACCAATTTGTAATTCAAGAATAGAAAATCTTTGATCATGTGCACCCATTCAAGGAATTAATTTTCAGCAGGGTAGAAAGGAGAGTCATTCTTATGAGGGGTAAACCCTCACGTAATTCTCAAATAATATCTAGAAAATAATTTTTTGGCCAACAATCATCACAAATTCTCCACAATACCATATAAAAAAATATATCATACAAATGACTATTAAACCGATAAACTCACGGAATAAAAGTTAATTCTCAGAGAAGTTGATTAAAGTACTAACTGGTAAACCTAAAGTAACAGAAAAATCATGCGTAGGAAAATTAATATCAGATAACGATCATTTCAGCTTTATCTGCAATCCACTGTAAAAACCAAAGGCATTCACATCATCCTCAAACCACTATAGCATCACCATGTGAGGCATTCACAAAGAATTCCAGAAAGAAACTGAATCTAAATCCAAAAAATAAAATTGACAATCTCATTATGAGCCGTAGTTGTCTACCTCCAAAATTGTATAAATGGGAATTGTCGTCTCCCCATTACAAACAACACTCCTTAAAAGAGAACTATGTCTGCGACCATACGCCAGTAATATATGCTCAGAGGTGGGTGAGAACTGCAGAGAAGAATTGAAAAGCATAAATAGATACAATTATGGAAGGCTTAAAACAATGCCAAAAGGAATTCAAGGACGGGTAAATTTGGATGTAGAAAAAACCATTATCAGAACACCATAGCAGACAGATCAATAACTGCACTGTTAAGTTGGCTACATAATTAAACGACAAAAAATTGTTACGAAAATACGTCCTATCAAATAGAAGTATGCATGCCACTCCAGCCCAATGCATGGAGGAAAATGAGAAAAAACAACGAGAAAAGATGTACCACACACGTTTTTTCTAAAAGGTGGGCGAGGAACTGTAGGGACAGCTGCTTTAAAAAAAAAGCTGTTGAACGGGTTCCAAACACTTCCGACATATTATTCATTCGAGATTACACCTAAAAAAATTCCGACATAAACAAAAAACAAAGAAAAACTTTCAGTGCAAATCTTCACGGGAGCGAATGCATTACTCTTCATAATTATGTATAAATTAAGCTTAAAAAAAATGAGGACGCGATATCCTCCAATGTCAGGCATACAGTCAGCATCTATGCATGACGCCTGCATAAGCCAGAAGCCATTCTGTCTAAAATGCTTTGCTTGTCTTTTCATACTGCCCATTTTGGCACCATGGCAGATAGGATTAAGCCAGTGTAACCAAGAAGGGACAATCTGTTGTCGTGGTACACAATGTAAATCAAGCCATGTATCTTACTACCTGATAAAGCTTCCAAGTATACTCCTTAAAATTATGCACACAAACCTATTTTATCTAAAACAGTATCACATAGAACAACCTGAGCTTCAACAATAGCACCATTATAAACACGATCCAATGCTCAGCAATAAATAATGAGCAAGAAAGAAATTTCAATTTTCTGATGTACATATTATATAAGAGCATAAATGGTAGATCATTTATTTCATTTTTTGATTAAACGTAACTCAGGTTTAATTTTTCATGAAGTTTGTTTTATTTATTTCTTCATTCAGACATAAGATATTCCAAATTGCAGGAAAAAGACCTGAAGGATTTCCTCATTAAGAGCGAGAAGGAGAGAAAGAGAGAGAGATAGAGAGAGAGTTCAAAGGTTCAAAAGGACCAAGTGAAAAGTATGATAACGTATGTCTTTGTTTAAATCTGATAACTCCCGGAGTTCATTTAAATCTGATAAATTTATGAACATCTTTGTTTTAGATCAAGCAATTATCTCTCAGCTTAGGTCAGATCCATGTCATGACGTATGTCTGGCCTGTTTCCCACACAACTCTTCCTGAAACTTGCTAGATCATAAAGTGCCCTCTAAAACATGCTCGAACTGTAAAAAATCCTCAAAAGATAAATATTCCTTCGCTGGAAGAATAACTCTTTCTTACTCTCTGGGCCCTTTAGGCTCAAGCCACCTATGGGCACATGTTCTCCACCTAAAATTCACACCAGAACAAAAACTAGAAATGATATGCCCTCACGGACACTCTGTGATCCTTTCTCCAATAAGTGAACTTCCTGACTTTTCCACTCATAGAATCCAACGTTCTTTGACATCCATGTTTGATTAGGGTTCATTGTCACAGGATGGCAAAGCACAATTATTGCGGACAATGAATGGATTTGCCTCAGTAGGGTTGTCAACCACACAGCCAGAGTTTTGAAATGTTACACAACGAGAATCATTACACAGTTTCCATAGATTCAGAAAACATTATAATAATCAGCACCTCATGTTAGAATGAATAATTTCCAACATTGCACCTCTAGCACAGTAGATAATATTTATGAAAAAAAGAATTCTTAAATGAGAAAGTCATCAAAATAAGGTTTCTTTACAAATAAATTTCTATAAGCTTATTAACAAAAAAAATGCTCCAATATAAGATAAAATGTGCTTTGATGGCTAGGGCAAATATTAACTTTAAACAGGAACAATTATCACTCAAATTTAAATCTTAATTTTTATAAATAAATATACAAAGAAGATAAATTAGACCAGAAAACAACCTTTCTCTTGTATTAATAACGGATAAATCACAAATATAACAAAAAGAACCCATTTTGCTTGGCCCTCAGAAACAATATGATGCTAAATTAAATCATAGAAAAATACAGTTCATGCAGCATATTTGGTAAAAGTTGGACATTGTGAAAGAATATTTGTCCAGAAAACAAAGTAAATAGAATACAGGAATAAAATCTCAAAACAGTAAAAGTTGTACCCAAACCTTACCGAATGACGAAATAGTTTATTTACGTATAGAAAGAAATATAAAAGATCAATCAATATCGTCCACATGATTTGATCATAAAAATTAAATATACCGTCAACCTTTAGAAGAAAATTACTGACATCAAGTAGCCAATTCAGCACAGCTCTGAAGAACAAATCCCATTTCACGCAAGGATGATTTTACATGAAAGTTATAATCATACTTTGATAAGCAATCGGAAAGTTCAAATAGACAACAAAAGTCTGCATTTTATTTTCGTAAATTGAGGGAGAATTTCTTGTGGACAATGCACATAGGGGAAATATTGTAGCTCATACCCAAAAAGGAAAAAAAAAACAAGTTCCCGATCATATATTCTGTAGGCTGATCTTCAACTTTAAAGCAATAACGTCAAAGCATCTCGGTGACAGAAAGATATCGAATATCCTGATACTAACTTTCAGAAATTTCCCCATCAAGTAAAAACAAAACAAAATCCAATAGATTTCATTAACACAGAAGGCACAAACATTTTCATGATTTGAGTAATTAACTACTACCATCTCGAGCACGTTCAATCAACTTTACTATAAAATATTAATCATTCAGTGCACATATGCATATATTCCACCAACACTCTCATGTCTTAACTTCGACTTTTTTATCATATAAGACAGGCATTCTTATCAACATTGAAGGAAACATCAGCGTCCCAAGGATCATAGGCCTTTGCTGAACATTTAAATTTAGACAGATTGTGGGGTTGGAAATGAACTCTGCTGAACATTCAAGTAGCAAAAAAAATTCAATGAGCCTCCACAATGGTTTTGTTTATCCCCTCTTATAATATATTTAACAGTTTCTCTAGAAAGAAAAGGATATGACGATTTCACATCTTAAATTTGAATGGCAGAGCTTAGTGTCCAACACCGCTGACGCAGCTATGATAATGCAAAGATGAAGAATACAGTCATTTCAGGTCATCTTTGCAAGGCTTAGGATATAAACACCCCTTTTGCTCGTTATTTCCAAAAGTGAACACACAGAACTCTGGGTAAGTTTAATAAACCAAAAAAATAAATTATACAAGACACATCATAACACAGACCTTACAAACGTTTTAACGAGGTGAATATTCATCAATCCAATTTGGAACAAATGTCAAAAAGATGTTAAATAAATTCCCAAGGACACATTTGCCTGGAGAATTAACGGACCTGAATAGACGTCAAACAATGAGCAGCTCTGATTGCCCTTGAAGCCAAAACCATTCCAAATCTGAAATTTAATGAAGGACAAAAAGAAAAACATATGATGTAGTCTCTTTGAAAAAAAAAATTCTTTTGATGCACTCACAACAGTAAATGAAGAAAATATCTCCATCAAAAGAATGAATAAACACTAGTAGCTTGAAACTTTACGTTATCTCCTCAAGGGAATATACGCGAAGTTCGTACATCACTTGGTGAGATGAAATAGGGTGGCGAGTTGGGGATGTCGCTGCACCCGGAGCATCTTGTTGTATCTGTGGTGACAATCCATGATCAACTTCCATGTGAGGTAGCAAACACGCGACACATGCAGCTAGAAATCTCCCACACGGAGAAAAGTGGGCGCCCATTTCACTGTCATTGATAACATTTAGTCAAAGAAAGGTACTTAGTATACTTATGAAAGTCAAAAACCCAATTTCAATGATGGAAAATGGATAATCCTGTCAATGGATGAATTTTTGCCAAACGTGGATCAAAAAATCATATTTAGCTGCAATGTGTATGAACGACCAAGAGATTTTTCGTGTATTCATTGGGATGCCAACTCCAATCAGTACCGTGCATGTATATAAGTTTAGAGCTTCAAAAAGCAATAAAAAGTGAAAGTAATGGTCATGGATGCATGGAAGCGAAAATACCTGCACAGAACGGCATGTGGTATTGTCAATCTACATCTCTCCGAGTCCAGGGGAGCACATGGATTTTGAATATCATGTAGCCATATTCTTAGCTTCACTGTACAAGGTAATTCTGCAGCAGCTGCTGCCACTAAAGACGCAGCTACTTCGGAACCCACGTTATTTCGACCAAATTGTGACTCATTCTCATCATTCTGAGTACCACCTTCTTCAGAATCTACAAGATCCATCAGACGAGACCGAGAACGATGGCGAGAACTAGATCGTCCAGGTGCCCTCATATGCCCAACATTTACGGGTACACTAGATGAAGTCTCAACATTACGAGCTGGTGGCAAATCTAATGTCAAAACTTCAGGGCTCATTCCATGAATAGAAGAAAAGATTCCCTGCATGGAATTATTCAAAGATAACATTGGATGTAGGCTAGCATGCCTTTGACCCATTAACCACCCCTGTAAACATGGCAATGCCCAGGGTCCTGGATCACCTAAAGGAAAGAATTGATGAATTTGTCCAGCCTCTACAATTCTTGAAGGCACTTGATTGCCAGTGTTCCCCAAAGACATGGAAGAATGAAGAGCAGACATGCCACCAAAGCTTGATTGGTCTAAAGGCATTTCTCCAGCAGTCTCATTTTGGGAAATAGACTGCAGTGCAATATCATCTTCTTTCTCAACAATGTTATTTGAGTTTCCAGGTGAGATTGAAGTAGACTGCCCTTCAAAGGTTTCCACAGTATTCATCACAGTGTCATCGTTTATTTTGTCAATTTCAGCCGGCAAACACCTTGATGATGAATCATTGGGCACGGAGTCTGCGCCCGCAATTTCGACAGGAGAGATCTCCATAGGTACCACATTGTCATTTTGTCTTCCTAAACCAGAGGATGACCAAAGGTGATTCTGAAGAAAAGGTTCAGACCTCTGTTGTGCACTAGAGGAACCAGTTAACCTATTATTGCCAGGATTAACTAACTTGTCCTCCAGTTGCAAATATGTTCCACCGTCTCTTGTGAAGGCCGGTAACAACATGTAGCCAGGAGGTACAAGAACACTGTTCTCAGATTTTCCAATTGCAGTAGAACGAGAGTTTGAGATAAATATTGCAGGAGGCGGGTACTTTAAATACCCTGAAGATGTTGCAAGTGTCAGAGGAGAATCTGAAGAATCAAGATAATTAACCTGGTTTAAAGTAAAGAAAAGGATTAGACAACTTAATAAAGGAAAAGAGAAATTATAGAAAAAACGTTAAATAAATCCTTACTTCGGCGGTTAAAAGAAATGGAGCCGCATGAGGGTGAAAATGCACAGCCCTCAGTGATCGACGTGTCTTCAGAACAATAGCTGGAGAAGATGCTTCTCCTGTCCTTTTGTAATTCCAAATGAACAACTGCCACATGGTAACCATTTCACCATCATATGCTTTCATCATAATCTCAAATGAATACCACGGTAAAAAAAAAACTGATTAAAATAAGCAGGATTTTTTTTTATAACGTAAAACACTGTTGGATTCCAGTAATAGAAGGGCTACCTTGTGACCTGAGGCTACAGCGAGAAACTCTCCTTGTGCATGGAAAGCAATAGAAGCAATGGGACGATCTGATCAAAGAAATGATATAAGGCCTATTTAGCCCATCAAAGAAGACTGATAAAATGCAAAATAGAAAATAGCAGAACGAGATGTGTATTCTGGAGGTTTATTAATCATAGAGGAAAATAGTCGCATAGCAACAGTACAGAAATCATGTGAGCATATGCAGTCGTCCGTATTTGCATCCCATAAGCGAACTTCATGATCTAAGCTTCCACTTGCAAGTATTTGTGAATATAGTGGATGGAACCTAACCTGCAGAGTTGGACAGGATCACTAACTAAAACAATAATAATTTCACAACAAGAAAACTAGAATGAATCACAGCTTCGTGGTTCTAGATATTTCAATCACAAATATGTGGAAATAACGAAACTATTGTCTTATAATGGAAGGTGGAATAAATTACAGTTTCAATAGGAGCAATAATCAGTTCGTCTCCTTCTACTAGCAATAATCAGTATTTCTCTTAAATGAGAAGTGAAGAGAGTTCCGCCTAGAAATAAAAATATTAAGTACAATGAGTAAAAGACAAGAAGTTTGACACTATTATTGGCACAACTCTTTCCAGAGATGAAGATTCAGAATTAACAGGACAAAACCATGGTCTACGGATTACAATGTGATGTCACCACTTTCAAAAAAATATAAAAGGAAATTTCATGACTACAATCCCTCTACTAGAAATATCAATACCTTAAAAGTTTAAAAAATCACCAAAGTCATAAGACATCTCGAACAGATTACACTGTTATTATACCATTTTCAAAAGAAACGGAAATTCCATACCTACAATGCCTCTACCAGAAAAATCAATACCTTAAAAACGTAAAAATTACCAGTGTGAAGTCTCAAACATGCAATTTGTAGATGAGAGCGTCTTACACCCCCCCTTGGAAAATCCAGGGTCCAACATGCCATGCTGATCAAAACTGTTGTCCTAATCCCAACCTCTCACCTGGTTAAACCGTTTATTTCTCCCAAAACTTCAGCCTTTGCTTAATTCAACTCCATAAGAATTCATTCTGGTTTTCTAGGTATTCAGCAAAAGATATTCGAGGACATCAATACACAGAAAATATCCAACCAGAATCATCTTCAGTTGGTTGGTCTAGATCCCTTAACAAGGAAAATTCATATAATCCTAAAACTAACCACCATATTTTGTGACAATACTCTTTTTGTTGATTTTAACAGAATATGGCAATCATTTTGAGCCATCCCTGGGACAATTAACACAGTTATCTCAGATAATAGGCGATCTACGCAGGTCGCCTATTATCAAGCCAGGGTGAGTAATGATAAGGAATCAAATTTGACTTTCAGTGGGCTAAATTTCGACTGTTTCTAGATATGAAAAAACCATTAAATTGAGCTGCATTGGAAAATTTACAGACAAAGTCGATCAGCAGTCAGCTTGCCACTCTTTTTTCCTTTACACTGGAGACTCAGATATGACGTGACCAATCTTCTAAGGGAACATGGCTAGTGCCAGGAGAGATTGACATACAGGTTCTAATTCGGGTCTATATGCAGATTTAGTTCCCAGTAAGTAATAGATACGGTACGACTAGCGAACTCATATAGACTTCTCCCTTCCAATATTACAATTTTTTTTAACTTTATCAAAGATGCTTCAATAGCATTCTTCAAAGACCATAATTGGGGAAGAACGAGAATCACATTCTTCTTAAACAGTGATGAATATTAAAATATATAATTCAAGTACAAACAATATTTCATTATTTATAATATTACTCCAAATAAATCAACCTTAACCCACTTCGTTACACCAGCTAAATGTCAAACAAAAAGCAAACGACCCAGATACAACTAAAAAGTTACCACAAGAATAAATATGAACTAGCTCCATATATTAAAAAAAATAATAGTCTAATGACCAAAAGGAATAATGGAATATCATGTGCATAACTAAAAAGGCTTACCACCCAAGGTGTTCGTCGATGGCCACTTAATACCTTCAGACATTTTCCAGTCTGGCAATCAGTAATTTTAACAGTATGATCACCACTGTAGACAAGAAAGTGAAAATTAATCAAAACAAAAAACGTAACAAATAGTTGATCATATAAGACAAAATCCACGGAAACTCTCTTACTGAGTCGAAGCAAGTGTTTTCCCATCAGAGCTAAAGGCAGCAGCAATTGTTGATCTTGGGGGAGGTAGAAGAGGACAATATGTAGCTGTCAAATGCTGAAGTGAATCTGCTTCAACCCTAGAAATATGAAAAAAGGTTTATTTAATCCGGTCCCACCGTCAGGGAATGTACACAATGACTATGTGTGGCGCTTTATCTGCCTGGAGTCGTGTGAACCAGAAATGAATTAACCAGGAATAATTGAAATTTTTCAACATAAAATGATGCATATAATCAAAATTTGTAACGATGTCACATGTTTCTTGGACATAAGATCTAGGTAGTAGCAGGACATTATTACCATGATGCCAGGGAACGTTTTGCGTCAACTTCATGGCGTTCTGGTCCACAGTCATCTTCATTGTAAAATAAGGTGCCTCCCACGAATTTCCGATACAACTTCTTGGTTTGAGGTGATATTTCCCTCCATGATAACAACAGAAAGACATTTCTGCGACTGGAGATAAGAGAAAGCGACAACTAAAAAACTCATGCACAAATTAATTTTAACATCGAACTTTGACAAAAATATTAAAGGAATGATTTGAAAGGTAAACCAGTCGGCACAGATCGTGCAGAAAATTCCATGTCTTGGATGCATAAAATGGATATTTGAAATACCAATTGCAAAATGTTGTCATGAAACCTGAAAAGCTCTAAAGATATTAATCAAAAAACATTGCAAGCCTAAAACATCATAGGCATCACTTACTCGGCTTCTCTGAATATCTCGCATTTGTATCAAAACACAATTAGACTACCTTCCAACATTCCCTGTAGTGCACTAGGTACATAGCCTTCAGTCCCAACCCTTCCCTCAATTGCATGAAAGGTTACCGGTTTATACCCTTCATGCTGAATTTATCTACAAACATTCAGTTCCAGTAAGCAGTTAACTTTCCATCTAATTTTTGGGCAATATGCCCCTCTTTCGTGTATTGGTTTTAACGTTACCCATGTCGGGTAAATAATTAATATTAATTTTTGTAAAAGAAACAAGTTTTTTTTATGATTACTGGGGCAAATAATAGATGGAACCCGCATGGAAACAAGTAAAAAATTAGCCAAGATTGGTAAGCCGTTAACAGGAAGCATTGAAACTCGATCCCGGCTCCACAACAGCACCAAATATTATCTAAACTAAAACCTGGACGTAGTGTGGGCAGAATATCTTCACGAAGTAACGTGCTGAAACCTTAAGGCCGACATTGACTGTTCTATAGAACTTATGCCTCTCATTTTCTCACCAGTAAACTTTGACTGTTCTGTAGAACTTATGACTCTCACTTGTAATGTTATCATATTTCAATAGTTCATTAAATGCAGTGCAAGCCACATAGAAAAAAACTGAAACTAACAGAAAGGGAATGTACTAATGATTATGAAAAGAAAATAAAGTGAACAAAATAAAAGGGAATTTAGATCTTACTTCCTCCTCAAGCTAGAATCGAAAATATATTCAGGGCGAGAGGTAGAGGGTGAAGCAGTGGTTGGTGCCTTAGAGTAATCTGGCCAAGATTGAGTCATTTCCTCCTTCAAACGTCAACCTGAGCATTAAATTATAGTATGAGCACGATGTAAGGCAACATTTCTATGTTTTTCCGCATGGCAATACAACAAAAGGGAGTCGAGGACTGCTTGAAAAGGCAAAGACGTATGACAGATGACAATTACTCATTCTGTCATAAACAAAACAAGGAAAATGATTATAAAAAAAATAAAAATCATAACATAAGCGCACGTCATTTTCTATCATAGAATTTCCATTTCTCTCAGGTTTATATGAACATATCGCAATAGTTCAATATATTAAATGGTTCAGCATTATTTAGCCTACGGCATTTCTTAAAATTACCCGGACTGATTCAGGGGTCATACACGCAGATATGAAATGACCTATCTTCATTGACAATCAGCGTTTCAAAAATGTTTGGCAATCAAACCCGATGGCAGATCTTTCCAAGATAATATAGAAGTCTCAGTTTAACATTCTATACCGCATTCTTATTTTCGGCTATCAAAATTCAGCTATAACTAGGTAGGATTCGTTAGAACGTGGTAGGAATTCAGTTACCAACAAGGAAACATTGTTGACATACATGTCCATTCGGACATAGGAAAGAAGCTATGCCTCTTCACAGGGAATTCTCAAAGCTCTTTGAGAACGCTCTTCACAAGGAGCTCAGCAGAGTGTTCGTCTGACAGAGAGGACATTCTTGTTTTTGAAATCTATATAGACGTATACATATAGATAGAAACGGAAAAAGCTACAAATGCAAATAGGAATTTTAGTGATTCTTCGTGATATCCATAGAAGAGATTCATAAAATTGTGTATTCGCCTGAAAAATCTTTTGACGAAGTTGCCACAGACAAAATCACATTTCCGTAAATCAAAATGCCACTTATCTTTCCCGTCCCTTTTGATCATTATAGAACGTTTGAAGAGTGTACAGAAAGGTAACATTAAACTGCAGAAAGAAAAGATGCGTTTACATGACTTGACAGAACCGCTACAGTTTGTACTGGCAGACCACATGTGTTTCTATAATGGACTACGAGTTCATTCTGATAAGCTAATACGAAAGGATTTAGTTTGACAAAGAACAATTTTCCAGCGTGGAAAGAAGTGAGATGAAAATTTTGAAATGGAATGAGAACAAAAAGAAGACCTGTCGTTCTACGTTTGTGAGGATGAAAGAAACAGAATCCTGTCACCGCAAGATTGATAGAAAAATGTCACCATACAGAAGAGCGCTTTACAACCAGAACAAAGTTTTTCACTAAAATACATAAAAAGTTAGAAGATTAAGCCCTATGACATCAGTAAGTATTTCAAACAACACCTGAGGTCATGCGACAATGTTAAACAAAAGATACTACAATGTGATAAACAACAAGTATAAACATGCCTCCGACCATGCAAGTAGATAACACCAGTAACTTTTTGGACAGAAACAAAGATGAGCTCTCAGTAGGTCCACATAAGACTAACATCTGATTGATTATCGGACACAATAATACAGATTGACATTTCAGGATTTTTTCTCTCCTCTCTTGGCGTCAAGCAATGAAACTACCGTAGGCGAAAACCTCCACCTCTCTCATGCAAGCATTAACTATAAGCTTCCATTTATCCATCTGCATAGATTTTTTTCAGGGCATAATAGCTGTTTTCTCATAAGAAACTGCTAGTCTAATTTACATTTTATTTTTACTACTGGAAATTAAATCCACTAAAGGTAGCCATAAGGAAAACTACAAAAGTTGAAATATCAACCAATTGAGCAACCCCACACCAAGGAAATAATTGTTTACGTCTAATATAAATCTCATGATCTTAACATACGCTCAACGAGATGAAAGGGCATTGACAAGGATTGGTTTATGGTCAGAAGCTCATCATCTTTTTCGTGGCTAACAATGCCACATCAAGATGTTACTCTGAATATTAGTCTTTATCTTTGGCACTGAATATTGAAGTCGGAAGACCTCAATCTCCTGCACTTGAATTGACTTAGGAGAGAACCCACTTCCAACTATGACAAGGATCTCCATACACCAACATTCTCTAATCTAAAGTACATTTAGGAGGGGAACCAAGAGTAGATGGCTTTCATTGCTCAAAAAATAATTTAATATGAGGCCTCTACAAGTACTAAGCCCGTATGCTAGTCACATTACTACTTAAGGACTCGACTAATATCATAAGCTCTTTATCATTCATGAAAAGTTTTCATCGGAAATAATCACGCCAAAACCATTAGCAATTTGACACAGTAGGAGAGCTGACCAAGTCGTTCCAAGCTGTCGAACTCAGCCATCAGATTTCATGGTAAGGTTGACCACTTGAAGAGACAACATTCTCTTCCCAGAATCTTCATAGTTTGCATGAAGGCAACGGGGCATCGTCTCCAAACTTTGATTCCCCTTATCCATCTAATTTTACCAAATAAATATCAGGGCAACTTTTCAACCCATAATTTCATGAAAACCTCCAAATTTGATTAGTAGATAAATAACTAATAAACAACACGACATATCCTATTTCTCAGCTGAATATAATAACGGGAAACCTTTTTCCTATATAATCATCATGATCGAAGAAAATGAAACGTGTGAAGCTTAGAAAAAGCCAACATTAATGGATAAAATGGCTTCATCTAGAAAAAGTGCAGAAATTATGGGAACATCAGCCTCTTTCTCACGCACACGAAAGGCATGATTATTTTCTTTTCATGAAAGCAGAGAACCACGTCGTACATACGGGAAAAACGGGACAAAAACGTAATGAGGGGTTGAATAGATATCTATAATTAAATTGAATGACAAAGAAGAATCAAATCACAAAAACACAGCATATTTAGCCACTTTGATTGAACCTTATGACAAAGAAGACCCACATCACGCATCCGCAACAAAACCTCACAGAAACTAAAATGAGGAATTGACGTCTACAATTGAACGTAATAGCAGCAAATAATCATATCCCATTTCGCCAAAGAAAAACCACAAAAAAAACGAAACTAAGATAAGTACCTCCAATTCAACACCACGCGAAGAACATATCTGAATCAGAATATCAATCACTGGCAAACGATCGGGTTCCTTCCGCCATCCCGACGAACTAGACGAACACGAACAGGAAGAAGCCAAAGGTCTTCGAAGAAGGAAAAAAAAACCAAACCCCCTTCAAAAGAAGGAGATCAACCAACCCAAAAAAGGCTCCGAACGGATGAGACATGAGGACGGGCAGGAGGCGACCATCTTCGCGAAATCCCCCCTCCGTCCGCAGCGCCAATCTCTAAACCGAGATAGGAGAACGGTTTTGGTGACGGGAGAGAAACGCAGAACTAGGGCTCGCTCTCGTAGACAAGCAGATCGACCACGGCCATTAAATTACGCGACACGAATTGACAGGATCGCGTCTCGGGACCCGGGGTGTGCAAAGTTGGATCCTGAACCGGTTCGGGTATGCCGATAGGGTATCCGAAAAGACCGAACCTGGAAGAAACCCAGCACTCTTTTATTAAAAACAAGAGATCCAGCAGTCGTCGTCGTCAAAATCTGGAGTCATGTCAGGTCTCAGGAGAGCATCTACAGCGTCCACGTGGCTTGCCAGGAGAGTGACAATCCGTCAAATGAACGATCTTCTCTCCAATTTTTGGAATAAATGTTATTTTTTGTCAAAAATAAGGTCAGTAAATAACCTTTTTATTACTCAATTGATGTCTTTTATTTAATTATCTCATAGGTGTGTATATATTCAATCATTTTATGAACCTATAGCTTCTATTATGTCTTTGCTACATTTATGTCTATTAAATCTGTTAAATATATCATATTTATCAAAACTATATGGATATATCAAGTTTTCTTTGTGATCATCAGCGAAAAATCGTATACGAGTCAAATACTATATTGTATATTTTTAAATCTAATATATGCAACTAGAGCTATGGTAATGAGACTTATTTAATCATAGTTATAATTATATTATCTAGAAAATATTATAACTATGTTACATATTTTATAAATATGTAAATTATCACAAGATCTAGGATTTATTAAGTAGGCCATGCATATTATTTATTCTGCAAAAAAAACTAGAACAAGCAAATGTTTGCTAGGTGAGAATCCCTAGGATTGGCTTATGTCAGATTTCTAATAACTTGGATACATTATTTGGCGGTGACCACTGTGTTTGTGTTTAGAGTAGTCATGACAACATATGACAAATCCATTTCTAGTTATTTTTTAAATAGTCTTGTTGTATTTTAATGTCTTCAAGCAACAAAAATCTTTAGGAGAACCCAAAAAGACATAGCCTTTTGGTCTTTTATCATAACAAGTCTTTAGTAAGAAGATATTCCTTTAATATTTTAAATTTTGACATTTTTCAATGATGACATAGTTATCATTAATAGGGAAAATATCAAGGCATAATGAGGAAAGGATACAGAAAGCTTCAGAATTCTAAGAACAAAAGCCCCCATATATTGTAGTTCCAATGAGCAAAATTTTGAAGAATTATATCATACAATATATATCCTAGGAATTAATATTTGATTGATCAACACTTGGAAAGCTTGTTATGGTAGTAAAATTGTAAGTAAAAAGTTAATAGAACCAAGGTTCTTGAGCCTATAAATATTTAGTTATAGGTATAATAATCAAATATTATATATATAGAGATTATAGAGAGAGAGAGAGAGAATGTATGTGTTATTAATTTGTAGTCATCATAATTCCACTATAAATTTAATCATTAGATAGAAATAGACCATTGATCTTTTGGTCTACAAAATTATGAGATTTAATCTCACAGATTATAGCATATTGAAATAGGAATCAAAATTTGGTAGAAATCATGATTTAGTCTATTCACCGTCATTGTATACTACATCAATCATCCTTGGGTCTTTTAAATATTTTTTGCCAATTAAAAGCTCAATAGAAAAATATCATGTAATTAGTTCATTGTCCAATATTTCTGATCTCGGATGGAATTACCATATATGTTGAGTTGAATTTTGTTCTCATGAGCTTAAAATTAATGTCATTGTCAAAATTTATATGCATAAATTATCTATCTAAAAGTTATGATGACAACATCATAAATATCAATTCTATTTAAAAGTGTTGCACTGTATGTATATTCCTCAACATTTTAAATACTATAATTTATTATTTTGGATAAGACAAAATACTTCGTCATGCATGTTATAGACAAGTAACAAATAATTTTATTAGAACATTAGAGTGTAGACATGTTTAACTTGAAGCAAAATATGGAGCATAAAGGATATGACTGGTGTACAAATTGTAAAGATCAATGATGACGTGTGTTAAGCCATGAAGATAAAAGTCAACATTTTGACAATAAGTGTAAGCATCTACAAAAATGGGGAGTAATTTAGGTAAGTGTTCATTTAACTCTAAGTGACTATGCATGTGGGCTAAGGTAAAGATTAGAGACAGGTTATAATACTTCAAATCATCGTTACCTCTTATGATGTAAGCACTTAAGAACAAGAACATGAATAATGTGAGCAATGACACTTAAATAATTCATAGGGCAACTACTAGAACATTGCATGTAGGATACTCTCATGATATTTGATACAAGAACAATTAAAATAATATACATGATATAAGAATAAATGTGGAAGTAATTATATACAATTCAAGATAATTTTGTTAGATGTCAATATAAGAATTCATTGAACACACCTCAATCAACAAGTTTAATTTAAAAAATTAATTGATTTCATCACATGAAATGATCATACTACATATTACTGTGAAAATCATAATATTTACAAAATATACCGTCATGGGAAAGTGATTGGTACATATATGAAGATCAACAAGACGTCAGGAAGTAAAATATTGATGTAAAAGCTTTATCGTTATTAGTGAGAAAGATCAACAACACGTTAGTGACTTGTGACTTGTGTGCAACATTTGCCAACATCATCTTAAATATGAATTGAAGGCTTAACCATCTAGGCGCTAAATTGCGAGAAATGTTATAAATATTTTAGTAGCTCAATAGTCTGACTCCTATTAGAATTAAATCTATTAAAAAAAGGTACTCGAACCATGTTGATGAAATTTATTTTTTATCTACATATAGTATGTTATATTAGTTAAGCATACTCAATATCAAAGGGAAGTCTACACCATTCCCATCTCACACAATTGACAAAAGAAACTTACTTCATGAAAAAACGCCGGTAAGAATCTATAAAGTGCAAGGATTCTCAAATACTAACCTGTTAGAAATGAGCCCCAAAAGCTTTGCAAGGTTCCTCAATTTCCTCTTGTCCTTGTTTATCGTCGGTATCCTGAATTATTCTAATAATAAACTTACACTCTCGTCCTGGCTTCTGAACAAAGCTCGAAAACTTATGAACTTTAATTTTTTATTTACCCAGCTTTCAAACTCATCAGATTATAGCCATCCATCACTGTTCAGACAGGTTCTGGTTTCCATTATATTACATTAGATTGCCTCCGTCGAAAGCCAACGTCAGTCGAAACGTGAAGGTTTGCTGTACTTCAAACGGTCACAGCCTATCAAACAGCTGACTTGGCATCACTCCTCAGTACCTCGGGCAGAGAAATAGAGAAAGAGAGGCAGGCGAGGAAGAAGACAGAGAGAGATTGTAAAGAGACAGAGAAGGCAGACTATCGTGCAATAACTGTGTTTCGTTTGGAGCGGAATGATCGCTCAGAGAACTGTCCCAGGCCAACAGTGCGCTGCCTTACAGTTCGCTTTGCTTCCCAGTCAAGCAACCCTCTGACGATGAAATGTCGAAGAGGGACGAGATAAGGAGCCTTCGTCGTCGTCTACGTAGATTCTTTCGAATCAACGAACGAGTACAACCAAGGGAGGTCACATGCATGTTATAGATATCGATGATAGTTATTTATCGTTAATGAGGTTAGTCAACTATGAAAAGAGGACGCTTGATACTGCATGAGCAAGATAGAACGAACAACTTCGCACCGATGACAAACGGTTGAGCCTGCTAGCCAGGAAAGAAACAGGATCAGTAGGAGCCCCGCGACCTGCCTACAACGGTCGTGGACTCTTTTAGACTGGTGCACGTTGTCTTTATCTCTATTGCAGACTTCAGATGACGCAGTTCAGGCCCAGACATCTTGACCAGAAATCCCCGTTCAGAATCTTCTTCTGATAAAGGAACGAAGAAACAAGAGGGAGATAAGCCGTTGAGCGAGCTCAGAAAGGTGATCACTGTAGGACGATAGAGCGATAGAGAGAGAGAGAGGGTTACCTTCCCGAGTTTCCGGCGGAGGAGCTCCGGAGGAATCTTGTAGAGGTCCTCGTCGACAGCCTTGGGTGGCCTGGGCGGCCTCGCAGGCAGCTGGACAGTAACATCGTAGTCATAGACCTTTCCCTGCTTCCTTTGCTCTCGCTTCAGATGCTGCTGCCGTTGATGCCTGTATTGTTTCGTCCGCTTATTCGCAGACGCTTCCTTCGTCGTCTGCACACCCAACAGTGAGAAAGAGAGAAAGAGAGAAGGGGAGAGAGAGATAGAAGGGCGTTGAGGTTACATTATATAAAAACAAGAGAAGAAGAGTACCTTCCAGGGATAATCGGTTAACACAACTGGAGCCAGAACGGGGACTTTAAAGAGCGCCCCCTCAGAATCCACCCCGTAGTAGTAACAGTGAGGAACCGGCGGAGGGTAGTAAGGGTTTCTTCCACGCCCCACGCGGCTTCCGCTGCCGGCAGCATCTTGCCGCTTCAGCCCCGTCTGTGAGGTCGACTCGAAGTACTGTGTCATTGAGAGATCATCGTAGCACTCCCAGTTGCCAAATTGGGGAAACCTTGGCCTCTTTGGAGCGTCCTGCGGAGCCCAACCATGGGGAAGAAGCATGAGCAGGCTGAATAGGAGGAAGACTGAGATAGGAGGAGAGGATGATAGAGAGAGAGAGTCTGCCCTTCGCACTCACCTCCATAGCCTGCCTTCGAGCTCACCAAAACCGGAGAACACAAATGCGAAGTGACGGGCACAGGTTGGGTTATGTACCCAAGAACTAGAGCTGGCGCGGAGGACGGCGGAATGGGTTAGGTGAACAGCGACATGGGCGTCGTTCCTTTTTGGCCATCGCGTTGTCATGCTGACACAAGACAAAAGCCATTGTAGTAGACAGAATTCCCGGTTGACCGACCCTCTTTGTCCTCACCATTCCGTATCATCCCAGTCTCGTCTGCTCGAACGCAAACTTAAACTAAACTACTTGGTCTGTCGTCTGGTTTTATCGTTCATTGTTGAAGATGATCACTGGGTTTATGAGATTGCACCGGGCTTAGATCAACCCGTTATACTGAAGGATTACGTCTCAGCTGATGAAAGCGCTCACGGCAGCCATGCCGAGGCCGCTGCTCAGCAGAGATTGGATGGGCGTAGGGGAAATCTCCTCGCCCGGCATTAACGCCGAGGAGCGTCGACAGCACTACTACTCCTCGCCGTAGAAAGATCCCCCCCCCCCCCCCTCACTTTACCTCCCATCCCGCAGGCATTCCCCTCCTCTCTACTACCCCAAAAGCTTTCTAAGCTCTCATTTAATGGCGCGCACCGTAAGTCGCCCCCCGTCCACACGCTCTTAAAGGAGCGCGCGTTTTCTTGCAGGCCCCCATCCCATCATCTCCTTCCTTCTTCCCGCGGGCCTCTCCACAGGTCTGCGCGCTTGCGTGAACGCCTCGGCAACCGACGCACCAGCGCCGACCGAGACAAACCTACTCGCCTCCGCGGAGGGAGTGAATGATGAGCGATTCGAGACGGATGGGAGGTGAGGCGACGGAGTGGGCGAGATCCTCCGCGGAATCTCTCCGGGTTGTTTGTTCAGAATCGCCCTCGCTACGGGGGAACGGTAACGATTTACAGCTACAAAGAAGGAACCCATCTTAATGATGGTCTGCAGTGTGAAGGAGGGGGGTTCCTTCATTGATCATACGTAGGGTTGGTGAGACTCTATTGTTCTTGCCGAGAGTCTACGTTAGCTAGTGTCCGTAGCGCCACCTTATCCATCTTCTCCTAGAATACAACTTCGGCCGTGTCTTTGTCTCCTGAAAAGAGTCCTTGCAAGAGTTCTTGAGATCACTGAAACTTCTCTCTTTGGCCATCTACCCTTCGAAGGGTAGGACGCGAGATAGGTTAATACTGCCAACGGGGTCGGGGATCGAGATGACGGCCAGCCATTTTGCCTTATTGACATGTCTCTCCGGCAAACTAGGTCCCCTTTTCTTCGGAGTTACTTTTACGCAAAACAAGCTGCCGTTTCTCGCCGGAATGGCCTAGAAAATGAGATCATTTAAACAATAAATGAGATGCTCAGTATAAAAGGTTGAGTTAATTCCCGTGTCGATAAAAGAAAAGGGGAGCAATAATGTGGCACTTTGTTCTCCAATATTCATCGGTGACGTATTCCATGATGATCTATTTGTGGGGATATTATGATGTTAGGAGTTCTTTCATCTAAATAAACTTACCATTTTCTCAGTAAACTATGATATTATGATATTATGATGCCACATTGCGATCTTGTCTGGCTTGCTGGTGTTCTGGTCGTCTATTTTTCTTTACAGATGCGATTGGAGCACCTTACGACTTCTTTTCAGGAAGAATTGTTCCTCTTATGGAAAAGTATCTCAAAATATACTCCTTTAGATATCGAGCGGCCAATTTGAAACACTTAAATTTTATTTCCAAAGTATGAAAAAACAAAAGAAAACTCACCATGAAAGGTATCTATTATTTTTTCCCAACGAATTCTCAACATACATCGAGAAAGATGGATTTGATCATGTCAGCTCTAACTTTGAGACTTAATCTTCAGTAATTATATGAAAAATAATCATACAGCTTTTAAAAATAATCAACATTTAAGCTTTGATGAACTTATATTAGTTTTAACTACCTTTGGTCATAGACATTAGTTTACAATGTGGTGTGCGAAATAAATGAATCTGAAGGTAAGCTTGTAGTTATAGTGCTAATTTGTAATGGTCAATAAAGAGTTTGGTGGTTAAATTTTACTTAATAAGGTTTTTATGCGATCAATGTATTTTAGTGATATACGTTAACATAAAATAACTCATATTAATTTTTTCAATATGACAATGTTGTATAGCAAAAAATGCAAAAAAATATAATCGAGATTGTGAAGAAGAAACTAGATAAAAAAGAGAAAAACTATTCAATCTTTTATTTATTTACAAAAGTATTGGATCATCTCTGTGCGATATGGAGACTGCCATATCGATAGTCCATTTTAAAATAAGATGGTTTTCTAAAAATAAGATTATCAATAACATTATTGAGAAAAGACAAAATTGAACTGCTATAAAAGTGGGCATGCATGACGAAGATAGAACTGCCGACAACGAAATCGATGGGGCATGAGACGACTTAGTTCAGCCCAACGAAACCCACGACAAGCACGTTGACTCCTGAATGAATGGGTGTTTTCTGCGGTCGTTATAAAGGGAGAAATCACAAAAAAGATGGCTTGAGTCCTCTGGACATCGCCGAGTGACGAAGAGAAGGGAAGAGAAGGGCGTGGAAGGGACGAAGACGAGAGAATCTCACCACCCCTCCTTGTGGCCTTGAAAGCTCTGGTTTAGTATGATAAATGGATGAGAATCGAAAGCAGCTCTCGCCATAGCTAAATTTTCCCTGCTTTTTCTTTCTTCATGCCTTTTTTCGGCAAGTGTATTAAGATCCATAAAACTCCCTTCTGTCTAAATGCAGGGTTTCTATCGGAAAATCTTCTCGCGTCACGTCACTTCACGTCACGTCAAGTCACGTCAAAATTTTATTTTCGGATAATTTTATCGCCCGATTTTTCACATGCATAGCCGTAATTTTTGTGCAGTAATTGAAAAGCCTGATCGTACGTGCATTCATGCCTTTTTGCAGTGCCTCGTTTTATTTCACGCAGATGAGCATTCTTAGCTCCATTAGTGACGCAATCGCAGGCATTCCGCAGACTGCCATCAGCTCAGAACACACGAAGAAGTCACGAAGAACACGCCGTAGAGAAGAAGAGTACGAGGAGATCGAGCTCAAGGCAGATAGATCCATGCAGCTTGGATGTGGATTCTTCTTGGAGAGCTGGGAGTCGGAGGTTCTTGGGCCGGTGCATCTCGGAAGAAAGACCCTGTGGTTCCTTCGTAATAAACCGCATGCATGGAAGCATTTAATGAGGCGAAGTCATGGGGAGTGAGCGACGGCGAGTTCGCCGGCGGCGGAGCTCGACGGCGACGTAGAGAGATTGGACGGCGTCAACGCCGAGGAAGGTCGCCAGTGGAACGCTTCTGCGCCGCCGTCAACGGCGAGCTCAACAAGTCAATAAATTGGCCATCAGGGCCGTACGTTTTTACTCCGCCCTACTCTTAAAAGAGCTGAAAGGGAGAAGAAACCAGAGCGGACGGTAAAATCTACGTCATCAAGTCGAGAAAATCAGCTCCCATGTAAAGAGCCACGTGAAAAACTAGTCATATACCATTTGATGTATATATATATTAAATGAGATCATATCAATTCACTTCACTCTCGCTGATAATTTCGATTTTTATTATCCTTTTAAACTGGGGAAAAAACTGTGACCAACTCAATTTATAAACCACAAAAAGGAATATTATCCTTTTATTTAATCGATAATGGGCAAATTCTGCACCTTTAGATAGCTTCCAACGTATCAAGATCTTTTTTAAGGAATTATCAAATTTTGGACGCTAAATAATGGAAGAAAATTATTATTTTACTAGTTCTAAATATGACTCGTGATTTTTTAATAAATGACTAGTATCAGTAAAAAATGATTATTTAAATGAATTAAAGGAGTAATATTGCTGAAAAATGATTATTGAAATAAATTAATATGCTTGTAAACGATAAAGAAATCCTTTGGGATTATGTTCATGGTGTAAAGTGCATAGTATGAGTTGGGACCCTAAAAAATGATTCCAAATTAATTTTTCACTAGAAAAATGCCTTTCTTAAATTATTTATGATGAAGAAATCCCATGGGATTATATGCATGACATAAATTACATACTATGACTTGGGTCCCTCCAAATTATTCATAAAATATTATTTTTTCGCGAGATGCCGTTTGTAAATTGTACACAATGAAGAAATCTGCTGCGATTATATGCATGATTAAATAAAGTGCATAATATCAGTTGAGCCCCTCCAAATTATTTACAAAATAAATGTTTTCCCCCTAGAAATACCTTTCTTAAACCGCATACCATGATGAAATATTCCCCGGGACTATACGCATGGTATAATATAAATAAGTTAAAAAAATGTGTTGATCACAATTATTTATAAAATAATATATATGTAATTTCCCCCAGAAATACCCTTCTTAAGCTGCATACGATGAAGAAATATCCTCTTGGAACTAATGCATGGTATAATATAAATAAAGTGCATACTATGAGATGGGTTTATCAAAATTATTTATAGAATTTATATGTATTTTCCCCCGTAAATACCTTTCTTAAACTGCATACGATGAAGAAATATTCCCCTAGGACTATATGCGTGGTGTAATATATTCTCACATATCCGAAAGTTGACTAGTCCGGTTCAATGGAGCGCCTTGGACCGGGATGGGTCAGCCCCCACTGAACCGGCCGGACTCGTTCGCTTTCAGGTGAACGAGTGATCTCGGTGAGGATAGAACCTTCAAGCGCCACCCTCTGGGTCGCCCTGCTCGCCTTATCTGAGACCTCTGGGGGGGGGTTTGGATTCCCCGCCTCTTCCTTCTTCCCCCCTCCAATGGCTGCAGCGTCCCTCGTCCACTCCTCTCTCTGCCGGCCGTCTTCCTTCCTCCACCAGCAGTACCACCATCACCGCTTCCGAACGTTCGCCCTCTCCATTCCGTTCCCTTCTTCGGGGTCTCCCGCTTCTCTTTTTTCCTCTCTTTCTTCCGGTTCTCCGCAGAAGAAATCCAGGTGGGCGCCCGTCGCTGCCGTGCTGGAGGTTGGGGGCGTTAAGATCGTCAAGGAAGGTGAGGCCTCCGATCGGTTTTCGTGCTCTGCGGACCGCATTGGCGGTTCGTCGGTCTTGAATTTTCCTGTTTTCCTCATTGTGGTGCGCTCTTCGGTTGGATGGCGATGTAGATGTGGTGAGAGAAGATGACCCCACGAACAACGTGCCCGATACAATCTTCTCCAAGCTTGGGTTGCAGCTCCACAGGAGGGATAACCATCCCCTGGGAATCCTGAAGAACGCTATCTATGAATACTTCGACACAAACTACTCGGGGAAGTTTGTCAAATTCGACAATCTTTCTCCTATCGTTTCCACCAAGGAGGTAGAAGACGGGCTACACTGCCATTGTTTATGAATTTCGTTGCTTTTTATGGCCGTTTTCTGAAACTTTATCTGGCATTTATGAAGTGGAATGATGTCGTCCCTTCTTCCATAATCGTAGCTCTTAGGGCAAGCTGGTAGTATGGAGTAACGACCATTCAGTATTCAGGCCGGTGCTTTTCTCGGTGATTCGACCTGAATCTGTTAATGAGAAATTGCACTGTATATCAGTGTAGTTATCCACATAGATCGTTTTGCCCGTCCTTTAGGGAAGAAGAAATTGATTTCTCTGGATGCCATCAGATGGATGGAAATGCAGACTGTTATTTGAATTCATTGTTGTGTCATTTTGACAAGCAAATAGATTGGCAAAAGTGGACCATTTTTCTTATGAGATTGTAAATGAAAGACAAAAGACACATCAAAATTATGCTCATATAGATGATTGTGGTGAGTGCCATTAGGGTCTCCTCCATTCCAACATTTGCTCGCGGATTGAAAAACTGAAACATTGATGTCCTGGCTGGTGAAGGATTCCCAATGGTAGCATTAATTGGATTTTCAGGTTATTTTCATTGAAATATCTTTATTTTCATTGCATTCTACATTTTCTTGTTGTATTCCTTGATAATTCACAGTTTTAGTTCTCTTTCGAAACCCTATTAGACAGGGCTTGGGCTTTTAAACGAGCTATCTTTTTCCTTGAATGAATTGGATAGAGAATTATCGAGGTTAGTGTGGGGGGTGTATGTGGTGAGCTATCTTATGAGACTTACACTACCGTCTTAGCCTTCTTGAAATGAATATGAACAACCTGTAGAGAAGGGTATGTGCTTCATTCCCTAACATACCAGAATTATTGGAAAATCATCATGTCCATGAGAAGTATATTGATGTTAATTCCTTTAACTAATGAGATTAGTCTCCTCATTCTCCTATCCCCGTGTCTCATCCTGTCTTAAAAAACTATATTGTTTAATCCTAAAGAACCCTGCCATGTGAGCCCTGTCGTAGTTGAGTGCCTCGTATTGGTTGGATATTTTTTGAGTTTGTCTTTATGCACATTTTTTCAGATCTCACTCTTTACTTCGCATCGTCTGTACTCATTAGCTTTTATTTTTTAATATGGTATGTAAATTATCTTATCTTCTGAGAAGAAATGACCTAAAGAGATTTTGCACCTTGCTTTCTTGTCCTTTGTTCTTCTTCAAGATTGTTCTTCTGTTTAGTTCAACTAGTTGCATTTTCTATTTATAACCAGTACAATGTAGTCTGTTTCTATCCTTTTATTATTGTGGACCATGGATTAGGAACTTGGATGAATCTCATTTCAATCAGCTAATTACATCAATTGGCCTTTGTTATGGCAATTTTGGAAATTACTTGATCGTGACATATCAAACAGAATAGAATGCGTTTGCCAGAGTTGGTTGATCCTCATCTTTGCTAACATCCACTAGTTTTCGTTAGTCTGCTAAACTGGGAGATTCTTACTTCTCCACAGGGCCCGTTTTTAACTTTGGGAACTGACAAACTCAATTCTATTGCATCTTGAAATCCCTTTTTTGTTTCACTTTACATTTTCACTTTTCTTTTCTTCGATTTTGTGTTTTAATGTGAGTTTTGCTTTTCTCTTTGTCCCGTTTCTTCTGTACCTTTTTCTATTTTGTGCCAAATTTTATTTGCAGCTTATTCTTGTACATGGACATCTGACCCTGTTTTGGAAGGAAATAGGGTCTGTCAGGTACATTTTTCTATTATGCACGATTTATTCAGTGGTCAAGAACAACATGGTCTGAATTACCTGATGTCTTTTCGAGCCTCGAATTCACTGACACTGGCTGGACTACTAGTGTAAAGTTTGGGATTGAATTAGCCGATTGTCAGTTTAGCCTCAAATTACTTGGGCAAAACACATAGTATAGTTTTTTTAATACATAGAATAAAGTAGATTTAGAAATGACGAAAGTTCAAATGTATATATTGACCTTCACAATCTCTTAGCTTAATGATTAATGGCTCTCTTAACATTCGATCTATGTAAGCAGCTACTCAATGGAATATATGACAGTGTCAAGAATAACATGTCCAAGTCCTAATCTGTTTTTGTATTCAGCTTCACATTACCTTAACTCTTAGTGTATGAATACCTGATATTTTGTACAACTTTAGGGCGTTGAAGTGTAAACCAATTGACCAACCATTTAAGTCCCCCTCATGGGCCTGGGATGGATCCATGATTCCTAGAAAATAGACCTTATTATTAGTTTAAGGAGAGAATAAAATATTATGCAGACATCTCCTAGATCCCAAAGTGGTCATTTATCATTATATTGAGCTATGCCTAATCATCATGGTTGAGTGTTGTGAATTCTTGACCACCCATTCCAAGAAGACTTGTTTAGGCTTCCACTTGAAGTTCAGGGTTCAGGATACTAATATCTGATGTCTTCTAAATGATCTTGTGGTTTCGTTACACTAATTGCAGATGAATGTTTCGTCCTGTGTTGTTGTGTTACTGGGATGGAGATCACACTTTATAATGGAAGTGTCATGATTACATCATGTTTATGATCACATGCAATTTTCAACAATTTTTTTGTCCGATTGTGTGATTCTTTGTTTGGTAAATGTAATATTTTATTTGCCGCTGTTCTGTGTAACGCATGACAACTTCCACAGTTAATTGAGAGGACGGGACAGAGTGATGATGTAGTCAAATCAAATTTCGTCTTGGATTCTATTATCCTTTCATTTCCTCCCTGAACATAAATAATTTCTATATCTATATGGCTAAACAATTTAAAATTTGCGGAAATCCTTTTTCCTGATCGCCTGATACTGATTACACGTAATTGATGCTGATTCAGAGGCATCCAAAAATGGATATCTCTTAATAGAGTCCATTTTTCTGATGGAGTCTGTTCTTTAAAGAAGAAGACTGAAGTACAACTTTATCCATTTTCGCAAATTTTATTGAAGTGAGCCTAAAAAAGGTCACAGAATGATACTTCACCATGGTTTTTTCTTGACATTATCTTAATACCGGTCAGTGACTAATGGATTTTTTTTTAATGTTTGGTCCACTCTTATCTTAGAGTTGCCAATCTTGTAACGTCACTAACTTGCCATTGAATCCAGTAAACATGATACTTTGTAGATGATGGACTAGAACTCTTGTAGCAAGTCCAGGTGCTTGATATATGGGTTTGAGAATGATTCTCGTGCCCTACATGCACATAGATTCAGAAATTATGCATCCGATCTTTGCTATTTTCTGATTATAGCTTTTGAACTCTGGATTCTCGTGCTCTGATTATAACAAGTCAATTCTGTTTTGACAGTCCATCGCTTCCTATCTTTATTTTTAGTTGAATATTCTCTAGTGACTGACCTGGAAGCCCATTCATCTCTAATTTGACCTTGATATCTATCCGACAGGTGGTATGTGTAAAATTAGAAGGGATTATAATGTCGAGGACTTTATATATAATGGTTTGTGATTGTTGGGTCTCTCCTGAATAAAGTATTTATTTACTGTAACTTATTGCGTTTATAATTTTCCTTCCGTGTGAGACATTTAGATATTTCATGAATTCAGCTCTTCCTGGTTATCATCTTCATTCAGTGAATTGTAATGCCTGCAGAATTTTGATGATGTCTTGGTTCCTGCTGATCATGTGAGCAGGAGCTACAATGATACATACTATGTCAATGCTAACACTGTTTTAAGATGCCACACAAGTGCTCACCAGGTTGAGCTATTGAGACAAGGACATAATCAATTTCTTGTTACTGGTGATGTCTACCGTAGAGATTCCATTGACGCTACTCACTATCCAGTATTCCATCAGGTAAGATTATGTCTTGCAGTTAATTTCCATGATCATCATTCTATATTCTTTTATTTAGTTTCCTGTTGCTATATAACATGCAGATGGAAGGTGTTCGTGTTTTCTCTCCTGATGAATGGCAGGCATCGGGGTTGGATGCCACGTCATATGCTGCTATGGATCTAAAAAAGTCTCTGGAGGGTCTAGCATGCCATTTATTTGGTAATAGCTATATTGTTTCTGCACGTGCTTTCTTTTTTATTTGGTTCTGTAGAGTACCTAATTGGTTGATCTTGGTAAAATGCAATATTCATTGACATGCAGCAGTCTGCTCAAAACGAGAATTTGCTGTCTGTAGGTGATGTTGAGATGCGCTGGGTCGATACGTATTTTCCATTTACTAATCCGTCATTTGAATTGGAGATATATTTTCAGGTTTTTTTCACGAACTCTATATCATTGCTTATCCTGTTTTGCATGCTGTTTACCTGATCATTTATGCATTTTAGATGTTCGTTGTTTTCCTTCAAAGAATATTGATGTAAATGCAGAAAAAACTCCCAAGTCCGGCATTTTGCACATGATCAGTCATTAGCTGTAACCTTACAATTGTGGACAGGATAATAGTCAGTCACATGCAGTTAAACCTTTTATCAGTATTTCAAAGCAGTGAGTATGATGGTAACCCGTATTAAATTCATGTTACTATTACAACACTCTGGCAGAAAGAAATAACTTATATTGTTGAGATAGTAATATTGGAGACTGTTACTGGTAATGCTGTGGTGCATATGTGACCTGGTTCGGGTAGAGCAGTGCTTTAACATAGCTTTCCAATGACATCTATAATTTGTTGGGTTTTTGCCGGTTTATATCCTTCTGAACGTGATAGTTTGATTTGTGATGGTATTTACAGACGTTGCCCTCTACTTTCCATCGACCACTGTGTGAGTGAAGGATGCCTCTTGAGCTCTTCTGCAGAATTTTGGGGATATCAAAAGTCGCTCTGAAGACTACTTGGGCTTTCATTATGAGAAATCTTGAAATTTACCGACATATAGTTATGGGATATAATTGAGGTCGGAAGAAAAAACAAGAGCAAAAGAAGAGGCAACACTTCAACTTATGGTGGGGTTTGTCAGAAAATAAACTTTAGCTGGCTCAATCAAAAGTCAACTCTGAAATCAGTATCTGAAAAAACCTGAGTTATCAAGTTCTGGATTTAAAGACTGATCTTTTTTGTGTCACTACTAATGTATGAAAATTTAAGTCTTTTTAAAATAACCAAGCTCAATGGATCATTAATCTTTTCCTCTCTTCATTGGATATCAATAAAATATTTAACACATTATAAATTGGATATTTAAAAAATAAGAAATGATCCCTCCTGAAAGTATCGCATTCTGCCAAAAAAGGTTCACCATTAGGAGGATCAATGCGGAGCATTATAGAGTTCTGCATCAAATGGAATTTATGCTATGATACATTGACCCAGTCCAAATGCCCAAAAATATACATTTGTTTGATTAATGTGCCTGTCCAAAACTAATCACCATATTATTTAATTCTGGCCGGAACTAAACTCCTTCATAGCTAGTGGGTCGTTTAGTCAATGCTATTAGTTTTTCCTTCACTACCTTCATTGGTTTTCTATCTATTTTCTTAAATAGATCTTAGCTGTTGATCTTAACATTATTTCAGGAGAAGTGGATGGAAGTCTTGGGATGTGGAGTGACTGAACAGGAGATATTAAAGAGAAGTGATAGAATGGATAATGTTGCTTGGGCATTCGGACTTGGCCTGGAGCGGCTGGCAATGGTTCTCTTTGAAATTCCAGACATTCGGCTTTTCTGGTCAACTGATGAACGGTTTACCTCTCAAGTATGTTTTACTTTGCATCTATTCATTTATTTGTTTGTACACTTAACTTTGAAGATGAAGGCCCTATTAATGATTTTCAATACACATCTTGTTGACCTGCCAATGTTTGATGAAACAGATGTTCACAATTTTCATTTTCTTGTAAAGCTCTTTTTTCAATAACGTCTATTAAGAGGGAAATGATGGGCCTGGACAGTACATCTAGATGCGATCTTATGGTCGAGCTTCTTGATATTCAATCTCAGTAGTTCTGGCTAGTGCATACCTACAGTCGCACGAGGCCAACATTGTGATGTCTGTCGAGTGTTAATGTGCAAATGAAAGTGATTCTCAGAAGCATTCTCTCAAGTTAGCGTACAAACGACCCCTCTCGTGCATGATTGAAAATTTATGTAAACATTCATGTCACGCTTCTGCAAAATTATCTTTTAAGCAGATACATTGATGGTTATCTCCCTTTAGGCCATTAGGTTCTAATTATTTCCATGGAGTATGCTGTCGTGTTAAGTGCTCCAACGTAAACAATGCATTTTTTTTACCTGAACTCTGATTTGGTTCTTTCTTACAGTTCTCTGAAGGTCAGCTTGGTGCCAAGTTTAAGCCGTTTTCGAAGGTATGAGTACATTCTGCACCTGCGCTTATTCTAACCCTGCAGATGAAAATGATAAACGGCTTTCTATAAATTGGGTTACATTTGCAATGGCAAACACGAAAGGGTCTCTGTATCGGTAGTGATTATTGTGTGTCAAATGTGTTCACGAGCACAGTTAAGATTATTTTTTGTTTGCATCTCGAAACAGACTTAGATGGTGCTTGAAATTGATATTTCTGTTGATTATAATGGAATTTTTATGGTTTATTCACCGTTGGTTTCTAAATTGTAGTAAAATTATTATGCTTAGGCGTGTGTCTTTTTATAAGCCATCCTGTGGACTGCGTCTAACCTCTTGATATCTTGGATCGTAATCTCCAGGCTGATATAAGTAATCTTGAATTATCCAGAAGCTGTAAATCATGCTTTATCTGACAAGTGGCTATTGGAACATGGATAACAATGAAATTTATTTTTGGTTATAATGCTGAACATGCTCAGTAAAGGCAGGAAGATTACTCACCCATCACTTGTGATTGTCTCTGGTCAATCTCAATGTCTGTGTCATCTGTAGTGACATTATTGCTTATAATCCTGTCTTCCGTTCTTTTTAGATTCGATTGACAAAGAATATGACGATGCTTGTGAAATTGATGTACAAAATATACGTCTCAAGTAGTTTAAGATCCGACATAAATTTAATTTCATAATGCTTAACATTATACAAATGAAGTATAATAGGTGACAATCACGTGTACATATTATTATCATGCATTGATTGAAGTATAATAGTCTGTGAAACCCTAACTTTCTTGTTGTAGACAGACGTGCGATGCATAGTTGCCACAACACTATTTTGAAGACTGCATTACTAGTTAACTAATTCATCTTAAAGTAAAATCGAATAATTTCATCTTCTCATTTACCAAAGGGGTAGATAAGTTAGATAAGTAAGTGAAATAAAATGTTTTTCCTATTTTTGTTCAGAAGCTAGTTTGATTGAGCCACAGGTCGGATTCAAATATTGGATTCATGTTGTTACTGAACATGTTGGAAGACGCGATGGAAAGTTCAGTTTTACCAATCTTTTCAAATGACCCTTGTGACAACCGATTGCGTACGTTTTTCAGCGCACTAATAATCCCAACCCCTACTAGGAGGTGAATAATCACAGATGTTCCTCTGGTATTTAATTGATAGCTGAACAAAGTATTGTTCATAAATCTATGATTTCTGGGAGTTAGAGTTCCCTAAGCTAACCTATCGCTAGGGGATGAGTGTATAATTACATTGAAGCAGTAAATAATGAAGTAGTTTTTAAAATCTGTTATGGGTAAATAAATTTTTGAGCTGATTTCTTAGTATGCCATAATTACGATCATGTACGTCAAGTGATTTCTTAGTAGTCCATGATGCTTTCTAAAAATTGAGAAGAATTTCATTATGTTCATAACCTTCTTCGAAGTTCTGAAGGCCCATTAGAAACTGTCACCGAAACCTCAAGGAGAGCTATCTTTTTGCAGTTTCCTCCTTGTTACAAAGATGTTAGTTTTTGGATCAGCGATTCATTCACCGAGAACAATTTATGTGAAGTCGTCAGAGGAATTGCTGGGGACCTAGTAGAGGAGGTACTGCACGCACTACTTTGCTTGGTTGTTTTCATTTCACAATTATTCTTATTTTAATTCAATCAAATCACCGATTTATGCAACTTGAAAAACCTTTTGATGGCATCATAGCATGCTGTTTTATGGTAAACAGAAAATTACCAGCTTTGCATTCCGATTGTCGAGATGATGCTCATTCCATAAATTTCTAATTGAATCTGCGAGAGGAAAATGATTGCAAACTTGTTTCGTACCATTAAAATAAAATGATCTATCCAATTGAGTTTCTTAAATTTGGTGATTACATGTGTATCCTTTGAGCATATTAGTTGTTATTTCCATGTCAGGTTTGCATACAAGAAGGAAAAAAATACTGTTTAAGAAAAAAAAAAATCCATGGATAAAAGGCTTATGTTTTATCGTTTTTTTTTTCGTTTGTGTTTTCCGGTATGTATTTGATAACAGCTTTCAAGTTCCCAAATTTTTTTCTTCATGAACTTTCACTTAGTCCCGAGCATGGATATGACTTTGCATGTAGGATAGAGAAGGTACTTGGAAGAGTTAACAGGTCAGTCGAGGTCCTCCTGTATACTGCAATGAACAAAGGGATAATTGGGTGATCCATTAATGGATGCTAGAATATGAATAAAGAGTAAAAGGATCGGAATAAATGCAGGGGATAGTACAGAATTACTCTGGGAGAGATGGGGTACCGAAATGGTGGTAGTCTTCATCTAATCTTCTTTTGTTTTTTAATATAGGTGGCTTTGTCCTCAAAATCTTTGATAAACCGCATATTTTCCAAGCATCCTAGAAGCAGCATTTCGGCTTGATGATTCTTTGATTAGGAATCCTGAATGATTTCTTACTAATTCTGAGATCAATCGGGATCATGAATTTTATGTAGAAGATACCTGGTTGTGTAAGACAACCTGCTTATATAGGTCTACTACATTAGTCACTATGTACCTCAGGATCTGCCCTTTTTGTCACTTGAATTTAATGTCTGGTATTTTGCAAAGGTATCAGTCTGTTCACATATAAGGACGTATATGTATGCACATATATAGCCATCTCTTCATGTATAGATAATGAATGCCGATCGAAGGAAAAAGAGTATTTTTTCCTTGATCAGAATGACAACATGAACCCATTTTCAAAGTAATAAACCCTGGGCTTGGCAGATCCCCAGGCCCTTCACCATTTGGCCTCTAAACTTATTGGGCTCTACATCCTGAGACGAACTTGATCGCTCATGGCAAACTACGCCGTATGTTTTTGTTTTCCAGAGAATTCAGTCAGTCGGATTCCTAACTGCTGTCATTTACTTTCAGGTCCAGCTGATCGACAATTTTACCAACAAGAAGGGAATGACTAGTCACTGCTACAGAATTGCTTATCGGTCAACGGAACGTTCACTCACAGATGAAGAGATAAACCAGTTGCAGGTAGAGGCATCTCCTCTGGGTCCTCCAATGGCCTCTGAGCCGTTTCTGATCTCAGAATAATTAATGTCTCAACGTGTATTATTTGTTCTTGTGCAGTGGAATGTCAGAGAAGCTATGCAGAGCAAGCTGAATGTTGTACTCAGATAGAACATCCATCCGTCTACTGGGATTCTACTGCGATCTTTGCAGCTGTATACCGCCTAAACTCTTATTTGGATCTATGTAGGAGGGATGTTTCAATTATTTTCATTGTATTATTACTTGTCTTCCATTTGGTCGCCAATGAGGAATAATGATTTGTCAACATGAACGTGGGAAGATCTTATAAGGTGGAGTAGGAACTCCAGGCAATTAGATTGGCATTTGACGCAGCAGAGTCAATTGACCCTATGCTTCAATCTGTTACCACTCTTGGAATGTTCATCGCAGCATGTGTACTTTCCTTGGTTCATTCTCACTCTCAGAAATAAGATAAGTGAACTGACAAATATATGCTGTTATTCCTACTTTGCATGGTGCCACAATGGACTGGTCCAGTCTCACCTCACCCAAGAAGGCTCAATGTCACCTGGGCACCGAGAAATGTCTGGACTTGGATGGTTGTACGGTGGTAAGCTAGGGAGGGGAATGCATTTGGAATTCACTAATTCATCATATATTTCATGTGCCATTCATTGTGTGCAGTTGATTTTACTAGAACATTCTTTGAATTCTACTAATGAAAAAAAAAGGAAATCTTTGCCCTCCTCGTTTCTGCAGTTTAGCTCTTCATTCAGCCTTCTTTTGACACTATTGCACGGATTTTCTTCTTAACCTCTCTTGTGTCACTTAATGACGGCCAGTATGAAAAGGACCCTCTGGAGAGGGTCTGCTTGACAACCCCATGCTCCAAATATTAGAAGGGTAGATTGAGGGCACTCATCTGACTTGTACATTCTACAAGCTGGAAGCTGGTGGTCGATACTTTCTGTGTGACTCAAAAGAGGAATGATATTTTAAAATCCTAATGGCAATGGAACATTGATCTGTGAATGATATTTGCTTTGAATTCTCAGTTCCCTTGTTCTGATTATGAGGATGCCTTCGGCTGTTCTATCCTGTATATTTTCATATGATACACTCCACCTCATGAGGGTTCTTAATGCTTAGTTCCTATCACTCATTTATTTTTTGCCAACTTTAATGCAGCTCCTGTTCCTCGCTTCTCAAGCCCAAAAATATTTCATTCATTTATTTTTTACTATGCTTTAAGCACACCTAGTAGAGAAAGTTTGACAGGTGAAGCTTTCATATTAATGAAGTTCCGTCGTCCAATGACTTGAGAGCTAGAAGCACAACTTTCCATTTCATATAACATCAACTCGTAAATATTTCTTAGAGTCTGCCATTGGAAAATGAAATGACTCCACGTATCATTTCTGCTTGCCACATCACTTAGAGTGAAATCATTTATTTTGTGCGTTCCAATCATCATGGAGAATGTCCATTGAGAAAGCTCTGGTTGAATCAATCAGTCCCAAACTTTCCCATGGTTGACTCCTATCAACATTTTTTTTTTTCTTTTATTGTTGTTTTCCACATTTACATGAACTTGAATCCAATTAATAAGGGGTTAGTGTGTTGAATAAAAACATACCATGGCTGAAGAGGCATAGTTGTCAAAGGAGACATCTAGATGGCATATGTCATAAGGTTCTCAAGTCTCGTTTCTTATCATTTACTGGGCAATCTTTTTTGTTGTATCCAAGCATTGCCCTACCCTGTCTGGTGACCTCCCTTGTGCTTGCATGCAGGTGTTTGGTCAAGAGGATCTAAGCGTTTCCTGCAATTTTCCTCCTCATGTATCATTTTCTAAGAGGGGCCCTCTCCATGGTGATGGAGTCCTACAAAGCAGTTCTTTTCACGCCCCTACTCCACCAAGTTCGAAGAACCTGCTCTATATGATATTTACAAAACTCACAGGAAATAATTTAGTATGGTTTATAACAAATTCTTCATGTCAATAGTTTGGGAGAGGTAAGTGTGACAAGATACACTGCTTGGGAGTTGAGTGACAATCGTGTGATGACTTAGATTTTTGGATTAGTAATTGATGAGGTTTACACCAGGTTATATGGGCGCATATGTGTGCACAAGAACAAGATGCAATTCAAACATTATTTACCCGGCTCCATAATAATTCACTAACTAAACTAAGAGAAGCAAATGGGAAGAGTTATACTTCTTTGATGCATCTTACTTGGATGGTATATGTTTAAGCAACCATGGAAGAGAGTCTCTCTTAGAAAGCAGAAAATAGAGATGATGGACCAGAAGAGGTGCCTCAGAGGAGTCAGAATCTTTACTAAAGAGGAGCTACATACCGCAGAGCATGTGTCTGATAAGATTTTCTAAGAAGGAAATAGAAAGAGAGTGATATTTGGAGCTAATTGTATCTTGCCAATGACTACGGTTGGTGAATAGACAAGGTTAATGGGTATTAGACTTGAGTTCTGGCGGGGGGAAGAGAAACATAGAGAGACAAAACCAAACGTAAAGTGGTTATGTAACCATTGTCGTAGATAAATCATAAAAAAAAGAATTATTAGGTTAAGTGTGCTGAATAAAGAAATAAAAAAATCAGAAAGGGCAAAGTAGATACCCTTCGAAAAGGAATGTAGCAACGCATTATGCCGCACTTACACATCTCAAGAGTCATGTCACCTTTGAGTTTGAGATGTTAGTCATACTTAATTTTATAAATATTATCACCCCAAGTAGCATCTATAAAAATTGACCTTTTAAGTGAAAATTTTGTGACATTGTTTGAACCTTGAGTTAACTCTCTTTACATGGTCACTTAGTGTCACAATAGACCATTGACAAAGTAGATTTAAGCGTACCATGTCCTTTTATCTTCTCTCATTCTCATAGAACCACTTAAACAACATGCCGGACAAGAGTGATTTTCAGATATTTCCAAAGCTCAGTATTGTTGTCTAGATACTCTTATGTTTCAATTGGTAGTCAATACACATGTGTATTGGTTATGAGTGTACATGTCATGATCATATGTTAATGGATCCACATTCATCTGTTGTGTGGTACTCCTAAATTACTTTCGTTGTGTTTCATTACCATATTATGATGACGCTGGAAGAGGTTAATGTGATGACGAGTACTTCTCTACAACTAGATGCAGTATTTTTTAGGAATATTTCCTTTATTTAAAGGTAGAAAGAAATGTTATACTGTATATCATTTTACAATAAAGTCAATGCATCATATGATACACTACATTTGGATATGACATGATTGCAATGTTCTCTTAGTATGTGCCCTATTAGAAGAACACTATTTTTTTTCATATTGTAAATATATGAGCTTCAAATCAGTTCATATCAAATTCATGAAGGCAGTTATGCTCATCATGCATGATTAACATTTGTTTTTCTACATTATATTGACCTATTTTCTTTGAAATGACAAATTGTTGATGCTCCAACCAAAGTGCTACCCATGGAAGAGTTAAGACAATTCATCTCAAATTTCATCATTCTATATCCGTCATGAATTAGCCTAGATGTTTAATTTCGTGGTTTTCATAAGTTAAATATTGCATGATAATTGCCATAGAAGTGAATTTGTATACATTAAAAAGAGCAATGTACCAACGTTAAACAAATGGATTCCCATATGTTCAATAGTGAATGCCAACATTGTTTGAAAGGATGAAATGTTCTATGTGAATTAGAACATTGATCATGATCATAAGATAACCTTCACATGGAAGAAAGATAATATGACGGTAGTATGAATATAGGGAAGCAGTTTCTTCAAAGCGTATTTCACTCTCACAAGCTATATCTTTTCTGTAAATCCGAATGATAATCAGGCTTACTGCTGGCAACTGAAGAGTTAGGTGACTCCGTAGAAAAGTAATGGTCTGGTTGACAGGAATTACGCGTTTTAACGATAGGACCAGTTATAAACCTCCGTCACGCCATGGAAAACAGATGGTTTGGTCTGCGAGAACGATTAATATTTCATTTTCTTCTGCGGTCTGCTCGCAGGAAACCATTTTTATGGCAGACTTGATTAGTTGACGTCTTTTATCGTCGGTCATCACTCATCACTGAACTTCTTCAGCATCCTCATCCATGGTTCATCGTTGAACATGTGGATTCTTCTGTCTTCAGCTCGGCCCCAACCTGTCCCGCCCAACTTTTCTTGGCCAAGACTTCGAGATGGGCGCGGTACGTGGCAGATGGGGGGCGGCTGTGAATGCCAGTTTAAAGTCGAGACCAGAGAGAAAATCCTGCCATTTAAGAACTTCAATGCCCCAGAATCAGCCCAGCTTCTCCTTCCCGACCGCTCGACCTTCTTCAGAGGACAAAAACCGGCGTCATTAAATGGAAGTCCATGAAATCTGTGTCGTTGAGTTGATTCAAGAGAGATTGAGATCTGGTTCGAAGGGCCCTCCAATATCGCCGCAGAGATCTCAATAAAGTTCAAACACAGACCGATGAACTGATAGGGAATATTTCATTACATGTAGTGGGGGAGGAGAACAGTCGGTGGTAAAGACAGACAAACGTGATAGACAGCAAAGAACATTGAGAACGATTGCGGCGATGAAGAACAGCACAGGAGCGACACACAATACGGAGGTGGACCTAGCACTTGACCGGCGTGGGGAGGCTGCACTTGTTGGGGAGCTGCATGGCGAGTTCTGGGTCGATCCCCATGAACCTCATCGCCCCAGGGTTGGTATTCTTGAAGTTGCAGAGGCACTGGAGGTCGGCGTTGGCCACGGCGGCGCAGCACGCCGACGAGGGGATCGCCGGGTTCGGCCTCGTCACGGCGGACTTGCAGGCCAACAGCCCCTCCTGGCTTACGTTGCACAGAACCTGCTGGGCTTCCACCTCTCCACCCAGGTGGCCCACAGCCAGGACGGCCACCAGGAGGACGAGGGCTGAGGTGGCCATCTTCTTCTCCATCTACTCTCGCTAGCTATACGACGTACTAAAGAAGTTTTCCGAGGGGTAAGGGAAGGAGGGTGGCCTCTCGTGTGTTATATAGGGCGCATGGAGAGGGAGCCCGTGACGTTTGTTTGGGAGTATTAGACATGAAACGGGAGGGGGGGGTTCACGGGTGGGGAGGAAGACGACTCTGTGGATGTACTTGCCCTTACTTATACAATATTTTGTTCCTACTGCAACTCTCGTGGGCAGTGTGTGGCTGTAAGACGATGCTGGCCGGAATTTTCGTCAATGGGTCTGTCTTCTTTGTTGTCTCTCTTGCATGTGTGGAGCGAATTCATGAACCTTGAAGAGAAATCCCCCGAGCTCTCAAAGTTGTTGACCGCGAGGTCTGTCATCAAGCATGGCGACGATTCTTCTGCCGATGCCGCTGATAGCTCATTGTCGGAGGAGGGTATGATTGAGGGTAGTCGACCAGACCGAGCCAAAGAAAGGTGGGGAGAAAGAGAGATGAGGATGATGGACGACGAAGATGAGGCGAAGGATGACTACCAGTTTTAGAAGTCCCTGACTTCACAATCTGCTATCAACGACAATGGCAATCCGGCAGAGTGTTCGTTTGCGGCATCGGAGACGGTAAACGATCGCTGACGACCACACAAGTCCACTTTCTCTGGCCTGCAGCTGTGGTAACTGCAGTTAGGAACTTGCAGATTCAATCACGTGAGTTTCGTACGTAAGGACACGGGGTGATCCACTGGGATCGATCTGATGCCCTTGAACGTCTGAATAATGGGAACAATGAACCACTATAAGACCTCGCCATAGATTAGACTCATCTTTATCATTTAGGTACAAAGTTTTTGAGGTAATGTAACATATCTAATGAGGATATGTTATACGCCAAAGACCTCGCTAGCTATACGCCATTAACTGAAGGAAATATTTAGCTCATGAAAATAAAGAAAAATTAATTGTTAGTTTACAACAATTTGGGCATGTAATTCTAAGACGAATCTAAAGTGTTGTTCTAGTTTTGACAAGTCAAGGGAGAATGCTTCACCGATTAGCGTTCAAAATAAGTGTCTCATAAATGAAGTCTCACTCTTGATAATAGTTTCACATTGCTTGTAGAGCTAGAGTTAAACATTAATTCCAAAAAGGTTACTAGTTTTTAAAGGAATAAATTTTATCAATAATTTTCATAAAATAAAATTATTGAATAAAAAATGTAATAAATTTTGTTCATTCTAGCTCTTAGTTTACCAATTATAAATTTATATGAAAGTTTGTTTTAACTTTGCATGCACTTAAAACTGTTCTAATTTAAGGCAATCATTGCTTCACTTCTTGCTAGAGTGGAAGTGATTGCCGACTTTGTTTTTGAGTGAATGAATAAAGCTCTACTTTTCCAAAAATTCATTCACTAGTGGACATCCTATTCTCATCCTTCAACATTTCTGATTTGATAAAATATTTTTACACAAAATTATAAGTTAAATATGATATATATTTTTACTAAACATTAGTTGTGATGTCAAAACATTAAATGTAAAAATATTTGCATGGATTTAGGTACTTTTAAGGATTATAAAAATGAATAAGTGGTAAGAAAAAACTAAAATCACTTTGCACTTGGCTCAGAAGTAGACTTTTTCTTGAATGAATTGTTGAAGTGAAAGGATATGTTAACTTAGTTTAGGTTCAAAATGATAGACAAAAGGAACTAAGAGTTGGGGGCAGGGGGGGAGGTGAATCTTGCTTATCATGCCCGTAACTATTATGTCAAATGCACTTGTAGTCATGAAAAACTAGGAGTGTTGGTTCATTTTAGGGCTAGAAAGGGAAATATTTATTAGATACCTACAATCAAAATCAATTCAAATTATTGAAACATCGCTGAAGGATGTTGTCCATAAACTGATCAATCCAACTGAATGTGAACCCTTGCAGAGTCTGTGCCATATTATCACAGGTTTGTGCAGATCCTGCTCATAATCAAATGGAAGGAAAGGAGTATGGGACCGGGCCTCACATAAATACAGGGTTGTAGAAAAATAGCCACCCTATTTCATTTGACATCCTAGGGCAGGTTTCTTTGGTGTGAAACCAATTGGTTCTGTAGTTTGAGAATTCTGCAAATCTAATGTACATCTCCATTGTTGCATATGGTGATATAAAAATAAAGAGATGAGGCCATGACCGAAAGAATTGCAACTTATTAGAGTACAATTATAGAATGCTAATATTCAAATCTCTAGAAGACCTAAATGCTAGACACATTTCCAAATTACTGTTTCTAAACTTGATATCAAAGAAGTTCAAATTTACTTCAATCTTGCTTCTAGTGCCAGCCCCCTACTATTAGACACCTTATAAAAGGACATAAATTCAAATCTATTTTCTTTAACACGGAAATATCTCTTAAGTATGTGTGTAGGTACTACAAATATGGAAGGTTAGATGAACTTAAGAGAATTCATTTCTTAAACAGATTTTCTTGAATATTTTTATACAAAGGTTTGATAAATGAGTACTCATGTAAATATATTTCCTATTTTTTGAAGTTCTAAAAAATTAAAATTCTATCGTTTGAAATGAGAGATCTTGTTTTTGGCATTGTGATATTTTTTAATTAATCTATTTCATCTTGTTATAACTTTAATCCTAACATTTGACTTTTTGGGTACTTTTTATGATCCAATGAGACCACTCATAAGTTACTCATTTTAATGATATATATGAAAAGTCCAACAAGTCCATAATCTGAAATTTTTGTTGAACCTTTAAGATAATTACTAACGTGACTTAGTCGTTGTATATTAAATCACGCAAATATAAAATTTATAAAACTAGAAAATACGAATTTTTAGATATTTAGAAGTATTTCTGAACAAATATATCAATTATAATTCAATAAAACTTCCAAAAATAGCGATAATTTTCCAGGTCAATCACATGGATGTAATATAATATCTGGTAATTATCTAGAATTTTCCTCAAAGAATATTATTTTATATGAATTTTATACTAAGAAATGAAAAAGAAATATACTTAAAATTCACAAAAAAGAAAAATAAGGGTGCGGACGTCAAGATGATGTCAGCACCTGGCGAACGTGAATCGGACAGAAATAGAGTTCCACCCGGCGATTCTTACGTAAGCGATTATAGATGATTTAATTGATCAAATTAAGATCTGTAAAAGCCGGAAGAATCGTAATTGAATGAAGTATATTTTGGTAAATTAAAATCACACAAATTATCACTAAATGAAGCGTAAAGTAAGTTGAAAGCAAGAAAATAGAGTTCTGATGTCGCAGCAGCGATGCGTTGGTGATGTACCGGAATCCTGAGCGTTCGGGAGGATAGTCGTGCAGTGTTTACGGCCTCGAAGGCTCTCCTTGGACAAAGATGATGTGGGCAATCTCTAGATCTCCTTGCGAAGTCTAGAGATCAATGAAATAGGTTGTCGAATCGTCTCCGGCGGCTGTCATCTGGTGGAGCGGAAAAATGGCGACTTTGCGGCTCTCTGGCAGTTATCACCCGACAAAGAAGAGCTAGATGGAGGTGGGGCGCGTGTTAGAGAGCTTCATCCTCAAGTCTGCGCAGCAAGAGGAGGCTCTTCATCGCATCTAGTACGCTCCCAAGAGGTGGCGACTCGTCTTCCGACGTATTGTCCTCTTCCCGACGACGGCTTGTTCGTCGATCAATCAGAGATGCTTTACTCGATGGATTCGCGATCCTTTTATCGTGAATCGTTCATCAATTTTAGTAACAATGCTCCGCAAATTGTGTTGACAAGATTTTCGCCGATGATCTAGCAATTCTGGTTGCTTAATCCTTCAACGACGATCTGCAGGAAAGTCACAATAATTAGATAAAAAAATATGAATTTTGGCTCTAGGAGGATTCGAACCCCCGCCGGTTGCCCGCCCCTTCTAGGGAAGGTGACGGGGGTTTAGTCCCACATCAGTTGTGCGCTGAATTTTCAGGCGAATATATAGTAATGTTAGATCTCTAAGTAAGTCCCTTTTTCACGCGTGTATGACCACTCCTTGCCTCACAATCGGTTGGCCACCGATGATGTGGAAGGGGAGTGGCGCACACTTGTCCCATCGGTTCAAGCCGCTCGAGCTCCTACTGGGGGCTACTCCCTGACTGAGCTTTTGACCCGCTTGCGGGCCCGACTGACTGACGGGTCCCCCTCATTTTGTCTTTTTTTTATTTTTTATTTCTTTTTCTTCATTTATCTCAAAAGCAAGACTGTAAAAATCATATAAATTCGTGTAAAATCACATAATTACCCAAAAAATCACATTAATCAACTGAAAACCACTTTTCACACTTTAACACAAATATAAGTCTATTTATCATGAGTTAAGGCTAAAACTATATTATTTACTAATTATTAACTTATGATAATGAAGACTTATCAATTACAAATATGTATCATCCCATATAATTTAATATTAATATTATATGAGTTAAATAAATATATTTTTTTTCATTCTAACCTTTTCAAGAGCTGAAAATTTTGATGACTATAGACTCAATTCTTCAAACGTATTCATGCAACTTCTAACACAATGAGAATTCAATTGTATTCAATTGTATATATTTTACTTCTATTTTGATTTAATAAGTTGCACCTTCTTTGTCAAAAGTTCATTAAAATTAATGAATCTGGTAACCTACACACTAATAAATTAATTATCTATGGATTTCTTTAGTATATATTATTGGGTTTTATAATTCTATTGTTGACAATAAGCACATAAAGATAATAAAACAGAATCAAAATATGGTCTCACTACACGAACCATTATTATAGTTTATTTTGTGGTATAAATATAATTTTCAAGCAATACACGACGAAGTGGGGCATTAAGAAACAATTAAAAAAGAAAAACAAAATCAAACCAAAAGGTTAAGTTGTTTAGAGAAAAATAGAGGAGAGAGAAAATGCATCTACCCATGTGTCAGCTCACTAATGTTTGTGTCAGCTCATTTAAAGCTGAGAAATTATTTCAGCCCACACAATTATGTGTTGACACATAAATCTTACCTTACTTTCTGCTTGGTCTACACAAACATTTTTAGGCAAACACCTTAAACTTCTCCTACAAATAGTGTCAAGCCACAAAGAGTGAGAAAGTAGGCCCGCCAAATTTGAAGAGAAAGAGAGAAATATGTCAACTTAAAAAGTCAAATGAAATCTCAAGAGAGAGAAAAAAATTTATTTGGGAAGTTTGACATGTCCAACATATGAAACATGTTTAGTGAAGGCGGCAATATCATGACAAGTCAAAAATTAAAGAAATTTTAGAAAATTCTATTATAAGATAATCTAGAATGATCTGATAAAAACTTGTCAAATTGCAATTTGATTTCATAATCTTTTTCGTGGGTCAGCTTATAAAATATTTGACCAATCAAATCTTAGATATTTGAATTCCATTAATCAATATTTTACACTATATAAATACCCTTTTGCAAGAGCTTTCAAAGAGCACCTAGATGGCAAATCAAATTCTTTATTTGTACCAAAATTGCTCATCAAAATTTTATTGCAAGAGCAACCTTGCAACATGCTTTTTGAATTCAAGAAAGACACAAAAATAAATTCTTAATTTTTCTACTGATGTTTATTTATGAAGGGCTTCTAGAGAATGTTGATAACAAAGGGTAAAAAGATAGTTTGTGCCTTGGTGTCTAGTGTGGGGATATATACATGTGAAATCTATTTTTTAAATCTATAATTTTTTAAGGGTAAATAGTGGATACCAAAGTTATAAACTTTGATAAGTAAATGTAGGCTAAGAAAGGCCAAACCACTATAAATCGTAGTATTGTATACACTATGATACTTAGTGTATCAACTTAGTCAAGTCACCCTAATCAATATTAACTTAACATGTCTATAAATTGTAGTATTATATACACTATGATACTTAGTGTATCAACTTAGTCAAGTCACCATAATCAATATTAACTTAACATGTTGATCCAAGTTGGTTTGTTTCGACCCATGAAGTATTTAACTTAGGGGAGCAACTAAAAGCATGTAAAAATACAAAAAATAATTTAAAGAACCAATTTACCCCTCTTGGTATTCTATCTAGCCTTTCTTGAGACCAACATTTTGGTTCAAAGTTGATAATGTAACATTATTTGAGGTAAAAAGAAAATATCATGCTTACTATTATACAAGTATGATTTTTTTTAAACTCAAGGGTGTCATGAATCTTGATGGGGAATAAAAAATAATGATTTTTTTTTATGTTGGTCCTAAGGTGGACTAGATTAAATAACAAGAGGAAGGGTAAGTTAGCCTATAATAGTAATCATATATTATTATCGGATTTTAGATATTTTTTTAGTTTCGTATGAGGTGAGTCAACAAAAATTAACATGGGTTGACATAGACTAATTTGGGTTAACAAACTAGGTTGACACAAATTAGGATGACTTGATCAATTTGACTCACTAGATAGATGCATTAAGTTTGAGAATGAAATGAACACTTTGATTTATAATGATTCAACCTTCCCTATCATGCATCCACTTACACCTTTGGTTTAAACTATTCACCCTCAAAGAACTATGATTTTTTTTTACAAGATCAACAAATTCCTTTACAGGATAGATTTGACATATCTATCTCCCCAAGGTAGACACCAACCCACTAATGTAGTCTCTCTCTTTGTATTTGACTTGATGCTACCTAGGTTGACACTTGGGTCAACATATTTTTCTTTTGTTTTTTCTCACTTGACACATGAATCAACTCATTTTATCTCTCCTCAATTCTTCTTTACAAAACCTATTCTTCTATTTCAATTTTAATTATCTTCTAGCATTTGTCTTTACTGTCAACTATTTTTTCTAGAAAATAATTTAAATGCTATATTATAAAAACTAGTAAATAGATAAAATTATGTAGATCCTCCTCTATGGATTGGTGCAATCATAACATATGAAAATTTTCTTTTTATTGAGTTTTGGCCCACACTAAGATAAAGAAGGGGGATAGTAGAATTCATTTCATTTTTCTATTTCGTTTCTTAGAGAAGCTCTCTTAAAAGATCATCTTATCTTAGGATGATGTTCTGCCTTTATGACTAGAGGAGATAAGCTCTCTTATAGTGGTTTAACACACTACCTATGTCTACTTTCCAAGGATGAACCTGTTTGTTGGTTCTACTACCACTTAGTGTTTGATAATAACAATTGATTAATAGGTTCAGTTATCTTGAAGATTCACTCCAAATCTCCTTTCTAAATTCAGGCCTATAGGAGGTCATATTGTCGTTTCACCAAGACAATTCATTACTTTTTTTTTCGAAAATTTTGTTTTAGATTAACAGATTTAGGGCACCACACCGCTATTTCACTAGGTCAGCTCCCACTTACAATGAATTAATGTTAGGTCTAACTCACAACAAATGATGAAAGTTGTCATTGTGAGTTTTCTCCAGAGGTTGAGTTTGACTTTGAGGTTCATCCAAAGTAATGAAGATGAATGCAACTTTGAATGCACTTGATTTCTAAGCATGAGGTAGCTGCTTGTCACTAAAGTTTCTCCAGAAGATAGAATGTTCTAAGGGCTCCTAGAAGGCTTGACTGTAAATGTAGATTTAATACTTTCCAAGGTTCAACAGCCTCTTCATGTTCTAGTGATATATCACTGGAGTTTCAATGTGGATATTGCACTCAATAGCTTGGTATTGCGGTTAGGAGAGAGAAGTTTATGCTAACACTATCCTACATTCAAAAAACTTTGGTATTATAAATGAATCATATGAAAAAATCTTCTATATCTTCAGGACGTTCAACATCTATTTTTCTTGAAATAATCATAAATTCAGATGGCTAGAAATATGATATGATATGTTCATTAAGTTCTTTTGGATATCCGTGCATGAAACCATTACTCTATGTTGTTATATCATAATGTTCATATTCATTTCATGATGGTTCAAAATAGTTTAATAAAGATCCAACAAAATAAATTCATGATTGATGACAAATAATAAATTTACAATCATGCTTGTATTAATCCATTCAATATGTATTTCACTCTTATGTACCTTGGTATCTTGAATCAATATTTTGATGTGTAATGATATTCTTTGATAATCCAAAATATATGAAATGATTTTCTAAAGTATATACCTTGATATTAGAAAATCATATTTGATAGAATATGTGGTTTCAATTCAATTTGTCATTTTGATATTAAAACCTTTCTAAAGTAATGATCTATAACATGAGCACATAATAGACTTGGTAAAGTTTAATACCCATATTTTGCTTTAAGAAGTCTTGCTGATTTGAGTATGATAAACATTACTTTCTCTTAGTAACATTCTGTACATATTGACACTTTCCACAAAACTATATAATGTGATAATGCTTGTATAATGAAAATAATCGGTTACATAGATTCACCATTACTATTCAAATCTATGTTTGATAATTCCTCATCCAACCATTCATCAGAGCTATATCCACCTGAATATGACATTCTTTATATTTACTCTCATATAATATTTCAAAATTTACGTAAATGTATTATTTGATCTACTTAATAGACTTCATATGTGATTTTTTAGTATAATTTTTTTTTCATGTAATGTTCCAACATTTATAATTAATGGTCAACATAAAAATATTGAAACCAAAACATGATATAGTTTTTCTCACAAGGGCCAACATGTTAGCATATGACTAGGTTGTTGATATCTTAGAACTAGATATTTGGATCTTGATTTTTAGATTAGTTTATTACAATTGGATTCATGAAACTTTTAATTAGAAGTATCATTGCATTCTATTTGTGAACATCAAAATGGTTTCCCAACTTAAGTTAATAAGTTTTTAGTACAATAAATACATGTTATTCACTAAACATCTTTCTTGAAGATGGAACAAAAGTTATTGAATTATCACAATATTATTCTTATAAGTTCAATGCAATTTTATTCACATGAAAAAAAACTCATCAATGAATGGTGTTCTCAATTATCTTGTTACAGAGGTTTTTTTTATTGCTCTATACTCTAAAATGAATATGAAGTTATATTTGGTGCTTCTCTAGTTTGACACTTGATAAATATGTCATATGTAATTTTTTTTTTCATAAGGGTTGAATATAAGATTCTAAAATTATTAAATGAAAATTTTACAATGATTTAATCACTTTTTATTTTAAGGATAATTCTCAATATATTCTACTCTCAACATAGGTTGTGTTCAATTTAGTGATTTTATTTTTATTATTAATCACATAGAGATAAAATGAAAATTTCTTTTTAATATGTTTGAATACACTAACCTAAGAATTAAGACGTAAATCCTTAAATCTAGTTTTTTATATATATTAATGTTTTTCATGCTCCATGTGAAGAAAACATATGCTTGGAAACAAACATATATCAAAATAAAATATATTAGATCAAAATAAATTAATTTAGAAGAAAACAAGAGGAGAGAGAAAGTATATCAACTAAATTATGAACTAAATAAAATGTGTGCTGACCCACATGAGGGAAGAAAACATGACAACTCACAAAAAAGTTGTGTCGACTCATCATGGTGTGGAGAGAGAATATGTGTTGACCCACATGATGAAAAAAAAAAATGACAACATACAAAAAAGGTGTGTAGACTCACCATAGATTGGAGAGAGTGTGTGTTGACCCATTCAAATACTCAAATTACAAAATTTGACATGTATGATATGACATAAAATTTGAAATATGGTAGAATGTCTCTAATAAGGGTGGAAAATCCTACCAAGTTAGAATATTGAAGATATGTCAAGAAATCTTTGACTGATATGTCTACAAGTTAACTTAACATTAGTCTAAGTGTGTAGTTCCATAGTGAATCAACCTAGATGTTTATCAAAGAAATTTTTAACCAATCATATGTCAAAGATCTGATATCCAATATTGAGATTTTGGGGTTTATAAGAGCATATCAGATGCGATGAAGAACCTCTTCTTATTGCACGGACTTGAGGATGAAGCTCTCTAAGATGTGTCCTACCTTCATCTAGCTCATCTCCATCGGGTGATAACCACTAGAGAGTTATAAAGTCACTATTTTTCTACTATGTTGGGTGATAGTTGCCAGAGATGATTCAACGACTCACTTCATTAATTTTTAGACTTCACAAGAAGATCTAAAGATTATCCATGTCATTCTTGTTCAAAGAGAGACTTTGAGACTATGGACATTGTACAACAATCCTCTCGAATGCTTAGAATTCAAACGTATTACCATCGTGACATCGGAATAATATGTTATTATTTTTTAATTAGTTTAATTTCTACTATTATTTTTTGGACATCATTCAATGATCTTTATGAACATAAAATTTGGCAATTGTTGTCACAAGACTGGAACTATGTCTTTCTTATTTTTGACATAATTTGTGCTTCATTTAGTGACACTTTATGTGACTTCAAATTTCAAAAATCTTTTTCATTCAATTATGATTTTTTTGACTTTTACATATCTTAAGTTCACCTATTAAATTATCTATCATCGCTTATGTAAGAATCACTGAGTGAAATTCTATTCCTACCTAAATTACGTTCCTCAAGATGCTGACATCATCTTGACATACGCACATTTATTTTCCTTTTTCGTGAATTTTTAAATATTTTTATATTGATCATTTACTCTAAAAATCATAAAAAAAATTCTTTTATTTTTTTTAAATATTATCTTATATTATTTTACATCTCTACGATCGAATAAGAAATTTTCTACTATTTTTATAACCTTTTATCAAATTATAATTAATTTATTTTTTAAAAAATATTTTAAAATCTAAAAATTAGTATTTTTTAGTTTTATAAATTTTAAATTTATGTGATTTTATTATACAACGACTAAGTCACATCAAGAGAGCACTAATAATGAGCCTAAAAAGACATTTTAGTCACTTAGTGTCAAGTATGAGATTATAGATTCATAAAATCTATTGTGCATAAGTTTTCTAATCCCATGAAGTTCAATTGTATTTATTTAAAAAAGAGATTAATGCAACTAAGGACAAAGACACTTTCAAAAGTGAATGTAGACCAATAAAATATGAAACTATTATAAATTTTTACATCTAAGATGTAAAGGAGCTTTAGTATGTTGACCTAATTAAATCAATTAGAGTATCCACCTAATGACTTTACCCATCTAGTCAATTAATGTAATGGTTTACTGTGCCAATCAAAATCAGTCTATGATGGTCCAATGCCTTTTGTATCAATGTCATAATATATTATATTAACTACCTATACAATAAACTGATAGAAACTTAGTCAAATCCTTCAAAAATAGTAAAACCCAATACAAAACTAATTGACCCCCCTTTTAATTTATAATTTAGCATATTAGGGAACCACCAAGTTATTGAGAAAACTTATAGGTGTCCATACAAGCCAATTTTTATGGTTTTATGAAAACTCATAATATGATCAAGTAATCATGTAAATATAATATTACATAGTCATTTTAGAAAACAACAATTGTTGGTAGAATTTTGTGATATACATCATATTGAGCATACTTTGTGTGGAAAGTCTTAAATTAAAAAATGATTGGTACATACTCTTGAATGGGTACTTTTTGCTTATTTGATTTCAACATTGTGTAACATACTACATTTTTAGAGAGTGTATTTTAAATAAAATCATAATGGTAAATTAGTTTTTACATCACCTTTTAGGACTTGTGCCTATTTTATCAATTGTGCTATTCCATTCTTGTTTGACTCAAGTTTTTGCATGATTGACAATTGAATTTCATGTGATTTTCTATAGTAGGATGTGAAACATAGCAACCATACAAAATAAATTCATTCAATTAGGTTACAATATATAGTTATTTGAAGGATTTCCATTTCTTTCTTAGTTGTCATGGTTATATTGATTTCACTCGTTATATACTTCACAAAAATGGCCATTAATAATGATCAAAAGATTTTGCATTTAGTATACTTTGTCCATCATTCTATTTTTATTGATGGTTTCTAAGCAAAAAAAAATCGTGTATAAAATAATAATCAGACTACAAAAATGTCCATAGTTATAAATTCAAACATCAATCACTCAAAATAATTGAATACTAAATCTAGATTTATTATTCCTAATACTACTACTACTAATATTGAAACTCTTAACAAAGAATGATAAGGAAGCAGTTCTTGACATCCAATTCATGTTGGCATCCTTTTAATTTTAGAGAGAGAGGGGTAAGAAAAGCACACTAGCTGAAGAGATTGGCCAATTCTGAAGAGCATTGCATCATCTCATGACTATCAGTCTCAAGAAGCAAGGCATTTTGGGTTGATGGGTTGACTACTGAACCGGGTTCGAAATCGAGTTGCCAGCGATTAAACCAAAGCGCAAGGGAACACCCTGTCCTTCACTCCCGATCGCGAGTACAGCTGCTGCCTCGCTTCCATGTTCTCCCCTGCCGCAGCTGGTCACACAGTGGGCGCCGCCGCTACTGCGGTGGGCTGCTCGCCGAACACCAGCAGAAGCATTACAGGGTTAGTTGTGAACCAGGGAGGGACGGCCTGCTTGTCGCTGATTGCTGCTAGCGGGAATTCCTCAAGGAAGGGCTCTCCCAGTTTCCTCGGCGGCGCCGCGGCCGCTGCGGTGTGGCTTAGTCAACTCTCTTCGGATGCTGCACGAAGGGGTTCTACCATAGCGGGTTGCTTAGGACGGTCTGTTACCGCAAAATTGAACTCCCCGCCACCAGCGCGCAATGGGTTCGAACATTTCCTCCGCTTCCGTTCTTTACATTGCTCGCTTGGAATGAATTTTTCGATATATATATATTTTTAATTTCAGTTCTTCTTCTTATTTTTTCTTGAGGAGAAACTCACATGGTTTTCATTTCTAGTCGATCTTTGTTTTTCTCATATATTTCATCGTCACCTTTTAGGAAAGAAAAGGCTAAGCCAGGCAAGAAGGAACATCATTTGTGGATGAAAAGAGACTCGACTGGATCTGGGCAGAAAGCTCTTAATCTTGTTCGAATCGTAAGTTCGTATCCTAATTTACTTTTTGTATTTTGCACGTTTTAGCTTGATCATCTGTGTTGTAATCCTTGGAGTCATTGCTTATCTTGTTTTTAGTGCACTCTTATAAAAATAATTTCACGGCCTGTATTCGGTATGCAGTGTAATCTTCTAAATGTTTCTATGTGGTAAGGAGGAATCATGGTGAATTTCGCTGGTATTTTATAACCAACTTTCTCACACTACAATTCCCACGGCCTAATTTTTTTTCTTCTATGATAGCAGTAAAAGAACAGTGCTAGAAAGAGAGAGAGAGAGAGAGAGAGAGAGAGAGAGAGAGAATTCGCTTGGTCAAAATCTTAGAAGGAGATCAATGCATGCTGCGGTAACTGGGCGTACATCTTGAGAATATTACTAATGGTAAGAAGTGGAGCGTCACGAAATTAATCGGATCATTAGGGGAGAAAGAATTACTATCACTTTATTGTTAACAGCTGGGAGCCGAACAAACCACAAGAACTGGTTTTCTGTTCTTCCATCCCCTTCCCTGGTCTGTAAGGGCACTATTCCCTCAGGCAATACCATGATCCTGTACGACGTTCGTCCAGCATCTGATCTCCTCTAAGAATCGTCCACAAGTGTGGGAATTTTGTGCCCCATGAAGACCAATAACGAAGGATTATATTTCTGGGCATGATGGTTACTGATGAAAACCATGGAATTTGTGGACTGGGTCCAAGTCTCCATTGCCCAACTTATGGTTCCTAACCCTGTGAATCACCCAAAAAAATTGCAGTGCAAAGTCATCAGATAGAACTGCTGGGCAAGCAACAAAGTTGACAACTTTTTGAAGATGAAACCCATTCCATGTCCGTATAGAGAGAAAATACTGATAGATTTAACAACCATGTGGAGATGCCTTTTAACATATGTAATGGCGACTGACACTGGTATCCGATTAGAATCAACTTGAAATGGGTAAGCTCAACACTAAGGATTTAAAGGGGTCAGAATCGACGGTTTTACCATTAGCTCACCACGGCTATACGAGTAGCTGTGGAGTAATTGGATTTGGGGTTGTTCAGAATATTGATCTCCTACTAGTATATGCTTTAGTCATACCTTGCTCGTGTTATCCAAAGTAAGGTCAGTTATCCCCTATTCACAACATTCTATAGATATAATCTCCTATGCGATGAAAGGGATAGGTTATTGACGCTATACTTGATGTCTCAGATGAATCTTTGATCATTGGTAATTCTTTAATTACGTGGAGCCATTATACATTCAGTACGGTATCCAGAATCGAGGCTCCTTGATATAGAATATGCCCGTATGTAGTTCAGTCTCATGCTCAATGTAGAGGGAGTAATCTAAATTTTTTGATTGATTTCAGTCCCTGTTCTCATTAATGGTAATAAGCATGAAGATGACTGCTCCATATCTTATTGGTGGCATACTTTTGTTGGCCAAAGTTTTAGTTGGAGCACACTAAATCTCTGGTGATATATTTTCTCAAGGTTTGAATGTTATATAGTTCACAGTAGTGAGTTGTGCTGCTCCACTGCCGCCAGAAAAGGGAAAGGAAGAATGGCACTGCTCAATCTCATTAGATGAAGAAGAAAAAAAGCTTCATGCAGACATTCGCAGGGAAAAGAAATGGAAGTTTGGCAAAAATCGAAAGAATGCTGATATGACTTTTTGGCTATCTTCCACTGTGAACCAAGTGTCAGGAAGCCTATCTAAGCAGAGAAGTAAGACTGTACAGTGGGAATATTAGGACTTGGGGCTGGGTTGAATGAGACTGGGTTCTCGGGTAACTGAATATATTTTGTTAATTTGTCCCTCTCTTATTCCCCATGTAGCGTGTTTGAGGCCTTTCTATTCGGTAGATTATCCAGTCGTTGACCTTTTCACACAAAGTTCACATAATTTCGGGACTTTATTTCCCTCGAATTTTCAAGCAGGTGTCGCAACTTCCAAATGAGAAAGAAGCAATTGATAAAGCTTTAGACAAATGGACAGCTTTTGAGGTTGAATTTCCTTTGATTGCGGTGGCAAAAGCATTGGGGATTTTACGAAGGAGGAATCAATGGCTGCGTATCATACAGGTAAGCAAATGTATGAATATGTGTGGCTACTTTCCAACTTATGAAGCACATCAAATGCTATTGCCAACTTGTTGTTACTTACACGGTTATATAGCACAGGAATTGTTGTTTAGAGTCTAGTATCCACAATGTTAAACGAATCTGTAACTCATTTAATGTTGCAGGAGTTTTCTTGTATGCAAAAATAAGATTGTTAGTTGTTTTGTTGAATGAAATATTCAATGATGCATCAAATTCAAATGTTATCAGGGCTGCTGTTGCTGAAATCTATGGCCAGATAGACGAGAATCAAATATAAATGAATGAAAATTTTAAGCTGTTTATGAGTTAGAAAGCGGTGTGTCTTTTCTTATTTTCTTCTGGAGGACGTTTTTGCATCAAATTTTGCTCTATGAATGGTTTTTGGAGTGTGGCGCTCTGAATAGGATCGATCAGATAAAAATGCTGGTGATACTTGAGACAGAAGTCCTTTAAGTATTGAGGTCTGTAATATTATTCATTTCAAAAAATACCTTATGTTGTAACATACATTGGTCAACATTGAGAGCTCAAAGACCTTAGGAAGCCATGACATTATCATTATTCATATTTTTTTCATCAAAAAAGGTCAGCATTTTAGTTTTTTCAGTGTAATGATTTGTCGTATTTATTCTTTCAATGACTAGACCAGCAGGACCGTCTTGCTCATCTATTCCTATGGATCAGTAACCGAATTGCTTTTTTTGTTTCGTGGGTGAGATCAACAACATATAGTATTCGCTTCCCCTGTATTCGTTTCATTTTAATTTTATGCCTTGTGGTGTCATAATGTTCATCCAATAATCTCTGTGGTCTCTTCATTGTCAATTTTTCCTGAATTTACTCCTACTCTTTTCACATTGATTTCATAGTTTTGTTTCACCGATGCTTTCCAATTTATTTTTATTTTTCCATCGATCCCTACTCTTCCCAGGATCAGACAAAACATTTAAGAAGGTGATGAGACAAAATACGTCTCATCTAGAAAGGTAAAAAACTATGTCCAAAGCTTATCAAAGGTATTTGCTAAGGCATCACGGTGAACAATGTTTCTGTGTCCTCCTTGGCTTGGGTTCTACTTAGGCTAGTTGGGTGCAGATTGGCGAGTCTTCCCTGCAGAATATCTCTGCAGCTTTTAGTACTGCAGAATTTTTCTCCCTTCAATTCCTCGGATCTGCCTTACAAATTGATGGTAGCAGTTCAATCGTCCCTTTGAGCAGCAGTGAAGATGATGGAGCATCCCTTCAAGCTCTACCTTAAAAATATGGACCGAAAGTTTGTCTTAAAACCGGAAGAGAAAGTTGAGCCCACTGCCGTCAGTCGAAGCGACCCAAATCTGACACTGGCGGGATTCTAATCCATATACGTATTTATAGATAATTTCTCCTGTAAAAAGATGTAAATTTTCTCGTAGCCGACTACAATTCTCTGTTTGAGTATGATTTCAAAATAGTTTTAGATTCGTATCCATACTAAACCTGGTAATGGCCTTCTAGGTATCAAAGTGGCTGCTGAGCAAAGGCCAGGCCATGACAATGGGAACGTACGATGTCCTTCTACTGGCCTTGGACATGGAGGGGCGAGTGGATGAGGCCGAGACCATCTGGCACGCAGTGTTGGAGACCCACACTCGCTCCATCTCCAGGCGGCTGTTTTCCCGAATGATCGCCGTATACGATCACCACCGCATGCCGGCCAAGATCTTAGAGGTACTCTACTCACCTCAACGATGATGCCACTCCTCAAGGAGTTCACCTCTCTTCTTCCATTAATAGTAAGGGTCTGGAACTTGCCTAATTTGGCGACTGAATGGCAGGTTTTTGCGGACATGGAGGAGCTGGGCGTGAAACCAGACGAAGATACTGTGACGAGGGTGGGGAGGGCGTTGCAGAGCCTCGGGCAGGAGGACAACCGGAGGCGGCTGTTCCAGAAGTATGGGAGGAAGTTTGGGTACCTCCACTTCAATGGGGAACGAGTTCGAGTGAGGATTTCCAGAGGGTTAGAAGATCAACAGTAGGACATCAATTGAAGCAGATGTGAGTGGGCACCGAATGAAGCAATACTGCCTGCCGTTCTGTGGCGGATAGAAAATCTGTGAAGAAATTGTTATGTAGCGTGGAGATGATCTCCTCCTGCTTGAGAAGGTTGTACAGAAAAAGTTAGTGGGTTAATCTGTGAGAATCTCGTCCGTTCGAGCAGAGGAGGGATTTCTCTGCGTTCATTACCATGTGCCTGCGGAGGCTTCAAGCTACTGCCTTTATTATGACGACGAGGAGGGATTGGAGACCAAGTTCGTTGACTAGTTTGTTCATGTCTGTCTGCAGCATAGAAGGGAGAATGATAGATAAATTGATAGAGATAGAGAAAGCGAGCGGGAGAGAGAGAGAGAGAGAGAGAGAGCACCGCAAACTGTCCGTTCGAGCGGAGGGACTTGCGACGGGCCTGTGCAGGCTTCAAGCCATTGTTTTAATTGTGACGATGATGAGGACTTGAGAGTGAGTCCATTGACGAATTTTTAGATATATAGATAGAGAGAGAAAAATAGATAGAGTGAGAATTTGTAGCGAGAAACAGGGAGAAAAATAGAGAGATAGATAGAGTGAGAGAGTCCGTTGACCAGTTTGTGGCTAGAAAGAGGGAGAAAATAGATAGATAGATAGATAGAGAGAGAGAGAGAGAGAGAGAGAGAGAGAGAGAGAGAGAGAGAGAGAGAGAGAGAGAGAGAGAGCGCACCGATGGTCGAGAAAAAAAAACAGACTTTTGGGGATGCAGTCTATGCATGGCGTCAGCGGTGGCTAATGGCAGGGAGACAGTCGCCGTCATACTGCCCCCACAGTGAGCCACCGATTTCACTGTTCTTGTCGCCGTTCTGACCGCCGATCGACCGCAGGAGCAGGATCTCTTTGTGCCACATGGAGTAGCGAGGAGGCAGCGGCGCAGAGACAGTTACGGCGGTGAGATAATACTATGACGTGACGAGGATGGTTGGGACTTTGGCGAGAGGGGGGCGATTCAGAGGGCTGCAGAGGAGATTCGGAGCCACCTTTGTGAAACCTGAAACGTGTACGGGACGGCGCAGTCGGGTTATGAGATGTCCCTGGTGGGTCTCCAGTTCTTTGTTGGGGAAGAGGTAGAAACACAGTGAGCGAGAGAGAGAGAGAGAGAGAGAGAGAGAGACAGAGACAGAGATTATACTAGGGGCAGATATAGTATGACCCCAAATGTTTTTGATTCTCTGTTTCGTTCTGGCAATTCATTTCAAAATACCATAGATCGTTAAAATGTCCAGAGGGAAATCAATGGATAAGAGTAGATCTGACAGTCAGCCATTGACTGGGCATAACCGGGAACTTCTTCTTATGCCAAGAACTGATAAAAGGCAAGTCGGGAAGCACTCACAAGTGTGTTTTAGTTGGACGTAATATTTCATGCAACTATGAAAATCTCTCTGGACGTAATAGAAGAACCAGATCTCTTTCACATGGTCGGCCCTCCAAAGGTTGGAATTTTATATGGGGAGACTATTTCCTTGGTAGTAAATTATTGAGTCAAATCAATGAAGTAGCCAAAGAAGAACACTGTGTCTGAGCAGTCCAAACTCCTGTTGACGTTGAATAAATCCGAAGGCGAACTAGAACGTGTATCAGCTTCGACCAAGTAGGGCCGAAGGTGTGGGGACATCAGCCATGTCCCCAACTTGGGGCATCTGAGATGGGCTTCAAGGGAGAGGCTCCACAGTGAGTTAGTTCTCTGAGGGCTAATATTTACTGCAACTCCCGCTTGAAGCCCTGACTAGCATAGCGATGACGTGAATTACGTGTGGTTCTTGTCACATGTTGGTTGCCTTGTTGCCTTGTACCATGTCTCTGGCCAACCCGTGAGAGTATCGCTTCAGTCATCAGTAGGCAGTCTCGCCCTATATACACTGCTGGGTTAGTTGGGACGATGAGAAAAGAGTAGACGGGGGACCTCGGGAGAACTCCGGTGGAGCATTTACTCAGATTTCAGAGTCCCAAGGCTACCTCTCTCCATATTTCTTATCTTGTTCTTTTCTAGCAGGCCCTCAGACTTCACTCATCGCTGCGGAAGCAGCCAGAAGAGGCAGTAACAAGAAAAGGGTAAATTTTGATCGAGGGGAGAAGAAAGGGAGGAAGGTATATGTTACCGTCACGGCGTCTTCTATGCCTTCTCTACCGTCGCTTCTTAGCAGGGGAGCTGCCATGGTCGCCATGCCCACCATCCTCCGTTTGCTCCTTCTCTCCAGCATTATCTTGTCTTCTTTCTTCACACCAGGTCACTTTGCATGGATTCTTGTTCTGTTCTCATTCATTAAGTTTGTCTCTCTACAGTCTTCATCATCTTTCTCTCATTTTAATCTTCTAGTTCATTCCTGCCTAGGTTATCTTCTTGCTTACCCGTCTTGTCGTTCATGCTGTTTTCTTCTGGTTTCCTCCACTTTAGGCTAATTCTTTTTCCTCTTCGTCATCTCTCTGTTGTTCCTTTCTTCTGTTTCATTTATCTTTAACTGATCGTTTTACGTCTTCATTCTTCCTCTCTTTTAAACTTTTGCTAGTTTTTTTTTCCTGCTTAGGTTATCGTTTTAGCTTCTCATCTTCTCATTCTTCCACTAGTTTCTGATGCTTCTATACCTTTAAACCCTGCAGCTTATGGAGTTGAAGCCTCAAGTCTTCCTCTCACGGAAAAGGAATCAAACCTACCCGAACCCAAGCAGGAGGAACCACAACCAGGGGTAACACTCTCTCTAATCCATGGTTCAGGCGATCAACCTCGTGGTTCGTAAACCAGAAGCTGACCTTGACGCCTGCTATTGTCCGCGTTAGGGTTTGAGCCGGGAGAAGGTCTGGACATGGAGGTCAAAGAACGTCAGGAGGCTGATGATTGGGTCGACGGCTCCCACTTGTAGCTACAACGAGTGCAGGGGTTGTAGATTCAGGTGCAGCGCCGAGCAAGTCCCCGTTGACGCAAATGATCCCATCAACAGCGCTTACCATTACAGGTGCGTCTGCCACAAGAGAGAATAATTTTGTCAACCTTTCCGAGATGGTTCTCTCGAACGTCTACTCTTTTCTTCTAAACGCTGTTACCAATCGTAGAGTACGAACTAGTCTCTGCGAAATGGAGTCAGTGTGAGTGGGATAACGTAATGAGCTGCAGGATTTCTAAGAAGTTTTGTGTCGTTCTTGTCTGGGCACGTACTCTGTCTCTCTCTCTCTCTCTCTCCCCTCTTTCTGTGATTTGCTTTGACACGCTCTCGCTGACGCGGCAACTGGGGAAAACGATGAGCGAGTTTCAGAGCGAGAGAGAGAGAATTAGAGGTTGTCTTTTATCAGAACTGCCGAGGCTCGGGGTAGAAATCCAAGGGTAAATAGACAGCTTCTACTCACCCTAGCAGTAACATTCTCTGGGAATAACACTTTCCAGCTGAATTCCTCACATTGGGACGTGTAGTAAGGTTAAATGGAAATCTTGCGGAAATAAGTACTTTGTTGTAGAGAAACCCCATCTCATGAACACGCCTCTCTCTCTCTCTCTCTCTCTCTCACACACACACACACACACACACACACAGGAACACCTATTTTCACCTCCCCAAACCCCGGCAAGGTTAATAGCATGACACTCAGGGGTGCTCCAGGGTAAAAAAACCTGAAGCAACCTTTCGAGTCGTGAGAAGCTGCTTTGTGTGTACGTGGCGATTCTCGCTCGTAGAGACCATGGAACCTGCTGCTGTCCATTAGGGTTTCGGAAGAATAACGTCAGTGGACAGCGTTGGTAAGAGTGTGGTCCCCGACGAAGTGTGAAGTATTTTTCTTCTGTGCGGACCACACGGGGGGCGGCCGCGTTTTGAATCCATACCGAGACGTAGCCTCCGTCCCATTTGTCCGCCCTTGTCGGCAAGCTCCATCGGTATCGCCGCCCTTCCCTGCTCTGCGCGCCAAGTGTAGCCTGGACGATTGACACATCCGATGGGGGGGGGGAGAGAGAGAGAGAGAGAGAGACGTCTTCACTACAAGCCATGCAACTGTAGCGTCTCAGGACATACTCCGCGTAAGAATCTCTCGCGAGGATCTGCAGTTACCCCCGGTAGTTATTTGGATTGTATTGGCCTGATTACAACCAAAGTAACAAGATACTTTGGTTGTATGATATTCCGGGCATTGTATTTTTTGGAATGCTAAGGTGTAATTTTTTTTTATTGACTATTAAAGCTTCTAGACTTTTCTATCATTTCCCCATATGAAATCTTGAAACTGGTCTTGCTTTCAACTTCGGTAAGTCCATTTGTGATCATTGACAGAATGTCCAACGTCTATGTATTTGAATAAATGAAATTCATTGAAATATCAAGAACTAATATTAAATATTACCCCAGCTGTTCTCTACAGTTTTTGAGAAACTAACAATTATCATTGAAAGGGAAGACCAAACGGTATAAAATGTATTGAGCCCGCACGAGTATACTGTTATCCTGACTAAAAGCATCATTGAGATATTAGAAGACACATATTTATATTTCCATTGTGATCTTCCTTTACATATTCAACAAAGTTGTGCAAAGTTCTTGATAGAATCTTAGGTAATTCATTACGTTATATATTACATAATAAAAAAATATATTTTTAGAGATTTATAAACTTCATCTTTAGCGAGAACTATTCTATTTTAGTTCCTTTTTCTCCCTTTTTCTCCCTTTTTCTTCTCACTCCTGTAAAGATTGGAGTTTAGGATAGCTCACAACCTTAACTAGCAAGTGGGTTCCTCTATTATCTACTGAGGACTTGAAGTACTGAAAACAAATTGTAGATCAGTTGCGGTGACTATTAAATTCACATGAAACTCATACACAAGAAAATGGGAGCTTCATAATTGGATTGAATAGTCGTTCATCATATCTTGACTTTCTTTCTATTTTTCTATTTATGTTAGCATTTTCATTTTCTTCAGTTGTTTTCTTTCAAGGGATTCCTCTTCAATGCTTCACTTAGGACGCACAACTATATCATTAGTTTTAAATAATCACAAATTTACTTCCACACTTAATTTACGTCTCTTTACATTTTTGAAATCCAATAAAACAAACACGCTTTTGAAGCTAGGTACAAAACTAGCTCCACGATCAGAAGTCAACTGAACAACCTAAAGTTTGAATCTAATATCTAATCATATATTTCCTCCACTAATTCCAATTTGAAAATATTTCGGCCTCCTATAGGTACATTCCTGATTGTTGATTTATATTCACACGAATTTCATTAGTCTGAAGCAAGCTAAATCTCAGTAATAATCATCACTGGACACTATCATCTTCCTAACCTTCAATTTATTTTCCGTAAAGTAGTCCCATCACCCTCGGCCCAGGTGCCAACCAAGGGGAGCCAGTGCTCTCTCCAACCTCGTTTTGCCCTTTCCTTCACGGCGTTTCGTAGGTCAACTCCCATTCCAACTACATGGGGTGGCTCCTGGGCAGTAGTTATCGTCATTTTTCGATTGACTTACTGACGGCTCCTGCTAAACTTAAGATTTTAAAGCACGAGTTCTGTCAATAAAAAGAGAGAAACTTGCTCGCTACGCTCACCCGTCTCGTGAAAGACTGACCTTTTCGGTCAAGAACGAAAGAGCTTTACCCACACCTGACGAGAGGCTGACGGAGTTTCGTAGCCCATAGCTAATGACTGGTGCAATCACATCAAGAGATTGTCGCTTCCGAAGTTCGGCAGCTCAGTGACTAATTCGACCTTTGGTTTTAAGAATACTGGTTCTAAAAATGAGTAATTGCCCTTCTCCGGATGAAACATTTCTAAACATGTACATAATTGAATGAATGCATTGAAGCATACCTTGCTAATTTACGTAATGTATTGCCCCTTGCCTCAAATCTCTATTTCTTTATTTCTTGTTTATATATTATTCCAAAGTATAAAAGCCTAAGTAGTCTAATACCGTGGAACACCGAATTTTTACGAATCCAATGGAATGTCTTTTTTTTAATTAAGAAAATAGCTTATATCTAATCTCTTTTTCTTTATTTCTTGTTTATATTTTACTCCAAAGTATAAAAGCCTAAGTAATCTAATATCATGGAACACAGAATTCTGTGTAGACTTCAATAAAATGTCATTTTTTCTAAGAAAACAGGCTATCTCTAAGAAAATGTCCTTTATATTACTCCAAAGTATAAAAACCTAAGTAATATAATATCGTGGAACACAGAATTCTTTATAAACTCCAGTAGAATCCAATTTTTTTTTTAAGAAAATAGGCTATCTCTAATCTCTATTTCTTTATTTCTTGTTTATATATTACTCCAAAGTATAAAGACCTAAGTAATCTAATATCGTGGAACACAGAATTCTTTACAGACTCCAATAGAATATCTTTTTAAAAAAAAGAAGAAATCAGGCTATCTCTAATTTAAGTCTTGTATGCAGCAAATGCAAACCTATGGGAACGTTTAAGTTTCAACAATGCTATCCATGTCATCCATGTCACTAGGTGATTTGGAACACTCACCAATAAGCTCTTCCATATAAGCTTTCGATTTTGCCTCACTTATTCTCACTCAACGTCAACATCACAATAAAATGATTGTGATCAAACCTTGATCCAGTCAATTTAAACTAGAACTAAGAAGTCCAGCTTAGTCAAGATGAACTACCCTCAAAATTATTTCATAGCAGTAGACGATGAAAATTATCTAATTCATCAGCTTTTTTCCAACTCCAGGCATAAAGTTTCAAGCACCACTCAAGCTCTAATCATTACGTCCCAACAAATTGGATGATTAAAAAGTTATATAATTAAAATAAATAAGGTTGAATTGTTCAAATTTTGAAAATTATGACAGCCAACATAAATTATATCCAAAAGAGATCTTATCCGTACAGCGATTTATTTATTCATTGCCAAATCTAGTAAGTAAAATATAACTATAAGCACTTGGCACGTAGGAGATGTTGACTCTATAATGGTAAATAGGTTGTCCTAGACACTTTCACAAAGATGAGCTATAAATAGAAGCGGCTAGAATGTAGAAATATCCAGTCATTGGGTTCTCTTAGATGGGTTATCCTATGAGAAAATACATTTGTGAAATGACAGTGGTCAGCATAAGATCAGAAAACCAAAGCCCTTCCTCATACATCTTATAATGTTCTCATATTGGCGGGTGTGATAACAGAGAGAGTTTCATAGTTTTTATTGGGTGCAGATAAACTAGATAACCAAAATTCAAGCTTTCTTACACATCACATTGAAGAAAGATCAGCGAGTACTTTCATGTATTCAGATGCCCCTATTCATACTCAGTTTATATCACTTCGTTGGCAGTATACCATCTAATTTCTATTACCATAATCAACAAACCACGTTATATTCAGGTGAAGTTGTTCAGCCTACTCGAGAAAGGTGCATAACTGTTCTAATGTTCAGATTTCTGGGCTGATCTGGGAAGAACTTTGTAACAAACACGAAGAATTCCTTGTATTTATAAGGGCTGATCTCGGGGTAAGTGAAAACCAGGATGTATCTGGTGCTTGGAAAAAGAAGAAACTGCTTGACAATCGGTTTTATGAATTCAATTCTCTGTCGCCTGGCTTCTACACATTGGTTTCTCTTTAATAAGACCATGAACCACCTCCTGAAGGAGACGGGCATCCTCTCACACACCCCACAGGTCACATTTTTGCGAAAAATCATTGGCACACACAGATACAGCAAATCTCTGTGATTAACATAGAACATGCCGGAGTTTGTAATATAAGCAGCGGTAGCAGCTGAGAACAACGATCGCAGGAATGCCTGGAGGTGACAAAAGAAACCCACGGGCTCTTTATGTACAGAGAGGTGGGCAGATGCATATTCTTCAGTCTCTATGTCCGGTGGTCGAGTTGGAATGGCGCACCAGCAGATCACCCAAATTTACACTAATTAATGTCACGAGATGGTGATTTGAACGATATAAGAATCTATGACGGAAAGTGGGAGCCTCTCATTTTAATCTGGCTTCATCATTCAACCCGTCCCAAGACTCTCTGTACAGCGCGTTTGATGCCCTCCTGGTCAAGGGTCGTCGTCAGGTGCAGTTCTTGGACCTGGAATGCCACAAATGCCGGGTCAACAAGTTTCCTTAATTTTCTCCTCACTCCAGAAATGTGACAAATATGCTACTTTCAGAGATGTTTCATCAGCGACTTCGAGACTGGGCACGCTCAAAGACGGATTTTTTTTTTGGTCAATGGCGTCAATATGTTCATGGATAAAGGCAGCAGATATGTAGCGTTCATCAGAGATGTGTCGATTCAAGCACATGTATTCAGTCTCCCAAACCCTAAAAAGGATGCAAAGCGTAAGAAAAAGTATTGACTACAGTGCGTCTTTAGCAAAGAAGAAGCTCACCTGTCTGCCAGATCGAGCAAGAAGAGTGAACTGGTTATCCTTGGCGGGGACCTGGAGTAAGACGGAAGGAGTCAAGAAGAAAACTTTTTTTCAAGATGGAAGAAAAGATGAATTATTCATGCAGAAAAATATTTATCTGACGTTTGAAAGCCAAAGCTGCAAGTCTTGAGAGACGACACGCTTCTCCAGGCCTTGACGTCCAATTCTTATGTCAGATATGCTGCAACAGAAAATCACAAAAATACGGGTTTAGAGAAAATAAGAGCTCCAGGCATGATTGGCTCTGCTTCTTCAATGAAGAATGGGTATGATTCAGACGAAGAAGATAAGTGAGCTGCACCAGAGTAGTCAACAGAACTCAATGGTTTTTCAACACCATTTCCCACCCTCGTTGACTCAACCATTTAACTATCCTCGTGATGTGGTTGTCTCAGAGTAAAAGAATGAAAAAAAGAATTCAAGATAACCAATTTCTTTGATTACGTAAGATGTATCATGAAATATCAAGCTATCCATGCCGTTCAGGGAAATTGTAGAAAGACTCATTTCGTGGGTGGCTGGTCAGAGACAGTTAATTGCTTTAAATATGAAAAAAATCAGGAAAATATCTGATGAAACTTTAAAGACATGTTTTGGACCTTTATAGAACTCAGCATGTGAGTCTCATGATGGTGAAAGGCACTGCTTATAAAGCATCTGGGGAATAGATCCTGGACAGGAAGCAAAACTTACCAGATGCCCCCACTTAAAGCATGGTTACTAGCATTGATGAGGAATAGCAATGGTCAACTTCTAAAACGATTGACCACTTAAGTCGGCTGTAGCTTTTCCGTTTCTTAAAATCTCTAGAAGTGATAAACTAGCTTCAAGCAGAAGGTCAATCATTCTTAGTGGTTATGATTTTTTTTTTCATAATAACTGATATGATTAAAAACATAGCACACCTCAATATCCATGGCAAAGCCCGTTTTGGTTCTTATTTTATGTAGGTAATAACTTTCCTATGAAATATACTTAAAAATTTAACAAGCAACGAGACTTGTTCGATCCTGGCTTTCCCCAGAAGACAATGAAAAGAACCAGACACCTAAAGAGGATGCATCATACCCTTCTTCTTGTAGTAGCTCCTTACAGATGCTCTCCAGCCCCGGGAGAGATTCAACACTTGCACCGTTGGGCATGACTTGGGAATCGCCATTGAATTGGTCTTCCTGTGTAATATGATAGTTTAGAGGATGGCTTCTATTATATAACAGAAGCCTGAATAGAGGATGACACCAAGGCAATAAAAAACAATTAAAGAAAAAAAAAAGCTCCACATCACGCACCTGAGAGATCACTTTATCTAGAGTCTCCAGAAGAGGATCATCCTCCAGTTGCTTGATTGACAGAGTAATCCTCGTCTTTTCTCTATTTATGTAACAAATAAAAACAAAATCCATGAGTCACCATTTTAATGAAATTGATGCATGCATAATAAAAAAATATATTCTTCTCGGAGGGTAAGCTCTAGATCAATGAATCTGCACACGTAAAACAATCTGCTATCCTCTCTATCCCAGTTCTTCTCAGTTTTCTCTTATTCTCCTTGTCATCCGCACTCCTTAAGTACTTTCATAGTCTACTGTTCTGGTGGCCATTGACCTGATAAGTTTCCATATAAAGCCCGACCTCCATGAATCATGGGGGTAAGTTTCTCATGTCGTTATTCACAGAGCACCCATCAGTACCAGTTGTATCAACAACCGAAAGCATTAATGCTTATCAGCATGATGTCTGCTCATGAGATTTATTTATTTCATTAAAGAAACACCACAATATCGAAACTACCAATTGTCCCTAGTCACTCTTACATACGCAAGAAATGTATAAAAATAAAAATATTTATAAAATGAAATTAAAATAATAAAAAACTCGAGGTGAACAGACTAACCGATCTATTTGAATAATTTTGACCTTGATTTCCTCGCCCTCAGTCAGAAAGTCTCTAACATCTTGAACCAAGTCCCAAGAGACCTCCGAAACATGTACAAGTCCAGTTAGATGGTAACAACCTACAGAATATCTACAAATTAGTCCAATTCCTTATCCATGCCTTCCGAATAAATGAACCCAGAAATTAAATATAAACGACAATATTATAAACTAAAAGTACCATCAGGAAAACGTAGGTGAATAAATGCGCCATAGTCCTCCACAGAACCCACTCTCGCGTCAAAAATATCCCCTACATTAACTTGACCAGAATATTTCAACCACATAGCATCCTTTTCTGAGAAAATTAGCTTTTTTTCCTCCTCATTTGCTTGAATTACCTACACCAACAAAAGCCCACATCATGATTTCAGCCATTGAAACATGAAAGGTTGTTAAAAAAATAACTTTACTTAGGACAGCACGACAAAATCAAGCAATGATTAATCAAACCGTGCTTGGGATAATATTCAATGATTTAAGGCGTTACTTCACACTTGAATCAGAACATGAGAAAATCTCTCCTCACTTTTGGCTACCCATTCCTCTCGAAAAATATTTGGGGTAATTTAGTTTTAGTTTCCCCCCAAACTTCTTCTATTCACCTTGTCCTACAGGTTGTTGGTAACAATCCAACTTTGGCTATTTCGTTGCTCAGCCAATTTGCTCTCAAAGCAGGAGAGTATCCTTCAAATATTTTACTGCAGCTAGAATCTTTCCAGCTTAAAAACACAGAGCACCTATGTGGGTAGAGTAATCGACTTAAGCACAGAACTTGCAGAAAAAAAGTACTTGTTAGATAAACTATATTAGAAATTAAATTTACTACTGGGGAAAGATTTTTTTTTGGCTGAAGGTAAGGATGAATGAATCGATAAAGTACCTTCACTGACAAGTATGAACCAACTAAACCTTTTGCAATGTCCTGGATGGGCTTTTGAGGCTCTGCACGAGAAATAATGATTCAAATATAACATTATTAAATGATTGACGCAACAGCAACTCAGAATCAAAATTACTCCTACCGGGACACATCAAAAAATAAGTTACTGCAAATTCATCAGAAATTTTCATAACTAGGAAATTAAGGAAAATAGAACATTAGATGCCATAAAAAAAGGGAGTAAAGATGCAGTAGATACCAGGTATCTATATGCTAGCCCAATTTACTTTGAATTATAATAATGCACTAGTTTCGCCCCTATCTCCTCATCAATGTCAACCAAAAGAAAGAGAAGGATAATCTAGATGTAGGATAGCAGTATGAATGACATTTTCATAAAAGAATTATGACGGTATATATGTTGGTGATATATATGAAAGGAACAATGAGTTTCGACAAAAGAATTAATAATAGATAATAAGAGGTATGTAAAAATAACTTAAAGTTGAACGACAGCAGAGATGAAAGCTATTAAGAGTGAAAGCTGTCAATATTTAGCAAGTTGGTTCTGAATCACGTCCACAAATTATGCATTGTAAACTACTACTTTTCAAGTTATATGGGCAATAAGTGACGCATCATTGTAGCCTTCTGAGAAAACCCTGATTCGAATGCCCTTCTTCACGCCCCATTAACTCACTGGGTTTCATAGAGATGAAGAAAAAGAGGAATACCCTGCAACAAACCTGATCCAGCACCCAGTTTTAGAAGTTGGACATGCAAGGACTCATCTTATAGAGAGGATGAGGCGTTCTACTGAGATGGAATTATCTCTTTTAAGCAAGTATAAAGGGTCTATTAATCCATAGAAAGCCCTCTAATTGTTTTCAAGTCATCCCATATTCAAAATGCCTTCAATGAGCATATATGGTTGAAAGAATTTATCTCCCTCTTAAATTAATCTTGGTGGTTAGTCCATAACTCGCATATCCATCATAACACGGAAACCTCTTCAAAGCGATAGTTGGAAATCCAGGACGCCTCAACAACTTTCAAATGATATTTATTAAAAAAAAAAAAGACTGTCACATCCGTAGAAGCAGGGAATCTCATTAAGTACATGAATTAGGTAGCACTGTTTCGCATGATGCCAGGTAATAAGATGAATGGCATTCCCAATAATGAATGGTACGGGAATTAAATAATGGGTACCTTTGCACGAGGGGGAAGGGCTCATCAGAGGGTATGGAAGGAAACCAACGAGAGAATAGAAACGAATAAGCAATCCCCCAGCGTTGGACCCTTCAACCCTTCCATCATAAATGACACCACTCTCTTTATACGCCCTTGCAGCCTTCCAGTCAGCAGATCTCTACTTCTTCACAAAAATCAAGTATCAGAGTGATAACCAAAGAAGGAGAAGCATCAGAGCTCCATCATGTAGCTAATATAATGTGAACGATCAGGCATCAAGATGTACTGCGTGACACAAAGATGTAACTGCATCTTTGTTAAATGTACATGTACATCAGTTTTTTTAAAAATTTGAGCAAGAGAAAGTCACAGCGTGGAAGTAGAACCCAAGATAATGCACCGAAATCTCATAGAAGACGAAATTGTGAGATATAAAATTCTCAAGACATGACATCTTTCGTAGCTATATATAAATAACACATTTTGAGTATGCATTGTTCTATGTCTTCCAGATTTTATGTGCATCACAGTTAGCAAGAACGCTTAAAGATATGCAAAATATACCATCCTCAAAGAGAACAGGTCTCTAAACTCTGCAGTGCTCGACAAATGGAAAAGAAATGCAAACAGCTGTGGATCACCTCTTCACGATTTATACGTCTATAAATTCGTAATAAAAGTGTATTGCATGCTTGAGTAATCATCTACACTGTGAAGGAACAAGTTTACTGGACCATCGGCACTCATGATCAAAAGGATTTATCCCAGATGTTTCATGCACTAAGGGTATAATCTTAGGCTGAAATCGCTCTTCTTTATAATCTGAACAAGTCCCCAGACCCTACCAATTAACCGCTAGTAATTTAGAACGCATTATATAGTGGCTTCTGTGCACAGCTTCCAGCCATCTTCTTCTCAGAGAGCACTGAAAGCATTGTTGATGAAATTTGTCTGGAAAACACTGCCCCCCAGAGCAGGAGGGATGGAAGACATCGCTCGACAAAACCCGGAGCCTGGAATTGGAAAGAATCTCTACGGATGGCCCAAGAATGCTGGGAAAGACTGTACCCGAAGCTGGCGGGTTTCATCGCTGGACTTGGGATCCTCCCTGACAGCCTCATCTTCCTCGACGCCGCTGGCCGATGACACAATTCCAGGGGGAGTCGCAGACGAGGGAGCTCTGAAGGTAGAAGAGAGTGGCCTCCTCCGGAGACTCCAGCATCGAGGAGATGGGTTCATGGCGGCCGTAGAGACGAAGGGCCTGGAGACCCCATCGACCCCGAAAATCTGGGAAGAGGGGACGAAACGGCTCATCGAGCTAGCCGCAGCGAGCATCGGAGGCTATCCGGGCAGAAGAAGAGTCCGGCGGCTTCTGAAGAAGTTGGAAGAGGAGATGAAGAGGAGGGACCACACCCAGTCTGTAGCCCCGGTCTGGAAGGAAGGATGAAGCTGGGTGAGGGGATTTTCGGAGTTCTTGGAAGGTCCAAGTGTCAGCTCGACACCCACAGAAGGCTCTCTCTCTCTCTCTGTGCCTGCTCTGCTCTGGGAAGGAAAGAGGGGGGAGGGGAGCTCTTCCCCGTGCGGTCAGCGGAGCTCTTCTTATCCAATCCAGAGAGGTGGGAGGAGGGGAGACCTCAGCCATGATTGCTCACACCGGTGGAAGGCCCGGCCAGCATTTGCCTCCTCGGAAATTTAATTCACGGAGGTCGATAACCTCGACAAAAATTCATGGGTATGCCGAAAATTTGCTTCAGATTTAATGGGCTGACGCGTTTTTCGCCTCCATCTGCCCCGTTTTTTCTCATCTTGAGCCGCAAAAATTCCACCTTTCTTGGGGCCCCAACTGACGCAGGCTTCAAGTCAACATGGACCGCCATAACCTTATCCCCCCACGAGACTCGCTGACCAAAGTTCATGTGTGTAAATCTTAAAAACCATTTTTTTTCAGATTTCGTGGTCAATCTAAGTCATTGACAGAAAAGGTCGATCCAAGTCAAGATATTCAAGAACTAAAGCTCTAAAGATTGACTTGGGCCTGCCACCACCTTCGCGAGCTCAATCCAAGTCAAAAAAGTCTCTAGTTTGACTTATGCTTGTCAACGCCTATGATGCCGATGACTGATCCACTTCCAAGCGAACATAAACCTGCTATTTTAAGAATCTGCTGTTGGTCAAAGGCGATTTGAAAAAACTGGCCTTTTTCTCTAAATCGTGTCTCACCAGTTGACCATTAATTGAACGAATAAAGATAAATGAGATGAAGTCAAATCTTACAAATTGGTCAAATATCCAAAGGGCATAAACATAAATTTGGTCAAAATCTTATGAAGTGAGGGGCGTGACTTGAAGGACTGATGCACAACCATATGACGTACAGAAAAGTTACTAAAATAATATATATATACTTTACAGGGTTCTTTATATAATTTTGTCTCATTCAGCGAAGAACGATAACAAAGGAGAAGATTTTCGAGCCAGCGAAGCATGTGATTGGATGTAAAGAGGGTATATACATAATAAATATCTTATATACAGTTTTTTTGATAATTTATAGAGCTCTGGTTGTCTTGCGTTCCCGCCGAAACCGATAATACATTCTTCTCCTCTCTAAGGGGGGCGACTCTTGCTTGCCGGCGACAGATTCTTCGCCGACGGCGCTACCTACTCCTCTTCTCCGCCACCTCCTTGGCCGGCGTCTCTCGTTGCCTTCCTTCTAGGTAAGCTCTGCAGATCCGAAGGGAGGATGGCTGATGGCTTGCTCGCTCCACTACAGACCCCCGCAAGGAAGGCACAAGCTGTTGTTCTTCCTCTGTGTAAGTCTCCGACCACACTCTCCCATCTGGTCCCTCCTCCGCCGCATCTTAAAACCTCTCCTCTGATGAAAAATTTTGGATTCAATTGTGAGTTAGATCGGAAAGGGCTCCTGGTCGTCAGATCTGCTGCATCCGTGTTCGGAAGAGGAGGGGAGTATGGCGCAGGCAGGGGAGGGTGCGGGCGGCGACGAGCAGGTTCGGAGGGGGGAGCAAGCGAAGCGGGAGGTGGTTTGGTGCAAGTACTCGAAGCGGGTGGCCCTCAGCACAATCCTGCGACACAGCGATGGGTGGCGAGCTTTGGAGGGAGAGAGGGTTGTGGTGGGGGGATGGATCAGGATGTCCAGGGATAGCTTCACGAGGAATCCACAGCCGCCTCTAGGATTCCCTCTCGCGTACGCGGTCGAAACGGACGTGACGTGCACCGAAGTGATCGTGAATCGGTTCCCCTTCCTCCGCCCATTGGCGAGGCTGTTGGTGCCGGGAGCCGCCGGCCATGGGAAGCGGCATTCAGGGGATCGCCGGGCATCGATCCATGCCGTCACTCGCCTGAAGATCAACGACGGTTCCTGCATTCGAAATCTCCAGGTTCGCCTGATAGAGCACGATTTTCCTCCTCCCCCTCCTCTTCCTCGGACATTCAATGGATTCGTTCCATGGAACAGCCTGTGTATTCGGATTTTTTCTTTTCCTTCTGCTTGTCTGAAGGGATTCGAAGGCACAACACCCTCGAATGAGAGGTCCCATGGAGCTCTCTCTCTCTCTCTCTCTGTTCAACTTCTGAAGGACGTTGACATTTTTCAGGTTCTGGTTGACCCCGGATTGCCTGATGCTGGTCAACTCACCGTCGGGGCTTCCATTCTGGTTGAAGGCGTCCTGAGGCTGTCGACGCCGGGAAAAGGTGTCATAGAGCTCGTAGCAGAGAAAGTTCTTCATCTCGGGGTCTCCGATCCCGATAAGTATCCCTTCGGAAGGCAGAGGCTGTCCCCGGAATCTTCTAGGCGATACCCACATTTTCGTGCTAGAACAACGACGGTACTAGCCATAAACATAGACCATGTTCTACCCTCTTGCTTTCTTCGCAGTGTGAGGTCAACGGAGAGTCTGCTGCCAGCCCATTATCCTGTTATTCATATACATATATATATTATTTTAATAATTATTATTATTTTGTTCTTGTAGGTTGCATTGATTACCCGCATTCGCAATAGTCTGTCTTCTGCAACCAGCACCTTCTTCCAGAAAAATGGCTTTTTTAACGTGCAGATGCCCGTCATCACCTCTTCTTGCCCCAACAGTCTTGAGAGGTTCCAGGCTACAACACTTTTCGATGGCGGCTCAAACATGTGCAGAGATATGCGCCGAGCAGGTGAGGAATCGGCGGTCAACCTCGATGTGGTGAGGTCTGCGATCCATGAGAAGACGAGGAGGATCGAAGAACTTAAGAGGAGCAACAGCAACGTGGAAGTTCTGAATTCCGCTCTTCAAGATCTTGAGAGGGCGAATGAGCTTGCTCGTCAGCTGGAAACCCAGCAGAAGTCAGCTTCTGGTGGAAGGGTTGACTTCTCCAAGGATTTCTTTTCTCAGCCGGCATACTTGTCAACGTCCGCCGCCCTTCATCTCGAGAGCTATGCATGCGCCCTCTGTAATGTCTACACGTTTGGGCCAGTATTTCAAGCGAAAGCGCCGAAATCTACGACTTTTCTGGCCGAGATGTGGATGGTTGAGGTCGAGCTGGCCTTTTCAGAGCTCGAGGTATGTGATTGACTTTATTTTCCGGTCTCGAGCCTATGAATATCTGCTCATCATGCATCATTTAGTCAACGGCCCATTGTCAGACTTGTCCACGCCTGAAAATATAGCGGAAAGGACACTCACTCACAATCGGTAAGAATCACCAGAAGTCAACGAATCAGTAAGAATCGGCAGGCTCTCCTTGTGATTCTCCTGCTTCATGAGCTTTTGAGAAATATCATAAGTCAACCATTCTTGGTCAGTCAAAGTGGGAGCATGCTGATGTACTTTATAGTGATGCATTCTATATGGTCTTTTCTGCAAGATTATATATATATATATAATATTTATTTATTTATTTATTTTTGGGGGGGCCCATGATCAAAAACTCTTCATATTTTTTTCATCTGGCAGAATGCGATGGACTGTGCCGAAGACTACTTGAAATTTCTGTGCCAGTCCGTCTTGGAGAGCTGTCTAGATGAGATGAACTTCGTCACGAAAGAGATAGACAAGGGATGCGCAGATCAACTTCAGCTGGCAGCTTCCACTCCTTTTCAGAGGATAACCTACACAGACGCCGTGGAGGCGCTGAAGAAGGTAGGAAAGAAAAAGTCTCCTTTCCCTGATCATATCTATGGCGCTGACTTCTTGTTTCGACCGCCACGCCGCCGCGGGTTGACCTGGCTCTCAATGTCAAACAACGAGCAGGAGGAGACCCGGTTCGAAACCGAAATCCAGTGGGGCGCTGACTTGTCCCGCGAGCAGGAAAGGTGCGTTGACCTCCAGCTGTAGTCTCACAGAATGATGATGATGGGGGGTTGACTGAGCGTTTCCTCGTGGATGCTGGCAGCTATCTGGTTGAGGAGATGTACAAGTGCCCGGTCATACTCTACAATCATCCCAAGGAGCTGCGACCATTTTACGCCCGCCTGAGAGATGACGGCAGGACGGTCTCCTCCTTCGACATCATAATGCCCAAGGTAAGTGAGAGAGAGAGAGAGAGAGAGCTCGGAAGAACTCCGACAACTCCATTAATGGCGATGACCAGACCTCAGTTGGTGTTCTCTTCTCTCTGATTTCGTCCTCAGGTCGGGGTGCTGGTCAGAGGATGCCAGAAGGAAGAGCGCCTCGACGTCCTCAACAAGAGGTAAGTGGGGCGATTCCTCCATGGATCATCATATCATCAGGAAGAAGACAGGCAGAGAGAGAGAGATCGGTTGAATCTGAATATCAGGAAATCAGATCTGGATCTGGAGAAGGCTCATAACCTCAGGATCGGAGATCGTCACGGCCAATTGATTTCTGATCTCCTCTCTCTCTCTCTCGCGATCTATGCAGGATGGAGGCGATGGGGCTGGCTCGGGAGCAGTACGGGTGGTACCTGGAGCTCCGCCAGCACGGGACCGTCCGCCACTCGGGCTTCGGCGTTGCGTTCGAGGGGATGGCCATGCTCGTCACCGGCGTCGAGGATGCTTCAGACGTGATCCCCTTCCCCAGGACCTCCGGGAAGACGACGACCCCGTAAGGGAGAAGGCCGACTCCACGTCAGCCCTACCTCCACATCGGCAACTCACGTGGCAACTCCACGTGCCCCAAGTCCCGCCACGTACCCTCGAAGGCGCCGTGATCGCTGCCAGCTCTGCCGGCCGCCAGCGTGCTAGTTTAATAGAGAAAAGTTTATGGAAGAAAAGGTACTTTTACTTTGTTAGGGGGGGTTTTTAATTATCATGGGTAAGGGGTTTAAATCGGTATTTAAAACCTGTATTTATGTCGGGTAACCGTTCAAGTGGTGCTTTCGAGGTCGGCCCCGCTGTCACTGTCTGCGTGTGGTCGTGCCCTCCGCTTGACGGTGAGGACTCCTACGCAAATATAATTCTTAAGAGGGTGTGAAAGTGGAAGGATGTAGAGGGGGGTTTGGACATAAAAGAGAGCGTTATCCATTACACGAACTAGATGCTGATTAGCTCGACGGTGGGGACTCATACACAAATAAGGTTTTTTTGGGACAGGCTGTCGATTCTCATTGACAGTGAGGAAGAGGGATATTTCCGCAAATATCCTCCGGGGGAGGTACGTGTATGAAAGAGTGGGCTTTTACCTTTTAGTGGCTGCAGGGTGGGGATTTGTACACAAATAAATTTTTTATAGGATGTCACCGGACGACCCCCGATCCGCATTGAAAGTGGGGAAGAAGGATTTTTCCATAAATATCTTCTGCCGTGTATGAAAAAGTGGGCTATAGTTTTAGTAGCTGCACTTTTACACAAATAAACGTTTGACTAGGGTATTAATGGATGAGTCTCGATACGCTTTGAACGTGGGGAGGAGGGATGTTTCCACAAATATGGTAGGGGTGGGGGTACGTGTATAAAGAGGGCGGTGGAGTGGGGGGGGGGGGCTTGTTCCTATCATAGGAGCTGGACACTGACCAGCGGGGTGTTTAAAAGCCGGCATGGACTGATGGTCTCTCTGAGAAAAATCGAGGTGGCCTTTGGGGGGGGGAGAGAGAGAGAGAGAGAGAGGAGGGGGTTGAGGAGGGGCATCGGCGGCGATGGAGGAGGAGGAAGGGGAGGAGTACCTGTTCAAGGTGGTGATCATCGGGGACTCGGCGGTGGGGAAGTCAAATCTGCTGTCGCGGTACGCGAGGAACGAATTCAACATCAACTCCAAGGCCACCATCGGGGTGGAGTTCCAGACGCAGTGCATGGACATCGACGGGAAGGAGGTCAAGGCCCAGATCTGGGACACCGCCGGCCAGGAGCGCTTCCGCGCTGTCACCTCCGCCTACTACCGCGGGGCCTTCGGCGCTCTCATCGTCTACGACATCTCCCGCCGCACCACCTTCGACAGTGTCGAGCGATGGCTCCAGGAACTCAGGAGTGAGTGGCCTCGCCTTCCCTTCCCTTCCGTTCCCTTCCCTCACTGCGCGCTCTACCTCTTACTTCGATGGCCGTCGCTGGTTGCCTGCTTGTGCGAAGACATTGCTGCAGTTTTGACAACTCTTGCCGATCGATCTTTTATCTTCAGCGTAAAACGTACACCTGCCGTTGTACATTGTACGTAGATGGTGACTTTTTTTTTTTGGTTGGATGGGGTATTTTATCCTGATTTTTCTGAATCTCCTTCATATTTTACTGGTGGGCTTGTCAATACCACGTCTTCAATTCTATTTTCTTGTAGGCCTTTCTTGAATTTTAATCTGAGTTTCCCTGAATAAACAATAAGGAGACGGTGGTCGAGAAATAGCCTGCGATGTTTCTCCTGATTGCTTCTTACTTATCCTCGTGAATCCTGTGGAAAGTGAGGATGTCGCTTAATGAAAATTCGGTGGCTGAGGAATTGCACGATCCAACAAAAACTTATGTTTTGATCGGCGAACCATGCAAAAATACTCTGGGGAAAGTTCGTTTGATCCTTTAAAACTCATTGGATAGAATGTTAATGGGCTCTTGTAGTAGATGAATATATCCATTCTTGGACCAGGCGATCAGAAAAGATTACGTATTGAAACAAAACATTAAGGATCTGGTTCAAGGAATAATCTTCTCTCCTCCTATGCAATGGCAAGCACTGGTGCTGCAATGATGTTATTCCTCTTCTTCAGCATTCCCATTGATTCTTCATGGTTCCCGTTTAAGTATTATCCTCAAGAGGCACATTCTCTGGGAGAGCAAGCAGCTTGGTTGAATGAGATCCTGTTTCTAATTCGATGAGGAAAATGAAGAAGATAGTGGGGCATGTGGAGTTCGAAGCATAGATTTACATGCTCGGAAACTTTATATGCCCCAAACAAATAAACTAGACGAGTCTGATTGGATTGCCTTCATGCATGTGTTTGCAACAAACCTTTCCTATGGCTAGTGCTGGTTTACAAGAAAGCAGTCAGGGAGGATACAATGCCTTACAAAGAGAGAAATGTTGGTGGTGGTTATTAATTTAATATTCATCTAACCTAGAAGGGGTCGTATGATCCCGTGGCCAATGTTAAGCGTTTATGACTGATCAAGAATTCATCTACCTAGTTTTCTTTATCAATGTTTTCTGATGTCAGCATTTCTAGTTTCGTTATATGTTATGGAGAGATTCTAAGTATTTGTGATCATATTGCACGCTAGTCACAGTTCGTAAATTGCCTGCAGGTGTCATCCATTTTCACATTCTTAATGTTCTAGATTGGGAGATTTCACTTTAGTCGAAATTTAAATTGAATGAAGATAATGTTATATTTTTGAAGGTAATCCTGCTCACAGTTGGTTAAAACATTGAATCGAGAACTGGTAAATATCTAGTTAAAAATCAAGAAGAGCATCTCATCATCAAATCGAACTCAACTGAAACAGGTCTCTTCTTATTGGAACTAATTCTAGTGTGGACGTAAGTTCCTCAGAAACGAGAAAACTGCCATGAAGATCTTCTATCAGTGAGGAAACATGCAAAGTCACTTCTCCAGTTCGCTAAATAGATCTAGTCCACTGAATCCATAAAAAAAAGAAGAAGAAGTTATTAGCCATTGAAATCGTGAATGGCAGCAGAAAGATATATTACATCTAGTTAAGCCAACCAAAGAACTCCAGGGGTCTGTCTCTCAAGAGAGTTCAGATCGTCACAAGCAGCCAGGAAATCCTTGTTTGTTTGCTTATAGCATTTTTTTTTAAAGCTGCTAAGGCCTTTATTTACCATCATACAATATTAATGCACACATGGAAGGCAATTAGTTCCTCCCGGGTCAAAATATACGTTGACAATATTTTGGTTGCCATATATATAACTTGAATATTCCACCTCTGCTTTTCTTTACAACGTTTTTTTTCCAGAACTGTAGCAGAAGGTGTTTAACAAGTCAAACATTTTTCCTCTTCTTGACACGTTCTTCTCAAAAATCAAGAGCCATAACGCTTTCTTTTCTTTTTTTTTTAAATTTTCTATGAGAGGAACAAAATACGTCGCCATAATAAAACTTTCCCCAGAGAGCTTGGTTTTTTTTATTCTGTGGAAAAATTATTTTCTTCATCATATGAATGTGCATACCTCGTTGACCTTTTGCCTGTTGACCCCACTAACCCATCCACTTGCATCTTTTCATCCTATGGATGTGTAATACCTCGTTGACCTTTTGTGTGTTGACCCCACTAACCTATCCAATTTTATCTTTTCATCCTATGGATGTGTATACCTCGTTGACCTTTGTGTGTTGAACATTTTGACCGAATTGTAGCTCATTCGGACACGACAGTGGCGAGGATGCTGGTGGGGAACAAGTGCGATCTGGAGAACATCAGGGACATATCGGTGGAAGAAGGGAAGAGCCTGGCGGAGAGAGAAGGGCTCTTCTTCATGGAGACCTCCGCCTTCGACTCCACGAACGTCAAGACGGCCTTCGAGATTGTCATCAGGGAGATCTACAACAACGTCAGCAGGAAGGTCTTGAATTCTGATTCTTACAAGGCCGAGTTGACCCTCAACCGGGTCAGCCTCACCGATGACGGCAGCAGCGGCACCGACACCCAAGTCAACCGAGCTTCGACCAGATCTTCCTGCTGCTAGCCCACCAAGCTCTATCTCTCTCTTCTTTCTCTTGCTAGTTTTTTTTTCTTTTTCTTTTTCTTCTTTATTTGTGATTCAGATGTTCTCCAGATATCCAATAAGACGATCATACCCTCTTTTGCCCAGAATGAAATCCGATGCTTTGTAACTGTAGTGCTGCTTTACCTCATGGTTGACCAACCGGTTCTCATCCACAATGTCCTGGTGGCATCGCCGCCATGAGAGAGAGAGAGAGAGATTCCATCCCATTCCATTCCAAATTTAGCACGCTATTATTCCTCCACGAGCACGCCTTTGAAAGTCAAATGAGAGAGAAGTAATCCGAGGGAAGCAGTCAGCAGCCCTCTCTCTCTCACTCACTCACTCGCTATACAAGGAGGTTAGCTCCAAGCATACATGCATGCATTCGTTTCTTCTTCCCCACCATCACCATCGCCATCAACATCACCAGCAGCAGGAAGCAAGAAGGAAGCCAATACTTGTTCCATATTCAAGGCTTCCTCAAGGCCGATCCAGCGCCCATGACGATGGCCATGACGATCCCCAGCCCCGCACCAAGGGAGGCCCCCACGGCGGCAGCGGTCAGCGCACCGCCGCTGCTGCTCTCCTGCAGCTCCCCGCCGGCCTCCCCACCGCCGGAGGCCTTCTGCCACGCCAGCTCCGCCGCCAACCTCTCCATTACCAGCTCCTGCAACCAACAACCGGCGGCACCGCCACCGCTCTCAATCCTTCATGCAAGCAGAAAAAGGAAAAAACTGGGAATTGGTGGTGGTGGCGCTGGTGGTGGCGGGTCTCCCATGCAATCAACAGGCAGCGGCACCGCCACCGCTCTCAGCCCTTCATAAAAACAGAGAAAAACCAAAAACTGGTAGTGGTGGCGGCGGTGGTGGCGGCGGTGGTGGCGGCGGCGGCGGCGGTGGTGGTGGTGGTGGTGGTGGGTCGTCTTTTATTCTCACCTCAAGGGCCGCCTCCTCACGGCTGAGGAGCACGCGGTGGACGAGCCTGCGCAGCGCCGGCACACCCTCGATGGGCATGACCGCCTTCTTCTTCTGGAATGGCATCCGCACGAAGGCGAGCCTCTGGGCGGGGCCGTCCTCCCCTGCCGTGTTCCCCACGGCGGCACGGCCAGTGCTGGGGACGATGTAGGGAGAGGAATTGGTGATCTCTGTCTGGTCGGGGCAGGCGCGGTAGGCCTCCATGGCGGCGCCGACGAGCAGCCCCTGCTGATGAGCGCTGACGGCGAATTTGTTGGTTATGGCGAGCACCCAGGGGACTCCTCTGGCCTCCGCCTCCTCCAGGAACGCCGCCAGCGCTGGCCGTCGCTCCGCCATGTTGCCGCTGCCAGGCCGGCGGTCCCTTGGGATCTTGTGCGCCAGGTTGTGCACCAGCACCACTAAGTCCGTCCTCCTCCTCCTCAGATCCCCCTCCCCCGCCTGCAACTCCTCCCTGAACCGCTCCGCCTCCGACTGTAAATCCTGCACAGCCACCCAGGATCGGAAATTCTAATACTCCAAGGTGGAGATGATGATGATGACGATGATAATGAAATTTTGCCTGCAAATTGATCCCCGCTGAATCAAGGTAGCACAAGCCACCAGCTATTGCTTCCTGCGGATGAACGCCACTCGGGGAAGACGGAAGACCCTCCTCCGGGCGGCCTTCGCCCACAATCGAATTGAACAAGGCCGTCTTGCCGGAGCCCTGCAGAGATCCAGAACTATGTTGATTGTGGATGCAGAAATCAATCGATTGGATCGATTTCTTCGGGAGAATTTCATTTAATTATATGGGTAGAGCACCTCGAGCCCGAGCAACCGCACTCGACGGGTTCGGACGTAGACTTCCTTGCAGACGGTGACGAAATCGCTGGTGCAGTATATGACGAGGTCGTTTAGAGGATGGGTGGATTGGACTCCGCTGTCAATGAGGGGCCTCCCAGTGTGGTCCTCATCTGCTGCACCGATGATACTCGCCGGCGCCGCCGCGGCAGGAGATGGGAGATTGGGAAACGACTCGTCGATACCGGGGTGCTTTAATGGCCGCTTAAGCGGCGGCCCGATCAAGACTCTGATCTTCTGCAAATCTTGTGCTGCGCTGTGGTTCAGGTAATTTGACGGCATCGGCGGCGGTGATTCCAACACGGTGGAGCACCTGGGCAAACGCGTCGCCAGGAGTATACAAAGATGATAGATAGATATGATGATATGTAAGTATGAATGGGAAAATGAAGAAGAAAAAATCATCTAATGATAGATAGTGATGCAATAAACAGTTCAGTTCAGCTCAGTTCAGCTCAGTTCAGCTCAGTTCAGTAACAAGAGAATATGAGCGGAAATGAAGACTTAGATCACCAGCCACATCGTATTTTGCTGTGAGAAGCAGATGTTGATTGATGCCTGGTTAGTTCATCCATCAGAAGTAAAGGGATCCTCTCCTCCATTCCATAGACACTGCCGCCAATCTATTTCATGGCTTACAGTTGAAACTTTAAAATTTTTAAAATGTATTTCAAGAACGTTGAACGGATGTTCAAGCTGCTCGGAGGCATGATCGTTTGAGATTTCTCTTCGATTTTGGCTACCATTTTTCAGTATGGAATATGATCTTACTGAATAACAAAATCAAAATGGATTTTCAGAGGGTGAGTTTTTCATGTGTCACATGATAATTAATAATAACGGTACTTCAGTTTACATGCTGCTTTCAGATTCCAGGTTTAAACTCAAAAATTATGAAACCCAGCAACAAAGATAAATATAATAAAGGAAAAATACAGAGGAAGAATTTTCTTAATTTTCTATAAGTGTGGTGTCCTGTTCTGATCACAGATAATGAGAACCTATGACATTAAAAAATAATGAGACTCATAAAGTTTTTTTTAAAAAAAAAAAAAACCCTTCTGGGGAAGGGGGTGGGTGGGAGATTGAGCATACCAGTTGCCATTGACTTGGGCTTGAACAAGAGAACACAGATGGAGCCCATAACCGGTGACATCAACTTTCAAAGGCTCCACATTCTTTTCACCAGGAATACCACGCCATCCAAGAGGAACAATAGAAGTTGCTGTTTGTATAACAGGAGACTCTACAACGTGGCCAAGTTCCACAGTACCAGCAGCAGAAAGACCAAGCCACTGTTGTAAGTGTGGAAACTGAGACAACTGTTCCCCTCCAAGAAAAGGTGTAGCGTTCGTTGACATGAATAGGTCATAAATTCTGCAACCCAAGAAATCAGGCATAAACCATGACAAACTTCTCATGTTCAGGGGGAAAATATGTTATGGAACTATTATATACAATTTATGCAGTAGAGTTAAGTGTAACGAAAACAGGGGTAAGCCTTGGCCGTATTCAGTTTCGAGGTCATAGATAGTACATTCATTAGAAAGAGAGAGAGAAAAAGAGAGAGAGAGAGAAGTAGATGACGATTTGCATAACAGAAAAAAGATGAATTCTACGCTTACGGAAAATGATATCAATATGCTCAGATACATACAAATGTATATTTGAAAGCAGAAGCGACGAATCAAGGTTCCAAACCACAAGCAATGTAATAATAATAAGTTGAAGATGATTGCTGAAAGTTTTAGATCTTCAGAGTAAGACTCACGCAAGTAACAGTGTTTTACAAGGTGAAAAGACAATTACAGATTCTAGAAACAAATTTATCATTACAAAAATACAGAAAGATGAAAGAACTCAAAAAAATAAATAATAATAATAATAATACAGCGGGTTATATCCACTATAGGCTTCGTCTATACCAAGTCTATGTCATATTCCTCGCGGCAGTTTTCCGATAGCTACTTCAAAAAGAGTAAGTAAAATTCTCCTTTCCCTTCCTTTACCCTATTATTCTCTTTCTACCTCCCATTATTTAAAATCTCATTTTTCTACCTTGCGTTGTCTATTCATGGTTACCTTGCCAACCAATGGAACAAAAAGGCACGTTTTCCACTCAGTAAAAAATGTTTATTCGGTCAGTTCTTTTCTATTTACAAGGCTGTTATTACACCAAGAAAGCTGAATAAACACAGAAAATAATCTCTAATTTAATCTGGCGAGAGAAAGCCATTTCTTTGTCTATATAAGCTTCAATAGTCTAAATGGGAGGATAAAAAATGGCCTTTTTCTCTTCTATTGATTGGTTTTCAGCAAAGCGGGGCCAGGCTAGTCCATATATGTTTTTACTTTGTGCGGGCCATTCTCCTCTTTCATCAGTTTAGACACCGATAGAGTAGGGATATATGCTATCCATACGCCAACAACATATATCAGAATGCGTTCAACCAACTCTCGAATCCAGATCAATGGATAAAAAACAAGTGAACCTTTATCCCTCGAGATTTTAACTTTCATGTTATGGAAGGATAAGAGAAGCATCCATATGCTCAGAGAAAACGAGAAACACAAGAAACTAAATGTGTATTATCGATCGAATCGAAGCAGCTCTCGTAAGAGTTACTAAATATGATTTCAGCATTCATAATCGAATTTATACACAAATGTGATAAAACTCACCTTTGGAAACGTGATCTATAAGATCGCATAGAGTGTGATTGGAATCGCTCCCTCAATTCTGAAATCACAGACCTCACCTGCAAATGCCTTTGCCATCACAAAGCAACCAACATGAGTGCCTATAATAATCTACAGATTCACTTTTGAGGAGTCCGAAGTTTGGATATACATGATCTCCTTAAACTACGTGGAATACCAACTTTTTAAAATGAATAACTGTGAAACTCGTACCGATGTCAATTTTGAATATTCTGAATCAGATAGGAAGTCCACCGATGAATTCCCCAAGAGATAAAGCTGTTAAGCATGATATACAGAAATTCAATCACATGAGAACACCCAAGCGTTAAAATAGTAAAACAGTTTGATAAAGCCACAACTCAATAGCAGGTCTCCTCCTGTGCTTGCACACTATGGAAGAAGGATATTAAATAAAAAATGCAGCAAGATGCAGAACAATGATAAAAAAAATCATTAGTAACAGGGAGGACCAAAAACTTCTCTCATGCAGAGTTGGAGTTGAATTCTAGATTGGCGAGCCATAAAAAACAAAACATCATCAGTTCACAAGTTTTAGGTGTGCTTCTAAATAAATTTCAATAAAAGAAGATGAAACTCTAATGATTTTGCAAAAAATGTACTTCCATGCAACGGAAGCCTCATCTTTTACTCTTTGTCAACCCAACCAAATCAAAGGCATCTAAAGCAACAAAAGAAAAATGAAGTGAAAGGGAGGAAGCGTGTTGACACAAATTCGGATCAGCCTAAAAATCAACTAGGTTTGATCTAGTCCAGATTGGAATTGGATCGATTAAAAACAGAAAAAAGTGGTATGCCTACAAAACTGATAGAAGATATCTAATCAAACAATAAAAGGATATAAACACACTAGAAGATGCAATGAAAATTTTAGAGAAATTTCAAGATTTATTAACCATCCTGAATTTAACTCCATAACCACAATTTTTCTCCCTTTGAGGGTGGGGAATGGTGACAGGCTACCAGCAAGCAATCCCTTGCCGCAGGAAAGAGCAACAGAAGACAGAAAGTTATGGTGGGTCATGGTTATCAACATCAGCAACAGTGAATTTTATCTTTTATTTCCTTCCATTCTTTTTCTCCGTCCCATCATTAGCCCCCTACAATGAGAGCATTTAGAAATTTTTGTACCCCTGCCCTCCATAAGAAGCCAATTGATCCCACAAGATGAAAAGGGCATTTTCAACCATCCGTGGTCTCTCTTCACCCTTCTCTCACATCTTGACCATCGTCTCCTGTATGCTAAAAAACATTGGAATCAGGTCTTCAGTCAAACCACTCGACTCTAAATCTGAAACTTTCAAATTAAAACCAATGCCTAGTTATTTTGTATGGGATATTGTAAAATGTCAGCCTGATTTTTTTCAGACTTAGTTCAAATAAAACAAATAAGGAAAAAGATAACAGATCTCGTTACCCAGGATGCCCTTGGAAGGAAATAAACCGATTTTTTTTCAAACCGGAATAAAAATGTATTTCTTACTTGATGTTAGTCGATCCATGAGATGCTTATCATCACACATTTTTTCATTGCTGGCCAAGACCATCACACTTCATAATATTTTATGCAGAAAATTTCAGTAAACGAAATCAGGCATACAGCTGAAGGAAAATTTTGAATATAATTGAGAGTTTGAAGTGAATGACCCGAAGGAGCAGTCACAGAAATCTCATCTTGTTTCAGTTCTTACTTGTAATGACTTGAGTCATTACATGTTCTTACATACTTCAGCTTTACTTTCTACAATCCTCCATTCTGCTGGATGCAGGAAATTAAAATGTGTTAGTTCAATCATAGAAAACAGGAACAATATGGGTCTTCAAATAATTGACCAATACTCAGGTTTCACGGGGACTTGTTCCCCGTGATTTCCTCAGGGTAACCCTGTGAAGAAGAAAATTATTTTTCTTCCTTTATTCCTGAACTTTTTTGGAGAAGTGGAGCCTAATTCTAGGGGACACACAGCCACCATCCCATATCTTTGTCATTCAGTCCAGGAGAACAATCCACAGATAGGCGCTAACACATGCTTAGCCCCTTTGTTTTTACCTCCAAACAAGATGACTAGTCACTACTTTTCTGTTCTTATATTCCAAAATAAATTAAAATAATCCATTTCCAAAAAAGTTCAGGCATAGAGTCAATGATCCATTTCCAAAAGAGAATAGTAATCCATGTTTTCATTGAAGATGGTAGCATTTCATACATGAAAATATAGCATGGTAAATCTAAATAACAAAATAAACCATGGCTGACAACCTCTGAATGAACAGTTGCTTCTGCAGCGTAGATGGCAAAAAAATAATAATGTCAGGACTTGCAATGCTTACCTTTCCAAATGGCACATATGACGGCAAATAAGGAACACTACGCCAAGCACTTCCAATCTCCAGAGAATTTCTATCCGCTGTGTGGCCATTCTTTTCTTCACTAACCATCTCTTTATCTACAGTAGGAATGGGAGAAAGAGATATTCCATCAATACCCTCTTGTATTTCAAGAGATGATGGCCCATTTTCTGCTTCCTCAACGGTTGATGCTAAGGCCAATTCTACATCTGACAGTTCTCCCCCAGATCGATATCTTCTCCCTTTAAATCTATCCAGTTGTTTCCATACACCTCGTAATGGAACAAGCTTGGAAAGCCTCCACAATGAAGTCTGAACAGGGCCTAACCCCATTACAAGCTGCTCCTTATTGCCCTCTTTATTTTCTGCTGTTGAAGGCCTCTTGGTACCTTCTTCACTCTTTAGTGAAGATGAACCCGAAACTCTTGCATCGACAGGGGATTGTGGAGGTTGCGCGTTGTAGTGATCAAAATAAGCAGGAGATAATATACGTGGGATCAGGTCCTCTGGAATGCAGTAGGATTTAAAGTACTGCTGCCATCCTTTATGGTGGACATAGCTATAATCAGAACACATACAAAACAACCATTACTTTTTATGGAATTTGAGAAAAGAATAACACCTTGGAAAAAATAGTCATGCGGAATCAGTGAATTAAATGGAAGATAGTAGATGCCATATAATATCTCAACAAAAACTTACTCTCTTAAAGCCGCATTCCCAACTGGAGGTTGGGAGAATGTAATACACTTAATTTGAACTTCCACTTGATCCTTGGATGAAGATGAAGCAATAACCCTTAAAATAGCAAGGGTAGCCAGTGCTGCTACCTTCACAAGGAAAAATTGAGGCATGAACGCTCCAGTTGTCTCACCAAGGGCAAAGTGCAACAAAAAAAAAGAAGAAAAAGTACGACACTTACAGCCCCACCAAGTGAATGTCCACATAAAACAAGTTTCCTTTTCTTTTTCTGTGCAAGCTTGTACAACTCTAATGCTGGTATTCCTTTAGCACGGGCCAAAAATCCCTAAAAATAATTGGGTAAAGGAAAACAATCCACACTATTATAAGCATCTTCAACAACGTACATTGGCAACTAATGAAGAAAACAGATTATAAATATTACAAAACGAAACAGCTCCTGCTATACAGTGGGAAAAATGAGATATCTTAAGGAGAATAACTTGAAAAACGAGAGATCTCAGTTAATTAGAAAAATACTAGAAACGAGAAAAAGTATTACTGATGGAGATAAACGGCAGACATGAGAATAGGAGTAATATCCCACATCATCCTAACGAGCAACAGTGTTTATTTTATTTTATTTGAGAGGAGACATGGTGCTTTTCTGGGTTATGACAGAGATTTCACTATGGTTCAACATGAGAAAAAATGCTAGCAACTAACATGTAGTAATCAGATCCTCTTATAGGACCAACAAAACCTAGGGTTTTCTGAGAGACATAAAAAAAATCCAGTTTTATCTTAATCATAGCTACCCCCCTAAGTCGTATCTTAGGGAACAATATTAAAAGAAGTCGAGTATAACCTTCACAGAGGGAAACGGCAAAAATTAAATATCCACTGATGTGCCTTTCTACCATCTTTCATTACTGGGTATTCTGTGCTTGTCTATCTCTACCATCTATCACTCTTTCACTTTCTATGCCTTCTTATTACGTAGTTTCCTTACATGTACTCTAACCGATGCCCAGTATGTATTTATCCACCATCAAAGCATGGGTTGTCATTCGCAACATTATGAAATATGCATGAGCAGATACTCTTAACCATCTATAAAAGACATAAGAAAACAAAATAAATGATGTCACAATCATAATTTCAGCCATATCCACGGATGTGGAGAGACAGTAAATATGAGTTAGCATCTGCACATGTACCTTGAAAGATAATCTCTAGAACGAAAAACTAGCATTTAATAATGAGAAGGTAAAGCATTGAAAAAAGTTTACAAAATAATTTGGGTACGACCAAAAAATGATAAAAAAGTATTCACCCGATGAGCGGCAGGCTTAGATTTCTTTTGCAAACCATTTGATTTTGGTAGAATTTGTTTGGTGAGCTTTTCTTCCATCTTGTTTTCACTATCCTCTATATTGTCAACAGTTTCCTCAGGAAATATGACCCCTTGAAGTATATTTGCATCGGCAATGACATCCCTAGGAAAATTATTAATAGAAAATCATAAATATTACGTAACTTTGTAACCCATATCATGGAGATGAGGAGAACAAGACCAGCTCCACAGGTTTCACTTACTTGTACTGCTTTGTTCCAATAAATGAGGCAAAAAGTGTATCGCCTGCTTCAGCCAAAAGATATCTGCAATGACAGAGGCAACAAACTGGATGAAATTGGCGGTGACAAAGAAGTATCAGTACAAGAATTGTGAAAACTGAAATGATTTTTCAAGAAAAGTCAACAAATTACAGACAATACCCAAAACGAGAATCTAAAATGTAATGCCAAACAATGAGTGGAGGGAAAGCAATAGCTAATACACAATGCCTCTTTGTTTTACCGGAAAGTGATAGACAATGGATCAGCATAAAGATGGAAATAACTGAGCGAATTGTATCTACTATAATCAAGATTATCTTAGAGGGCATCATATACATTCAGTAGTGAAGCAAACCAAAAAAAAATGAAAAAGCAAAACATCAGATCATAATGATTCTGTTGCCAATTTAAACTCAATAAGCACATCCCTATTAGAATTCATGAATAAAAACTCTATTAAAAATGAAGTTTCCCTTCAGAAAACTGTAACCATGAAGATTTTGCAGATCCTAATGGATAGAGATCATTAAAAAAAAAAAAAAGTCTGTCTTGCTGAGCCAATGGCTTTAATTGTGAATAAAAAGTAGTGAAGATGCTTCTCCTGTGCCAATCTTTCCAGTTTGAACGGGAAACCAATCAATAATCTCTTAGTTCGACATGAAATTCATCGGATGTTTAGTCACGGGATTATTTCTCACCTGTTAACTAAGAATCAGATTTGCTTGAATGCTCCAATCTTCAGCTAAACAGATACCAATACTGAAAAAGTTCTAAACACTCTAGTTTGTCTGAAATTTCCCTTTTCCTCAACCAATAGATGGCCCAAATCTAGCTGGTTAAGCAGAAACACAACATTTAGAAAATTGGAGACTTGCTCAACCCGTAATTTGAAATTTAGAGGACAGAATGTTCTTTATTCGAAAGCAAGCTCTATGCGGGAATTGAATTTTGCAAACTAGTTTCACATCGGGAAACAATGATCCTTCAGGCCTTAATGACGAAAAAGCTGTCAACTAAGAAAACAAGCTGCAAGAACGGGCCCAATAATTAAGATGGTGGAAGGAAAATGTATTCTTGTGTTGGATTATACTGGACCCAATCGATAATACTGTATCCACTTCCAACCAAAGGATATGATTGCAAATTGATTTTCTACAACCTAATTTGTTATATTGAAAACAGTCCATCCTTTTGAGGTTTCCAATTAAATGCAAACCTTCCAGCCTGTCACATCAATTTCCACTTACTGTGCAACGGCAACAATCAATGACATGAACGTTCTTCTCGAAGTAAGGCAGATCAAGTAGAATAAAAAAACCCCCGTTGATAATTGATCTCATTGACTAATCAACTCTTCTCCTTCTCAATAATGACCTAAAAAAATCGGAAGATATTTTGCCCTTCAATTAAAAATAAAACGAAAAATGATCTGAAAAATTTATACAAAATGTTTAAAAGGATTCATTTTTTTATCGAATCTTTGAAAATACTTCAAATAATTATGAGTGTAATGAATCACTTCAATAAAACATTTCTACCCACTTCATTTTATTATGGTAAGAACCTTGATTCAGAAGAGACTAGAATTTCATTTGAGAAGAATGGGAAACAGGGGATTGGGGAAATGGGGGTTAGAGTCGTGGAGAATGAACCCGTTCTACCACAACAGGTGGAGGATCTCCGGATACTTTGAGACTAAATGTTTCTCCCTGACTACTACATAACTGAGTTCCCATATTTATAACCCTCAGCCTTCCCCTTCGCACATTGATGCTTACTAACATACACACATCGGTTGGACTGGAAGAAGTTGGGAGCTTCTTCCGTCTTGAGTATGTCATGATGGGAGGCTTATCAGATTAACATCATTTGGTAAGAAAAAAAGCAGCAAGGATATCCGAAAATGTATAAAATCAGCTACCGGAAAACAAAAATTACCCTTAGTAGGGAAACAAACACAACAGATGATACATATTACCCTAAATATCTTCGGCTACCAGGGTGGAAGTACTGTACCCCTCCACTTAAAGGTTTAACCTTGAAAGCCATTTGTGACCCTTTAACAGTGCTACATCGTCATCTCTTTCATTACTATGTGTCATATTCTTTAAATGCTCACAGGTCAAAGTTTCCAAACATTCACAAGGAAGCAATGATGAAACGAAAAACAAAAACATCATGAAATACAAATATTTTCAAATCATCATGATGTTTAGATATGCGCGGGATAAGTAAGCACAACATCCAGGTGATCAAATCTTCGACACCTTGTGCTCCATGTTATGCTTCTTGACATAACTTTGGTTATTTTTCATCATTTGATAGCCAAAATTAACCTTATGTAATCCGCATTCAATACATCTCCATGTAATCATGGCAAAATATATTGAGAAGGAAAAACCTTTCTGCAGCCATGAAACACAAACCCAAGAAGATATACACAGACCTACCTGTGAGGCACATGATCTAGAGAAGGCTGTACACGCTCAAGGGAGACAACTTGCCCACCAAAGTCAGCTTTGAATTTGTTAATTACTCGAATCACCTCACTGGCAGGCCTCTACAGGTAAAACAACGAAGAGATCTTGAGAATACTCCATATTCCTAATAGTAAAAGTAGCTTATATAGCAAATAGTTTTTGCTATGGCACCGCAGTAGTATGTGTTTTAGGTAACTGAAACATACAAGAGCTGGAGAAATTTGATAAGACTGAGAGAAGATTGATGAAAAGGAAACGAGAGAAACATCGCTCTAAACATATCATCAGGATTACGTGATTAATTCCACAAAAAATTGCAGGAAGCACAAAACAAGCGATAGATACTTAAAACCAGTTCACTGTCTTTCTTTCTAATTAAAATATCACCATTTTTCTAACCAAAGGTTTTCAAGGTGACTAAGGCATTGATGGTCTGCTCCCTTTCATCTGGACTATAAGTCAAGGCACGTATGAGCAACCAACTCTCTGTGTTTAGCTTTCGCTGTTCCCTAGTCTCATTTCGGGGTTTGGTTGAGACAAATTTGCGGATGATCCAAGGCAACATACCTGAATCAGTTGTTGAGACAATGTCGGAAAATCATCATTAATCCACAGAGCATAATATCCATGATTTTGAGTATTAAGCTCATTTGAGCCTATACACCTTATGGGTAAGTTACCAATAGGTAACCCCATGATTGATTGGACTTACTCTTTGGCCGGACGAGGCGGAGGAAGTGGAGGAGGTAAGATAACAATAATATGCCGGACAGCGACTGATCCATGGACAAATGCGTAGAGTTGGGGATAAGAGAGTTCAAGGGAAGAGACTGACCTTGTAGACGCACTCGGATAGGACCATAGAGCAGATGACCTCCTGCAGATCGGCAATGGACTCGGCCTTGACGGCCCCGCAGAGGTCCTGGAGCTGCCTCCGCCGGAGTTCGAACTCCTCACGCAGCCGCTTCTCCTGCTCCTTCTTCCCAACGTCCCGCCACCACGGCGGCCACCTCCATCGCACGGGCACCTGCAGCGTCAGGGGCGGGGACCAAGTCAAGGCCCCCATTTTCGCCGTCTGCTCCCTGATCCACGCCTCCAACCTGCTGCGGAGAGACGCCATCTCCACCCTGCCGTCTGCCCCCCTCGATCGATCGATAGCAGGCGAGCGTGGGACGGGTAAGGAGGTAGATCAAAAGGTGTGAACTGGAGCGTCGATGGTCGCACAGCCACCCCCTGCGGAGAAGGGTGTGGAGGGGAGAGACGCAGGGAGGGAGGGGAATATGCCGCGATGCCAGATCCTCCGCCGATGCGCAGAGAGCGAGAGGGAGGAGTCAGGAGCTCCGGTACGGACAGGCCCAGGAGCCATTATAGTATCCGATGTGAGCCTCTGAAACTAAAAGCCCACTCGCAATTAATTACTCCACTCCACAAAAATGTCAGAAATAAAAGACCTCTCTCTCTCTCTCTCTCAATTTCTGAACTGATGAGGTGTAGAGAGGTACAGGTTATTCTGAATATAGTAATTTATTATTTTCAAATTAAATTACATGTAAACTATAGTTAGTTAGACTTGCATTCTCTCTCTCTCTCTCTCTACTCAGTAATGGGTTCTTGTAACACCCTTCTTCCTGGTGGGCGGCTAGGCTTTGCCAATCATTTAGAGCCGAGTAAAAGGAAATTATTGAGCACGAACAGGCCAAATTCCTGATTCCCATCAAGTCAGCACTGAATAGTTTCATGACTAATTTCGCTATATTTTCATTAGTATGGATATTTATTTAAGATGAGATTAATGAAAAAAGAATTCGAACCTTTGCTGCATGCTCTCTCGTTTCCTATAAAGGGGATATATTTCTGTTTATAAGGCCATGATGAGAAGAAAAACACTCCACTCACCTGTCCACCAAGTCAACCATGGAGGGTTGACTTCGGAGGTTGACTGTCTTCATTTGCCTCCACACCCATCCCCCTCTGGCACTCTCCTTTCTATAAAGAAGGAAAGTTTGACCCCTCACACCATGGGATGTGATACATGCATCACCTACCTACCCTTCTTCAGTGGTCAAAGCCAGATACATGCTCAGCGCTCAGGATATGTTCCCAAACATCAGATCGTTGACTTCGGCGATGCTAAGGTCAGATATCGGCTCGATGGGCTTCTCCACTCCATCTTCTGACGCAACCAATGCCGAGGGTTCTCTGGTGTGCTCATCTACCAGGCAGCGAAGAAAACCCACCAAATTCCTCGTCAGGGATCAAACGAGGGAAAATACATTAACCCACATGATAAAAATTAAAAAAATACTAAAAGAAACGATTAATCATCGTATTTATGGATCAAAAGATAGGGTAAGATGCCAACTTTTTTATTTTATTTTCTTTTCTTTTCCTCATTCTTTTTTGTCTGACTCATGCTTGATCCGGCAGAGTAACCTAAGCAACCTCTCACTATCAAGTCAACCGAGCACACTAAGCAGAGTAGCTACCAAGTGATTTTCAACCAGATTTAGGCTACCCATTTTGAAGCGAGATTATATTTAGCTCGCTGATGGAAAGAACAATAATTTGAGATCATTCCCATGAATCCTCAAATGGATTTTATCCCGAAGACTTTCTTAAATGAGGGTTTGATTAAATGGGCTCCACCCCGTTGACAATTAAATGGGCTTCATCTGATGAACATCTAAATGATCCATTGGATTCCTAAGTTAGGCTGATCTTGGTACCCATTTTTTTGTAAATCACGCCCACTAATTCATTATATTGAGAAAAAATGCAGCATTTGTCTCACGATGACACAATTTCAGGCTTAGAACTAATTGAGTCGCAAGCAGCTTTCTCTATTCTTGCTACGTGTTTGTTCCATAGATAACCTTTCATTCACTCCTCGCAGCACTCCTTCCATGCTCACGAAAGTCTAGATGTCAATGATATTCTACTTACTGAATGTGTGATCTGGGCTGTTTCATAGGGCCTCCCAGATATATACAGCCTCAGTAATTACTCTCTTTCAATGAAAAAAATCATAATAACAGGTAATAAAGCAACATCTCATTCGACAATGTTTAACCAAGATTATATATAAAATAAGATTAAATGAGATAACATAAGCAGAACATAATTGGACCCCTGGAGATAGCGGATTTGGACTGCTCAAGGATCCCAAAACATGGTCAATCAGCTGTGTCATAATTTCCATAAGCACTCAGTTCATCAAACAATTATAAAAAGAAGCATATGCACCAAGTTCGACCACTTAATCTTTTTCTATAATCATTCGTACCCTTCCATGGAGGTTTGAAAAAAACAAAATTATCTTCTTGAACCCACTGAAGATGACTGCTTGACACCAGGAGCAAAGTACGATACAGCTGATTCTAGATGATAATCAGGTGGACCAATTACTTCCTTTAGACAATAGGAAGTGTTTCAAAGCATGCTATCGTTTCTACGCAACATCTTCCAGAGATAAATTCTGCAAGCACATTATGGTTCTTAGGCTCCAATAACGTTCAGTTGCACATGAACATTAGATGGGCAAAGTAAGGTATCAGATATTTCATACATGTCTTGGACTTCCTTTTCGAGAGGATGAAGTCCATTTGATCTTTGACAAGATCCTTGGATATAACCATGGGGCAGCTAAACGTCAACGTTGAGGAGTGATCAGGATAACTAAGCCGACATGCCAGGGTCGGATGCTGACAGAATCTTGATAGAGAGAATTGGTGGATATCCATAAGGCGAGGTTCCTTCTTATCTTTGTTCTTAAAGAGGTACGAATGCCTCTTAAGCGGACGTCATTGTATATTCATGTTTTATTATAAGAAAAAAAAAGATCACCACTAACCATTTATCATCATTTGTGCTTTCATTGATATTCAAAGCATTTCTAAACATGACTAAAGTATTAAGTAATCTACTTGTTTTATGGGTACTCTAACCCTAGGATGCTACTATTCACTAAATATTCTATCTAAAGGTGAAACTCATCATTTCCTTTTCCACAAAACATTAGACCAAATAACACTTTGTAACAAATACTAAACCAATCATTAACTTGCGCAAATAAGCCATGTAGTTTCAAAAAGAAGAGAGGAGACTCGTGAATCATTTTCTGATACTTAGCTGACTTTTAAATAAAAAATCAGAGAGATTCTTGATTTCTTTTAATTAGTCAGAAAGATGCTGCAACTACTACTCCGGGTATTCCCAGAATTTTAGGAGTCATGGTTAATGTCTGGCCCTCGTAAGCAGCGTGTATTAATTTAGTATTTCACCAAAGTATCACTTCCTTTTCCTACTCTGGTTAGAAAAATAATCTGAACCATAAACCAGAAATTTATTAACTGTGCATCCCCCATCCTCTCTCTACTTGCATTCTCACACAATGTTTCTGAGATTTTATCTGCATGCTCTCATTTCGTTGCATGCTGTGCTCTGTATGACAATGCATCAATGTGATCACATGCTAACGAGCTTACCAAATAATGTAGCAAACGAAGTTGGAGGAGGAGTACTGGCGAAATTCAATCCAAGATAAAATGCCATGGCTAAGATGTTTGCCACTATAGCATAAGCAGGAACAGCCAATGCCCAGAACCTGATAGAACAATTGTCAGCATGAGAAACAGACGTGAAGCACAATTTCGAATACAAAACAATGATTTTTGCAGCGGAGAATGACAAGGAAAAAAGTATTCTCACGATATAATAAAATAGAAGTGAAGTATATCTTTTTTCTTTAGGATATTCTTAAAAACTGCCAGAGAAACCCAATAAACTTTATTTATTTAGGGGAAAAAACTGTGTTCAACAAAAAACATTAAAAGGTGCAACGCTTTAGCTTCGCTGTTTAAGTTCCTCTCGAATTACATTTCATATTTCACCACAACAGGGTAGTTCTAGCCTGGACATCAAAATCCTAGTCATAATTTGAAGTTATAGAGCCCCAGAATTTCGATGTCATTTATTTTTATTATTTTATGTGGTAATATCAGTAAGAAAATTATCTGATATAGAGTAAATATAGAAGGATGGAATTGTTTTCAACTCCTCTCAGGAAATGCGTCAGATTTTTAAATTAAAAAAAATGGTAAATGGGTATACTTCTCAACAATCAATTTATGAGTTCAGTCAGCTCCCTTGATGCTTTTACAAAGAAATTTAGACAAAAAAGCAGAAGATTTCACTACATTATCCTCTTTATCAAGGCACAAAGATTCGTAGTCGGCCGAAATGGAAATTTCAATTCCGTCTCACTTAGTCATGACCAAGATCTGAGGATCCCATCTTGGTAGGGTTCATGGCATGCCAAAATGAAAAAAACAATTCAGGGAAAAAAAATTCTATCTTTACAGATCGATACGTATGTAGATAAATACAAGTTGCCCACAATTTAATAATTTGTAGCTCTATTTAGCTCAATCAGACATGTACTCGACGTATATTAGAATTAACTCGTAAAAGAATGATCCAGAGCTCAGTGGGATGGCTTCTGGGCTGGTTAACACGAGACCGAGCATTACTCACAGGAGGAACAGATAAAGCTATCGAGTTACAGAGGATCCGATTGTCGATAATGAACCACTCTACCTCTGCCCATGGGTGTCAAACCACTGGCATCACTTCCTTTGGCGACTTAACTGATAGATGCGATGTCGAGTTGTGAATTTAACTACACCTCGAAGAAAAGAAAGAAAAATAATAGAACAAAGAAGCGCAGAAGACTCACTTGCTAGGATAGTAGGTGATCCCCAAAGCATGAAGCCACGGCTCGGGAGTGTAAGCCCACACCAGGAAAACGGCTGCATCGAGTTACATAATCCAAAGAAGATGTACCCAATTCAGACAAGATGATTCCCACCGCATCACATCAGAATCTGAACAATCCTTTGCTTCATCTTTATCAGTTCACCTGTGGCGATGACGGTGGAGATCGCACCTACGAAGCCGTAGACCTCGGAGGGCTTCGGACCGACCGGAGCGCCGGCGCCGGCGCCCTTCCTCTCCTGGTCCGGCAGAGGCCATGCCGCAGCCCTTCTCTCCCTCTTCAGCAGACTCAGCGTCCGCCTCGGGCTACTGACGGTGAAGGACGACGGAGAGTCTTCCATCTCCCTCCACGGGGGGAGCGGGAAACCGGGGAGGGAGATGGGGATGACGACGGCGACCGCAGCTGCAAATTCTGCTTCGGGGTGGAAGAATCGGGACACAGTGGCCTTCCGGGTCGATGTTTTAGTTCCATTTTATCTTCGATTTCAAGGACACATTTTTATCATTCAAGAGAGCTCTTCGTAAGCAGTTGAGAGTGATATACTATTTGAGGAAAAAAACTCATTCGAATGTTTTCCGATTTCATGGATGGCTAATTAAGCATTATAAATTTATATTTTATAAAAGAGAAAATTACCATCACTTTAAAATCCTGGACAATAATTAATTGCAAAAATAACATAATCCAACTATTTTTAGCCCGCTAAAGTAGTAAGGGCTTGAGATCTACTCCATTTGTCGCGAGATAAGCCATGAATACAATCATATATGATTTATATAAAAAAAAAATCACCTTTATGAAACTTGTAAATTGTTATCAAGAGGGTAACAGCAAAAGATGCCAATTTTCTCATTTTTTTCATGCATCCTCATACTCCGCTTCATTTTCCGATAGTTCCACAATTTATTTACACTCCGATGCTATGGATGATGAAACGATTAGGAGGAATGATCGTTCTCGGGGGGTGGGTTGATCCACGTTTAGTGGGCTGCAAGAGTGAGATGATGAGTGTGAAAGACAGTAAATATGATGGATCGTGTTGGATCATCTAATCGCTGCCCCTCTCGGGTTTGGATGGAAAGTAGAGCAAAAAGAGTGGCTTTTCTTCGATACTCGTTTTGTGGCTCAGAATCAGAAGAACCCTAGAATCAATCAGCTGGGTCAATTTAACGTCCCATTTTTCGTACGATGAAATCCGTGAAGAATCTGCCCATTTTGATGCGGATTTATTCTCTTTATTGTTTGTTTTTGCCGTAGAGTCTTCTTCTGGACAGGTGAAGGCAGTTGAGATGATTCCATGGAATAAACCAGAGGTACCGTGTGGGCACGGCGGCGGGGATGTAGGAGCCCATTTGAATGGGCGATGTTGGAGCTCTGGGGCCTGGATTTTCTCCGACAATTTAGGAAGGATTTTATGTGGCGGCTGGCTTCCGAGCAGCCAGCGGCAGGTGGTGCTTGCCTGGCAGACGAACCCGCCCAGGTCTCCCCTGGTGGAAAAGCAGGCCACCGAGGCCTTTTGGTGGGCATTCTAGTCATTGCCCATCTCGGCGTGGAAACCCTCTCTCCTTCTGCAATGCTTCCCCCGGCCCCTTCTAGGCTCAGTCGCTTCCCTCCATACGTTCTCCGAGCCGAGCGGGGAAGAGGAATCCGAAAGGGGGAGAGAGGAAGAACCAGCTACTGTTTTTCTTGTTCTTGTTCATCTTCCACTGGTGCTTCTCAGTCGAAGTCTGTGTTTAAGCCGATGGCGTTGCAGAATTCGCCGTGGGTCTTGCATTCGCCTTGCCCTTCCAAGTTGGGGCTTCTTCCCACGAGCTCGGCTTCTCGGATGCCGTGCCGGCCTGCTGTTGCAGCGCAGCTTGATTTGCTGCGAACAAGGGGGGCCAATAATCTCTGGGTAGCAGGGTTCCCTTCTTCCTCTTCTTCGTCGTCCAGGAGAGATCTGCTGCGTCTGGTTCCGCCGGTGAGATGCAGCGTGGATGTACTGGCGCCGACGGTGGGGACGGTAACAGAGGTGGATATTGATACTTTTTGGCCTCTTGTCAAAGGGGCGGGCGACAAGATCGTCGTGCTTGACATGTACACCCAGTGGTGAGTTACTCTCTCTCTCTCTCTCTCTCTCTCTCTCTCTCTCTCTGTGAAACACATTACTACGGGTAGTGGTAAATTTCTTCAAATCCCGGACATGTCTGGAAAGAGAAATGCAGAGTGGTTCTTGAGGAAGGAAAAAACGAGATGGAAAGCACATTTCTGTCCAAGTTCTCCCCCTCGGAAAATAGAGTTCGACTGGAAGATGAAGAACGATCGCAAATGTCTCTGTGAGTTTACATCAGAGACATGCCATCCAGTGTTGAAGCCCACCATCAGTTTTTCCTGGAGCAAGAGAGGACACAAGAATGTCATTCCGGTGGAGTGTTGACAGAAGAATGACAACGATGTTGTGCTCTGTCCTATGAGATCGGTGTAGACACAGACAGAGACATTGAATGAAGGGAGTTCTGTCCTATGACGATTTTTATGTAGCTCCTTTTACAATGCCGAATGATGCACAAAAGTGCTTCTTTCTGGTCTGTGGTATTGGGACCTTCGAATGAAGTTCTTACATGTCAGGGTGAGGGACACAGAGAGATGAGCGTACAAGGGTCCAGATTTTATGGTGGAAGAAAAATAGCAACGTAGATCCGAAGGTCCTTCTTCCACTATCATTAAAAATCCAATTTTTTTTAATCCAGCATTTCGCTGGTTTCGCTTTCCTATTGGTCCTGTTAGTCCTTCAGTGTTATGACTTTTGGTGGTCTAAGAATGGATTGCTGTATCGTTATTTATTATCTCACACTGGTACAAGTGCTTGGACTTAGATGATTGAAAGATGGTTCATATATTGTGATGTGTGAGGCTGTCTTATGTATCTTGTTAATTTACGTGATAAAGTTTTTTCTGAAGAATTTCCGGAGCTGGTGAGGAAAGGAATATGAGTATAGAAAAATATGCATTTCGAGCTAAATCATATATATCCCTCAGAAGGTCTATGCGCCATAGTCCTCAACCTCATCAAGGTAGCCAGTTCTTCAGAAGAATGTGATGATTTTCCTAACCAAGATAGCGTGGTCCACTTGGTGAAGTGCCTGTCAGAAACTAGCTTGAGTAATAAATGAAAAACTCTACAAGATTCTACTAGCTTTGGATGCCATATTCTGGCTAGATTTATTTTTCGCAAAATGCAGTTCTCAAAGAACTGGTGCACATCAAATTATGGAAAGAGAATGCATGTGGTGTTTAGTCTACGAGGTGATTTGTCCATTTCAACTAAGAGACAGAAAATTTTAGTGGGATAGGCTTAGGAGATTGTAGGAAAAGGACCTAAAACAGAATTACCCTTCAACAAAAACTCTATTAACTTGCTCCCCTCATCTTTGAAAGGTATCATAGCTCTCGTCAATCCTTACTGTGATCAATTTGATCTCGTCCTAGATATCCGTGGTTGAAATTTAGTGGTTAGCGACATTGTCTAATTATGCATTATTTTGGTTGATAAATTCCTCTGTATCCATAGGACTGTAGTAGAGTTGTCAAATTGTTGTCTGGGAAAGGGATACAAGTGACATGTGAGGTGTTTTCGCCATTCCATTCATGAGATTTAGTCTCATTCCCACGTATTCATTTCATGCAACCTTTTTGATATTTCCTCTTTGTCTTTTTTTTCTTTCTTTTTTCTTTTTTTCTGTGTTCTGCTTTTGGTCACAGTAATCATTTCTATTATCGAATATGCTTTGTTGTGCAGGAAGATATACTTGATAATCCACGAATAATGTGTACTGGTACTATAAGCCATTTCAACTAATGTAACGGTCTGCAATTGCTTTTCACATTCCTCAAATAAACAATACTTATGTTTAGGATTGGGAGATGAATGAAGTGGTATGTCACCTAATCAATTCAATAATGGTAAATTTTCCACTGCGGACTATTTGTTTACATCTAAGATGCTCATCTAGCCCATTACTTACTAAGGATAACTTCAGATTGTGAACCGTTCATTTCAAAATTTCTGTTTGTTTTTTATTCTGTGTTCAGGGCAAGTTATGAGTTGAGTGCTGGTACATTTTTGTATCTTAATCTGCTTTCTTTATTAAAGTTCATGCCAATGATAATAAAGTGTTTCTTTATGTCAAATCCTGTGAGTGATCCAATGAATGCTGTTCCAGATTCTCATCCATGGGTTCATTAGCGCTCCATGGATATGTGATGTTTTCTTGTTATCCAGTAAATTATTTTGATTCTTACTAAATATGGAGTGACAAAGAGATGATGTGCACCCATTGAACACTGAAAACTCAGTAAGGTGGAATTGTGAATAAGTTGTCATGGCCCCTAGCATGCTGACGGGTAGCTTTGGTTAGCACAGGGAAGGTATAATGAAGTTCGTTCAATAGATTTAATAGAATCTCGAACTAACGTTTGCTGCTGATGATGTGGTTAAAGATGAGGATATTCTAGCAGTGGACTTGTGTCACCAAAACTTCATGAAACAAGGATTCTTTGATTCGATTTTCTCAGAGATTTCTGGTTCTCTTATCATGCACTTTGTCTATGATAGCGTAGGATTTGTTAAAATGATTTTGCAAAGATTCTAGACTTTTTTCTCCATCAAATGCTCCCTCAAGGAGGTTGTACAATTGCTTGGTATTTCTGATCTACCTTTTATTTGCACTTATTCGCATGATACTTGAGTATAATAATCTTCTGAATAATTTCGCCGGTTATAGTTCCCTAATTACATCTCTTTCTAAAAGAAAAGGTGTGGGAGGAGTCTCTCCGACTTAGTCTAGAGAGGGGATGGACTGACCAGTCCCAGTTGACCTCTCCATCTTATTCAGAGAATATAGATGATGACTCTTCCATTCTGCTCTAACATTTGTGAATGCTTGGAATGGAAACAGACAGGAGCGTGAGCTGTGAGTGGGAGGAGAGCCATAGCCGGTAGCCATGTGAGGAAGGATAGGATAAATGGGCTGAGGAAGAAGGAAGACAGAGGAAAGCAGTCTCTCTCACATATAAATGCAGAGTGCGACAACGAATGCAGAGGCTGACTTAGCCCATGAACATACACAATGGATTGGATTGACCGGACCTACTAATGTGAAATACTTCAACAGTAAGCTTTGGTGGGTTAGAAGTTTGTCATTGAAGCTTTGCCATTCCTTATCAGTAGTTTTATGCGATATTGTCCTGCATAATATTGGACTTTTGTTTCCCGTCTCACTCTTTTAGTGGGAAACGTTGACCTTAGTTTCTACAATGACAATCGTGCTCTATTTAGTGATGTTCTCATGAAAAGTTTTGATCTTGTCAGAGAGTTTTTTATTACTTTGTAAAGTCAAAAGTTTTAATAAAGTCAAGTCTTAGGACTTTTCTTTTGCCTTTTTAATTTTCCATGGGAGCTGGCGTTTGGAATCAAAATATGTCATCTTATGGGATCCTTCTCATGTCTGCTTCCTTGAAGCAGCAGGGTTAGCCCCCTTTCCTCCCCCCCCCCCAAAAAAAAAATCCTCCCATGATCCATGTTAAATGATATTTCTTCAGATTTTCATCCGGTCTTCCTGTTAAGTTGAACTGGCCCTTGCAAGTGTAATGGGCACGTAGGCCTTAACTGGAGGGGTTCATCCATCAGCTGTAGATGTTTTCAGTCTATTATGGTTTTATTACTATGGGGAGATTTCTCAAATTTTTATATTTCAGGTATTCTTGTCGTAGTAGTGAGCAGTCAATATCATTCGTTTTCTTCGTCATATATATAATTCAGAATGTTCTCGTCCCCTTATTCTTGTTGACCTATCCCAGCAGCCAGCGGCTGGTACTGCTAGTAAAGCTGTTTCTACGTTTCATTGGGTGGCCTTAGCACACGGAATCCTCCTTAGCTACAACAACTATGCCTCTCTTGGACACCCATTTTCGACATGGAAAAACGTCGGACAGCACCGCGAGCTGCACCTTGAGAAATCTCAGCTGATCGCCTTCTGAGGAGAATCTTCTTGTAATGCTCTTCTGCAGGTGTGGCCCTTGCAAGATTATAGCCCCAAGGTTCAAAGAGCTGTCGGAGAAAAACCTCGATGTTGTTTTCCTCAAGCTCGACTGCAATGAAAAGAACAAGGTTTGTCCCAGGGTCTCTCTCTCTCTCTCTCTCTCTCTCTTTCTCATGCTTAATCTTTTGTACACTACAACATGGACTTGATTGAGCTTATTGGCAGCCTCTGGCCAAGGAACTGGGGATAAAGGCGGTCCCAACCTTCAAGATCTTCAAGGGAGGTGAGGTTGTCAAGGAGGTTCGGGGAGCCAAATTTGATGACCTGGTCCTCGCAATCGAGACGACAAAGCAGAGCTAACCTTGTCTGCCATTGATGTACATGTATTTCCACAGACTTTGTCTGATATATAATGGAACCCCTTGCGAATATTACATTCTATGCAGATTTCCTCAAGACCCTTCACACTTAGCTGTGCCAGCCTTCAAAGGTACCTGGGAGGTGAGGGAAGAAAGTGTGTGATAAGCTTCTGAGGAAAAGTAATTTCTCTCTTGACTTCTATTCTTGGGTTTTAGTCGGTTACCCTCCCAGTAGGGAGGGACCTGTTGGTATGATATCTCTATACAGAAGCATAAGCTGCTGAGGCTTGAGATTTGCATTCCTCTCATTGTTTACATAGTAGTAGTGATCCCAAGGGTTGTCTAAGTTAGGTGAGCATTCTTGTCCATGCTTATTTTGTGTTTTGGAGGACAGAATTTACCCTTTTCAATGAACCATAGGATAATTTAAGGAGCTTTTTGATGGATGGCGCATCAGGCTGGCCATGGCATATTATTGACAACCAATCTGCTTGTCTTAGTGAGATTATCACATAGACTGTGTATATGTAGAAGCATTGATGATATTTTAGTTTAGGGGCCCTATGCAACCTTGTGTTTTTTGACGGTTGATGAAGTTGAATGACTAATGGATGCACTAGTCACAATAAGTTTTAAAGGATTTTCCCATGATGGTTGAGTTTTATTAACATCTTCCTCATGTAATTATTGGGCGTATTATCATTTTGATTCTCAGTCTAATCAAACATCTTTGATTTTGTATTGAATAGTTACAAATGCATCCGCAAGGTCTGCAATGATAAAAGAGTTAACAAACCTTTAGCAAAGCCAAAAGTTGTGTTGGATGAGAGGGAGATGTGAGCATTGTTTGCACAGAATTTCAGAGCTTAATTTATGTCTTTGGACAAAAAATTAACTCTATATAATCATATATTTTTCTTAGAAATTGTATGTTTTAAAACTATTTTTGGACACTTTTCATTCCAATGATCTATGCGTTAACATAATTGGACACAAGTGATGATCCATGATTATGCTTAATTTATTGAGTTTTGGATGTTAAGACTATCAACACATTGAATTGCTCTATTCTTTTGATGGTCAATACTTGTCTAACATGAATTGTTTATATGATTCCAACACTTAATCAGGTGACTAGGGGTTGATACTTCTGAGGATGAATGAAGTATCTTAGAGTGCTCAAATTGTATACATCATTATTTATGTTGTTTACCATATGCATGTACATGTCATTTAGATGGCAAAAATCTTGACTACTCTTGGCAGGATTTTTCTTATAGGTCAAAACTAAATATGCGGGGGCAAAGTGGGTCGTAGTGAAGTGAGGTTGTTGAAGATAATAATGCTTTATGGTGGGCCTAGATATTATAAAAAGTAGGAGGGAATAGAAGGCTGTAATATAAAGAAGAGACGAGGGTTTGAGTAGTCACTAAATGTCCAACCAAGCCATCAATTTAGTCATCCATAGTAGGTCCATGGATGAGACCATGTGGGACTAATTTGGCGAAGGCCGCTCCATTTGTCAATCATGATTATGAGGTATATTAAAATCTTGTAGTTGGATAGAGAGAGAGAGAGAGAGAGAGAGAGAGAAAGAGAGATCAGCATTTGTGTGGTACCCTACGTATGAAATATCAAACTAAGACTAATACTTTAAGGAGTGGTACCTTGAACTAGAGGTGTTGAACTTTAAATTTTGTTCTTAGTTGTTCAAACTTAAGAGACATTTAAGTTGTATGTAGGGAGCCATTTTCTTTTTTTTCTTTTTTCTTTTACAAACATAAGCTGATATGCTTATAACGTGAACCTTTGTGGAACATGCTTTAATTATTGCCATGTCTAGTGACATTTTTTACTATATTATCAACTTTATTTGATATATAGGTGGACCTTTTTGTATTTATGAAAATTATTTTGTATAAATTAAAATTTAGCTTATGAAAATACTTGTCCTAATATTTTGTTCAATAATTTTAAAGTTAGCATTTATTTATAGGGATAAATTAATCATATGTAGCATTAAACTCAAAAGGTTGATTGTCATGATTATATAAACACAAATTTATTATAATTATTTTTTAGTTTGTTACATGAGTTTCAAGAAATGAAATGAAAAAATGATTTAGATGAAAACAAAGTTCCACCTGGTAATTATTGTGAAAGTAATTTCAGATGATTTAATCATTGAAATTGAGATTTATAAATTTTAAATAAATATTAATGAAGTAAAAAAATACATTTAAGTAAAAGTACTATTAATTTAAAGATTAAATAAGTTTAAGCAAGAAAATTAGAGTTTCAACATTTGCAATGGTGATCCATTGAAATTCTATATAATTGGAAGGTTTCTAAGGGGTGTTCACAACCTCAAAAACTCTCATTGAATGTATATAATGTGGGTACTCTTTTGAATTCTTATCCAAAGGGCAAAGAATGACATTAATGAAATGTCTTTTTGACGGTTATCACACGGCGGAGCAGAAGTTGACAAAAATGGTTCTCTGGTAGTTGTCACTTAGTCGAGTTGAGATTAAGGCTCAAATGCACAAATGTTCTACATGGGTTCCTTGAATCACTTGAACACAGCTCATGTTTTCCTCCAATTTGGGTCCACTCATTCAAATGCAACTTCCTTAGAGCCAATTGTAGAGTATAAGGCTAACTTTTTCTATGTCATGAAAATGAAGCTGTACCAATGACTCAGTCTATGCCTAAACATACATGTAAAAACTCCATATCACATAAAATAATCAAGTCTTCATTATGAAATACAATTGTACTATCAAAAAATTCCTTATTCTTCTTTCTATTTTCCTACTTGCCATGTTGGTTACATAGAATTTTATATTATTTTTTGACACAATTATATAAACTTTGTTAACTTTAAATTTCTTTTGTACCTACAATGCTTCCCTCTCTCAGATATATACCATTATTGATCCTCTGTGAGAAGTGATAAGTGTTAGAATTATAAGGTTAGGTGAAATACCAAGTGGGGGAGGGAAGTGGATTTGAGTTTTTGAGTTTTTGAGTTTTTGAGTTTTTTGAGATTTTTGCCTATATCAAATGAAAAAAAGCTTTGTTTCCAAAAAAATTCTACATAAACAACCTCTATATTTTTCTGAAGAGACTATGACATATCATTAGTGGACATGATAAAAAGTGCATTCATCAATATAACGTCTTACAAGCCTTTTTTTAAATTTAACTTCTTCTTTTTATCAGTAATATTTGAATTGGAGCTGTTACTTTCACCTTCTGTGTATGAGTTTTTGCTATACAAAATGCCTTTGAATTTATGTTTCAAGTTAAGAAATTTATATCTACTTACAATACATTGATGATTTTCCCTCTATCAAGAAGTTAATTCTTGATGTGGAATGGTTTTTTAATTGATTTCATCTTGAGCTAAGTGGACTATTGCCTCACTCACGCCATTTTTGGATAAAGTGATAATAATGACCTCATGAGAGAAGTTCAACCTATGAAGGAGCATATTGCTTACTATGTCCAGCCACTTGCTTGCTAGTTAAACCGACATATCACATAAATTAATGACATTCTACTTACAATTAATGACATTCCCAATAACAAAGGAGAATGTCATTAATTTAAGGACTAATCACTTGCTTACTAGTTAAACCGACATAGTATATGCTTTCTCTCTCAAACTGGATGGAAATTCTTGCTCATAGTTCGCTTTTTGACTTGGCCTAAGCTTATACGTAGCATGTGGATATTTCACATGAAGGCAGTAACATGATCCCATATGACCTTATTTGTACATCCTAATATATTAGTGGTCTTGGTATACCTATCCTTCATCTTTTTCATTAATATAGCAATAATATGTCTATTATTTTCTGTTTAGCCTGGTAATTCTATGACTTGACCCGTATTTTAAAACCGAAACGGACGAGTTAATCCTGGTTCCAAGAGCAGGACAAACGGACGGCCAAGATCCACAACTGGACGGTTACCACCGGAAACCTCTGGAGAGAGGTCTCGACGAGGACGACTCGATCAATGTGCCAATTTGATCTTCCCCAAGAACGACCAATGGGCAGAATTTACTCTTGAGGGAAGAAACAAAAGGGTACTGCGAGCTCGTATGTCAGCGGCTCTCTCGCCAGGTGTCATCTGCTCACGTTTGTGGTCGCATGCGAGCAATCCCATTCAAACAGGTATCCTCACGTCGGCTTCGGCTCTACCCGGGTATTTATGACCATTTCTTATCATCGCTGGTAATGGCCGATCAGGTACTTAGAATTATAGCAATTTTTTTTACTGGGTTTATATTACGTAACGTGTTTATCCGCTGGACGCGTTAAAAAATCTCATTTTTCAAAAGGGTATCGGATTTTGCCTCCCATGTGCTGTACTTTGACGTAAAGGCAAGCTTGTTTTGGTGGGAGGAAACGATGGAACCGCCTCACTTTCTCTCTCCCCATCTCTTGTCGTAAATATTAACTCATTGGCGTGAAAATCCTCTCTACTATCTTCAGAATCGTTTCTTATATCTTCATGCTCTTATATGGTTTCTGTTCGTTGCCTCGGACCCCCCCCCCATCCTTCAGAGAACAGAGTTGCATATAGAAACAGAACGGTTCGCTTGCCCCGCAGGCAAGGCGGTGAAGAACGGAGTTGCGACCAATATTTCTACATCTCTCGTACTGATCCTCAGAATTGTGACACAGAACTGAAAGGATGGCATCGGATCTGAATATAGATTGCCACGAGGAGCAGGAGATGCAGAAGCAGGCTTGTGAAGCGAAGAAGATGATGCTGGTGGAGGGGCAGGATGGAGTGGAAAGGCAAGAAGGCAAGCACGAGGGTGTCGGTTTATATCCTGGACAAGAGATAAACGGGGAAGACGAAGTGCAGAAAGGATCTCTGGGAGTTGCAGAGGATGAGGATGCCATGATGGCGGAGATCGAAACCGACCTCATCTTCTCCGACGACGCCTTTCCTTCTCTTCCCGATTTCCCATGTCTCTCCTCTCCGTCGAATGCCGCATGTCCGTCTTCTTCTTCTTCAAACTCGTCTTCCTCCTCCGCCTCTTCGGTACCTTGGGCCCTCGGTGGACAGGACCATCAACAGCATGCAGAGGGTCAAACGTCGTCCTCCGTCGTGGGCGATGTCCCGGTGACTCTTCCTTCCACGCCGTCCGATAGGAGACATCCACTGGACTCCCTGGCTTCGGACTGCAGCATGTACCAGTTTGCGGGCATGGATCTTCTCGGCTCAGCCGATGAATCGTGGGACCCCTTGTCTCTCTTTCCCGACGATGAGGAGACCAACAATATGGATGGAGACGAGTCCATCCTGCAACAAGGCATTCGCCGGACGCAGCAAGGGGAAGAGCTTATCCAACAGCAACACCACCGGGAGCTGCGGCTGTTAACCCTAGAGGAAGGGAACGGAGGTGACAAAGAAGCTGGGGGCTGCGCATCCCAAGAGTTGGCGATGGTGTTCCTGGAGTGGCTCCGAGACAATAAGGAGACCATCTCCCCTCAGGACCTTAGGAGCATCAAGCTCCGGCGCTCCACCATCGACTGCGCCGTCCGCAGCCTCGGAGGTGGCAAGGACGGCATGAAGAAGTTGCTCAAGCTTATCCTCACCTGGGTGCAGAACAACCATCTCCAGAAGAAAAGGCGCCCTTCAGCGGATCTCCTCACCGGAGAAGAAGAAGACCTCGAGATCACAAACCTTTACCAACAAACACAGGCGGCAACGATCCACACTCCTCTCCCTGATCTCATTCAGACCCCCGTCTCGGGTCCTCACGAGGGCCTTGTTCCAAACTCCTGCCAGAGTTTCCTTCCCGTCACCACTCCTGGCCCCGCTATCCAAGGGCCTTGTAGCCCTTGGGCGCCTCCCGGAGACCCCTGCGGCGGCGAAGTTCTATACTCGACATCTGCTTCGACCACACCCCCTTCCATTCAGTCCTTCTCGCCTCAGTCATCTTTCCACGCTGTGGAACCCATTTGCCCTTGGACGCAGGCGCTGCCTCAATTCCCCGTGTTCTCCACTTCTCCACATCCCGCACCATCGCTGTATACTTCCGGTGGCCTTCCTGGTCAGTACGCGGTGGGGCACTTGTTCCATCAGGGTCCCGGAGAGTCTCTCGTGAGGTTGGCCTCGTCTGCTACGAAGGAGGCTAGGAAGAAGAGGATGGCGAGGCAGAGGCGTTTCTCTTCCCTCCACCATAACCACAACCACCACCACCACCATCAACGTAATCAGCACCATCAGAGCACCCATGACCAGCACCAGCATCAGATTCATCTTCAGCAATGTGCTCCTGCTCTTCCTGGGGAAGGGCGTTGTTCACAAATGAACGCCCATGGAAGCTGGACCTTTCGGCCTTCTACCTCTCCTTCCTCCCAACAGGTGGTGGAGACTGGAGGAGCCACTGCCACGACCATGCCGCAACAGAGGCAACACGATTTCCCACCTGGCAGCACTGCAGACAGGCGACAGGTAGCTACCTCTCTCAATCGGCCGCTTTTCCACCTGTTCTATATCCACCGGCCTAATTTGGGAAAGCACAGCAAGATGCCTGTTTTCTGCTTAGCGTCTCTCTCTACCTCTCTTCAATGATCTTCGGCCATAAACTGACGTAAATCTGGTATCTACTGCCGGCGAACAACTTGGGATGGAAGTCGGAGAAGAATCTGAGGTTCCTCCTGCAGAAAGTTCTCAAGCAGAGCGATGTGGGGAGCCTTGGGAGGATCGTCCTGCCAAAGGTTCTTCTCTCGCCCTCACTTCGTCTGGGTTTTCCCTTCTCCTCTCCAGTAAGATTTTCCTCCTTTCAAATATGCTTATACCCATTTGGTTGCTGGATTAGAAGGAAGCCGAGACACACTTGCCGGAGTTAGAGACAAGGGATGGAATCTCCATCGTCATGGAAGATATCGTCACATCACGGTCATGGAACATGCGGTACAGGTGGGATCATTGTGTAAACTATGAGGCTGATACATATTATTTGAGTCAACCAAGTAGATCAGCTGATCTGATCCCAGTTCATTTCCTTTCTTAGATTTTGGCCTAACAACAAGAGCAGGATGTATCTACTTGAAAACACGGGTAGGAAACTATTCCATTCTCTCTTGCCCATGAAATGTTATTTTGGCGGACGGATATCTTTCTTCATACGTTTTAACGACCATCTTCAATTCACATGTGATTCTGATGGACGATTTCAGTTCAACTTCGTTTGGAAACCACTTGTATTCATCCCTCTGGTGCTTACAGGGGATTTTGTGCGATCCAATGGGCTACAAGAAGGAGACTTCATCGTGATCTACTCAGATATTAAATGCGGCAAATATGTACGTCTTCCTTCTTTTTTTTTTTATTTGCTTATTCATGCAGATTTTATTCCTAAAGTTGTAGTTACTAGTAGTACTTCAGCTGTTTTCTCGCCCCAAATGGAAATCCCACTTATCACACCTCTTGCTTTGCTTTGAAATGTTGTTGTTCCTTTCTAATGATTCTTATTTCTTGATGTAATCACGAGTATATAGATATTTTTCTTAATCATATTCCGTTATTCACCATTTCTTTTGCTTGGAAAACAAAATGTTGAGTCATCATGATCTATTGCGTTCAATATTATCTAATTGAGACCATTCTTCGATTTAGTATAATGCCAAAATTGGCCTGCAATGAACAAGTAAATAACTCCTCGTTTTCTTTTCTGAATATGCCATGTCCCTATCATAGTAAAAGAAAGTTGATATATTTGACACAAAACCAAGACAAAAGATACAAAAGGGGAACAGCTGAGAGGAATCTCTTCACGTGTGCCAAGGTATTTGACTTTGATCCAAGCGAAGGAAAACTTGTTACCTGGTAGATAATTTTCCAATTTTCATTTTGGTTCGAGTCAAATAATCGATTTTTTTAGTTTGATGACAAAGTCAATGTTTATCTTATTCGTTTACTTATGAGATAATTTGTTAGAAGAATCTTACATTAAAGCAGATTATATTGTTATGCTCGCATGGATAGTTGATTTCTGCTGAAATAGCCAAGTGCTTTTATAACTAAGAATAAACTTCGACTCATTACGCCGAAGTTGTTTTGAATAAGGGTCTGGGCCTAAATTCTTTTATGGCCTGATCTGCGGCTTTCATCCTTCAACTAAAATGGTTCCGATGTTTCTCTCTTAGTTAAATACCTAAAAATGACAGAGTAGATAATATCTTGCGCAAGCTTTTCTTCTGCCCAATTTCTAACACGGCGCACTTCAAACAGATGATCAGAGGCGTGAAGGTTAGACAATCGATAGACCCCAATGTGAGCGGAAACAACTCCCAGAAGCACAACCACCTGGGGAACAGTCTTAACGGAGGCACTGACACAAAGAATAACAAGGTCAAGAGCGATGGTGGCTGCACGAACAGCAGCAGAATCTACAGCAAAGTGTCAGAGAACAGAAACGAACATAGCGATGTCAAAGTATCAAGACAGTTCGATCCAACCACCTCTGGCCTTCACACAACGGAAGCATATACATATGATGCTGTAAGTGATGGTCGTCTGCCTACGCGTCAGTAGGGTTAGAAATATTCCACAGCATAGAAACACCTTCGCTGTATAGTTGCTAGTGTTATGTCAACCATAAGAAAGAAATATGTCGGGTTAAGAGAGCACACTAAGTACGATAAAGGTAATGTGCAGCTAGAGAGAGGAGAGATCAAACCGAAAAGTGTGTCCGTCATATGTTGATAACTAAACCCGTAAAGGAAGGCGTTCAAGGTGTACAGTAAGTGTCTGTCCGTCTCTTTCTAACATCTCGTATAGTAGCGAAAAGAAACATTGCCTATGCCGTCAATCAGCACATTATTAAACATCAGCTTTAATGCGTGTAACATCCACTAGATAGAAATAATTACTGGATTATTTTAATTCATCAATATATTCAAATCATAAAATAATTTGTCAACCATTTTAATACCAACACTTGACACAGTCAAAGGTTCGTCCAGGTGTACCAGATACATTACGGCGTAATTGCAGTGCACGGCATTTGAATTAGAGCCCCCCTAACTTTCTCGTCCGTTTGTGGCTATTAGTTCTTTCAAGTCTGCGAGCAACGTGTTTGACGTAGAGGCAGCAACATTGCTACGTGCCCCCTTCTGCTCTGCGGTGCTGCATGCCGGGTTTTGTCACCATTATCCTTTCCCTTGCGCGGCGCCGCCGCCGTCACTCATGGAACCCGAAATGCGTCGTAGGAGCTCCGCCGCCCCCCGCGGCCCTCTGCAACACCGCCGCCCGCTTTCTTCTGTCGCCGGCGAGTTGACGCCTCGCCACCATATCCCTCCGGCGATTGAGGACGACGGCGGCGGGGACACCTTTGCCCAGCTTGCCAGGCCAGCGAGCTGGTTCCTCGACCTCGTCGCCGCCATGGTCAACGTCGTTGCCGTAGCCATGGTTTCCCTCTCCTCTACGTTCTCCTCTCTCTTTGCCGGATCCGACGGCTCTGCAAGAGACCCTCCGCAGGGTAGTGGCCGCCCCCCGCTGCGGAGGCTCGCCTTCGGCATGCTGGGCACCGTCTACGTTTGCCTCCTCCTCGTCGCCATCTTCGTTCTGGCAGTGGGAATTGGCGTGGGACTGGTCTCGCTGTGGTTGGAGGAGCCCGTAATGCTGAGCCAACCCCTGCATTTTGACTACACCGATGCCCACCCAAGCGGGGTGGTATCTCTCTCTTACGCTCCTGCATCCGGCGCTGCCCCGAAGAAGAGGCCGATACCGTTGGGTCACACCTTCCGGGTGTCACTCGTTCTCGTGCTGCCGGAGTCGACTTTCAACCTTCGTCTTGGCGTGTTCCAGGTACGGCTTCCATTTTCCTCCCGACCCATATGAGGGTAGATTTTATCTTCTGCTTCACAAGCAAGGTGATAAAGATTGTGGTCATGGCGAGGTAACGCGACGAGCCTATAACAGAAGACAATAGGAGACATAGGTTTCGAGATCCGTCAGGTTAAAACCCCGGATATGGTGAGAGCGGACCAGACGCTTGATTCCCAAGCCGACTAAAACTCAAATCTTTTACGACTCAAGTCAGCTCTGTGACGCCACTACTTGACCGGATTGCAGAATCTAAGGAGATATTGACTTGAGTTCATTACGTGAACTAGGCCATCTATGTCGGGCCATAACACCATACGCATCACTCGGTACGCAAAAATCATATATCGGGGTTATGGTTAGCTGTACTAATGCTATTAATGGGCTTACGGATTCCCTTTACTGGCGGGAATCCTAATGTGGGTTTTTGTTGGATTGGTGACTAAACTATATAAACAGTTCGTGGCCCACCATTTAGGTCAAATGCAGCTGCCAAAGACGAGAGGAGAAACCGGACGAAAGTCTGCATATTGCATATTCTCCTTAAAATGTTTCAAGTGTTGTTCGTGAAGATCACGGTTGCTGCTGAATCATGCACGACAATAGAAAAAATGTCTATTCTTACTTGAACTTCGACATTTTTTTTCCTAGATGCGTAGATGGTTAAAAGAATACATGTTCTTAGAACTGTATGATAGTTAGGTTATTTTACTTGCAGTTTAATACATTAACATAGTACTCACATAGTTGGATATAAAAAAAAAATCTCAACTTTTCCCAGAAATAAATCGAATATTTTTATGATCATCAGGAATATGATACTACCAAAGGGCAGCCATGATGATGGACGTTTTCTCTGTAGTATGTGACGAGGGATGGCCTTCTACTTCCATCTTGTACGATATACAACATATTTTGACTGGTAGGAAATAACTTTTTGAGAAAGAAATTATGGGGACGTTTTAGGTAAACAAGAATTTCAAATTTATGAGAACATAAATACTCACAACTGGTTTGATTATTTAACAACTTCAACTAGGGAAATATTTTCCGTTAAGGTCGTAGTGGAAGCGACGAATGCTGATGTTTCTATTCCCTCGTATGATGGTTCCAAAGTCCACCTTCTTTATTAACAATTTTGTTTGCGCTGAGGGAGATTAATATCACAAGTACTACGATTTTTCTGATCATTAATTTCGATTGAAAAATTACAACACAGCTATGAGTGCAGGTGGCGAGCATCAACAGATGTGAGATAGTTACTTCAGTCTAATTTAATTTGATATTCTCACAACCTTGTGTGCGTTATGGAAAAAATTTCTATCATGTTGGAGCTATGATGTTAGGCTTTGATCGCGGCAGGTGATTAAACAGTCTCATCACTTGATAGAAGTAGAAAGCTTCTGTTGCGTCTACACTGATTAACATCACATTTAATCTTGTCAAGGTTGCTGCCGAGATTATCTCGCCCGATGGAGACGTGCTGGCAAGTTCCACCCAGCCGTGCATGCTTCGGTTTAGAAGCCTTCCTGTTCGCATAATGAGGACACTTCTGATGGGAATGCCGCACGTCTTGGGTATATCATGTGAAACACAGAAGATCATCTTGGGGATCGTGGAGTACAAGGAAAAGAATCCTAGAACAGAGGCAATCAAAGTCAGACTGAAACCGAGGTCCGGAACCTATGATATCCCTCAACTGTACTCATCGGAGATCCTTCTCAACTCTCGACTACCATGGGGAAAAAATCTAGCCTACAACTGGAAGTGGACATTCTATGTTTGGGTTTCACTGTACGTGTACATCATCCTCCTCACTGCTCTTCTTTGCTGTTGTAAGCCTTTCATTTTTCCAAGGCGGCTGAGCGACCAGGGCAGCGCACCGATTGTAGCGGAAAAAGATCTAAGGAGCTACAGAGAAGATGGGGAGTTGTCCGATGAGTCATCTGCTGATGTGAAGAGAAGAGCTGATAGACTCCGTCGCAAGGGGAAGGTCCCTATCATGCCCAGGCGTTCACCAATCCCTCCGGAGTGTTCATCATCTAACGTTGGAGGATGCGAGACGTTCGAGGTTATGGAGGATGACGATCCTGGGGAGAGTTCAGAGTCTTCAGTCGGCCCCCGCGGTTGAGGATTCTGTTTCTTCCAGTCTTCCTCGCTGATACATTATGATAAAATCTCACGATGAAGTTGTGACGTCTTGTTCTACGAGCTCTACAGCATAGGATGTAATATTTTGCCCCTTTTCAGTGAGTTTTTTTCTTTTGCCGATAACAATTTACCTTGGGTTGTAGCATGTGGCGCAAATAATGGATTCTAACCAGAAGAACATCTTTTAGACTTCCTTTCTCTGAAGAGAAGACGTATGGTGACACTTCCATCCAAAGGGAAAACGAGCACAATACAGTGGTACATGGGTAAGGTGCTTGCAGAAGCATGCTAATGGTTGAGTGGGGAAACATTTTCTAAATATGATTAAAGAAAAACCTTCGCAATATTGACATGTTTTCTAAATATGCCGTATAGGATTAAAGTCTGATCTTACCCTTGATTCCTATGTGACCTCTATAAATGTAAAGGACAGTCAAATAATAGTATGTATCACGTTTTATGTAGGCATATGAAACTTTGAAGGGGGAGCATTAATTCAGAAAGAGGAACGATTTTTTATACACCCTTTTATCTGACAACTCATGTTCTTGGTTAACCTTTTATCTAAGAGATTTGAGGCGACACTTTTAGTAGTCTGCTTCGTTTTACTAGCGTTTGAGCTCAATACAAGATTTAGATTACTATTCTGGGATGGTGGACAAATTACGACTTCAAAAGATCTTTGAGCAAGATCAAGGGAAGTCAACCATTGGTTGAGCAGTTATTGAGTTTGGTTAGTCTCGGCAATGGTGTGCAAGAATCTGAATTCTGATTTGCTGTCGGTCAATGCTGGTCGCTAGGTTGGGCTAGAGTTCAGAAAGGAAGAAATTCATTGTAAATGCTTGTTATAATACATTTTGTAATTGATAACTGGCATGGAGGTCAATCAATCACAAGATGGGGGCTGTATGGCGGGGCTTGAAGGCAGCTTTCATCCTATCGTCATTGACTCGCAGAAGATGGTGCTATTCCCCAAAAGAAGCCCCAGCCAATTATACGCTCTGATCACGGTGGAGGAATGCCATGGCCGTCTCGGCGAGCGAAACAACGCTGGCGGCGTGCCGGTTTACCCCGACGCTGCCGGAGAAGACTCGGAAGCTCTCGAGCTCCGAAGTCGTCTCCACCACGCGCTGCAGCTGGCTCATCATCCCGTAGCGCTCGAACCGGAGAATCGTCTCTGGGCTTGACCTCATCATCTGGATCGCTAACTCGATAGCGAACCTCCGCATTCTTGGGACGTTGACTGACGGCCGTTCGTACCTCTCCAGTGTAGAGACGAGCTTCTCGGCCAGCTTGTCCTTCGTGACGGCGGCCATTCGGAATCCCCTCGCCAGTTCTTCTGTACTGGTGAATCTGAGGATCTGGGTGGCGAGGCCAATCGACACCTCCAGCAGCTTCTCCTCATCAGCCATTGCTGCTGCGTTTAGTACCTGCAAGAGCGATAGGCCAATGATCCTCCAGCTAGCTAGCTGCTTCTGTAAACTCACGGTGGTAATAATATCCGATAAAGAAGTAGTATCCGCTTCAATAACGAATAATACTCACGGTGGGAATGGCGGCGGCGGAGACTCCGTAGAGTTGATTGTAGGAGGTGGCATCGCCGTACGCGCACAAGTTTCTCATAATCCTCGATGAGTTGACTTGCAGTACGGGGTCCTTCAGCGCGGCGACCAGAGGGTCAACCACGCTTAGCTTCAGCATCCGCTGGCAATTTTTAGGACTGTCCAGCGCCAGCATTGCCAGGGCCTCTCCCGCCTCCGTCTCCCGGTTGAAGAAGATGCGGAACAACTGCTGTATCACCCCACCGGTGCCTCCGATTCTCTCCCTCGCCTCCTCGTCCATCGCCAAGCTTGTCAATATGTCAATACCCAGATTCTGCAGCACCTTGTTGTTCTCTCCGTACTGCAGTATCTCCCGGATGTTGCTGATGGAGAAGACATTCTCGGATATTTCCCTCCGGAGCTGCTCCCCCGTCGGACCCGTTGCCCTCGCCAACCTCTTCACCAGCTGGAGAGACCTCCTGAAGGCCGTGACCTGGGCATCCGTCAAATAGCCATTTCTCAGCATCTTCTCGCCGTCGCCAGTGAAGTCGATGATCTTCGACAGCAGGCCACGGGTGTTCCCGATCTTACCGCAGTTGCCGTGGTCTCGGGTGACCTTCTTCAATATCAGCAGGCCCAGCAAATTCAGCGCAGAGAAATAATCGTCTGTTAACTCCTCGACGCATGAAAATTGACTGGTGTGAAGAAGGGACGCGATAGACTCCATGGCACCGGGAATCCCAGCGAGGCGGAGAGCCTTCTGGTTCTTCCCTGCGAGCTTGGAGACGATTTCTGCTGCCGAAAGACGGATCTTGGCTTCCGCTGGGTTCTTCCAGTTGAGCATCTCCAGCAATCGCTGGATCACCCCCTCCGAGTTGCCCACCTTTCGAAGAGTCTCTCCCGCGAACTTTTCACTCTTTGCAAACGTCTTGATTATCTGGGCGCCCATGAGCTGCTCGTTGCCGGAGTCGGAAACCAGGAGCTCCTCGGCGAAGGAGACGAGGTCCATCTTCAGCCCGTCGAAGATGCTGCCATTGATGCACATCGAGTAGGCATCGTAGAAGAAGCGGCGTACGTAGAGGCTTCCCGCGGGGCCGAAGCCGCATTCCTTGCTTACCCGCTCGAGGAGCTTGCAGAAGGATATCTTCCATTCCCAGTAGGCCTTCTCTGCGAGGAAGAGCGCCGCCTCTGCAAGAGCCGTCCCGTAGAACAAGAAAAGCGCCGCCTTGCGGTTGCGCTTATCAGTGTCGCACTTCTCGATCTCGCCATAGTCCTGACTGATGAGCCTCTCCAACGACAGAGTGACGCAGGCCATCGCCGAAGCCAGCTGCAACCAGTAGAGAGCCCTGCTGATGTTGCTCGACAGGAAGAACCAGCGGGCGTAGGGCAGCAGCGGCACTTCGCCGGACTCCCATGTCCGCCGCCGCCCCGAAGAGGCCACAACAGAGCGCGCGTCACTTAGGGCTGACGATGGGTTCATCCGACGGAGGAAGGCGAAGGAAGGAGAGCGAAGGAGGCGGAAACTGTTGCGGCGGAGCTCGGCGAAAGACCAGGTGCTCTGATGCTGCCACTCCAGCTCGTGGCTCCGGCTAAAGATGCGGGCGCTCTCGACGAGCAGGATGACGGTGACGACCCAGAAATCGGTGTTGCTGAGGGTGATGGCGAAGCCACCGAGGAGAACGACGGTCGCCCAGACAAATCCCAGAGCACCGAGTCTGCTGGCGACCTTCTCGAGGATGGCGAGGCGAAGGGCGAAGAGGGTGAGCTTCTTCTCCGGGGCTTGAAAGAAAGAGGAAGAGCCTCCATCTCTGCCGCTGCCGCCGGCGATGATCGAATCGTCCTGCTCCTCCCGCTGTGGCTCGAACGCAGTGGAGCTTCTGCTCCACTTCTGGCGGAGCCTCTGCTGAACCTCTTCGCCGATAGCTCCAACCACGGGCTCCGGCATTTGGAGCTTCAGGCTCCCCTCTCCGTCTTCAACAATGGCGTTTCCGTTCTGGTTCCGCATCAGTCCGCGGCAGACGTTCAGGTGGTGGCGACGGGGAAATGCACCGCTGATATATGTCCGACGAGGAGGATAATGGATTGCGTAGCAGGCTCCTGGAAAGAAGACTGGCGTCTGCAAACCGGAAACTGATGAGTGTGAGGAAGAAACCTGAAAGAGCTGACGTAAACTTGTGGTCAACTTTGCTTCAAACTTGGTTTCAAGAGCTCGGTACTGAGGTACGGAAATGATGTTTCATGGAGGTAGTGAGTCACAGTGACCGCAAATTCTGTGGGTCAATCACACGTTTGACCAAGATCAAACATCAACTAAATATGTTCAGTCATAGTCACATCAACTAAATATTCGTGAAAGTTATCTACCGTCTCGATATTACCCATCCTCGCGGAGGACGCCGAGTCGATCTCTGCTACCAAGGCAGATCATCAGTTGGCCTAAAGATAACTACGATGTTGCATCAGTTGGTCTAACTCATCGTTCTTCCATACCGCAGAGACAGAGAGAGACAGAGAGAGAGAGATTGAATTGACCGAGGAGATAGCCATTAAAAGAGATCTCTTGTCTTCACCGGCACGCTCTGATGCAACGCTAAATTCTTGTCTTTCAGCAAGTTTGCCGACCCCCTGCCATATACACCACCGACTGATGGCGTGTACGCAGAAATACAGCGAACAGCTCTTCGCCTCGCTTTCAAGGTATATGAAGCTGCTTACTGGCGGGCCAAGGTGGAATTGCTTCTCTCTCTCTCTCTCTCTCTTCCTCTCTCTTTCTCTCTCTCTCTCTCTCTCTCTCTTCCTCTCTCTTTCTCTCTCTCCCTCTCTCTCTCTCTCTATCTCTCTCTCTCTCCCTATGTATCTATGTATCTATCTATCTCTATCTATCCAACTATCTTATTTCTGAGTTGGGCTACTGACACGTTTCCTCTTTGACGTGAACGTCAAAACACCGAGTCCGATAAGTGACGAAGGTTCGGATATTCACCGGAACACGCATATTTCTCGTCCATTGCGATATTCGCAGGCTCATTCCAAGTAGACGATCTTTGACTTTCGATATATCTTTGAAACTGGTTCGAGCTTCCATTCAAGTGACAAGGGCATCGCCTGGAGCTTTGACCAGCGTGGATGAGTAAGCAAGTCAAAACAGCCCTCGATTCATGGTTCGGCTACAGAGCTTCCCAGGATAATTTCTCTCTCTCTCTCTCTCTCTCTATCTCCGCCTCTCCCTCCCTCTCTCTCCCTCCCTATCCCTCGTTATCCCACTCTATCTCTATCTCTTTCTTTCTCTTTCACCTCATCCTCCTATGTGTGTGTTATGCAACGGATGGAGGTAGAATAAAGTCCTTTAGGATAATTACAGGCCTCAAAAATAAGCATTATCAGATTATTTTTTCACCCAGAAATATATCAAGAGGTATTTTTTTCTTTTTTTTGCATGCGAAATTTATGGGCCCATTTTTGTGGTTAGTACCAGAACGGGAAATTAATCAATTAATGCCCGTTGGACCGGTTCTCGGAGAGATGAAGGGACCCGTTGATTTTGGAAAGTGGAGACACGAATCAGACGGTAGAGAGAGAGTGTCCTCAGGGGGAGATGATACGTCAGCATCTGTGTGTGGTCGAAGGGCGAGCGCGGGATCCGGGAGACCCTTTAAATCCTGGTGTTCAGTTTGCCCAACGTCAGAGATTCTCCCGGGCAACGGCAACACCGTTCCTCTGCGCCTCTCTCTCTCTCTCTCCTCTCTCCTCTCTCGTCTCTCTGTCTCTCACTCTCTCCTCTCTCCTCTCTCTCTCCTCTCTCTCTCTCTCTCTCCCCTTCTCTTTCTCTCTCTCTCTCTCTCTCTCTCTCCTCTTTCTCTCTTTCTATCTCTCACTCTCTCTCTCTTTCCTTCTCTCTCTCTCTCTCTCTCTCTCTCTCTCTCTCTCTCTCCCCTTCATCCTCCTCCGCTGTGCAGCTACCATGTGCAAGAGTAGTCTTGCCACAGGGCTCTTCTATATGACAAGTTTTTCAGGTGTCTGATCGGAGATGAGCCTGAGTTTTCCCTGGCGCATAGATTTTATCTACACATTTCCCGTCGCGGTGGAATCCGAAATTCCCGTCTTCTTCTAGTTTTTTTACCGAGTTGATGCTAATGAGATGGTGTCTGGGGAGAACAACGTTCGGGGCCTCGGCCTGGCGGTGCTGTCGAGTGCTTTCATTGGATCGAGCTTCATCATCAAGAAGAAGGGGCTCAAAAAGGCGGGAGCTTGTGGTGTTAGTGCAGGTTCTTTCTCATTTCCCTGAATGTTTCTCTTTATTTGATCTATTTCTCTACGTGATCGGCATTTACTATGTTGATCTATGCACGGAATGTAACCACTTACGGCAGCATGGCACCTTTCGACGCTTCAGCCTGATGCCACCGTTCTATTTCAGCTGCTGGGGGACACTCTTACTTACATGAACCTTTGTGGTGGCTTGGAATGATCACCAGTAAGTATCTCCTACATTTCTCAGTGCAGTGTCTGCTTAGTTGTACGCTTGAAAATGATTAGAGGTAAATTAACTAATCTGTGGGCATCCAGAATCTGATCACTTGGGATTTGGATAAGCACGTTCTTGACATAATTTTAGGTCCTCGGGGGAATAAATTCCACAGGGCTAGTTCTGATATCATGTTCTTTTGTTTGATTTTAGTACTTTTCTCGGTCACAGGTTTGCAGCCTGGAGGTTAATCGAGTCAAGGCATGCAAACTAGTTGCTCATCGGTCTACAGTCGTGTGCATTAGTAAAAACTAAAAAAAAAAAAAAAGAAACTGGAATTTATGTCATGGATCAAAATTGATTCGGATATACGAGCATAAACAGGTTTATTATAAGCAGATGCTACGACCTGGTTTCTGACCAGGTTTCAAACCGATTTGCCTTTCGGAAAAGATATTCTGGTAAAGAAATATCGGTTCCTAGAAAATTCCAGGCTGTTTCTGCTTTCTGGGTCCATGCTTTTGTAACGTTGATTTTTCTGGCTTTTTAACGGGCTGGCTAAATGGAAGAACACATCTAGGAATGCAGGTAGCAGTACTGTTTTAGGAACTTTGCAGTACTCCTCCTACCCTTCACTTGTTACTTTAGAAAAGCCCTTAGATCTGTGATAATAAGCTAGAAAATCAAGGGTGTTCTTATCGTATGAGCCTCTTAATGGTCTTTCTCCTTTATTGTCAAAGTTCAGGGCATTTTAGAATTTTCAAGATCTCTGAATGAATACTTAGTTACATGAGCCAATTACCGGTACAATGACTTCACGGGTCCGTTTATTAAAACAGTAAATTACCTTTTTGAGACTTAGCGTTTAACACGTCTTTGGCCACTGCAACCACTGAGGATGATGTGCTGAGACATTGAGGAGAGCTTGGGCTTTGCTTCTGTGTGAACTTTAAGGGATTTTTCTCATCACTTCTTCTTTCAAAACCTTGCTTGTGCTAGAGTTGCTGTGCCATTTTTGAGGCAATATGTATTTATAATTTATTTTTCCATTTTCAAGATCACTTTTTTATCAATACTTTGAAGGGGATTTTTTTAAAAAAATTAAATTTTTTTTTTAATTGGAATCATAAAATAAAATGGAATGAAAATTACACTTCTGGTCACCTGATTCGCTACTGTCATCTCCATTGCATGAAATTTTTCACGTTCTTTCTTCAAGTATTTTCCTCCCTTGAGGTACTGATGGGAATGGTTGGACTTCATATGAGAATGCACTGCAGTTTTTATTTTTCGTCAAACTTGTAATCTTATCCATCATGTTTTTCAAAAATAAAGGTAACCTAGATGAGGAAATTTAGATCATCATACATCGGTATATACTATGAGTGATAATTTTTTAAAAGTTAAAACGATCAACGAAGTTATAATTATAACCAGGTTTAGCTTCCCAATGCCCTAGTTTATTGGCATCTTCCTTTTTTTACACGTCTTATAGTCTGAAGACAGATTGTTTGAAATCTTTAATAATACGATTTCATTGATTTTTAAAAAAAGGAACTCGTAAACTGAGATTTTAAACCATTGTATCTCTTGACAGTTTATTTTTGTCACAATATAGTAATAAAATAATATTTTTTTCTTATGAACGTGTCAAATATTTTTAAGAAATATTCTTTTCCCACTTGCTGAATTACATTGTTTCCTATCATCTTGTTCTATATGTTGTACTTGAAAATATTCCGCTTTGTTGCGAATACAATCTTCAACTGTAGAATGTATCTCAGTTGAATTATTCTGAAAGGGAAATAGAAATACACTACAGAAACGGAAACCATTTAATCTCCTAACTTACTTGAAAAACAGATATGATCAATGAGATGAATTATAATATAGAACAGGCACTCACTTGCCAGGGTGGACAGCTTTAGACATGAATTTATTGCGTACTTCAAAGTAGAAACCGAGATTAACCCGTCTTCAGATGAAGCTCCGGCCTAATTCTATTTGATTTGATTTTTTGAGATCACATTTTCAACCCAGCAGGGGGCTTACATTAATAGGCATGCACTAACGCTCATCAAGCTAATCTCAAGTCGACCTGTCCTCAAAACGAACAGAAGACCAAACTTCAATGTTAGAACTCAAACGATGGTTATTAACCATTTTTCTTTTCGCCTATTTGTAATAAATGTATGATAATTTAATAATTTATTTATTTTTATTGTGGGAGTTTGGACCAAAGAATCATAATGATCTGCACAATGTGGTTTCAAATTGGAGACCTTGATAATGATCTTAACTGACACTCAGAGGGCTTCATGCTTCTAAATATGTTTTATACGGTTCCCAATCCCACAGTTAGTTCTGCATACGTGACGATGATGGACTTGACTCAATATATGTTTTGAAACCTGGCGTGTATGATGTAGTTGATCATTAACCAAACTCTGAACTGTTGCATTCCGCATCCGGCAACCGATAAGGCACATGAGGTGTTGTATTCCATACTTAAAGAGAAAATAATGAGTTCAATGTAAATTCTTGGTGGTGATATCTATGCTAATAAAATATGACACAAGATTTGACGAATTTTGATGGAAGAAAGCTTACCCTTGAGTTTAAGTGGTTATGAAGAAAACTATAGGAGCGCCCATTTTAAATTTCCTTCGTAGATCTATCACTTATTAGAAAACTCAGCCCTTATGAATGAGATTGATAACCCATCAATGTGACCGTGAATCACATTGGTGACGCTATTGAGATTCCTCTCCTAGTTTATCCTCTAGTCTTTTTAATAAATCACCAGATATTGGTGATAAGATTTTCCATAGATTTCTGGGTCACATTCTATTAATTCAGGGATTCACATAAGATTGCAACTCGTATCATAACATAGTCATGTACATTTATAGAGAAACTTTCCCTAGATGCAGCTGTAAAAAAATGTGAATTTTTCTGCCGTTATGAAAATTCTAGGAATATACGCTTCCCTCTTCCTGCACCTAGAGATAAGAACGTAATTTTCTTGGATGCTGTATGCTTGTCTTATCGTTTCCACAGTGTACATACATAATCTTATCTACACGTATTTGAGGGGTTCATTTATTCTCAATTTCTGAATATCACCTTCCTAGTCTTCGTTTACTATTTACTGGCCTATACGTGATAGATTATTTTTTTAATTCAAGAATCAGGTTTTAGGGAGAGCCTCATATGTAGGTATTTCTACTTGTGTCTGCATAATTTATGATGTATCTATTCATATATCTAAGCCCCCTTTGTTCTGGCGCATGACCACTTGTGAAAATATTGCCTGATTTTCATAGCATACATCATCGTGTTGTAGCAGTGAATCCTTCATGCAGTCCACAGGGCCATCATTTTACTATGTTTCATTCATTTCTGCCTATTGTTCCATAGCATACACCATTGTATGTAGCTTTTGGTGTTTGAACCAGATATAAGCTATGCAACGTTTGTTTCTTTTCTTGTGCTTCTGCCTCTCTCTACTTGACAGTTGGACAAATTTACAGTTAGCTCACAGTTTCACTAAAAACTCAGTTCATTTTATGTATTGTCTTCTGTTGTCTTTGTACTGCGAAAACCAGAAGAACTTTTATATTTGATCCTATTCTCTGTATTTCTTTTTATAAAGCCATTTTTTTCCATCTCGAGATCAGAAGAAACTTATGAAATGTGTCCTTCAAATGATTTTTGCAGTGATTATAGGGGAGATTGCAAACTTTTTTGCCTATGGCTTTGCTCCTGCGATATTAGTAACTCCACTGGGAGCCTTGAGCATTATTTTCAGGTTCGCCACACATCAAACTAGATGACCCTTTGATCTATGGTTTAAGTCAACGTTATCTCTCTATCATCTGGTTTCCTTTTCCTGCAGTGCAGTGTTGGCTCATATATTTTTGGATGAAAAATTGCACATATTTGGAGTGGTGGGTTGCATTCTTTGTGTGGTGGGCTCCACTGTTATTGTTTTACATGCACCAATCGAGAAAGATATAGAATCCGTTCACGAAGTGTGGAGCCTTGCCACTGAGCCCGGTAATATTTCCAGGGAATGTCGCTTTGATTCTTAAATAAAATTTCTAGTGTTCATTGCTGAATTTATAACGTGGATTTCTCCTCCATTTTATGATGTACCACCACTTCCCACACGCAACTCAAGGAGTAGTTCTTGTGTCCTGGCAAGATCCAAGCGGGGTCTTTCCTTCCATTGAAATTTCTCTGAACGCCTGATCTTGTACTTTGCATGGGAAAAAAAAAAATCTATGCATCTATGACCCTTATGGGGCTGTTTTATTCTCCAAGTTTACTTTTTTGAAGGATTTATTTAGGTAACTTGGCATGGTAGATTAAGATATATACTGAAGAAACAGTCTGTGTACGACCCACCCTGGTCCTGCCCTGTCGAATGACGACTCTGTATTTTACAGGTTTTGTTGCTTATGCTGCTGTGGCTCTCTTCGTAGTCACCTTTCTCATTGTTAGGCTTGTTCCTCGGTATGGGCAGACGCATTTGATAGTTTACATTGGATTATGCTCCATCGTTGGCTCCATTACGGTTGGGATAGGAACTTTCAGCTCGTGAATTTTATTTTATTTTTTCTAATTTTATGTTTCTCATTTCCTGAGCTATCCTGTTTCTGATTGCAGGTCATGGGTGTGAAGGCGCTAGCTATTGCTCTTAAGTTGACTTTTTCAGGAATGAATCAGTTTGTGTATGCTCAAACTTGGTTTTTCGTTGCTGTAGTGGTGATATGTTGTGTGCTTCAGATACACTACTTGAACAAGGTAACATGAGAATGCCCTTCTCTCTGTTGAAAAAAAGAAAAAAAATGAGAAAAAAAAATATTTTATCATGTTAGGTATTTTTGAAGTCCAAGGAAACCAATTCGTACAGAAGCTCCGCAATCTCATAGCTTCCCCATCAAGTCTACACTAAAAATAGTAGTATTTTCATCCTTGGGATAAAATGTTTCCCCCTGTATCTGCTGCCTGCATTAGGATGGAGCGCCCCTCAAATCTTCCGATCTGCCGGGGATTACTGTTTCCCTGAGGGAAACAAGCTATCTATATTCCCTTGAAAGTATATTATAGGCAGAGAGCCTTTTGCCTTTTAAAGGATAACAAGGAGTGGCCGATGCAAATACTTAAAATAAAATAAAATCTAAAAAAAAATAAAAAATGAATGAAGTTGCTTTGTTGCTTATATTTGGATTTAGACAGTTATTAATGTCATGAGAACGAGAAAATAGGGGTTCTTAGTTTGGAGAAACATCACACAGACTAATGGTGGTGGAATTTCTGGTAATAATGCTACGGTTTGTGAGTTTCAACCCCTGCATAAAAATCAAATGATGATAGAGACTGACTCGTTGAAATTGTGAATTTCTATCATTTTTATTTTTTTTCTGTCCAGTTGCACTCTGCGTCATATCATTTTTTTCTATTCTCATCGAACTTTTCTTTTACCTCCTACTCTTTGATAAAACTTTGCAAAGAAGGTGCGACACCAGGGTCACAGATGGATATCCACTAATCAATAGAAACGCCGCGGTATATTTTTTGCTTATTGTGGCATAGTTTGGTGAGAAAGGTCCATGTGTTAATCAGCAGCTTTGTGTACATCACAGAGTGTGCAGATTGGAAACAGGGTTTATGAAAGAATCTAGAAAATTCTATCCTTTCTATAAAAAAATTCATCAATTGCGTACAACATGATAGGGCATTTCTGATCTCACGCTCAAAAATTGTGGTGAACAGGGCTAGTTTTGCTCAAGGATTGAATTTATTTATATATGCAAGTAGCTTTAGTATATTACTTTGAACAAGAAGTGGTATTCGTGAGCATCAGGGTAGATTTTTGATCTGTAAGTAATTTAATGAATGATTTTTTTTGGATTTCCCTTGTGTTGAAAAGGAGCTAAGTCATAAATTGAAAATGTCAAAACAAAAAAAAAAAAAAAAAAAAAAAACATAGTTAGAGAATTTCAGATGTTGAATCTGCGGGAAATTATGAGTTCTGGACATTAAGGTACATTATCCCATCGATTTGACTTTTAGAACCTCCTGTGTGGCCTAGTTGCAGCAGACCCTGACTGTTATTGAAACAGTAACAGTCATCATCTTTTGCACATCGTCGTATATTGAATGTATTCAGTCAACGGTTTCCTGGACGAGTAATAAAAAGGAGCATACATTGAGTCTGTGCGTCAATAAAGGAACATACAGATGCAGTCCTAGCTAGTTTATTGCTCTCTAAATGGTACCATTGACCTGCGCAAAATGGACAGCTTGGATCATTACTATGGAGCATGGTTGACTTTTCATCTTAATCGTCTTAAAAAAATTCTCAACTTGAAATCGGGAGAAAATTTCTCAATTTGAAAAAATTCCCATAATATATTTCCTTCTCATCACGGTCTCTCCTCCGTTTCAGGCATTGGATACGTTCAACACTGCTGTGGTGTCTCCCGTCTACTACGTGATGTTCACCTCTCTGACGATCCTCGCTAGCGTCATCATGTTCAAGGTAATGCCGTCTGAGATAACCCCCTGCATGGCTTGATCTGCTGTCGGCGCTTGCATGGCTATTTTTCATTCCAAACGTTGACTTGTTCTCCGTTAGATATCTCATGAGATGCGATGATGTCAGCTTGCTAAACTGCCATCTCAGCTTAAGCAGAGTTCTCAACATCTCTTCCCTCTACTCCACCCCCCAAAACCCAGGACTGGTCTGTACTAGCAAACGCTAGCTAGTGCTGCATAACCCTCTGAGACAACCTGCTACACTACTGGACGCGCTGTCGACAGTTTGACCCCTTTTTGTTCATTCCAAACGTTGACTTTTCCCCCATATGTTCTATTTAGCTATCTCATGAGATGTGATGAAGTCAGCTTGATAAAACCATGATCTCAGCTTAAGCAGAGTTCTCATCCATCTCTCTTCTCCCCCCCAAAAAGGAGGACTGGTGAGTGCTAGCAAATGCTACTCATGCATGAAACCCTGAGATAACCTGCTGCGCGACTGGATGCGCTGTTTTTTTTTTTTTTTGTTCATTCGAAACGTTGACTTTTTCCCCCACTTATTCTATTTTGATATCTAATGAGATGTAAGGATGCCAGCTTGATAAACCATGATCTCAGCTTAAACAGAGTTCTCATCCCTCTCTCTTCTATCCAGGATTGGTCTTCGCAGGACGCCGCGCAGATCGCCACCGAGTTGTGTGGCTTCGTCACCATCCTCGCGGGGACGTTTCTTCTCCACAAGACCAAGGATATGGGCAGCAATTCCCCCTCAGAATCAGAGCCGGCACTTGCAAACCATGCCTAGGCACTCCCAACTCCTAGAGACGCTCTCAGCTCATTTTCAGTGCAAGTATTCTTTAGAGCGAGAGCGAGAGAGAGAGAGAGAGAGAGAGCGTATGATCTTGTTGACAAGTATTAATTAGGGGAGACTGATACAGGGTAGTAGATTTCTTCGTTTAGTGGGTCAGTCTCTCACACTGCGGCTCCTCGTGAGGGAGCGACCAAGGGCCCCCACGCCTTTCACGGCGGTGGAGATCCTCCGCAGGTTGGACCTCCCCATGCCGAGGTTCATCTTCCCCGTGGAGAGCCTCAGCGCTCGCAGGCAGCACAACCGGCCCACCATGTCCCCTCCTTCCCCATCGTCTTCTTCTCCTTCTTCTGCTTTTTCTTCTTCCTCTTCTTCTTCTTCCACTGGGTTCGTTCTTAAGTGCCTGCTGCCGGAGCCGAGCTCGTAGGTCTCCCAGAGCAGGTCCATGCCCTCCTCGCCACCATCGGAGGCGAGACGCTCCTCGTGGAGCTTCCATGCAAGCGTCCTCCTCCACTCGTTGTCCGTCCCCACGGAGGCGGCAATCGATAAGCTCTCGGGTGGCGGCGGCGCCGCGCAACGCCGGCCACCTCTCCACCGCCCTGATGATGATGCCGACCTCTGCAGCAGTTCGCCGGAGCCGGCGCCGCGAGAATCTCCCGCCGGTCTGAACTCCGGCGAACCACGGTCTCCTGTTTTCATGGCAGGTTTGGAGCGCCGCCCCATTTGAGGAAGCTCTACACCCTCAACACAGGAAACAACCTTGAAATCATACCCCACGATGCTCTGGTTCTCGGGCAGCCTCTCCTTCACTGGTTTGATACTCGGGAGCTTAATGGCAGGCCCCGACGAGTGCTCCGGCGAATTCTCCGGCGCAAAGTGAGCGCCTTTGGCCTCAACGCATGGTACTATTCTTAGATCAGAAGGCGATTCTACACGGGGGAGATCATCTGAGTCTTTGGCCTCGATCGTCTGAGTCTTGAGCTCCAGGGCCAGTCTGACGGGGATTTCCTCCACCTCGTACGTCATGGCCTTGTACAGCTTGCCGATGGCTTCCAGCGCTTCTAAGACAATTCTCTTATTTTCTTCTTCTTCTTCCTTCTCCTGTACATCATCATCGTCTCCCATGGCCCCTGGTCCTTCCCAGCAAGCCTGGAGCTCCGTGTCCGGCCTCCAGTTCAGCGCCTGTAGAACAAAGTGGATGGTTTTTCCGCAGAAGACCGGCGACGAGGAACGACCGGTGAAGCATGGGATGGCCGTGGAGAGGGAGAGGAGAAGGATTGAGGTGGTGAAAAGGAGGGGCGAGAGGAAGCAGACGACGGCGAAGAGGTAAGGGGAGAAGAAGACGACGTAGGCGAGATAGATGGGGTGGGAGACGGCGATGGAGTAGATGGAGAAGAGGTCTTCCATGAGGCCGAAGGCGAGGGAGGCGAAGGCGTCAGAGAGAGATTGCCGGGCCATGGCAGCGCCTCCGTCTGCTCACCAGCAACCTTCTCTCTTCTGTAAGAAATGACCCATCATCATCTCCAGCGTGGCCATGGATGGGTTGTTCTCCAAAGATCAAGCAAGGCAACTGGTGGCGGCCGCCGAACGTTGAGCCCCGCATGCGGGAAGACTGCGCCGTAGATCCCCCGGGTCCTCTTCGGTTTCCAGAAGGCAAGCATCGTCCGTGGAAGGTTCCTCCGCAAGAAAACGGAGAGAGAGAGAACTAGCGAGAGAGAGAGAGACGGTGGTGCAATAACGACAGTTCTCCCGGGATCCACGGCGGCTGCTTTCTACTTTCCCGGCGTGTCGCTTTTCGGTCAGATCGGTCGGTGTCCGGAGATTACTCCGGCAGCTTCCTTGGTCGGCACTCATCCGCTCCCAGGGGATTAAAACAGTCTTCGTCGACGCCATTATAACTGTGACGATCATTCCCAGACAAAGATCATCTCTAAACCTCAGCGTTCACCATTTTCCGTAGATAGTTTCAACCACTAGAATTAAACTATAACCCGTCGTGTATCAAGGGGTTACGAGGAACAAGAACTTCTACAAGGTTAAAATCTTTCGATTGAATTTAGAAGGAGAACATTCACTAGTCCATGGTTGGATTGGATCTGGCAGACATCCCTGCGTTAGAGTGCAGTTCAAAGTCACTCAAGAATTCGATTTTTTTTTTCTTTTTTTGCTTAACACTATCTTTTTTTTTCAATTAATCAAAAATCCTTGCCTGTTGTGTGCTCAGAATTGCCATGATTTGTTTCACAAAACGAAGTTGCATTCGATGATGTTGATCTATGAGATGGAGTTTAATGGAAAAAGCGCCAGAAAGTACAGATTTAGGAAATGAAGAAATATCTTTCTAGCAAAATATGCTCACAATTACGTTTTCCGAGGAATCCCACGAGAAATTTTCAAGGGTATTTGTTCATTGACTCCTTCCCATACACCCTTAATATAATGTATTCATGCACTTCCATAGAATTTTTCGAGCAATTGTGGGGAACCTTCATGTATCAATAATGGAGAGGAAATAATGACACCAAGTACTACTCCGCGTTTTATTGAAGGTTCATGAAGATACCCATCAATACAAACTGGAAAGACTCGTTGGGATTGTTTTCTGCATTAAATTCAAAATATGTCCGAATTCACAATAAATTTCATGAATAAATTCATTAGGATGTATATTTTGAGTTTCATTTTTATAAATTTTAAATTCATAATAGTATTGACTAAGAGAACTTTAGCATGACGCATCTGCATGCTTCTCATGTCTTTATTAGAAAAATCTGAATTCAAGAGATAAGTTACATTGCTATCAAGGTATTAATTAAGAATAGTTGTGGTAAGAATATTTTTATGGGGCAGAAGATAATAAAATAATAGAAAGGAATTTCGTCTATAAGAGTATTCATTGTTTACTTTTAGAACCTTTAATAAGTTTGGAATTTGCAAAAAATTATGATGACAAAAAAATAAAATTATTAAATTATTTTGATTAAGGGAGTATGCTAAGGTTAATATTTCAACATATGAGAATCGTCACTGCAAATAGTGTAGGGTAAATATCAATGCATGAAGTTTAAGTTGCATAATAATACAATACATCAAGATTAATATTTAATATGAAAATTTACATGATAGCATAGCAACAATATATTGAAATAGAAATTTACATTATATTCAAAATTACATAGCACAATATTTAATACAATGCAATTCTTGACGGACACTAATTCACCATTTGCTAAACAGAAATGAGATATTAAACCCACGTTTATCACATTCTATTGCACTTTAAAAAATAGATAAAATTATTCCTTATGTAAAATTAAAAATCCTTCTGAATTATTGTTCTTTGCAAGCGTGGTTTTCATCTTAGTTATATTCAGAAGAAATGTTATATAGCTTAAGCATCTTAGTTTCATCATAACATAATACTAAAAAAATGTGGATTCCAATAAAGAACTACAAAATTTGCCAAATCATAAACTTGGATTGAATTGGATTTTGATTCCAAAATCAAAAATTATGAAGATTTGGATTTCAATACAAAAATGGGTACCTAGAAATTTTGGTGTCAACAGAATGCATCACATATTAGATATGCTTATAGTATGACCTTTTCTATTCTTCTTGTGTACTTTTTTAATGCCCATTATCTCATTACAATCTAAAAGGACGTCTTACATAAAATTCCTCTAATCTTTAACTTACATGATTATTTGAAGTTTGAACGATTCCTAGAAGGATTCACTTATTATTTGATTTGTATTTCTGGAAGACTGGAAAAGAAGGGGCAGCAGGATATCGGAAGTAGTTGTGAGAAGGGGAGATAGCAAAAAGCTGTAGGCTCAGATCTTTTCTGCTACATCTCCAAAGGTTGTAGCGTAAAAAATTGACATTTACAGTAAAATGGTCAACTCAGTCTTATGATCCGAGAGGAGCAATAGTTAGGCACATATATTTACGCAATAAATGGTATATAGTTAATGTAAATTTTAAAATTATAAAGATGAAGCTTAAATGTTTTTATGCCATCAGTATAACAGTTTTTTGACATAAATCTCCAATTTCTAATATTAAAAAGGCTTTCCCTTTGCTGTGGATATCTACCTCTCGATTAATCTTAACGAAAGTCAGATTAAGAACGTTCACTGTTGATGGCCTCAGACAAGAAATGAGAGAAGAAGAACAGTTGACGAATATGGGCAAAGACATAGCAAAAGGGCAACCTCTGACTTTTCTCCCCCATTTCGTGATTTTTCTTCGTCATACCAAATTTACCTTTCAGCCCCCTCCACGTAGGCCACATCAGCGCCAACTTTCTTGCACTCTAAGACGATTCCCCGACTGGGTCGCCGCGGGCAGGAGTGCTCATCGTCTCAAGCCGAGGAACAACTCGAGCCCTCGACACGACACAGCAGAAGTAGTTGATTTCAACCATCTCATCCGGGCGAAGAGAACGGCTGTGAGGCAATGGAGGGAGGGCCAGACGAGTTCCGCCCCGGTGGAAGAGTTGACTCTTTGAAGGAAAGAACGCGCGAGATTCTATGCATAGCCTGCTACCAGAGTGAGGGCTAACCATGCCGAGACTGTACGCTTTGGATGCCACCGCCCAGTCAGGCGATGGTCAGTGGACACGTGGGTCTTCGGAGAACGATCGGCGGCGGGGGACAAATCTGACAGCTCACCTTCCGCCGCCAACGACTGGGTTGGACCAGGTTGTAACCGGACAGTGAGACGAGGGAAGAAATCCCGAGCTTTGATGAGTTTCTAACCCAAGATAAACCAGCCGCAGAGAGACAGCAAGAGAGAGAGAGAGAGAGAGAGGCGCATCTTGGGAGAGTTACAGAAATTCTGGTCGCCATCAAGGCCGGGATTATCACCCGTTCCACCAAGCTTGGCCTTTTAATCGCCGAACAATGGTGGGCACGAAATTAGCAAAACGGCGAGGGAGTGGGAGGAAGAAGAAGAAGAAGAAGAAGAAGATGATGGTGCTCCTCCTCCATCGGGCGCGATGCAGCCAGATTGGTTCTCGTTTCGCTCTTCGAGGTAGAAAGCTGAAGGCTCAGATGCTACATCCGAAGCAGCTACAGGTTCTTGGTGTCAATGCGCAAACACCGAAGGGCCTGTTGGGTATGTTGCAGTTGAGGGCGTAGCAGCAGGGCGAAGGCACGCAGATATTCCGGGGACCTCCGCAGCAAGTGCACAGCCCGCAGACCTGGAAGCTCCCGAGCCGCCGCCGGGCCTCGTTCAGGACCAGCAATCCCCCCGGCGGCCCCGCAACCGGCTTCATCTCCTCCTGGCGAAGATGCCGTCGTATCAGAGGAATATACCCAACACATTACGAAATCGAACATTGACGGAGCGCTCAGCGTGAGACGGGAAGAAGAACCGACTTACATGGCCAGTGCTTGATCCGAGGGAGATGGAAGCCATGAAGAGGGAAAGGAGGAGGAGGAGGAGGAAGCGGGAGAGAACAGCCCCCGGAGACATTCCCGGTTTGAAAGGGGGCGCATTGAGATGTAGAAGATCTGGTCTTGCTCTTGCTTTGCTGTTTGCTTATCCCTCTCCTTGTGAGGGAGAGAGGAGAAGAAGACGGGAGATGTTGTGAACTGGAGTTAATGCTCCGGCTGGACGGTCGTCTGGTGTGCACTGTTGGAGGAAAAGGACGAAGAGGGGGAGTCCCAGACGCCCTGCCATTCTCTGACAAGTGAGGGAGAGAGATCCAGATGGGTTGCCGGGCGGAATGGGCTCCAGTCGAAGCACAGAAGGGGCCCTACAAACAGGCGCCTTACAAGATTGAAAAGTAGCAGAATCAGATCAAAGTTTTCAAATCTCTAGTTTTTTTTTTTTTTTTTTTCTTGATCGATCTGACAGGACTCCACTGAAAGCGGTGAAATCTGTGCAATCAAATCCCATGGGGAAGAAGCTCGGATTCTTCTACGGGGCACGCGCGCAGAAAGACGCCGAGGGCTGAACCCGGAGGAATAAAAATTTGGCTCTAGCCCATTTTTTACGACAGAAAGTGGCGAGAGAGAAACAGATCAGGTCACCCCGAGCAGGAATTGGGCCTCTCGACTCTCGTTGACTTTCTCTTACATATGAGCGACGTAAAAAATAAAACAGGTGGGTAACTGCGACATAGCCCACCGGGTAGTAGTGGGTTTATTCCTCGTCAAAAGCAGCAGGAAGAGATCATCCGCAGAACGGTGGCTGTTTATTCAAGCGTAGGCGTTTGGGTTGGCCAGGAGGTAGGCCTCCAGTGCCTGGAACGCGCCGATGAAGGCCTCCTTGTCGGCGTTGACCTCCTCCGCCGTCAGCTCCACGCCGGGCTTGGGGTGGTACCCCATCGTGACGCTGCACACGCTGCCGCCGCCGTCTGCAGAGGCCGTCAGCTTCATGCGGTAGGTGGCGCTCTCGATCTTCTCCCCCAGCGGGCCTCCCTCCAGAAGCGTGTACGCGTACTCCAGATTCTCCCTGTCCAGCACGTCCGTGCGCTCCCTCGTCGTCTTGTACGGCACCGCTGCATGCAAGAGCCATGGAAAAACCTTCAGCAAGCGTATCACTTTCGAAGACGGGAGCGAGAGAGACGAGAGGCAATACCGTCTGTGAACTCGGTAACCCTCACGGTGCCGACGCCGCCGTCACCTTCGACGATGGCGACGTGGGACACGAACTCGGAAAGCAGAATTGGCGCGAGCTTGTGGGAGTCGAGGGCGCCCGCGAGGAACAGCCGGGACGGCGCGATGGCGGAAGACAGCTCCTCGGTGAAGCCCGTCATCTTCAAGACACGACCGGAACGAACCACAGACAGAGAGAGAGAGGGAGAGAGAGAATACTGTGGAAGACTTGTGTGAGCTTGCCATCTGAGCGGTGGAGCCAAGTTTATAGGGGGCTGCTAATGATGGATGGGAGAGTCAAAGTCTCCGGCTGGTATTTGGACAGTGGTACGTCTCGGACCGGTGTCGGCTATGGACAAGAGAGCCTTCAAGAGGAGCGGACTCCGTCGTCAATGCCGCTGGCGGACGGCGACGACCGGTCCGGTTTCTGGAAGACAGTCCAGTTTAGCTGCGAAAGATAAGCACAAACAAGAAGAGGAAGGACGATCACAAGTACACCCAGAACGATCTCTCGATTTCTGGGTGCAACTCGTAATTAGTAGCGCTCCTTAATGGCGTCGTAAACAACAACCGCAGTCATCTCGCTGCCCATTTTCTGCGACTGGAAGAGCCCTCCGTCGGACACCGGCCACACTCATCTGACTTGACTGGGAGATTATCCACTGTTATTCATGATGCATTCGAAGTAATCAGAATTTCCAGAGAAGAAAAAAAAAAAAGACCCATAAGCTTTTCGGTTTGTATTAATAAAATAGATTAGATTAAATACTAGTCCTAATGTTATTTTTTATTTTACTCAATGGCCTATTTCCCTGGAAAGTCCATCGTTAGCACAGCACAGCCCTCCTCCCTGCAACGCAGGCATAACTCTTACTCAGGACTAGTCTTAGGTTAATCCAAAGCAAGCCTAGCTAGCCCTCGGTGCTTGGTTATGACCTACTTGCTAGGTACGATTGGACTGGCCATGCCCAGAAGCCCAAGGCCTGGCTTTCCCAAGGTAAGTAGCATTGAATCACAGAAGACAGGGAAGACTAGCCGCCCTGTTCTCAGGGAAATGACGATCAGAGAGAAGATTATTAGACGACACAGAGGGCAGGGCAATGGAAATAATATTATACAGTGGAGGAGGAGAGGAGATCAGACGATAGATGGAGAAAAGCATCCTTACTGCTACTTTCCTTCTCCACAGGACTGTGCGCAGATTTACAGATGCCAGCTTCTTCTGCTGCTGGCAAGTGCTGCCTTGCAATGGGCTGGTCAACCCGTCGCGGTAGACTGTACACCTTCAGCAATGGAACTCAATTTACAGGAGAACAGCAGCCTCGGACAGCTATCCGAAAGAAGAGATTGGCCCAATACTCGAAGCCACATGCGATCCTTCTCCCTGGGTGTTCTCACTAACAGCAGACAGCTGCCGGGGTTCTGATAATATGAGCTGCATTGACTTTCCTGGACCCATTTCACCGGGGGACTCCGACGAGGATTCTGGCAACGTGGAGACCACTGAAGATCCCAGTAGGTGTCGAACATCTGGTACATCTGCTGAAGATGGTGAAGAAAGTCCATACATGAAGGCTCCCATAGGATGGTCGAACTTACAGTTTGGACCAAATTTGCAGACACCATAACGAGAGTAGAAGACGCAAGTAGGCTCTCCCTGTCCAACAATAAAGGAAGGAACAAAGTCAACTCTCTCACTTCAAAGTCAGCCAGCAAGATTATGCAACATCGAAATTAATCAGAAGTGAAACATAATTAGTTCATATAAAATCAGAAAAAAAACATTATTATATGTTTTTTGTCTGAAGAGAATCTGCATTTCAATGTAACAACCATAGAGTACTGCACGTCTACATCAGCCTATCCATGAAACCTTGATTCGTTTGAAGTCTCAGATATTAAAACATCTACAGATTGACAGTGGGGGCACCACACGTGCTGATTCTGTGGTAACATGCTTGTACAGAATTGCTTGATGAAACACTTACTTTTACATACTATCAATGATGAATAATCGACAATTCACTCTATCAGTGATGAATTGTGCCATCCGTGAATAATGTCTTTGATGGCTGTGCCTACATATTGCATGAGTTTCAACAAGGTCAATGAAAAACAAGTTCGCTGCATGATAAATGCCATAAACTGTCCATCCACTATTGACATGGGATTTGATTCTTCCGTCCAAGTTATCACATCAAAGTAACTAGAATCATACTTAATGAGAAGGGAGTGATTAGATGGGCAACACGAAATCCGGTGATCTAGCAACACGAAAATTGGATAAAGCATGTCTCTCGATTATCGAGCAAGCCCACATTTTGATTGAGAAGGGAGTACAAACTGCCAGTGTGTTTCCCGAAAAAGTTTCATCAAGCTTGAAGAAACTGTGATTGTATAGCTCCTTAGACTGAAAAACCAAATGAAAGTCCCTCACAACCACCAAGAACGCAGTAACTTGGAAAAGAGTCAAACAGATTAGATTGAGCCTCTGTCCTCATCGTGTAATATATAAAATATGATGTTTAAAAGGCATTCATTAAACCAATAAAAAAAAATAATCAAAATACATAAAGATGCAAGAACACATCTCTCATCACCACCTATAAAATAATTTTAAAGGTACACCAAAATAAAATAATAAATAAAATATCGAGCATTTGCAGGATTTAACATTAAACGCAAATAATTAACTTACTGGACGCAACGGAAGGCCCAATGGACTCAACATACAGTTAGGAACATGACTAAGCCTTTCTCTAGGATGATGGAACCGGCACAATGCACCAAATTTGCAATCTCCAGTCTTCATGTAGTACTGGCACGCAAGTTCACCAGGTCTCTCAGGAAATACAGTCTCCATCTGCGAACCAAACGTCTCCATAGAATGATATGAAGGAAATGATCCATGAACTCCAGAATTAGTGGCTTCACTTTGTCTCGAAGTCCCATACAATTGACCACCTCCGGCTGGCTGCTGTTGACCCTCAGAAAGCGCAACAGAACCCAGCTGCCGCTCAATGAATATCCCACATGTTCAACATGCCAAAAATTAGCACAACCAAAAGCAAAATATGTACTGACATATCGGTAATTCTGTACTTTTCTCAAATAAAAAATATGTCAAATGCTATAAAGTGAAAGATCACAATCAAAAGCAAAATATATGAGCTCAGCACCCACTATACTCATCATGCACAACTCCATGGCATTAACAAGCTAACTGAGCTTCCAAAAGACAACAAAGAACATGAGTTGCCCTCATTCAACGAGTAACGAACGGATCCTATGAATATTATTTGCATCCAAGCCTTCTCACTGAAAAAACTGATATGTGGAGTAAAAGTGGTTGTTGCGCGTTAAGACTTGAACCAGTAAGCAGTGATTGGAACTTCGCAAGAGGATAAGAAACATAATAGATACCAGCGAAAGGGGGAAAAAAACCAAATAACAAGTTTCCCGAGAGAAGAAATGTTCGTTTCTCCAATCAAATAGTCAAGCAGAGAGGCAGTGGAAAGAAATAAGCCAGCGTTGACTTCCATACTTAGTTAGCAATAGAAGCCAACCGTACACAAAAAGGAAACTTCAAGAAAACGAGAATTGGATGAGACTTACAGGATATGCACTCCAGCTAGGAACTTGAACCACCCCTTGAGGAAGAATAAGTCGTGCATAACTTGAAGGGTCTTGCCAACTTGGGCCAGGTAAGAAGGAGGCCCTTGACAAAGGCCAATTTGTTAATCCTCCTGGATAAGACTGCTGACCTAGACTTGTTGGGGAATGTACGGTAGGATAAACAGAACCATGTATTGGCACCACAGCATTAGATGGCTGTGGATGATGAAATCTACAAGTACTGCCAAATTTACAGTGTCCAGTTCGTAAATAATATGCACAATCTTTTTCGTTCTGCAAGAAGACATCATAAAACAGATCGTCGTAAGACTTTAGACCTATAAGTTCGTTTTTAAGTACACTTATCAAACCTATCTACAGATAAATGTTAAAAAAGCTGGTTCACTTAGTGAAATTTGGAGAAATAAATCTCAATGATCCAATGAAGAGAGATTAAACCAAGAGGAAGAACATACTGGACGAACGGGAAAACCGAAAATATTTAACTGAACTTTCTGAGAAATTCCAGCCTTGTCTCTGGGATGATGAAACTTGCATGTTGCTCCGAATCTACAAGCTCCTGTCTTCAAGTAGTACTGAATAAACGGTAAGAAAAATGCTTCTTATCAATCCGGGAGAGAAACAATGAATAAACCCATCGAAACAAGAAAGTACGCATGAAATGTTGTCAAATGTAGTAATGGCACCACTTGATGATGCTAGTCGAAAGTAAGATTCTAGAATTTCTGGAAAAATCTGTCAAAAAAGTCAAATTTTCATAGTTTCAGAAAGTTTGTAGCTGTGATCATTGAAGTTTCCTGGCGGGTAGACAATGATCAAGCATAATTACATAATCTTGCATGAAAAGAGCCAGAAGATTTTTTTCATCAGTATGATTTAGAAAAATTGGCCCTGCAATGTTATGCTAGATAGTGATGTAGGACAGCTGTCTGTGAAGGACACTATGTACATAGCTGCCCTACAGTTATCATAGTATACAATCAATGTAAATTAAACTTGGTCTTACCCCTTTTCAGATAAAGCAACCAAAGCAAGTGAAGGCCTGAAGACCCACTACGAAAATCAACTGGTCTGCAATCAAGAGGTTCAAATTAAACCAATTAACGATAGTCGAATGTTCTGGATTTAAATAGTAGTATTTGGGCCTTATAATGGTCAATGTTAGAGAGGCAGTGAAATAACCTACGTTTGTGTATAGCTTTGGGTCTTATTAAAAGAGTAAAGGCAAAGGCTAGTTTTTTTTTCTCTTTTCTTTTTTTGTCTTTTGGGGTGGGGTGGAGTGATCCAAATCAATGGTAAAGGCAGAACAGGGATTAAGGACTTCTGACATGGTGAGGAGTAAGCAACTGTATGTTGAAGTGATCCAAATCAATGGTGGCAGTGCTTCCATATGCAGACATATGTGGTGTCATAATACACCAGTACAGTCAATGTCCATGACAGTGCTGTTTTTATGGTATTGTAGGATCATGACTGCTGAAATGAGGCAGCAGATGATAGACATGACAGTGATACAAGACAGGAAATTAGCCTGGTTGACGATGCATATGGCCAGTAGCAGGGGACAGTAGCAGCAGCCTGGCTGATCTCAGAGTGGCTAAAAATAGCATACCTCAGTCACACATGAGTTTTGGCAAGCATATGGCCAGTGATTCAGCGTACAGTCCAGGTTCCGGTGATTGTTCAGTCTGTACCACCCAATTCCATCGAGAAAAGGTGAACAAGAAGGCTTTCTTCCAGAGTTCAGTTCCATTGGAATTATCCACCAGATGCACCAATCTCTCGAGCAACTGACATGGCAAACCACCAGCAGGACCTAACTTACAAGGGCAACATAAGGCAATGTCTTCTCCAAGTCCCCCCAGAAACATACCTGAGATTGACTCTATTCGTCGTTACATGCCTCTGACATCAAAACTGTGGGTTTCCGTTGCCATACTGAACTATCAAGAGCAACAAGGAAGAAAGAAGAAGAGAAGACAGCCTCTCTTCATTCCCAAGAAAGACAAGGAAGCAGCGCATAATCTAGAGAGGAATGACACCAACATCTGAAAGACTTCATGTCATGCAAAATTTCAGGACTTTAGTTCATGGTCTGTGCTCTTAGTCCCCCTTAATTCACTGCATCTCATCAAGGAGATGTATGCTTCTCCGTAATTCTCAAGATTCACACGTTTTCATATCCAACTGCCACTATGAATCCAAGCAGAAACATGACTCCTACATGGCGAAGGGAGAAAAAAAAAAACTAAAACTGACCAAAAAAGCTTACTAGGAAGAGAAAACACAATAGGCTATATAATCTGAGATGTCACTTGATCCGACACCCAGGCTCAAGAATACTTAAAATCTTGATTTGGATCTCCATCAGAATATGTGAACCCTATTAGTTTTGTTGGGGCGATTGAGAAACCTAATGGCAAATACAATGTGGCACTCTCTCAACTCTTCAGTTTTAAAATTCAAATGAGGTGCATTCAACTGTAACTTTCACCGGCACAGTATACCATAATATGAAATATTAGGCAGGACAAATTGAGGCTGCCAGCTGTCTCATATCATGGTTATCCAAGAAATAATCTATTTTCTCAAGACCCAAGCAGACAACAAAAATATTTGACACCAAAACAAGCATTTTCTAACAAGGGTACCTCTAAAATACTAATGGGGAGAATCTGTATTGACATATAAAGTAAATCCACATCTTACAGTAAACATAAAAATTCATCTGGCATTTCAATTCCTACTACAAGATTTACAATGATATGCATCATACGACTCAATGGATGATGAGCCCTTGATTACTAATGGAATTCCCAACAGCAGATGCATGATGGAAAAGGAGCAGAGGATGAGGCATTGACCTGGCACTCTGGTTGGCCAACCCTTTCGGGATATACCCCGCTAAATTTCGCAGTAGCAGCAGCAGCAGCCTGAAATTCGTTGAGAAAATCTAGTTGATTGATTTGAAATTTAAAACTAAAGTACATCACAACATATGAACAGATGAAATTCGTTGAAAGGGGAAGACCATGTGCCAATTGATAAAGCAACACAGTTAGTTATTTGTCTCCAAAGTGGTATGATGACCCACATTGGCTGTTAGATAAACTGTTCAGGGTTTAGGGCGCTCCATTGTATTGAATTCAGAAGACCAAGCAGTCCAGGGTGATGTTTCCATTTACTAGTTGATATCTACGAGTTTTTTTTTATGGAAGGCCATAAAGATCGACCATGGGCACTTATATCATGCAACGTGTCTGTCTAAGATGAGCATCCACTTACTTGCATAGCCTGTTTCATCAAAGTGGAAAATGACGTTTCAAGAGAAAAGGAATAACAAGCCAACAGATTAAAGAAACTGGAATCTTGAGACTCTTAGTTCAAATAAAAAAATGAAGTAGAGCATATAAATATCAGTCAATACTCGTCCAATAAACAGCAAAGTGGAATTATAATGGTCACAATACATGAATGATGATAATCAAACAATTTTTGAAAGTATAGAGTACAAGAAAATAGAATGTGTAAATGTATGGTTAAGACCCTATATGAGAATATTTTCTGGTCTACAAAAGAACAATATAGAACAACCCAGGACGAGATCATGTCCTTTCTCACTACAAGAGCTTGAAACCCACTCTTCATTCTACGGCTTATGGAAGTCCATATCCTCTCCACTGACCATTTCCAGGGTCTGAGATCCATCTGTAATCCAAGATGATGGTCATGACGAGGCATAATTCAAGAAGCTAGTGATAATTGGAGAGAACATCAAAGCAAAGAAAAAAGAAAGAGAAAACATGTTGCATGACGGAAGTCAGAAGAAGAGATCCAAGAAACTATCTGACTCCGTTAGACAAAAGAAGAACCATGATGGGGGGGCTTCCGAAAAGAGCAGTAAAGAGCAGTATACTCTTTTCCATGACTATTGTGGTAGAGTAGTCTCTGTTTGTGTGGCCCTATCCCAAAGACCCAGCCCAAGTGTCGGCCATTGCAGTGGTTAATATCAAAGAAAAACTGATGTATGTATGGGACTCGTATCCAATGGGGAAACCAATGAAAGATTTCTTCTGAGAAAAGGAAGAACTAGAGGCAGAAAAGGAGGGGAATCGAAATAATGTAATCACAAAGAAAGAATGATGGATATAAAGGATATAATTTTCTATACCACAGAACTAGACCGGCATACTTGATACCTGAGACAACCAACAAGCAGACCGAGCCTAGACACTTTTCTAATCAAAAACCTGAAATGACATCCTATTCAATCAGAAAACGTACACCGATGGAGTTAACAAGAAGAAAAAAATTAAATGAATTTTCCTCCAGCAACCAAAAAAACTCCTTTGAATCCATCCTCTTTTGATGATTAATATCCCCATAAACAAGGCCTTCCTCACTCCAGTATGAATCTTATTCACACTAATATCCACATTTTCCTGCTCACAAAGCAAGTACACACAAGATCAGTGGACAAAACCCAATGTGAAACAGAGGATTTTGTTTCGATGTCATAAGTGCATCTTCACAGTGAACACCAGGAGGATCCACAGAAGTGTGAATAATATATCCAAGACCATAAGTCATTCTCTTTTATAGGTAGCTTCCGCACCATACCTTCGAAGAACAAAGTTTACCAGCTTTGCAATAACATTTTTTGCGAAAATAGGACGATATTAGGAATTGGAACGGACAAGTGCATTAGCTGGGCCTTTGTGGAATCAGGAGAAGATTCGCCATTTATGGAACTCCATAAAGACTGAACAGGGTCAAATTGCCATAAATCAGCTGATCTACCTTAGATCTGATGACTTCAAGCTCAGTTATCCAGAAACGGATGGATGGTCACAGGAAAAATCAGCTCCTAAATTGACAGAATACGGGATACTACCTTAAGTGACTCATGGAGAGTATCATCCACTACTTTTCTCCCATCAATAACGAACACTCATTGGCATCTATTGGAGGCAGTCTTTGAGGAAGATTACACCAGAAATAAGAAAGAACATGAAAAACGGGTCTCTTCCACATAATATTACTCCGATACCGACCGTCGTTCCAAAATTCCCATCAAAATGAAAAAAAAAGTGAACCTTCCATCTCCAATGCACTTGCATATTTATAACTCTAACTTACATGTGACAGAAAAAAAAAAAAAAAAAAAATTCCAGGCGAAACTGACAAAAATGTGTCATAACCACAATTAAAGAAGAATATGAACACAATTTTACAAGTTACACTAACTGAACATGGAAACCAAAGAGGCAAGATGCATCATACGGCTGTGAAAAGAAGCTGTGGATATATATAAATGTGCACAAATAAAGAAAGAAAACATTTACCAGTTTCCTATTAGGAGGGTGATTAAATCTGCACGTCATCCCAAATCTACAAAGGCCAGTCCGAATGTAGTATGCACAGTCTGGCTCTCCTGGACGCAGAGGATATGGTCCGGGCTCCATTGCTTTGTTAGCTCTCATGTTCATTTGCCACATATTATCTGCAATAACATGAGCCAAAGTCATCTGGGATATCGAGGTGCATAAAACACATACTTTTCGTCTGTTTGAGATAACTGGGAGAATTACACAACTTATGTGCAAAGGTAAATATTAAACCACATTACGAAAAAAAAAAAAAAACCACTGTAAAAGTGTAAGAACACCGAAGAACTGAAAGAAATCAAAGGTGGGAAGATGGTTTCTGAACAGGGAAAAACCGCAGTGAGAGATGAAATAATAGATCGAATAATAAAAGCAAAAGTGCTAGGGAAGATGTTCATGAGAAAAGTTTGTACCCGCCACTCAAAAGAGAGGTGAGGAGATCACACAAAAGATTAAATCTGTAAATTAAATCAACAAGCATAGAATCATAGAAACAAGAACAAAGATGAAAAGCTGGAAGAAACAGCAGCCATGGCGTTTCACCAACTCGATCAGGCAAAAACCCAACCCAAAGAAGATCCATTGTCATCGACGTTATCAGCCAAAACTAGGACACATTTGAACAAAATGGGAAAATATATGGAAAGCTGAGAGACTGGTAACAGGCGCGAAAGAAATCGGAGGATCGACTTTGAGAAAAACTGCTGGCTTGGAGATGAAACCCATGCTTTCCAAAACCAATCCGATCACAGAGAAAAGCAGATGAACTACGCTGATTTCGAGCAAGGTGGCGATTCAGTAAAACGACAGTCATATAAAAGCAAACGATCGCCGTGTGAACCCGAGATTCCAAGCTCCCCGATCCTAGTTCCGGAGAACCCTAATACTTCCTACGTTGCCACCAGAGAAAATGATCAACAAGAACTCACGAATTGGCAAAGGAGTATAATGTCGATCAGACAAACCTCTGCCCAGGAGGGGACCCAGCGACGATGATCCCTCAGTCATGTTTGTGGCGATCATCGCCCTAACACCTCCAGAAATCTCCACAGCGGACTTCTCGCGGTCCATCGCTGGAACCCAGCCATTATTACCAGTGCCGACAGGAGTAGCCACCGCCGCAGCAGCAGCGACGAACCATCCCCTTGTCTGCCGGGAAATCCCGTCCCCTTCCGGCGCGTCACACGAAATCCAGAGAGCCGGCAACGAAACGGGAGAAGAGGAGAGATAATGAGAGGGACAGAGAGAGAGAAAGAGAGAGCGGGGACAGGAGGATGGAAACGAGGATGAGACAAAGATAAAGAAGAGGAGGAGAGGGAAAGAGCTCCCCTCCTCTCCACAAACTTCGATGGGGAGAGAGAGAGAGAGAGAGAGAGAGAGAGAGAGTGATAGAGCGAGTGAGGCAGTAAACAAAAAAGAGAGTAGAGTACACGAGGAAGATGACCACCGCCACCACCACCACAACCTGCCAGGCCACAAACCCCGGACTCTTTTCAGATTTTTCCTTCACCATGGTAGAGAAAAGGTTGCATCGACCGGTGATCTTCCCCGTTCAGACCAATCAAGATCACATTTTTATTGCCATTTCGGAATTATATCCCCATTCGAATCAAATCTCACAAACTACGGACTAATCGGTAGACTAGTTCAACTTTCAGCCTGCAATCTTTGGATCAACACATCAAAGTATTGTACGATTTCTTTCTTGCAGGTCGGATCAAGGACTTAAACTCTACTCCAATGATCAGAGACTCAATTAAGTCTCTCTCCAGGTATATTTCTGAAAGCTTGAATCCCTATCTATGTTTTAGTTTCTGCAAGCTTTTAGCACGTAACTACATTCGCTCACCTCATCCATAATGCCAAATTATTTAGCTCTAACGTAAAAATCGGATCTTTTTGCATGAAGAAACAAGGAGAGGAGACTCCATGACTTTTACGCGAGCTCTACGTTGATCAATTCCACCAAGCACAGTGTGAGTTTGCTTTTTTATCATGGACCCAAATAAGCATATTCACAATGCTCCAAGCCTTACTCAACGGCAAACCCTTCGAACACAGCCAGAAAGAATAAAATAAAATGAAATAATCCAAGACTCTAAAAGATTTTGGAGCTTTCAATCGGCTCTTGAGGAAATACATGAAGAATTATCAGCTTTTGAGAGCGGGAGAGAGAGAGAGAGAGAGAGAGAGAGAGAGAGAGAGAGAGAGAGATGTGGCTTTGAACCAATCAGAGCTTCTAATCTACGTTAGAAGGATTGAGAACTTCTAATATGTACGTATGTATGCTTAACTAAAGCCTATAAGACAGCGTGATTCAAGATCATTAAAGTATTTCTAAATTTGTGTAATTCATGTTAGATTAAACTCTAAAAAAAATTCATTAGTAAAACCAAAATTTGACACATGCGAGAATTCAAAGTGCTGATTCTCAAACACTAGTTCATTTGATTAACAATGGGTCCAACGATATAGTCATAGGAGCCAATCATGTTGTCAACTCATAATAATGAAATAAACGGCTATAGTTTTCTCTTGTTTTGCTTAGATGTGCCAACACTTACACATGAGATAACATTACTATTCGAGGCAACATTTCACATAAATTATATTTGGGTATTTATGTAATGCAACATAATTATAAGGAATCAATTATCTTCATATCCGGCTAATTTCTTCTAGATGCATTACTCTAGGTCTCCTTAGTACTAAAAGTACTAAATTGGAAATAAGGAACAAGTGAATACTCTTATTGATTTGTCATGTAGATTCCATGGAGTGAATTTCCTGGCTAATTAATGTAGATGTAGTTCATGTAATTGACAGCCTTGAATGTTTGAGATGGAGATGTTGATTTTGATCATTTTTTTTAAAATTTGGCAATGATCAGGTTTTTTTTGTGATTTATTAAACTTTGAAAGGCCAAAAATAATTCAAAATTGTCTCATAACTATAAAAGTGGCATCAATAACTAGTTTAGTAATTTGTTCCCATGATTTCTTCATAATAATAGTGTTCACTTTCTAATTAAATAAAATACAAGTAACATACTCAAGTACAAGTTACTTCTAAAATATTTCAAACAATTATATAACTAAATTTTGAATCAGGTAATCAAGTAACACTAGTCAAGTACTTTTTCATAAATGTCAAAAGTTATGTTTTTCTCCTCTTCTAAGTTGGTCCATTTCATGTTGTTTGTAAAATGCTAAATATTATAATAAAGTAACCCTAAGAGAATGTAATTCATGTCATAAATTGTAATGTTTTCAATGGATAGGACATTGAAAAAAAAATTAATAAAAATTTACTATTTTACACTTAAATACATTTGCATTATTTGAATGATTATTTTATTTGGGAGAATCCCATAAATCATATCAATGCACTTCCAACATAATCAAGTATACTTAAGCATTAGTAAAATATTGTAACAATATCTTTCTAATATCTCAGCACAATATTATTTCTTTATTACCACTTTACACTTAGATCCATTATCCATCATCCAAACTAAAAGAATCCAAAAAGCTAATACCTTTGACATATGATCAATATCTAATTTTAATTAATTACATAGTGAACTTAATGTTATTTTTTCTCAATTTCCTAATTATTATACTATCCAATCAAATGGAAGAAAAGAATACATATATTAATCCAATAGATTTATTTTAAAACTAAATCCATTTATTTATAGATGGTTCCTTGAAAATAAATCCATTTATTTCAAAAAATATATATTTTTTTAGAGAAAGACTACCTCTAGTAGGTGCCAAGATGAATCATGAATTTTTTTTTCATGCAATTTACCTACGATTTATAAATCTGACCACTATAGTTCTAAGACTCAATCTAGATTTTAATTAATATAAGTGGCTTGTTTTTTGTCAATTTGATTATCATAAGTAAACCTATTAAAAAAGAAAGAAATAGAGAAACATCCGATCAAAGTTGGCTAAGTGACCTATATGTTTGAGGGATGAACTAATTCTCCTTAGAAAACATGATTATGATCATTTCAATGTATTGTCCTTATCATCCCCCATCAAATTGTGAAACTATTAGGTTTGATTTTCATCATAGAGATCATTCTCTTCATAGTAATGCACAGAATATCATTTTTTGTTTTGAATAGCATCGAGTTCAATCAACTATTCATGTGAAAGATTTTGGAAGAAGCTAATAGTTATGAATGGCATCTAGTCAAAGACATCAAACGAAGCCCCTAACTAAAGAATCAACTATATATGTATTGACAAGGTTCAATCAAATTTCCATGCATTTAGAACTCTAAGTAAGACCTGCACTAATTCATACTCGATTATAAAATTTATTACGCTTGTCCATAGAATAAGATGAAGTCAAACATTGTTGTAGAGGGTCAATGAATGAGCTCATGGGTTCATTATTGAGTATGAGATGGGTGACAAAGAAGTCAAAGATGGATCAAGGAAAAAAAATCTAATTGGATATTCTCGAAATTGAAGGTGAACACTTATTCACTTTCAAGAAAAATCAATATATTTTTGGAAAAAGGGGTCACTTAAGATCTTTCCAATAAAAGAAGCTTCCAACACTCACCCATGATGAAGTTTTAATAAATTGATGTTCAAAAGGGTAGTGAGAGCAAAAGAATGTTCCAAGAGGAAAAGTTTAACAGCTAGAAGGCCTTGTCTTTGATCCAACACTCTCACAAGTTTTATATCACACTTTTTAGGTATTTTAAAATGTTTTATTGACGTAATATTATAAATACTTATTTTCTTTTATTTTTTTGATGTGCAAATATTGCCTTTGCGCAATGCCTTTTAACTTAGGTTGCTCGAGCACATGGAATTGTGCTAAAAGAAAAGCATGGTCATTGACATATCCCATGCAAGCCTTCACCTTGGAGAAATACCCTGAATTTAATCTCTTTGAGGTAACACTATAAACGACAATCTTTTCCAAGTGTTTTGCTAGTCTGCTGCTCGAGTAATGTCACCGCCTGCATCAACTACCTTCATCATTTTCCTCAATATGGTGACTATCTTGTGAAAACATCTGCTAAACTTCATCACAAATCACTGCACCAGCAACGTCCTTCAGATTCTGTTCGACCAGACTTTGCTCATTATCTAGACACATTCCATGTTTATAGACCTAATTAATATCCAAGTGTTGAGTGATTCAATGAACTAGTCACGTTCCTGCTAGGCCAGGACTGGACACTGAACTAGCCCACGCCCCAATGAACACATCTACCCTGAGCTCTGGAGCAAGCTGAAAGTAGATGGGCTGAAAGAAATAGAAGGTGGATGTATGTTTACCAGCAATAGCAACAAAATTCTCCAAGAAACTACAGACTAGGGGAAAAGGAACATCAAAACCTCCGTCAATCCAAACATGGCATCAGGCAGCTGCTAATAAGTAGGGAGGAGGATGAGGGAAGGAGCATAAGAACATGCATGAAGAGGGCCTCTCAACGGTTGGCCTTGGCGACACGCTCGACCTCATCCTTCTTCTTGATGGCATAGCTGTTGGAAGATCCCTTGGCGGCATTAATGAGCTCGTCAGCAAGGCACTCGGCGATGGTCTTGATGTTCCTGAATGCACTCTCCCGGGCACCAGTCGTGAGGAGGTAGATTGCCTGGTTGACCCTCCTCAGTGGGGAGATATCAACAGCCTGACGCCTCACAACACCGGCTGAGCCAATCCTGGTGGCATCTTCCCTCGGCCCACTGGTAAACACAAACCCAACTCTCCGTCAGTAACCTTAAGAAATTATCAGAGGCCTGCTGTTCCAGTGGTTTACGATTCAAACAAGGCCTCACCTGTTGATGATGGCATCAACAATTACTTGGATCGGATTGGCATCAGTGAGGAGATGGATGATTTCCATCGCGTGCTTAACAATGCGGACGGCCATCAACTTCTTGCCATTGTTGCGGCCGTGCATCATCAGAGAGTTCGTCAGTCTCTCGATGATCGGGCACTGCGCTTTGCGAAATCTCTTCACGGAGTACCGCCCGGCAGTGTGGGGGACATAAGTAGCATGCTTCCCTGGGGTGATGGCTATGTAGTCGGCCAGTGAAATGTCGCTAACCTGTTGAAACAGTGCAAATTCAGGTCATAGAACTTCCTTGTGGGAGGAACTCCAACGAATGGAGATACATACACAAATAACAATCTAACCCCACGGGGTTTATAAAATTCTGCTTGGCTCCAACTCAAGGTCTCAGCCCCACAGAGAAAACCAATGATAAAGGATACCCCACAGGGAACAGTCATCTTCTATTCCATCACTATAGGAAGATCTGACAGCTCGGTATAATTTTCAACCTGCTGTTTAAAAGGAGCTGTTTAAAGTCACTATAAGCACCGAATTATGTAAACTAATGTAGAAAAAATAAGAGCCAAGATGAGGGTGGTAGGAATCATAATGCCAGCATCCACGCTTTTTTCCCCCAAAGGGAATAGGAGCCAGCCTCACAAAAAGAGAAGGTGAGCTCGTTAAGATCATAGATAAAATTAGCATCCTCACGAAACAAGAGAGGAGAATACAGCCCGCTAATTAATAGATGCATCTATCAAAACTTGATGCGCAAACATAACGCCATCGAATATCGATGGTCCTTAAAAGCCAAGACGGTTACGGGAATTCTTCTGCGTTCCCAGAGAGCCTTAAGAGAGGAACGGCGGCTACCCCGCTGAGTGCAGACTGTTGAGTATTGAACCGGTATGGTTGTTCCAAATAAAATCATCTCAATAAAGCAGGCATTGGGAACATTTGAAAAGGATGAACCAAAATTTAATCAATACACAACCGCGGAAAAGAAGCAGCAATAAATCACGAACGACACTCAGGAACCACATGAAAGACAACTAAAAGCCACGGCCTTGTTGGATCATATAATAAAAAATAAAATAAAAAATCTTGGTGAGGTAGCATGAGATGCATGCTAACGATAACTTCTGCGGGTTACTGAGCGAATTCATTCAGCGCAGAAGGAAACATATTATATTCGTCGACAAATCCAACTCCCGCTCAATCTAAACAGGCTCTCCGAGCCATCCAACTCCCGCTCGATTTTCATAGTCAGAAGAGCAAGAAATAGGAATTATCAAGATCCTGGAGATCCTAACAAACCACTACTGCTTTCGAAACATGCGGAAGAAGGCGGATCCGTCCGCCACGGATCAAAACAAGACGAAGAAGAAGGCAGGAAAGGACGACCGGCACTGAACTGACCTCGACATCTTCGAAGGACCACCTGTTGAACAGCTTCACCTCCGGTGGTGGCAACGCCTCCGCCGCCATGTCTTCCACCCCGATCCCTCCCGTCCGCGAGAGAGCTAGAGAGCGCGAAGAAGGTCACACCGGCAGCCGCAGCAACTTCAACCAGTGTTAGGGTTTTCAGAGATGTGGTATATATATATATATGTAAAAAAGATGGGCTTAGGCCGAGCTCTCTTATTGGATCCGATCGGGCCCATAGCGTGCCAGCAAACACGGCCCAAAATTGGCTTCTGCTTGTGATCGCAGCAGCCAAACGTTGACTTTTCAGCTCTTAACCCATGATTCCTAAACCACCCTGTTTACTCCTCGGTCAAGCATTTATAGCTCCAAAAGTCAACCCCTGAGTCAATTCTCCATCCGACCACGTATCGGGGAGGAAGGATGGCCCGCACAGAGTTAGCTATGGGCCCATTTACGGGATATTAGTAATGAAAAGTCAACGCTGAGCAGACATGAACGCGGCCGCGGCAACAGGGCCCAAAATTGGCCCAGGAACAACTCTTCCTTGTGATGGCATCAGTCAAAACGTTGACTAAAATTCTCTCCTCCGAATTTTCAACTCTTTAATCCTACACCCTATTTACTCCTCGGTCAAACATTTTCCCCTCCTTTTGGCCAATTTCCATCGAACCACGTCTAGGTGGTGGGCCCACACATAGTTAGTTACAGGCCCATTTACGGAAAAAATACGAAGAAAAGTCGACCCCAATGAATAGAAAGCGAATCCCGCCGACACGGGGTTTTGACCATGTGGGAGGCGTTGACTCAGCCCGCCAACCGCCAGCCCCGAGGTGTCTATATCTATCATTATTGGAAGAGTTGAGGAATTAAAGGTCATTTATGCTTCAGACTTGTTTTTTTTTTGGGTGGAAGACGAGGGGGTCTTCGTGAAAGCGGGAGGAGAAGCTCTGAGCAGCGAACGGACAGGAGAAGCTCCGGGGCTCTCCTTCTCCTCCTCCCCTCTTCCCCTGTAGGTTTTAGGTTCTGATTTGTTCGATCAATCCCTTCGCCAGATTTTCGATCGTTTCTGGGGCGAGATCCGTGCCCCTTTTGGATAGATCTTTATCTTTCTTCCGCACCCCTGTTGTGGGTGGAATTCGATATCCGTAAATTTATCAAGTGCTCGCTCTATTAGATATGCTGATCTAAGTTTATCGTCCCCAACCTCGAGATCTTGCTTCTGGCCGGTTGTGAGGTACTGGTTCCGCTCGAGGTGTTGGATCTGAGGTAGAATTTGAATTTTCGGGTCTGGGGTTTGGGTTAGAATGGATCTGCGCACGGCCTCCCGCTCCTTCATCGTTCTTCTCATATTATTATCGACTGTCTCAGCGTTCGTCTCTTCCCAGGTAACTAGATCCACCAGTGGTGTTATTTACAGAAGTTTATCTCTGCTTCTTTTTCGTTTTCTTCTTCCTGTGTGGTTTTCTCGTCCGGCGACACTGTCACGAAAGCTTTTCTCGTGCATACTGAGTTTTTAGGATGTCGGGGTGGAGAGTGGGGAGAACACGTCCACCGAGTCCCTGATACCTTTGGATCGCCGTACCAAAGTACGCAAACCTTTTCTGTGACCCCCTTCTCTAAAATTTCCAATTCTGATTCATATATATGTTGGCATTTTCCATTTTTCTTGTATGATTATGAATACTAAAATCTTGTTTTGATTTTTTTATACTGTGCCACAGATGCTGCTTCAACCTCTTAGGAAGGAGTATATAAGCAGCGGAGCAGGCCTTGATTCAGATGCTGGTCTTGGTCTCTTTGATGCTTTCTTTGCAAGTCTCTCGATGATCATTGTCAGTGAGGTGGGATATTGCCACTTTTTAGCTCCTGTTATATCTGCTCACATGCGTTCTTCTTTGGTGCTTATTCCGACTCTTTCACTGTGCATGCTTTCGCTGATGCATTGGATCACTTCTAGATTGGAGATGAGACATTTATTATCGCAGCTCTTATGGCCATGCGGCATCCTAAGTCAATTGTGCTCTCTGGAGCTCTCAGCGCACTTTTTGTGATGACAGTAAGCCATTTTGTATCCAGAATCTTGCTATACTGACGCTCATCATGCTAATGAAACCAAATGTTGACCATTTTTCTTTGTTGCTGGTTTCTGACTGATTATACCCGCATTTCAGATTCTCTCAACTGGGCTTGGTAGGATAGTGCCCAACTTGATATCGAGGAAACACACGAACAGTGCAGCTACAGGTTAGACCATTTCTATGACTAGTGCACTATGAAGCAATCAAATATCTGTATGTTTGACGATATCAGCTCAACACACTGCATTCAATGCATGTTACATATTTTTAGTTTTTGCATCAACTATTGGACACAAATATGCAGTATTTTCATTGAATGCTTGCCGAGCTTTAATAATTTGCTTGAGAGAGATCCAGCCATCAATCAAGGTTTTTATGACAATTAATGTAGTAATTCACTGCGTTATTACCTGGGCAAAAAGGCAAGGTGGTAGAAGATGCCTAGTTTTTGGTATAGTCAAAAATTACCTTTAAAGCATAGATCAGTTATTGCACAAGTGAAGAATAGAATGGACCTATGTCTATCCACATAATACTAAAATTGCTCACATTTAATATAGGATAAGTAAGAATGTAATTTATGAAATTTTTTGTAAGTAAGGCATTCCGGTGAAAATATTTAACGCTCACGTAACATGCTAATATGAATTTTCGGGCGTAAATTTTTTTCTTCTCATAGATGGGGAGTGGTGGTATGGTGATTCCTGGACGCCATTGGCTAATAAAAACTGTTTACAGAGGAGAAAGCATCAGCAATACTTAAATCAGAAGGGCTCTTGGGAAGGAGGTGAAACACAGAAAACGCAGTCTGCATAGGGAGCTGTGATCATACCCGAGGCAAAAAGATTAATCAACTTGATAAGAATATGGAGCAATTGATGAAAGTAATGTACTTTAAATTTTTATTTAATTGGATTCTATGGATCGATGCTTCTTTGAAGTGTTATATGAAGCCCTGTAAGTTGCCATTTGTTTTTCATTTGATAAATCATTTTGCGTCAAAAACCTTTTAAAACTTCCACTATTGTTGGTTCTACAACTATTACACCTTCTCTTTGCTCTCGATGTCATGCTTTCATTTGTCAGATATTTCTCATTTCAGGCCTATATTTCCCTAATGGTTTGTCCCTGTAATTTTTTTCTTCTGAATTGCAGTTCTCTATGCATTTTTTGGTCTACGATTGCTTTACATTGCTTGGAGATCAGATTCAAAGGCTTCACAAAAGAAGGAAATAGAAGAAGTATGCTTTCTTGAATTTCCTTCTTATTAGTTTATCTAAATATCAACTATTTTAATCTTGATCATATTTTTTTTGCTTGTTTTATTTATTTATTTTATACTTTACAGAGTTTGGATGCATGCTGTTGAATGAGTACGAGTTTTAACAAAACAGAATTGAAATTATCTAGTTTCCTCATATTTTACTTGATTTTTCCCACGAAATCCAAATAGCTGTAACGTACATCAGTTCTCTAATGTACGTCTTTGGGTCATTCATCAAATTTTGTTTGAAAAATGTAAAACCTACGATTTGGGTAAATTGTTTGGCTGGGAAAGGCGTTTTCATTAGATGTTTGTGTACCAAATTTTCATGTATCAGCCCATACTGCTGTGAAGGTATACACCTAAGCAGGGGGCTGTCTTTGTGTGAAGGCTTAGCAACAGTAAGCACCTCTCTAGAGAGCTGAGAATGGACCAAAGTATGCTGCATTTGTTATTAGGTGTTAATGGTTATTCAAATGAAATAGTGCCCTTCATGCATGAAATTTTAAACGAAAATGGAACGTATATGAACCACTATAAGTGGTTTTTTCAAATTGCCCTCTCTGTTGTTGCCAGAACCCTCCTACGAATTTTCTATTGTTGGCTTGAACAAATGATTAAGTTACCACACCGCAGGATTGATTGCCCACAGATTTGTTGTTGTACTGGTAATCATCTATGGGACAGCATCATTGTGCAAGCTGATTTTTTGATGATGCTTTGTTTCATTCCTCTGTTGTTCCTGTCCTACACTCGTCCTTTCCTTTCTGCTGCATCTCCCCCCGCCACCCCTTCTCCAATGATTGAGGTACCACACTGCAAGTCTCAGCGATAGAAATGAATGCTTACTTTTTTACCGTTTTGGTCAAAATAAAAATAAAAATTGGTTGGTTCCTGCCTAATACGAGTGAGCTTATCTTACCCAATTCTTTTAAAGCAAAGTGACTGAAGAAGACATCGTATTTTATATTTTACACGATGGAACATGTTTATAAAAAAACTTTGCACCAATAATTATCTAAAGGTAAATCTTGGCGTCCAGATGTTTGAGGTAAATTGACGATTATATTTGAGGGAATGAACAAGTATCTCATTCCCAGAATATGATCAATACTATCTGATCTAAGAATAGGAAAAAGAGCTGGAGAAAAAGAAAAAAAATATGTAGATAAGTGCCAAAGTAAAGAAGAGAGAAGGAATGAGCAAGGAAAGCCCGGATGCACCAAGGGGAAATATAATCAGTCATTTTCTGTAAAATTATTCTACCTAGTTTGACCCGGGATTGGGATCAGACGCTGGTGTTTAGGTTTTAGTTTCAGTTTGGTAGAGCTTTTTTCATTGAATTTGTGGGACCAGACATAATCTCATGCCCCCTCAGAAATAGAGACTCACATGAAAGAAGTGAGATCGACATTGATCTCGATGTTGCTTGCCGGTGAAAGATTGGAGAATATCTTATTTTGAAGTGTGTGATGAATTAATCCTTTCTAGGACTGATGTTTAGAGGCATGTTTTCCTTCAGTCCCTCTTGTACATGCAATGTACATCAATATTTCCTTCGTTGATTTATTCATGCCTGGAAGAAAGGTGTATCAGCAGACATCTTGGACAGGGTTCACGAGGATGTGTCACCATTGTCTGACAGAAAAATCGATACAAGTCTTGTGTGGACTGGATGTGGTCTTCTATCTGAGTTTCCAATGAGTTTACAAATCGCAAATGATCATCTAATATGATTCCGGACAATCTGTTGAGCCCTCAATGCAAGAGCTAGCTACAAATTACTTGATCATTTTCCTGTTTTGTTCTTAGGCAAATGCAGTGTCTTCATCTTCATTTTCATTGTACATACACCTGGTGATCAAATAATTTTCAATATTTTATGGTCAAAATTTCCTACAGGAAGTTCCTTGATTTTAAAAGTTATTTGAAGCTCTTCGTAATCAGTTAAACTTGCCCTCATTGTCTAGGTGGAAGAGAAACTCGAAGCCGGCCAGGGGAAAACAACATTGCGCCGTTTCTTTTCAAGATTCTGCACGCCAATTTTCCTGGAGGTATTTGCTTCTTCATTCGTGTTATTGATAGATAGATAGATACATAGATATTATTGGAGTCGCGGGGCTTCAGGGACATTATTATTTGAGAGGGGTCTATCTATTGACTCATGTACAGTTCCATTCGTGTAAAAAAATAAATAAATAATAAAAATAAATCTCGTTGGTGGTGAAACCGAGGTCAGCTGCCCCTGATTATTGCTCATAATTGTTTGTTGCAGTCTTTCATCTTGACGTTTCTGGCGGAATGGGGCGACCGCAGCCAGATAGCAACAATTGCGGTAAGCCATCCCTATCATCTTCATTGCACTTCTCAGGACATGCCTTTTCTATGCCCCCTCAGAGTTCCCAGTTTAATAATTACACCTGGGACTTTGATAAAACGAAGAAATTTCGGATTTTAAACTCTTGGTTCCTCCTCTTATTGTGATTTTTCCCCCCCCAAAGTAACGTAAGTCAACTGCTTGTTAAATTGAAGGGAAGAAAGTCAACTTTAGACACATACCCAGACCCCACTAGTAGCATCAAATGGCTTGTCTGTAGTCTCAGGGGCTGAGTTGGTATGCTCTCATGGCAGGCATCATACCATGCTCAATAGTATCATCAACATGCGCATCCGTCTTATATTCATTGTCCATTGTTTGTTATCCATGGGTTTCACAGTTGGCGACCCACAAGAACGCGGTGGGGGTGGCCGTGGGAGCGAGCCTGGGGCACACGGTGTGCACCTCGATCGCGGTGGTGGGTGGGAGCATGTTGGCGTCCAAGATCTCGCAGCGCACGGTGGCGGCCATCGGCGGCCTCCTCTTCCTTGGCTTCTCCTTATCTTCCTACTTTTACCCGCCATTGTGATTGCCGCAGCCGTCGTCGTTCACTCCTCAGCTCTCCCTCATCCATCCGTCTCAATGGAGGGAGGGAAGTTGCCCATCTCCCTGCTTTTATTGATCTTGGTTAGTTCTTCCTCCGGGGGGCAGGAAATGAATTGGAAGGCCCGAATTTGGGGCAAGTATTCTTTTTATTAGTATTTTTCTATTTCCTGTAGGGTTCCAGCGTCCTCGTTGGGTCTCCACATTCTCCCTCCACAGCGTCACTACCGGCAGAAATAGCGAGAGAGGGTGCAGAAATGCACGGCCTCAGTGTTGGATTACTCAACCCATTAAAAGCTTGGCCAGGAGTGAAACACGGAGGGAAGATCCGCGGCAAGCATCCGACGATCGAATGGGTTAAGACTCTATCTAGGAAGGCAAGTTGACGCCTCACGTCCTGGCATTTCGTTGAAATAATTTATTGGGTATTTATTCAAGGATGGACAAGAAAAACCGTCCAACTTCAAAAATTAAGGTCAAAAGTTAAACGAGTGCTGGAAAGAGTGTCTTCGTTTCCCCTGGTATAGATAAACGTGTGCGTGGTATATTACCTAACAACCAACTCATTGCTATTAATAGCATACTTCTCCAGAGTTGCACCCACTCAAGAAGCTCTTCTTTCCTTCACCTTCTTGGGTTGGATTCTCACTCCATTTACGATGAAGCAATTAAAATGTGCGCATCCTATCTTTGTACATCTTATTATATATATATATATATATTATATTGCGTCAAGTAGTAAGAAGGCCCAATTAATTTTTTTTGATCAGGGACCAAGGTTATTTATCGATCGATTCACACTTTTTCTGAGTGAGAAGGATTTCTCCATGATTAAGTGATTTTTTAAAGTTAAAAATAAAATTGTATTCCTTTTCTCGATCTACCCGCATGGTTTTACATCGATGAATGAATTTATCCACTCCATCAGCATTAATGGAGAATTAATAATAATCTCTTGACAATTACCGACAGAATTGCTTGTCAAGAGAGATCAGATGATTCACAATCATGCCCAGCACCCTAGGGATATCCAAAAGCTATACAAGAAAATCAAGAAAGTGTGAATATCAAGAACAAGAGATGTTATCTTCCTCTTCTGTCTGAAATTTGGCCGCAGACAGTCAGACAGACAGACAGACAATTATCAGCTCAAGAAATGGCGAGTGGGGGGGACCCGTCCAGAAGGGAAGAAGAGATCCTCCAGTGAGTAAACAAATATGCAGCTCTCACTTGGAAGGAGCGGGAGAATTCACCCAAAGGAAAAGAAAGAGAGAGAGAGAGAAATGACAAGGAGGAGTGGAATTCCTAGAGAGGACTTGTACTGTTACTGTTACTTACAATGAATGGGAGGAAAGAAGCGAGACATTGGGGGAGTGGAATTCCTAGAGAGGGCTGGTAGTGTTACTTGCTTATATGATTGATGAGAAGAATCAAAGAACAATGGAAATGAGGAGAATTGTGATGAGGGCTTGTTTGTCTCTGTTAGGATGAGTTCTCGTGGTACCCAAGGCGCCTGGCCCGAGAGCCGAGGCCGTGGTACCGGTAGATGGCGCCCAGCAGGCACTGGCTCATGCTCGAGATGTCAAAAGCCTCGATGAACCTGAGGTCGGACACCCTGGTCTTAGCTGCGGCGTGTCGCTGGTACTCCTCAAATACCGAGGCCAGGCACCAACTCTGCAACTTCCTGAAGCAGCCCACCAGGCAACCTGTCCGGTGCTGCAATTTGCGGTAACCCAACAGAGGAATAAAGAGGAATGAAGTTAGCAGAGTGGGGAAAGGATCGATTAACATGTTCTTGAACGATGGCTGATATAAAGAAGGGGGGAGATGTACCTTTCCACGCTTGCAGTGGATCAAAATCGGATGGTTTCTTACATCTAGGGATGAAAAAATATGGAAATAATTAAATGGATTGAATTTCATTGTAATAACACAGAACATTGGAGGTATGGGGAAATTAATTTAGTACCAAGTAGGACTCTCAGAGCATGCATCATGGTATCCTTGGAAATCTTGACAAAAGGCTCCTGAAATCATGGTAACGTTGATGATGTATGACAGAAATAGTGCCACTCAACGTAAAAAAAATAAAAATCGTAATAATTTTATATAATGATAAGATAAGAAAAAATTGATATACGAGACAATGCAGCTCGAGGCCTGCATAATAGAATATTCCTTTACTTCAAACCAGCCGATTTGATGTATATTCGCATAATTTGAGATTGATATCGATTTTGCACCAGAAAAGGGAGGAGTGAAGATCTTCAACCCTGTGAGTCTAACCAGACAATGGATCCTTGCCAAATTTCATATATATACAAAATAACTTTTGTATCACAGTTTTCAAGAGGAAGGAGATGGCTTGAAATGTGGCTTTTATTACACGTACAAAATATCTTAATCTCCCGAAAGCAAACAACCAAGGAAAAATAGGTGCCTTATAGAAAGAAACATTTTTTCTGTTCATTTTTATCGACTTTTGATTAACAAGGTTACGAGAGAATCCCTCAAAGATCAGTCAAAATCCATCTTCCTAAATGAGTTGCGACTGTACTGACTGATCCCTATTGGGCAACAGTCAAATACAGGTTATTATTCAAATAAGAAGAAGAAAATATCAAAACTCTCAATCTTGAATTTAGTCAAGAAAATGACATAACAAATTTTTAATCGTATCAAAATATGAAATCACGACATAAACCTATAATTCTGAACACGAACCAGAAACTCCAGAGAAATGATCAACAACGCCCCCCAGTAGATAAAAAACTATGAAAAACAAACATATGACAGGAGAAATGATCAAAGGTCTGCGAAACGAGGGACTTGGAAAGCAGGATGATGTTATAAAAGGGGGCGATCATTACTGGGATGATTCACATTATCATTCATACCTTGCTGCCATCGATGCCAAACTGGCACAGCCGTATCCCACGCGAACGGACGTAATCGGCATTAGCCTCCGGGTATGGTTCCGGGCACAGGTACCTACGAAATTAGCCCCATCTCGTCAGCACAAATCATCCCCGGTCCGACAAAGAACCCTAGAACAACCGCAACGCCACCAAGAAAAAGAAAAATGAGAAAAAAAAACAAAACAACCAAGAACAGAGGCGACAGAACCGAATAACAACGCTCACACAATGGTCCGGAGGCCGAGGGAATCGAGATAGCCGAAGTTAGCCGGCTCGGGGAACCCCGAGCGGTAGATCCCGTAATCCACCATCGCGAAATTGGCCGGCGGGGCGAGGCACTCCTCCGAGTCTACTCTCCCCGCAGCAGCCTCCTTCGTGTCGTCGCCGCGTCTACCGCCGCCCTTCTTGTCGCTGCCGACGTCCACCAGGTCCTCCACCGTCACCTCCTCCAACACCAGCATGCTCCTCGCCTCCTCCACCATCTCCACGATCATCGCCACGGTTTTTCCTTTTCCCTCTCCTCCACCGGAAAGGAGACGAGGGGGCTGGTTATTATAGTAATCCGCCCGTTGACCGGTCAGATTCGGCAGGAGACGATGACCGGGGGAATCCTTAGCGGGATCGTGGCCGGTTCCGGATACTTTGCCGGAAACACCGCGCTTTCGTTTCCACGTTCAGAGACACGTCATCAGTGGGCCCCACATCCCCCTGACCGCCCCATCCAAGATGGTTCGCACCGTGGTCCCGGATGGCTTGGAGCGGGCGACTCGGACGCCACATTTTCGAGCACGAGGTGGTGAAGAGCTGACGTCAGCCCAACGGTCTTGCCGCGTATTGTTCCAACGGCGTCACCGTAAGAAAATTAAAAAGACCGATGACGTGTCACTCTGGGAAGGTTTTGCAGGAGGCGTAAATATGGCAGTACCTTTAACGGGGAGGCCGGCATATGGTGGGCCCGAGAAGAGAGAGAGAGAGAGCGCTCGATCGCACTATAAATACCGTTGGAGGGTGTGGGTTGAACCCTAGATCCCTCCGAGATCGAAGGCGGCGGAGGCGGAGGAGGTTTGCTCCTCCACCGGCTCCGGTTCCGGCTCCGTCTCAGGTTCGTCGTCGTCGTCGCTTCCGGTGATCTTCTTTTTTCTCCCGGTGTTCTCGTCGGCGGTGGCAGGGAAGGATCTGAAGAGAAAAAAGGCGCCTCAGAAAGCCAGTGCTCGCCTCTTTTTCCGTGGCCACTCGGCTCGCTATGGTGCCCACACTGATAAGGTGTATGCTGAATTTCTTTTGATTGTGAGTCGTCATCGCTTCAATTCCAGTGGGTTACTGTAGCACCGCCGTCACGGTGGCGTGCGTGCTCCGGTAGGTCGTCCATCTTCGTGCCGATATCTTGGTTTCTTCTTCGAATCTAATGGACGCTCCTAGTCCGTAGTAGAGAGCGGTTGATCAGAATTCACTCGTCCAGAGAAGGATGATGGTCGGTGAAAATCATAGGCGGAGGAGGCGCATAGATCGGAGTGCCTAGGATTCTCTCTCTTAGGTTCTATTCAAGCTTCGATGCCGACACCGGTCGGCCTGGTTTCACATTGAAAGATCCGATCCGTGGTCCTTTCGTTGTGGTCTATGGTTGCCTTATTGTGTTCTAATACTCGACAATCGCTCTCTTAAGATTGGTGATTGGGAGGGAAGATTGGTGTCGTGAGAAATGATAATTACATCTAATTACTGAAGGGTATGAATTGTGCATATATAGTTTACCATGAACCATTTTTGTTCACTCTAGTCTGAATATGTTCTGGTTTGAACTGAACACGATATTTGGATAATGTCAGATAAATACCTGCATTTATATTGTAAGCCCTTTGGTCATTAATTGGCCAGGTTTTTTGCATCCTTGTACAAGTTTCTTGATCGGTTAACTTTTCTGAATGAAATACCAATGACGTTTGGCAAAATTGTTTGCACCTGCTATAAGGCCGCCTTGCGGACTAAACTTTACATTGCATGAGTGCTAACAGGGCACGACCTCTCAGTCTCGAGACTCGAAGCACTTGTGATTCTCAGACTCCGCCCTTTCCCCTTGTCTCCTTCCGCCTCTCTCTCTCTCTCTCTCTCTCTCTCTCTCTCTCTCTCTGTATATGCAAGAGAATGATAAAAAATTAGATCCCGGTATATGTGCAAGAAGAGTACGAGAGTGTGCATTATATCAGTGTGCGGCGGGCGATGGAAATGGGTGCGGCTGGCAACAAGCCTACCGTGCCTTGTCCTGTTAGCGTACCCTTCTCGGGGGGATGGCGGGGTCTTCCCTACTAGTTACTGTCCATGCCCGTGCCGGCGTGCGTGCCCATGCGTAAACGTGCGCTGACGACTCGTGCGGTGATTCTCGCCTCTCTTCCATTGACTTGATGCCGCCGCGAGTAGATGGGTTGCTCTGTGAGAGCATGGAGCCGATGTGCATGCATGACAATGCCTCTGCTGTCAATGGCAGTGCTAACATTATGTATTTTCTTGTGAAAATTTATCATATCGAGAGTTATGTTGTTCTATGAAGTTTGCAAAGTTCTATCTTAGCTACCTCAGAGTTATCCCTCTTTTGTCAAAAATTATATAACTACAATTATTTTTCATAATTTAATATGAGTATACGTTTATTTATCATGAGTTAGGATTTAAAATAAGTTATTAATTAATGCCGTTGATGGACTAGCGACCTCGGTGGATGGTTCTAAGGTCACTGCAGATCTGCTTAGACTAGCGCGAAGAGAAGAGAGCCGAATGCCGTTGGGGGAAGCAGACAGCGAAACGAGAAACGAAATCCTCGGAGCGCACTCAATGCGGTCCACCGACCACGACTCAAATTCTAATAGAAAAAAACTCGGACTAATTGATGAACGGATGAACCGCGGAACCCAACAGGTACGAACAACAGAGATCATTGCAGAGCACTCTGACACAGAAAACTCCCTAGATAACCCGATCTACAGACCTGGGCGTCAATCGCGCGTCACATTCTTCCAAGTCCATCTTCTCGCCTCGACCCCCCAAGGAAAAACGAGGGGAACCTCGCGCGCAGTGCAGCCCCGCTCCCGCCAATGGCCTGCCGCCGGAGAGGAACAGGGGACGAAGCACGGCCCTGCCTCTCTCGCTCGCTCTCTCTCTCTCTCTCTCTCTCTCTCTCTCTCTCTCTCTCTCTCTCTCTCTCTCTCTCTCTCTCTCTGCGTCTCTGTTAGAGCCAGCCGCATGCAGAGGGCGGGAAATAACCTATGGGCAGGTGAGGAACTTCTTAAGCTCTATCATTAAATAGTATAGTAATAATCAACTTAAGTACATAAAGTTAGCTAAATTGATCAAAAGATAAAATATAATTAATTTTAACATGAGACTTCCATAAGTACTCTTTAATTTTTCATTAAGAGAATAGAAGTGAGATCCTCCACAATGCTCAAACATAATTTGAAATTTACTTCAGAGATGTCTAATGAAATTCACATGATATAGAGACCCTTTCATTAAGGCCTTCTTACTGTACGAAGTATTTGGTTTATTTCTTCCAAAGTTACCTCCCCTCGGGCACCGCATGGCTTAATCAGCGTGAAGGGATAAGCGACGGTAGAAGCCGTCGTTGTTGGGAACTTCGTGTATGATGGCCTCCCTGATCAACACGTGATGTAAGTAATAAATCGGGGTTAGAGTGTAAAAATAAAGGGGCGGTATATGAGTATCTTTGATACCTCTGAATTTAATGGAAGGAGCGTATGTCAGCTTCACTGGAAGGAGGCGGCAAGCAGACGAACCCAATAATTCAGTGTCCCACTGCTCCTCCTCTCTCGTTTTATCTTCTCCCATCGTTGCCTCTTCTCCGGTCTACACGATCACGAAAAGGCATCTTTTTTGTGAGGTAAGATATTCACAGATTGGCATCACCCAGAGACTGACTGACGACTTCGCATCTCGTTGACCCACCTTGGGATTTAAGAACTCTGAAGAAGGGCCGGCGCAAATGATCTCAACAGGGTCGTCATGGTTGCACTGCAGCATGCGCCTCCTTTTCAGCTGCGGCGACTCGGCAGACCCATCTGCACTGTCCTTCGCCGTGCCTGGAACCCACACTCCTCCGTCAAATAGGACCAAAATGGATGACATACATTTTGTTCATAGTCTTCCGTTCAGTACCTCCGCTGTCAGAAACTGCGCAGCCAAAATCTGTGCAGTCCCCGAGCATGCCGAACCGCTCATGATAGTTCGTCCCGTCCAGCAGGTAGTGTGGGATGCCTACCCAGGAAAGAGTCTGAATCTTAGAGAAAAAATCGTACTGACAGAGAGGTAAGTCCGGCAGAGGATGCAGCTATATCAGGCTGCTCACCGTTCCACTCTGTCAGCAGACCGCAGCCCTCTGTTTCCCATTCAAAGAGTTGGCTGAAAATCATCGAAGAGGCCAAGTAGATGAGTCGATGAATTATCATGATAGTTTGGGAAGAGCCGTCTGTAATTATGAGGAACCGGACGGCAGTGGATCCATCACGCGGAACTCATCGAGGTACTCATACTTCCCGCAAGGACCTCTGGGGGAGGCTCATCGCGACCTCGGTGGATGGTTCTAAGGTCACTGCAGATCTGCTTAGACTAGCGCGAAGAGAAGAGAGCCGAATGCCGTTGGGAGAAGCAGACAGCGAAACGAGAAACGAAATCCTCGGAGCGCACTCAATGCGGTCCACCGACCACGACTCAAATTCTAATAGAAAAAAACTCGGACTAATTGATGAACGGATGAACCGCGGAACCCAACAGGTACGAACAACAGAGATCATTGCAGAGCACTCTGACACAGAAAACTCCCTAGATAACCCGATCTACAAACCTGGGCGTCAATCGCGCGTCACATTCTTCCAAGTCCATCTTCTCGCCTCGACCCCCCAAGGAAAAACGAGGGGAACCTCGCGCCCAGTGCAGCCCCGCTCCCGCCAATGGCCTGCCGCCGGAGAGGAACAGGGGACGAAGCACGGCCCTGCCTCTCTCTCTCTCTCTCTCTCTCTCTGCGTCTCTGTTAGAGCCAGCCGCATGCAGAGGGCGGGAAATAACATATGGGCAGGTGAGGAAAGCCGCAGGTGGTTGCACAGGCAACGGAGGAGGAAAGCCGGCAACAAGCAGGAAGTCAACGGCTGGGTACAACCGTAGATCTTGAAAGAGCCCCCCGCTCCCTTAAACCCCCGGGGGGGTGAGAAATAGTCCCCTCTCTCTGCATGTGGGGATCTCTGCGTATATAAAATTCATATCAGGTTCTGCTGTATGAAGCGGAGCGGTTAGTTCGGTACTAGAAGGTATGAAGACCTCCGGACGCTCGCGTGAAGGGCTGGCTGGGCCTACCACGTCAACAGTTCCCAGAATCGAGGAGATTCCCTTCTCAAAAGCAAAATGGGACCCACCTCGTACATATATTTATATATAACATCCTCGTTGACCAAATGCCTGGTACGTATATTAAAGGTATGATCGTTACTGAAGCTGGCTTCATGCTCTACGTAGATCTGGTACATATAATTTTTGACAAAAGAGGATAACTCTGAGGTAGCTAAGATAGAACTTTGCAAACTTCATAAAACATGATTAATTTTAACATTAGAAATACATAAGTTTCTTCAAATTTTTGTTTTATAGAGCAATAGAAGCGAGGTCCTCCACAATGTTCCAACATAATTTGGATTTCTTTTTAGAGATGTTTGATGAAGTTGAAATGATATATAGAGAGAACAACATTCAATAACAATGTATCAAGTGCATTTTTAGTCAAAAGGAATATGCCAACATACTTGTTGTGTCAAGTATGCTTCTTCATTGACAATGGCGATTAAAATATGTAGTTACCATTGTGATAAATTAATACATTAAATTTCATATAGATTGAAAGTTTGAATCTAGGACACCAGTAAATGTCAATTTAAATCGCTTTATATTATAAAGGAATAGTAATAGTCTCATTAGTTTTATTAGATTTTTAATTACTGTATGAGTTGAAAAATCGCTATGCGGTATTCAATTAGACTAGAATTACAAAATCTTTAATATGTGTAGTGAGTGCTTTTAGATCAACTTGAGATTCTAAACAAAATCTTTCAAAGGTCGTCTATGCTTTTGCCTTTGGGAGACATGTTTGGGCATTGTCTTCTACGGCCCTCTCGGGTTTTCAAGTATTGTGAAGATGATTTTCTGTATTCTTACTGTGAAACTCCTCGGAGCACCGGCTTTTGGGTGGTGGTGGGTTTTGAGCACATGCTAAAATGATGTGTGAGGAACCATGCGATTTTGGTGGATCTGACGCACGTCGAAAGTTGGGATCTCCTTCAGAGACCACTGACTCACAGTCGATGGGCTAGCTTGAAATGGGTTTATGATGGAGTTTTACGTATGTTTTTATTTTTTGCTCCTAGCATTTTACATTACTCTAAAGATGATATCTCTTATTTTTTTCTTCCGTACTGGCCAAACTTTCATCTCCATAAAACTTATTACTTTCACTCTCCATAGAAAAAGGCACAAGAAGAAAGAAAACTAGAAGGTGCGACAATCAGGGCCTTCTTCTTCTCCCCATTTCTCCCTCTCGTCTCTTTTTCTCCATCTATCTTATCTAGTACATGCCGAGGTACAGTACCTCTGTTCATTTTGTTCATATTCTTCTGTTCAGTACCTTCGTTGTCAGAATCTGTGCAACCAAAATCTGTACAGTCCTCGGAGATGCATAACATCCTCGTTGATCGTTCATCCCCTCTAGCAGCTAGTATCTATGGGATACTGATAAGTTTTCATTATCATGAGTTAATAATTAGTAAATAATATAGTTTTAGCCTTAACTCATGATAAATAGACTTATATTTGTGTTAAAGTATGAAAAGTGGTTTTCAATTAATAACGTGAATTTTTGAGTAATTATGTTATTTTATACAAATTTATATGATTTTTACAATCTTACTTTTGAGATAAATGAAGAAAAAGAAATAAAAATAAAAATATAACAAAATGAGGAGGGACCCGCTGGCCAGCCAAGCCCGTAAGTGGGTCGGAAGTGCAATTAGGGCGGAGCCGCAAGCAGGGGCTCGAGCGATTACGACCGATAGAGGCACGTGTGCGTCACTCTCCATCCACGTCACCGGTGGGTAGCCGGTTGTGGGCCAAGGAGTGGTCGTACACGCAAGAGAAAGGGACTTGATTGAAAATATAATATTACTATATATTCGCCCGAAACTTCGGCGTACAAATGATGTGAGACTAAACCCACGTCACACCTTCCCCATAAAGGGTTCGATGATTTTAATACCTAAAATATCCCTTATTTATAATAGAGATATACTATAATGACGTCATTTGATAAGGGCATTAGAGTATTTATGTCAATCTCTCTTGTGCAAGCAGGCAACCAATGTAGGTTTGAATTCTCCCAGAGCCAAAAGTAATATTTTTTATCTGATTATCGTGACTTTCCTACAGATTGCCGGTAAAGGTTTATGCTGCCAGAATTATTAGATTATTGGTGAAAATCTCGTCAACGCGATTTGTAGAACATTGTTACTAAAATTACTAAATGATTTGCGATAAAAGGATCACAAATCCATCGAGTAAAGCATCTCTAATTGATCGACGAACAAGCCATCGTCAAGAAGAGGACAATCCGCCAGGAGACGAGTCGCCACCTCCTGAGAGCGTACCGGATGCGATGAAGAACCTCCTCTTATTGCGTGGATCTGAGGATGAAGCTCACTGACACACGCCCCACCTCCATCCAGCTCCTCTCCGTCGGGTGAGAGCCGTCGGAGAGCTGTAAAGTCGTCATTTTTCTGCTCCGCCAGGTGACAGCCGTCAGAGACGATTTGACGACCCATTTCATTCATCTCTAGACTTCGTAAGGAGATCTAGAGATTGGCTACGTAGTCCTTATCTAAAGAGAGCCTTCGAGATCATGGACACTACATGTCAATCCTCTCGAATGCTCAGAATTCTCGTGAATCATCGACACATCGTCGTCGTGACGCCAGAACTCTGTTTTCTTACTTTCAACTTAATTTTTGCTTATCTAGTGATAATTTGTTGATTTAAAATTTACCAAGTTATACTTCATTCAATTACGATTCTTCCGGATTTTACAGATCTTAATTTTATCAATTAAATCGTTTGTAATCGCTTACGTAAGAATCATCAGGTGGAACTCTATTTCTGCCTGATTGACGTTTGTCCGGCGTTGACATCGTCCAGACGTCCGCACCCTTATTTCCCTTTTTCGTGAATGTTAAATATATTTAATTTTTATTTTCTAGTATGAAATTCATAGAAAATAGTATTCTTTGAGAAAAATTCTGAATAATTACCTGATATTATATTACATCTTTGTGATCGACCTGGAAAATTACCGCTATTTTTAGAAGTTTTATTGAATTATAATTAATATATTTGTTCAAAAATACTTCTAAATCTCTAAAAATTCGTATTTTCTAGTTTTATAAATTTTAAATTTGTGTGATTTACTATACAACGACTAAGTCACGTCATATACCTACCCCGAGAAAGAGTCTGAATATTAGAAAAAATGGGACCCACTTGAGACATATATTCCTACGTAACATCTTCGTCGACTAAATGTCTAGTTATTCCTCATTTCTGGTCTCAAAAATATGCGTAGCCACTAGATGTGGGTCCCATTCAGACGCCACTCACTCACTCTCCTCAGGTCACCTGCCCATTGGCACTTGGTCATCTCTCTCTCTGAGATACATATATATATCTCAAATAATATACCTTATTAATAAGTGTTCATTATCATGAGTTAATAATTAATTAGTAACATATTTTAAGCCTCAACTCATAAAAAAGAGACTTATATTCGTGCCAAATTAAAAGTAGTAGTTTCTAGTTAGTTAATAGGATTTTTTGGTTAATTATGTTATTTTACGTTAACTTATATGATTTTTATAACTATGTCTTTGAGGTAAAATAAAAATAAATTTAAAAAGTAGAAAAAGTGGGGTGTCATCCCAGCCAGCCGGGCCCGCACGCAGGTCGGAAGCACAGTAGGCTCTAGCGAGTAAGGATAAGGGTGCTCGTACACAAATATGCTTTAAATAGAAAAAAACGATCATAGTCTTCCATTCTATATGCTGATGTAAACATAAAAAATATAAAAATTCACAAAGTTAGTTATGTAAAGAATCAAAGTGCACACCAGGTGGAGTGAGAAGACGATATTGTGTCTCCAGTCTTTCAAATTAATCCTAGTTTTTTTTCTATTAGAATTCGAGTTGTGATCAGTGCACCGCATTGAATTGCGCTCCGAGGGTTTCGTTTATGATTTCTCTGTCTGCCTCTCCCAACCTGTTTAAAGAGACGATGATCCCCGTCGACTCTCTTCTCTATTAGATATGCAGTGACCTTAGAACCATCCACCGAGGTCGCGATGACCCAGAGGCCCGTGCAGGCAGTATGAGAACCGCGATGAGTTCCCCCTGATGGTTCCTCATAATTACAGACGGCTCTTCCCATTGGCCTCTTAACGTATCATGACAATAGACTGATTTACTTTGGCACTTTCAATGATTTTCAGTGTACTCCATGGATGGGAAGCAGAGGAGCCCGTCTGCCAACAGAAAGGAACGGTGGGCAATCTGATAGCTGCATCCTCTGTCGGATTTATCTTTTCTGTAATACGATTTTTTTCCCAAGGAAGGTTCAGACTCTTCCGTTAAATGGGACCAAAGGATAGATAATACTATATTCATGCTCTTCCGTTCAATACCTCCGCTGTCAGAACGTGGGCAACCAAAATTATACAGTCCTCAACCGATGTTTGTTAACCGAGCATGCAGAACAGCACATCCTCGATCTGATTCATCTCGTCACGCAGGTAGTGTGAGATATCTGCCCAGGAACTCCTCTAGAGACCCAATAAATGCGGGACGGGTTGAATCCGACCGAGGATGAGCCGTTCTCTCCGCATGCTGCTCGGGGGACAGACACTATCGACAGATTTTGGCTGCTGCCCAGATTCAGAGGGCGGAGGTTCGTCGCGAGGACCACTTCCACTCTCGGTCGGAGCATGCGGCCCTACGGCCCTCCGTCGCGCATCCCTCCGGGCGACGCAGCCCTTCTCGCCCCCTCCGCTTCACCCCTGATGAGCCGCCTCATCGTCGCCGTCCCGCTCCGGTGCCATCGTCCCGCCTTCCAGCCGCCTCCGTCGTCGCCTTCTCCTTCCGCCACCGCTGTTCCGCCGTTCCCCGCCGCCGGTGTCGCCGCCCCCTCCTCCTGCCTCCGCCAACGACGCCTCTACCGCCACCGTTCGTTCGCCGCCGCGGCACAAAGACCAGCATTGGTCGCGGCCGAAACGAATTGGTTTCGGCAGGGACCCCCCCTTAAGGGGGCCACTTATTCGGCCCAGCCCATCTGACCGGCTCACCCACCGGGGCCACCAGGACCACCCGACCCACCTACCTAACCCGCCGGCCCAGCCCATATATTTGACACATCAAGCAGGATAACCTGACCCAAGCCCACATGACCCGCCGGCCCAGCCACCAGGCCCCGACCTACCCACCTGACCTAGCCCACCTGACCAGCTGGCCCAACAACCAGGACCACTTGACCCGACCCACCTGACCTGCCTAACTGCCCAGATTCAGACAGCGGAGGTCCGTCTGCTTGCCATCTCCTCAACTATCTCATCAATTTCCCCAAGCCACTATTCTCACACTGCACCACAAAATGCCATAGATATCTTGGGAGCACTAGGCGAGTCCTCGAAATGCTGGCTGGAAAGCTGCTTTAATGAGAGCGAGATGCGTATCAGCTCAGATGAAGCGTCCGCTACTTACTTTAGATCTCTCGGCCAACACATTATCAGCACATTCAACTGTAGCTAATATGCGGTCATTTCCATCCAAAAGGTCTGCCCCTTGTGTTGCTGCTTCTTACGATCAAGCTAGTGAGTCAGGTATGTGCCTTTTCAATGCCCTCATTTTCTTGAGTAAATGAATCCTACAAGAAATTAATTAGTGCTGACTTGGCTGATACTTATCAGAGACCTACCACTTGATTCTAATGATAGAAATCGTAAGGGCACTAGTGATTATGTCAAACACTCCTTGCAATAAATTCAAGAGAATCAACTATATAGATACTTCTCCTTTATTTCTATACTCTAATAAACCCCCCACTTTCCCAGCATTCATTTATCTTCAAGGAGCCATATATTTATATTGTCACAATGTATGGTCACCATACTTGCATCATTTTTAGTTATGCATCCATGGGCAATGATGTGACCCATTTTGGTATAAAATTGATAATATGAAGATCTATGAGAATGAATCAAAGTAGAACAAGATAAATGAAACAATAGGTGCATGGTATGATGCGAGGATGGAGAAATGAGAGACTCATGATGTGCTCAACCTTTTATTCTCATGATTATGATGCTGCCTTTCCCTTATTCAACCTTTTTAGGAATCATGTGGTCATCGTGATGAAGATCAAGACTGAATGGGGGAAAGATAGCATCATAATTGCGATTAACAATTGGTTGATTGATTAGCAAATCAAGTTTGTTCATCTAGTGACCGAATTTTTGACCCATGCAGGGCAGGGCCTTGTAGATCGAGATGTCTCTGTGTTTTTTTGGATGATTAATTTATCATGCAATGTATGGCTCATGGAAGAGGAGGGAGCGTTGAGAATGTTCAGAACATGACATTTAAGCAAAGCATGTTGATGCCATCTCTATATTCAGATAATCAAATTGGCAGAGGTCATTCGTGAGTCCTCTGTGACAGACCTTTTTGATCCATGCAAAAAAACAGGAGGGGTGTGTGTGTGTGTGTGTGTGTTTAAGCGTAATGAAGAAGGTTGTTTTTATCCGGTTTTTACAATGTTTACTGGTTCGTAGTTACTGAGTTGATTGCTCTATATACTCCCAGGGAGTGCGGTGTACGCGACAACCCTGACGAGTAGGAACAGGCGGCTGAATATCTAGTATGAATATGTTCTGGTTTGAACTTAACACGATATTTGGATAATGTCAGATAAATACCTGCATTTATACTCATATTAAATTATGAAAAATAATTTTAGTTAGATGGGTTGCTCTGTGAGAGCATGGAGCCGATGTGCATGCATGACAATGCCTCTGCTATCAATGGTAGTGCTAACATTATGTCTTTTCTTGTGAACATTTATCATATCGAGAGTTATGTTGTTCTATGAAGTTTGCAAAGTTCTATCTTAGCTACCTCAGAGTTATCCTCTTTTGTCAAAAATTATCTAACTAAAATTATTTTTCATAATTTAATATGAGTATAAATGCAGGTATTTATCTGACATTATCCAAATATCGTGTTAAGTTCAAACCAGAACATATTGAGACTAGATATTCAGCCGCCTGTTCCTACTCGTTAGGGTTGTCGCGTACACCGCACTCCCTGGGAGTATATAGAGCAATCAACTCAGCAACTATGAACCAGTAAACATTGTAAAAACCGGATAAAAACAACCTTCTCCGTTACGCTTAAACACACACACACACACACCCCCCTCCTGTTTTTTTGCATGGATCAAAAAGGTCTGTCACAGAGGACTCACGAATGACCTCTGCCAATTTGATTATCTGAATATAGAGATGGCATCAACATGCTTTGCTTAAATGTCATGTTCTGAACATTCCCAACGCTCCCTCCTCTTCCATGAGCCATACATTGCATCCGATTTATTCCTGCATCCATGGGCAGCGATGTTACCCATTGTGGCAGGAAACTGAAAAGATGAACATGGGTGAGAATCAATGGAAGTAGACGGAGATGAGGAAACTAGAAACTTACACTGGGTGCTGCATGATATCACGCGAGGATGGCGAAATGAGAGGCTCGTTGTCATGTGCTCAGCCTTTTGTTCTTTTCCCCCCCTTCAGTCCGGATCTTCGTCTCCGGATGACAAGTTGTGATAAATAGACTAAAGATGAGTGTTAGTTAAAACATCTAGTCATTACTAATAAAATCATCTTCAAAGTTACCAAGTAAACTTAGCATACCCTTGTAGGATTGATTATAATGAGTAAAAATATAAGAATGATGTACACATAATATAAAAAAATCTTTATTTTGGAATAAAGGGTTGTCAATTTGTGCCACATAGGGAAGTCATAGAAGAACAAAAAAATCTCCATTTAATCATGAGGCACAAGATCATCAATCATTGAGTTTAGAAAAATGTTTCTGGAAATATTTGAAACCTCAATGATTAGACTGTATTGTCTTGAATCCAAAAGCATTTATGTGAATGAGCCTCAATGATGGCCCATTAGCTCTTCAACCCACAAGTCAAGTAAAATTTCCAAAGACAACAAAATTATATTACTATTGAATTTTTCTATAAATATTATCACATGCTAGCTGTTAAATAGGCCAAAATCAGTTTTTGCACTCCTAAAAATGAGATCAACTAACCAAACAACATAAACTGAATTAATATGAAAAAAAATATTGGTCTTATGAAAATCACATGTTATCGACACAAATTGACCTCATTTGAATGCATTTTGGGTATAGAACCCATTTGAGGCCTTTCAACCTTTGTGGTCTACATTTTTATGTTTTTCAACAACTTTGGTCAGCAATCACCAATCAGGGACATTTCTGGTTGCCTAGAGTTGTATGTTAAATCAATTTTTCCTACTTGAATTTTTTTTACTCTTGACTCTCCATGTGGCGTCACATAGTAGTCATCAATCTCAACCACATTAAAGGTTGAACCTATAATTATTTTTGGAGGTAAATAAAGTACATATGTATTGTTCTAATCATTTGTAAAAATTTTAATGGCACAGATTTCCTAGGGTTCAACTTTTCAAAACTATCAATTGAGAACCCTTTTTCCTCAAGTGCTAAATGGCCAAATTGCCTACTTTATAAAGCTTATCTTGTTTTTTATTTTAATTACTTTCATTGGGTGACAACCGGTTTAATATACTTGATGAAATGAAATGATTTAAGCACTTTTATTGTATAATTAGCTGGAATACTTGTCCTTTCAGTTTTTGGTCTAGGGAGAAAATTGAAGGAAATTGTTGAAGGAAAATGGTTAAATATTAAAAATGGAGAAATATTTTCAGATCAATTGACCATACAATTGTATACAAACTATGGGGCTCAAGAATAAGTTCTATCACTTTGGTTTATGCAACAAATCAAATTACGAAAGATTTTGTTTAGAATCTCAAGTTGATCTAAAAGCACTCACTACACATATTAAAGATTTTGTAATTCTAGTCTAATTGAATACCGCATAGCGATTTTTCAACTCATACAGTAATTAAAAATCTAATAAAACTAATGAGACTATTACTATTCCTTTATAATATAAAGTGATTTAAATTGACATTTACTGGTGTCCTAGATTCAAACTTTCAATCTATATGAAATTTAATGTATTAATTTATCACAATGGTAACTACATATTTTAATCTCCATTGTCAATGAAGAAGCATACTTGACACAACAAGTATGTTGGCATATTCCTTTTGACTAAAAATGCACTTGATACATTGTTATTGAATGTTGTTCTCTCTATATATCATTTCAACTTCATCAAACATTTCTAAAAATAAATCCAAATTATGTCGGAACATTGTGGAGGACCTCGCTTCTATTGCTCTATAAAATAAAAAATTGAAGAAACTTATGTATTTCTAATGTTAAAATAAATCATGTTTTATGAAGTTTGCAAAGTTCTATCTTAGCTACCTCAGAGTTATCCTCTTTTGTCAAAAATTATATGTACCAGATCTACGTAGAGCATGAAGCCAGCTTCAGTAACGATCATACCTTTAATATACGTACCAGGCATTTGGTCAACGAGGATGTTATATATAAATATATGTACGAGGTGGGTCCCATTTTGCTTTTGAGAAGGGAATCTCCTCGATTCTGGGAACTGTTGACGTGGTAGGCCCAGCCAGCCCTTCACGCGAGCGTCCGGAGGTCTTCATACCTTCTAGTACCGAACTAACCGCTCCGCTTCATACAGCAGAACCCGATATGAATTTTATATACGCAGAGATCCCCACATGCAGAGAGAGGGGACTATTTCTCACCCCCCCGGGGGTTTAAGGGAGCGGGGGGCTCTTTCAAGATCTACGGTTGTACCCAGCCGTTGACTTCCTGCTTGTTGCCGGCTTTCCTCCTCCGTTGCCTGTGCAACCACCTGCGGCTTTCCTCACCTGCCCATATGTTATTTCCCGCCCTCTGCATGCGGCTGGCTCTAACAGAGACGCAGAGAGAGAGAGAGAGAGAGAGAGAGGCAGGGCCGTGCTTCGTCCCCTGTTCCTCTCCGGCGGCAGGCCATTGGCGGGAGCGGGGCTGCACTGGGCGCGAGGTTCCCCTCGTTTTTCCTTGGGGGGTCGAGGCGAGAAGATGGACTTGGAAGAATGTGACGCGCGATTGACGCCCAGGTTTGTAGATCGGGTTATCTAGGGAGTTTTCTGTGTCAGAGTGCTCTGCAATGATCTCTGTTGTTCGTACCTGTTGGGTTCCGCGGTTCATCCGTTCATCAATTAGTCCGAGTTTTTTTCTATTAGAATTTGAGTCGTGGTCGGTGGACCGCATTGAGTGCGCTCCGAGGATTTCGTTTCTCGTTTCGCTGTCTGCTTCTCCCAACGGCATTCGGCTCTCTTCTCTTCGCGCTAGTCTAAGCAGATCTGCAGTGACCTTAGAACCATCCACCGAGGTCGCGATGAGCCTCCCCCAGAGGTCCTTGCGGGAAGTATGAGTACCTCGATGAGTTCCGCGTGATGGATCCACTGCCGTCCGGTTCCTCATAATTACAGACGGCTCTTCCCAAACTATCATGATAATTCATCGACTCATCTACTTGGCCTCTTCGATGATTTTCAGCCAACTCTTTGAATGGGAAACAGAGGGCTGCGGTCTGCTGACAGAGTGGAACGGTGAGCAGCCTGATATAGCTGCATCCTCTGCCGGACTTACCTCTCTGTCAGTACGATTTTTTCTCTAAGATTCAGACTCTTTCCTGGGTAGGCATCCCACACTACCTGCTGGACGGGACGAACTATCATGAGCGGTTCGGCATGCTCGGGGACTGCACAGATTTTGGCTGCGCAGTTTCTGACAGCGGAGGTACTGAACGGAAGACTATGAACAAAATGTATGTCATCCATTTTGGTCCTATTTGACGGAGGAGTGTGGGTTCCAGGCACGGCGAAGGACAGTGCAGATGGGTCTGCCGAGTCGCCGCAGCTGAAAAGGAGGCGCATGCTGCAGTGCAACCATGACGACCCTGTTGAGATCATTTGCGCCGGCCCTTCTTCAGAGTTCTTAAATCCCAAGGTGGGTCAACGAGATGCGAAGTCGTCAGTCAGTCTCTGGGTGATGCCAATCTGTGAATATCTTACCTCACAAAAAAGATGCCTTTTCGTGATCGTGTAGACCGGAGAAGAGGCAACGATGGGAGAAGATAAAACGAGAGAGGAGGAGCAGTGGGACACTGAATTATTGGGTTCGTCTGCTTGCCGCCTCCTTCCAGTGAAGCTGACATACGCTCCTTCCATTAAATTCAGAGGTATCAAAGATACTCATATACCGCCCCTTTATTTTTACACTCTAACCCCGATTTATTACTTACATCACGTGTTGATCAGGGAGGCCATCATACACGAAGTTCCCAACAACGACGGCTTCTACCGTCGCTTATCCCTTCACGCTGATTAAGCCATGCGGTGCCCGAGGGGAGGTAACTTTGGAAGAAATAAACCAAATACTTCGTACAGTAAGAAGGCCTTAATGAAAGGGTCTCTATATCATGTGAATTTCATTAGACATCTCTGAAGTAAATTTCAAATTATGTTTGAGCATTGTGGAGGATCTCACTTCTATTCTCTTAATGAAAAATTAAAGAGTACTTATGGAAGTCTCATGTTAAAATTAATTATATTTTATCTTTTGATCAATTTAGCTAACTTTATGTACTTAAGTTGATTATTACTATACTATTTAATGATAGAGCTTAAGAAGTTCCTCACCTGCCCATAGGTTATTTCCCGCCCTCTGCATGCGGCTGGCTCTAACAGAGACGCAGAGAGAGAGAGAGAGAGAGAGAGAGAGAGAGAGAGAGAGAGAGAGAGAGAGAGAGAGAGAGAGAGAGCGAGCGAGAGAGGCAGGGCCGTGCTTCGTCCCCTGTTCCTCTCCGGCGGCAGGCCATTGGCGGGAGCGGGGCTGCACTGCGCGCGAGGTTCCCCTCGTTTTTCCTTGGGGGGTCGAGGCGAGAAGATGGACTTGGAAGAATGTGACGCGCGATTGACGCCCAGGTCTGTAGATCGGGTTATCTAGGGAGTTTTCTGTGTCAGAGTGCTCTGCAATGATCTCTGTTGTTCGTACCTGTTGGGTTCCGCGGTTCATCCGTTCATCAATTAGTCCGAGTTTTTTTCTATTAGAATTTGAGTCGTGGTCGGTGGACCGCATTGAGTGCGCTCCGAGGATTTCGTTTCTCGTTTCGCTGTCTGCTTCCCCCAACGGCATTCGGCTCTCTTCTCTTCGCGCTAGTCTAAGCAGATCTGCAGTGACCTTAGAACCATCCACCGAGGTCGCTAGTCCATCAACGGCATTAATTAATAACTTATTTTAAATCCTAACTCATGATAAATAAACGTATACTCATATTAAATTATGAAAAATAATTGTAGTTATATAATTTTTGACAAAAGAGGGATAACTCTGAGGTAGCTAAGATAGAACTTTGCAAACTTCATAGAACAACATAACTCTCGATATGATAAATTTTCACAAGAAAATACATAATGTTAGCACTGCCATTGACAGCAGAGGCATTGTCATGCATGCACATCGGCTCCATGCTCTCACAGAGCAACCCATCTACTCGCGGCGGCATCAAGTCAATGGAAGAGAGGCGAGAATCACCGCACGAGTCGTCAGCGCACGTTTACGCATGGGCACGCACGCCGGCACGGGCATGGACAGTAACTAGTAGGGAAGACCCCGCCATCCCCCCGAGAAGGGTACGCTAACAGGACAAGGCACGGTAGGCTTGTTGCCAGCCGCACCCATTTCCATCGCCCGCCGCACACTGATATAATGCACACTCTCGTACTCTTCTTGCACATATACCGGGATCTAATTTTTTATCATTCTCTTGCATATACAGAGAGAGAGAGAGAGAGAGAGAGAGAGAGAGAGAGAGGCGGAAGGAGACAAGGGGAAAGGGCGGAGTCTGAGAATCACAAGTGCTTCGAGTCTCGAGACTGAGAGGTCGTGCCCTGTTAGCACTCATGCAATGTAAAGTTTAGTCCGCAAGGCGGCCTTATAGCAGGTGCAAACAATTTTGCCGAACGTCATTGGTATTTCATTCAGAAAAGTTAACCGATGTTAACTTATAGCGCTCGCTCTCTCTCTCTCTCTCTCTCTCTCTGCGTCTCTGTTAGAGCCAGCCGCATGCAGAGGGCGGGAAATAACATATGGGCAGGTGAGGAAAGCCGCAGGTGGTTGCACAGGCAACGGAGGAGGAAAGCCGGCAACAAGCAGGAAGTCAACGGCTGGGTACAACCGTAGATCTTGAAAGAGCCCCCCGCTCCCTTAAACCCCCGGGGGGGTGAGAAATAGTCCCCTCTCTCTGCATGTGGGGATCTCTGCGTATATAAAATTCATATCGGGTTCTGCTGTATGAAGCGGAGCGGTTAGTTCGGTACTAGAAGGTATGAAGACCTCCGGACGCTCGCGTGAAGGGCTGGCTGGGCCTACCACGTCAACAGTTCCCAGAATCGAGGAGATTCCCTTCTCAAAAGCAAAATGGGACCCACCTCGTACATATATTTATATATAACATCCTCGTTGACCAAATGCCTGGTACGTATATTAAAGGTATGATCGTTATTGAAGCTGGCTTTCGACTTCACCCTCATCTTGATATGTGGCGAGTCCTTACCTATTTAAGAAAAAAAGGTATTATTATTGGACACGTGATTGCTGGGACAACCCCCTGAGTTGGGCTTGGTGGGCCTGACTTGTGGTATGAGTTGACTGTTGACTCGGCAAAAATGGTTGACCATTGACACTATTCTACTGTTTGTTGACTGCTGACAAGGCTGAATGGGTTGATTCTGTGGGCTGGCTCGAACCAGTTGTGCGGCTCGTGCGGCTCGTGCGGACCAGGTGACCCGGGAGAAACCTGACCAGTGGGAGGAGCCGGTTTGAACCGGGGGCCCGAGATGGTCGGGATAGGGACGCAGTTGGGCACGGACCAGGAGGTCATGCCGGTTGGGCTCCGATGGCTAAGGTGGCTGGGCCGGCGGGTCAGGTGCGCTTGGTCAGGTGGTCCTGCTTGCTGTGTCAAACATACGGACTGGGCCGGCGGGTCAGGTAGGTGGGTTGGGTGGTCGTGTTGGCCCTGGTGCGTGAGACGGTGGCACTAGAGGGGGACGGCGACGATGAGGCGGCTCATCAGGGGTGAAGCGGAGGGGACGAGAAGGGCTGCGGCGCCCGGAGGGATGCACGACGGAGGGCCGTAGAGCCGCATGTTCCGACCGAGTGTGGCAGTCGTTCTCGCGACCAGCCACTTGACCGGGGGCGGGGGTGATCCTCGCGACCAGCCCCTTGACCGGGGGCGACGGTGGTCCTCGCGACCAAACCCTAAACACGAATCTATGAATACAGTATGCTCACTTGATGTTGCACTTTACGGAGTCTATGGTTGAAGCCTTCTTAGAAGTTCCACATCACGGAGAGAGTAAATGAAAGTGAATTTGGATTAGGTCGAAGAAATATTAAAATCAGATGACAAAATATGACAGCACCTGATGATAACGTCATTTAATGAAACCTCTTAGAGAAGTGATGATTGTGATACACAACTAGTTTATGACTACAATCAAAACCAACAGGAAATCTCAAGTCTCGTGACAAGAAAAATATTTGCTAGGATAGATTTCATGTAATGACGTCAATAGTAATAAAACTTGCAATTTCAACTTTTTAAATGGATTCTCATGGATTTCTTTTTGAAACCCATTAAATTTACCTCATTGGATGCCCTCTCCTTTGATGAACAATGTATATTTCCAAGTGATTAGAGAGCTGGAAGAAACTCCTTGGACTATATTATTAAATAGTATAGTAACAATGAACTTCAGTACATATAGTTGAATAAATTCATCAAAATATAAAACATGATTAATTTTAACATTAGAAATACATAAGTTTCTTCAAATTTTTGTTTTATAGAGCAATAGAAGCGAGGTCCTCCACAATGTTCCAACATAATTTGGATTTCTTTTTAGAGATGTTTGATGAAGTTGAAATGATATATAGAGAGAACAACATTCAATAACAATGTATCAAATGCATTTTTAGTCAAAAGGAGTATGCCAACATACTTGTTGTGTCAAGTATGCTTCTTCATTGACAATAGAGATTAAAATATGTAGTTACCTTAGTGATACACTAATACATTAAATTTCATATAGATAGAAAGTTTGAATCTAGGACACCAGTAAATGTCAATTTAAATCGCTTTATATTATAAAGGAATAGTAATAGTCTCATTAGTTTTATTAGATTTTTAATTACTATATGAGTTGAAAAATAGCTATGTGGTATTCAATTAGACTAGAATTACAAAATCTTTAATATGTGTAGTGAGTGCTTTTAGATCAACTTGAGATTCTAAACAAAATCTTTCAAAGGTCGTCTATGCTTTTGCCTTTGGGAGACATGTTTGGGCATTGTCTTCTACGGCCCTCTCGGGTTTTCAAGTATTGTGAAGATGATTTTCTGTATTTTTACTGTGAAACTCCTCGGAGCACCGGCTTTTGGGTGGTGGTGGGTTCTGAGCACATGCTAAAATGATGTGTGAGGAACCATGCAATTTTGGTGGATCTGACGCACGTCGAAAGTTGGGATCTCCTTCAAAGACCACTGACTCACAGTCGATGGGCTAGCTTGAAATGGGTTTATGATGGAGTTTTACGTATATTTTTATTTTTTGCTCCCAGCATTTTACATTACTCTAAAGATGATATCTCTTGTTTTTTTCTTCCGTACTGGCCAAACTTTCATCTCCATAAAACTTATTACTTTCACTCTCCATAGAAAAAGGCACAAGAAGAAAGAAAACTAGAAGGTGCGACAATCAGGGCCTTCTTCTTCTCCCCATTTCTCCCTCTCGTCTCTTTTTCTCCATCTATCTTATCTAGTACATGCCGAGGTACAGTACCTCTATTCATTTTGTTCATATTCTTCTGTTCAGTACCTTCGTTGTCAGAATCTGTGCAACCAAAATCTGTACAGTCCTCGGAGATGCATAACATCCTCGTTGATCGTTCATCCCCTCTAGCAGCTAGTATCTATGGGATACTGATAAGTTTTCATTATCATGAGTTAATAATTAGTAAATAATATAGTTTTAGCCTTAACTCATGATAAATAGACTTATATTTGTGTTAAAGTATGAAAAGTGGTTTTCAATTAATAACGTGAATTTTTGAGTAATTATGTTATTTTATACAAATTTATATGATTTTTACAATCTTACTTTTGAGATAAATGAAGAAAAAGAAATAAAAATAAAAATATAACAAAATGAGGAGGGACCCGCTGGCCAGCCAAGCCCGTAAGTGGGTCGGAAGTGCAATTAGGGCGGAGCCGCAAGCAGGGGCTCGAGCGATTACGACCGATAGAGGCACGTGTGCGTCACTCTCCATCCACGTCACCGGTGGGTAGCCGGTTGTGGGCCAAGGAGTGGTCGTACACGCAAGAGAAAGGGACTTGATTGAAAATATAATATTACTATATATTCGCCCGAAACTTCGGCGTACAAATGATGTGAGACTAAACCCACGTCACACCTTCCCCATAAAGGGTTCGATGATTTTAATACCTAAAATATCCCTTATTTATAATAGAGATATACTATAATGACGTCATTTGATAAGGGCATTAGAGTATTTATGTCAATCTCTCTTATGCAAGCGGGCAACCAATGCGGGTTCGAATCCTCCAAGAGCCAAAACTCATATTTTTTATCTGATTATCGCAACTTTCCTACAGATTGCCGGTAAAGGTTTATGCTGCTAGAATTGCTAGATTATCAGTGAAAATTTCGTCAACGCGATTTGCAGAACATTGTTACTAAAATTGCTGAACGATTTGCAATAAAAGGATCACAAATCCATCGAGTATAGCATCTCTAATTGATCGACGAACAAGCCGTCGTCAGAAAGAGGACAATCCGCCAGAAGACGAGTCGCCACCTCCTGAGAGCATACCGGATGCGATAAAGAACCTCCTCTTATTGCACGGATCTGAGGATGAAGCTCCCTGACACACGCCCCACCTCCGTCCAGTTCCTCTCCGTCGGGTGACAGCCGTCGGAGAGCCGCAAAGTCGTCGTTTTTCTGCTCTGCTAGGTGACAACCGTCAAAGACGATTTGACGACCCATTTCATTCATCTCTAGACTTCGTAAGGAGATCTAGAGATTGGCTACGTAGTCCTTATCTAAAGAGAGCCTTCGAGATCATGGACACTACATGTCAATCCTCTCGAATGCTCAGAATTCTCGTGAATCATCGACACATCGTCGTCGTGACGCCAGAACTCTGTTTTCTTACTTTCAACTTAATTTTCACTTCATTTAATGATAATTTATTGATTTAAAATTTACCGAGCTATACTTCATTCAATTACGATTCTTCCGGATTTTACAGATCTTAATTTTATCAATTAAATCGTTTGTAATCGCTTACGTAAGAATTGCTAGGTGGAACTCTATTTCTGTCCGATTGGCATTTGTCAGGCATTGACATCATCCAGACGTCCGCACCCTTATTTCCCTTTTTCGTGAATGTTAAATATTTTAATTTTTATTTCCTAATATGAAATTCATAGAAAATAGTATTCTTTGAAAAAAAATTCTGAATAATTACCTGATATTATATTACATCTTTGTGATCGACCTGGAAAATTACCGCTTTTTTTTGGAAGTTTTATTGAATTATAATTAATATATTTGTTCAAAAATACTTCTAAATCTCTGAAAATTCGTATTTTCTAGTTTTATAAATTTTAAATTTGTGTGATTTACTATACAACGACTAAGTCACGTCATATACCTACCTAGAGAAAGAGTCTGAATATTAGAAAAAATGGGACCCACTTGAGATATATAGTCCTACGTAACATCTTCGTTGAGTAAATGCCTGGTTATTTCCCATTTCTGGTCCCAAAAATATGCGTAGCCACTAGATGTCGGCCCCATTCAGATGCCACTCACTCCCTCTCCTCAAGTCACCTGCCCATTGACACTTGGTCATCTCTCTCTCTGAGATACATTATATATCTCAAATAATATACCTTATTAATAAGTGTTCATTATCATGAGTTAATAATTAATTAGTAACATATTTTAAGCCTCAACTCATAAAAAAGAGACTTATATTCGTGCCAAATTAAAAGTAGTAGTTTCTAGTTAGTTAATAGGATTTTTTGGTTAATTATGTTATTTTACAGTAACTTATATGATTTTTATAACTATGTCTTTGAGATAAAATAAAAATAAATTTAAAAAGTAGAAAAAGTGGGGTGTCATCCCAGCCAGCCGGGCCCGCACGTGGGTCGGAAGCACAGTAGGCTCTAGCGAGTAAGGATAAGGGTCGGCTGGGGCACCGTGCGCGTCACTCCCCTTCCACGGTGGCCAGCCGAGCATGGGGCAAGGAGTGCTCGTACACAAATATGCTTTAAATAGAAAAAAACGATCATAGTCTTCCATTCTATATGCTGATGTAAACATAAAAAATATAAAAATTCACAAAGTTAGTTATGTAAAGAATCAAAGTGCACACCAGGTGGAGTGAGAAGACGATATTGTGTCTCCAGTCTTTCAAATTAATCCTAGTTTTTTTTCTATTAGAATTCGAGTTGTGATCAGTGCACCGCATTGAATTGCGCTCCGAGGGTTTCGTTTATGATTTCTCTGTCTGCCTCTCCCAACCTGTTTAAAGAGACGATGATCCCCGTCGACTCTCTTCTCTATTAGATATGCAGTGACCTTAGAACCATCCACCGAGGTCGCGATGACCCAGAGGCCCGTGCAGGCAGTATGAGAACCGCGATGAGTTCCCCCTGATGGTTCCTCATAATTACAGACGGCTCTTCCCATTGGCCTCTTAACGTATCATGACAATAGACTGATTTACTTTGGCACTTTCAATGATTTTCAGTGTACTCCATGGATGGGAAGCAGAGGAGCCCGTCTGCCAACAGAAAGGAACGGTGGGCAATCTGATAGCTGCATCCTCTGTCGGATTTATCTTTTCTGTAATACGATTTTTTTCCCAAGGAAGGTTCAGACTCTTCCGTTAAATGGGACCAAAGGATAGATAATACTATATTCATGCTCTTCCGTTCAATACCTCCGCTGTCAGAACGTGGGCAACCAAAATTATACAGTCCTCAACCGATGTTTGTTAACCGAGCATGCAGAACAGCACATCCTCGATCTGATTCATCTCGTCACGCAGGTAGTGTGAGATATCTGCCCAGGAACTCCTCTAGAGACCCAATAAATGCGGGACGGGTTGAATCCGACCGAGGATGAGCCGTTCTCTCCGCATGCTGCTCGGGGGACAGACACTATCGACAGATTTTGGCTGCTGCCCAGATTCAGAGGGCGGAGGTTCGTCGCGAGGACCACTTCCACTCTCGGTCGGAGCATGCGGCCCTACGGCCCTCCGTCGCGCATCCCTCCGGGCGACGCAGCCCTTCTCGCCCCCTCCGCTTCACCCCTGATGAGCCGCCTCATCGTCGCCGTCCCGCTCCGGTGCCATCGTCCCGCCTTCCAGCCGCCTCCGTCGTCGCCTTCTCCTTCCGCCACCGCTGTTCCGCCGTTCCCCGCCGCCGGTGTCGCCGCCCCCTCCTCCTGCCTCCGCCAACGACGCCTCTACCGCCACCGTTCGTTCGCCGCCGCGGCACAAAGACCAGCATTGGTCGCGGCCGAAACGAATTGGTTTCGGCAGGGACCCCCCCTTAAGGGGGCCACTTATTCGGCCCAGCCCATCTGACCGGCTCACCCACCGGGGCCACCAGGACCACCCGACCCACCTACCTAACCCGCCGGCCCAGCCCATATATTTGACACATCAAGCAGGATAACCTGACCCAAGCCCACATGACCCGCCGGCCCAGCCACCAGGCCCCGACCTACCCACCTGACCTAGCCCACCTGACCAGCTGGCCCAACAACCAGGACCACTTGACCCGACCCACCTGACCTGCCTAACTGCCCAGATTCAGACAGCGGAGGTCCGTCTGCTTGCCATCTCCTCAACTATCTCATCAATTTCCCCAAGCCACTATTCTCACACTGCACCACAAAATGCCATAGATATCTTGGGAGCACTAGGCGAGTCCTCGAAATGCTGGCTGGAAAGCTGCTTTAATGAGAGCGAGATGCGTATCAGCTCAGATGAAGCGTCCGCTACTTACTTTAGATCTCTCGGCCAACACATTATCAGCACATTCAACTGTAGCTAATATGCGGTCATTTCCATCCAAAAGGTCTGCCCCTTGTGTTGCTGCTTCTTACGATCAAGCTAGTGAGTCAGGTATGTGCCTTTTCAATGCCCTCATTTTCTTGAGTAAATGAATCCTACAAGAAATTAATTAGTGCTGACTTGGCTGATACTTATCAGAGACCTACCACTTGATTCTAATGATAGAAATCGTAAGGGCACTAGTGATTATGTCAAACACTCCTTGCAATAAATTCAAGAGAATCAACTATATAGATACTTCTCCTTTATTTCTATACTCTAATAAACCCCCCACTTTCCCAGCATTCATTTATCTTCAAGGAGCCATATATTTATATTGTCACAATGTATGGTCACCATACTTGCATCATTTTTAGTTATGCATCCATGGGCAATGATGTGACCCATTTTGGTATAAAATTGATAATATGAAGATCTATGAGAATGAATCAAAGTAGAACAAGATAAATGAAACAATAGGTGCATGGTATGATGCGAGGATGGAGAAATGAGAGACTCATGATGTGCTCAACCTTTTATTCTCATGATTATGATGCTGCCTTTCCCTTATTCAACCTTTTTAGGAATCATGTGGTCATCGTGATGAAGATCAAGACTGAATGGGGGAAAGATAGCATCATAATTGCGATTAACAATTGGTTGATTGATTAGCAAATCAAGTTTGTTCATCTAGTGACCGAATTTTTGACCCATGCAGGGCAGGGCCTTGTAGATCGAGATGTCTCTGTGTTTTTTTGGATGATTAATTTATCATGCAATGTATGGCTCATGGAAGAGGAGGGAGCGTTGAGAATGTTCAGAACATGACATTTAAGCAAAGCATGTTGATGCCATCTCTATATTCAGATAATCAAATTGGCAGAGGTCATTCGTGAGTCCTCTGTGACAGACCTTTTTGATCCATGCAAAAAAATAGGAGGGGTGTGTGTGTGTGTGTGTGTGTTTAAGCGTAATGAAGAAGGTTGTTTTTATCCGGTTTTTACAATGTTTACTGGTTCGTAGTTACTGAGTTGATTGCTCTATATACTCCCAGGGAGTGCGGTGTACGCGACAACCCTGACGAGTAGGAACAGGCGGCTGAATATCTAGTATGAATATGTTCTGGTTTGAACTTAACACGATATTTGGATAATGTCAGATAAATACCTGCATTTATACTCATATTAAATTATGAAAAATAATTTTAGTTAGATGGGTTGCTCTGTGAGAGCATGGAGCCGATGTGCATGCATGACAATGCCTCTGCTATCAATGGTAGTGCTAACATTATGTCTTTTCTTGTGAACATTTATCATATCGAGAGTTATGTTGTTCTATGAAGTTTGCAAAGTTCTATCTTAGCTACCTCAGAGTTATCCTCTTTTGTCAAAAATTATCTAACTAAAATTATTTTTCATAATTTAATATGAGTATAAATGCAGGTATTTATCTGACATTATCCAAATATCGTGTTAAGTTCAAACCAGAACATATTGAGACTAGATATTCAGCCGCCTGTTCCTACTCGTTAGGGTTGTCGCGTACACCGCACTCCCTGGGAGTATATAGAGCAATCAACTCAGCAACTATGAACCAGTAAACATTGTAAAAACCGGATAAAAACAACCTTCTCCGTTACGCTTAAACACACACACACACACACCCCCCTCCTGTTTTTTTGCATGGATCAAAAAGGTCTGTCACAGAGGACTCACGAATGACCTCTGCCAATTTGATTATCTGAATATAGAGATGGCATCAACATGCTTTGCTTAAATGTCATGTTCTGAACATTCCCAACGCTCCCTCCTCTTCCATGAGCCATACATTGCATCCGATTTATTCCTGCATCCATGGGCAGCGATGTTACCCATTGTGGCAGGAAACTGAAAAGATGAACATGGGTGAGAATCAATGGAAGTAGACGGAGATGAGGAAACTAGAAACTTACACTGGGTGCTGCATGATATCACGCGAGGATGGCGAAATGAGAGGCTCGTTGTCATGTGCTCAGCCTTTTGTTCTTTTCCCCCCCTTCAGTCCGGATCTTCGTCTCCGGATGACAAGTTGTGATAAATAGACTAAAGATGAGTGTTAGTTAAAACATCTAGTCATTACTAATAAAATCATCTTCAAAGTTACCAAGTAAACTTAGCATACCCTTGTAGGATTGATTATAATGAGTAAAAATATAAGAATGATGTACACATAATATAAAAAAATCTTTATTTTGGAATAAAGGGTTGTCAATTTGTGCCACATAGGGAAGTCATAGAAGAACAAAAAAATCTCCATTTAATCATGAGGCACAAGATCATCAATCATTGAGTTTAGAAAAATGTTTCTGGAAATATTTGAAACCTCAATGATTAGACTGTATTGTCTTGAATCCAAAAGCATTTATGTGAATGAGCCTCAATGATGGCCCATTAGCTCTTCAACCCACAAGTCAAGTAAAATTTCCAAAGACAACAAAATTATATTACTATTGAATTTTTCTATAAATATTATCACATGCTAGCTGTTAAATAGGCCAAAATCAGTTTTTGCACTCCTAAAAATGAGATCAACTAACCAAACAACATAAACTGAATTAATATGAAAAAAAATATTGGTCTTATGAAAATCACATGTTATCGACACAAATTGACCTCATTTGAATGCATTTTGGGTATAGAACCCATTTGAGGCCTTTCAACCTTTGTGGTCTACATTTTTATGTTTTTCAACAACTTTGGTCAGCAATCACCAATCAGGGACATTTCTGGTTGCCTAGAGTTGTATGTTAAATCAATTTTTCCTACTTGAATTTTTTTTACTCTTGACTCTCCATGTGGCGTCACATAGTAGTCATCAATCTCAACCACATTAAAGGTTGAACCTATAATTATTTTTGGAGGTAAATAAAGTACATATGTATTGTTCTAATCATTTGTAAAAATTTTAATGGCACAGATTTCCTAGGGTTCAACTTTTCAAAACTATCAATTGAGAACCCTTTTTCCTCAAGTGCTAAATGGCCAAATTGCCTACTTTATAAAGCTTATCTTGTTTTTTATTTTAATTACTTTCATTGGGTGACAACCGGTTTAATATACTTGATGAAATGAAATGATTTAAGCACTTTTATTGTATAATTAGCTGGAATACTTGTCCTTTCAGTTTTTGGTCTAGGGAGAAAATTGAAGGAAATTGTTGAAGGAAAATGGTTAAATATTAAAAATGGAGAAATATTTTCAGATCAATTGACCATACAATTGTATACAAACTATGGGGCTCAAGAATAAGTTCTATCACTTTGGTTTATGCAACAAATCAAATTACGAAAGATTTTGTTTAGAATCTCAAGTTGATCTAAAAGCACTCACTACACATATTAAAGATTTTGTAATTCTAGTCTAATTGAATACCGCATAGCGATTTTTCAACTCATACAGTAATTAAAAATCTAATAAAACTAATGAGACTATTACTATTCCTTTATAATATAAAGTGATTTAAATTGACATTTACTGGTGTCCTAGATTCAAACTTTCAATCTATATGAAATTTAATGTATTAATTTATCACAATGGTAACTACATATTTTAATCTCCATTGTCAATGAAGAAGCATACTTGACACAACAAGTATGTTGGCATATTCCTTTTGACTAAAAATGCACTTGATACATTGTTATTGAATGTTGTTCTCTCTATATATCATTTCAACTTCATCAAACATTTCTAAAAATAAATCCAAATTATGTCGGAACATTGTGGAGGACCTCGCTTCTATTGCTCTATAAAATAAAAAATTGAAGAAACTTATGTATTTCTAATGTTAAAATAAATCATGTTTTATGAAGTTTGCAAAGTTCTATCTTAGCTACCTCAGAGTTATCCTCTTTTGTCAAAAATTATATGTACCAGATCTACGTAGAGCATGAAGCCAGCTTCAGTAACGATCATACCTTTAATATACGTACCAGGCATTTGGTCAACGAGGATGTTATATATAAATATATGTACGAGGTGGGTCCCATTTTGCTTTTGAGAAGGGAATCTCCTCGATTCTGGGAACTGTTGACGTGGTAGGCCCAGCCAGCCCTTCACGCGAGCGTCCGGAGGTCTTCATACCTTCTAGTACCGAACTAACCGCTCCGCTTCATACAGCAGAACCCGATATGAATTTTATATACGCAGAGATCCCCACATGCAGAGAGAGGGGACTATTTCTCACCCCCCCGGGGGTTTAAGGGAGCGGGGGGCTCTTTCAAGATCTACGGTTGTACCCAGCCGTTGACTTCCTGCTTGTTGCCGGCTTTCCTCCTCCGTTGCCTGTGCAACCACCTGCGGCTTTCCTCACCTGCCCATATGTTATTTCCCGCCCTCTGCATGCGGCTGGCTCTAACAGAGACGCAGAGAGAGAGAGAGAGAGAGAGAGAGGCAGGGCCGTGCTTCGTCCCCTGTTCCTCTCCGGCGGCAGGCCATTGGCGGGAGCGGGGCTGCACTGGGCGCGAGGTTCCCCTCGTTTTTCCTTGGGGGGTCGAGGCGAGAAGATGGACTTGGAAGAATGTGACGCGCGATTGACGCCCAGGTTTGTAGATCGGGTTATCTAGGGAGTTTTCTGTGTCAGAGTGCTCTGCAATGATCTCTGTTGTTCGTACCTGTTGGGTTCCGCGGTTCATCCGTTCATCAATTAGTCCGAGTTTTTTTCTATTAGAATTTGAGTCGTGGTCGGTGGACCGCATTGAGTGCGCTCCGAGGATTTCGTTTCTCGTTTCGCTGTCTGCTTCTCCCAACGGCATTCGGCTCTCTTCTCTTCGCGCTAGTCTAAGCAGATCTGCAGTGACCTTAGAACCATCCACCGAGGTCGCGATGAGCCTCCCCCAGAGGTCCTTGCGGGAAGTATGAGTACCTCGATGAGTTCCGCGTGATGGATCCACTGCCGTCCGGTTCCTCATAATTACAGACGGCTCTTCCCAAACTATCATGATAATTCATCGACTCATCTACTTGGCCTCTTCGATGATTTTCAGCCAACTCTTTGAATGGGAAACAGAGGGCTGCGGTCTGCTGACAGAGTGGAACGGTGAGCAGCCTGATATAGCTGCATCCTCTGCCGGACTTACCTCTCTGTCAGTACGATTTTTTCTCTAAGATTCAGACTCTTTCCTGGGTAGGCATCCCACACTACCTGCTGGACGGGACGAACTATCATGAGCGGTTCGGCATGCTCGGGGACTGCACAGATTTTGGCTGCGCAGTTTCTGACAGCGGAGGTACTGAACGGAAGACTATGAACAAAATGTATGTCATCCATTTTGGTCCTATTTGACGGAGGAGTGTGGGTTCCAGGCACGGCGAAGGACAGTGCAGATGGGTCTGCCGAGTCGCCGCAGCTGAAAAGGAGGCGCATGCTGCAGTGCAACCATGACGACCCTGTTGAGATCATTTGCGCCGGCCCTTCTTCAGAGTTCTTAAATCCCAAGGTGGGTCAACGAGATGCGAAGTCGTCAGTCAGTCTCTGGGTGATGCCAATCTGTGAATATCTTACCTCACAAAAAAGATGCCTTTTCGTGATCGTGTAGACCGGAGAAGAGGCAACGATGGGAGAAGATAAAACGAGAGAGGAGGAGCAGTGGGACACTGAATTATTGGGTTCGTCTGCTTGCCGCCTCCTTCCAGTGAAGCTGACATACGCTCCTTCCATTAAATTCAGAGGTATCAAAGATACTCATATACCGCCCCTTTATTTTTACACTCTAACCCCGATTTATTACTTACATCACGTGTTGATCAGGGAGGCCATCATACACGAAGTTCCCAACAACGACGGCTTCTACCGTCGCTTATCCCTTCACGCTGATTAAGCCATGCGGTGCCCGAGGGGAGGTAACTTTGGAAGAAATAAACCAAATACTTCGTACAGTAAGAAGGCCTTAATGAAAGGGTCTCTATATCATGTGAATTTCATTAGACATCTCTGAAGTAAATTTCAAATTATGTTTGAGCATTGTGGAGGATCTCACTTCTATTCTCTTAATGAAAAATTAAAGAGTACTTATGGAAGTCTCATGTTAAAATTAATTATATTTTATCTTTTGATCAATTTAGCTAACTTTATGTACTTAAGTTGATTATTACTATACTATTTAATGATAGAGCTTAAGAAGTTCCTCACCTGCCCATAGGTTATTTCCCGCCCTCTGCATGCGGCTGGCTCTAACAGAGACGCAGAGAGAGAGAGAGAGAGAGAGAGAGAGAGAGAGAGAGAGAGAGAGAGAGAGAGAGAGAGAGAGAGAGCGAGCGAGAGAGGCAGGGCCGTGCTTCGTCCCCTGTTCCTCTCCGGCGGCAGGCCATTGGCGGGAGCGGGGCTGCACTGCGCGCGAGGTTCCCCTCGTTTTTCCTTGGGGGGTCGAGGCGAGAAGATGGACTTGGAAGAATGTGACGCGCGATTGACGCCCAGGTCTGTAGATCGGGTTATCTAGGGAGTTTTCTGTGTCAGAGTGCTCTGCAATGATCTCTGTTGTTCGTACCTGTTGGGTTCCGCGGTTCATCCGTTCATCAATTAGTCCGAGTTTTTTTCTATTAGAATTTGAGTCGTGGTCGGTGGACCGCATTGAGTGCGCTCCGAGGATTTCGTTTCTCGTTTCGCTGTCTGCTTCCCCCAACGGCATTCGGCTCTCTTCTCTTCGCGCTAGTCTAAGCAGATCTGCAGTGACCTTAGAACCATCCACCGAGGTCGCTAGTCCATCAACGGCATTAATTAATAACTTATTTTAAATCCTAACTCATGATAAATAAACGTATACTCATATTAAATTATGAAAAATAATTGTAGTTATATAATTTTTGACAAAAGAGGGATAACTCTGAGGTAGCTAAGATAGAACTTTGCAAACTTCATAGAACAACATAACTCTCGATATGATAAATTTTCACAAGAAAATACATAATGTTAGCACTGCCATTGACAGCAGAGGCATTGTCATGCATGCACATCGGCTCCATGCTCTCACAGAGCAACCCATCTACTCGCGGCGGCATCAAGTCAATGGAAGAGAGGCGAGAATCACCGCACGAGTCGTCAGCGCACGTTTACGCATGGGCACGCACGCCGGCACGGGCATGGACAGTAACTAGTAGGGAAGACCCCGCCATCCCCCCGAGAAGGGTACGCTAACAGGACAAGGCACGGTAGGCTTGTTGCCAGCCGCACCCATTTCCATCGCCCGCCGCACACTGATATAATGCACACTCTCGTACTCTTCTTGCACATATACCGGGATCTAATTTTTTATCATTCTCTTGCATATACAGAGAGAGAGAGAGAGAGAGAGAGAGAGAGAGAGAGAGGCGGAAGGAGACAAGGGGAAAGGGCGGAGTCTGAGAATCACAAGTGCTTCGAGTCTCGAGACTGAGAGGTCGTGCCCTGTTAGCACTCATGCAATGTAAAGTTTAGTCCGCAAGGCGGCCTTATAGCAGGTGCAAACAATTTTGCCGAACGTCATTGGTATTTCATTCAGAAAAGTTAACCGATGTTAACTTATAGCGCTCGCTCTCTCTCTCTCTCTCTCTCTCTCTGCGTCTCTGTTAGAGCCAGCCGCATGCAGAGGGCGGGAAATAACATATGGGCAGGTGAGGAAAGCCGCAGGTGGTTGCACAGGCAACGGAGGAGGAAAGCCGGCAACAAGCAGGAAGTCAACGGCTGGGTACAACCGTAGATCTTGAAAGAGCCCCCCGCTCCCTTAAACCCCCGGGGGGGTGAGAAATAGTCCCCTCTCTCTGCATGTGGGGATCTCTGCGTATATAAAATTCATATCGGGTTCTGCTGTATGAAGCGGAGCGGTTAGTTCGGTACTAGAAGGTATGAAGACCTCCGGACGCTCGCGTGAAGGGCTGGCTGGGCCTACCACGTCAACAGTTCCCAGAATCGAGGAGATTCCCTTCTCAAAAGCAAAATGGGACCCACCTCGTACATATATTTATATATAACATCCTCGTTGACCAAATGCCTGGTACGTATATTAAAGGTATGATCGTTATTGAAGCTGGCTTTCGACTTCACCCTCATCTTGATATGTGGCGAGTCCTTACCTATTTAAGAAAAAAAGGTATTATTATTGGACACGTGATTGCTGGGACAACCCCCTGAGTTGGGCTTGGTGGGCCTGACTTGTGGTATGAGTTGACTGTTGACTCGGCAAAAATGGTTGACCATTGACACTATTCTACTGTTTGTTGACTGCTGACAAGGCTGAATGGGTTGATTCTGTGGGCTGGCTCGAACCAGTTGTGCGGCTCGTGCGGCTCGTGCGGACCAGGTGACCCGGGAGAAACCTGACCAGTGGGAGGAGCCGGTTTGAACCGGGGGCCCGAGATGGTCGGGATAGGGACGCAGTTGGGCACGGACCAGGAGGTCATGCCGGTTGGGCTCCGATGGCTAAGGTGGCTGGGCCGGCGGGTCAGGTGCGCTTGGTCAGGTGGTCCTGCTTGCTGTGTCAAACATACGGACTGGGCCGGCGGGTCAGGTAGGTGGGTTGGGTGGTCGTGTTGGCCCTGGTGCGTGAGACGGTGGCACTAGAGGGGGACGGCGACGATGAGGCGGCTCATCAGGGGTGAAGCGGAGGGGACGAGAAGGGCTGCGGCGCCCGGAGGGATGCACGACGGAGGGCCGTAGAGCCGCATGTTCCGACCGAGTGTGGCAGTCGTTCTCGCGACCAGCCACTTGACCGGGGGCGGGGGTGATCCTCGCGACCAGCCCCTTGACCGGGGGCGACGGTGGTCCTCGCGACCAAACCCTAAACACGAATCTATGAATACAGTATGCTCACTTGATGTTGCACTTTACGGAGTCTATGGTTGAAGCCTTCTTAGAAGTTCCACATCACGGAGAGAGTAAATGAAAGTGAATTTGGATTAGGTCGAAGAAATATTAAAATCAGATGACAAAATATGACAGCACCTGATGATAACGTCATTTAATGAAACCTCTTAGAGAAGTGATGATTGTGATACACAACTAGTTTATGACTACAATCAAAACCAACAGGAAATCTCAAGTCTCGTGACAAGAAAAATATTTGCTAGGATAGATTTCATGTAATGACGTCAATAGTAATAAAACTTGCAATTTCAACTTTTTAAATGGATTCTCATGGATTTCTTTTTGAAACCCATTAAATTTACCTCATTGGATGCCCTCTCCTTTGATGAACAATGTATATTTCCAAGTGATTAGAGAGCTGGAAGAAACTCCTTGGACTATATTATTAAATAGTATAGTAACAATGAACTTCAGTACATATAGTTGAATAAATTCATCAAAATATAAAACATGATTAATTTTAACATTAGAAATACATAAGTTTCTTCAAATTTTTGTTTTATAGAGCAATAGAAGCGAGGTCCTCCACAATGTTCCAACATAATTTGGATTTCTTTTTAGAGATGTTTGATGAAGTTGAAATGATATATAGAGAGAACAACATTCAATAACAATGTATCAAATGCATTTTTAGTCAAAAGGAGTATGCCAACATACTTGTTGTGTCAAGTATGCTTCTTCATTGACAATGGAGATTAAAATATGTAGTTACCTTAGTGATACACTAATACATTAAATTTCATATAGATAGAAAGTTTGAATCTAGGACACCAGTAAATGTCAATTTAAATCGCTTTATATTATAAAGGAATAGTAATAGTCTCATTAGTTTTATTAGATTTTTAATTACTATATGAGTTGAAAAATAGCTATGTGGTATTCAATTAGACTAGAATTACAAAATCTTTAATATGTGTAGTGAGTGCTTTTAGATCAACTTGAGATTCTAAACAAAATCTTTCAAAGGTCGTCTATGCTTTTGCCTTTGGGAGACATGTTTGGGCATTGTCTTCTACGGCCCTCTCGGGTTTTCAAGTATTGTGAAGATGATTTTCTGTATTTTTACTGTGAAACTCCTCGGAGCACCGGCTTTTGGGTGGTGGTGGGTTCTGAGCACATGCTAAAATGATGTGTGAGGAACCATGCAATTTTGGTGGATCTGACGCACGTCGAAAGTTGGGATCTCCTTCAAAGACCACTGACTCACAGTCGATGGGCTAGCTTGAAATGGGTTTATGATGGAGTTTTACGTATATTTTTATTTTTTGCTCCCAGCATTTTACATTACTCTAAAGATGATATCTCTTGTTTTTTTCTTCCGTACTGGCCAAACTTTCATCTCCATAAAACTTATTACTTTCACTCTCCATAGAAAAAGGCACAAGAAGAAAGAAAACTAGAAGGTGCGACAATCAGGGCCTTCTTCTTCTCCCCATTTCTCCCTCTCGTCTCTTTTTCTCCATCTATCTTATCTAGTACATGCCGAGGTACAGTACCTCTATTCATTTTGTTCATATTCTTCTGTTCAGTACCTTCGTTGTCAGAATCTGTGCAACCAAAATCTGTACAGTCCTCGGAGATGCATAACATCCTCGTTGATCGTTCATCCCCTCTAGCAGCTAGTATCTATGGGATACTGATAAGTTTTCATTATCATGAGTTAATAATTAGTAAATAATATAGTTTTAGCCTTAACTCATGATAAATAGACTTATATTTGTGTTAAAGTATGAAAAGTGGTTTTCAATTAATAACGTGAATTTTTGAGTAATTATGTTATTTTATACAAATTTATATGATTTTTACAATCTTACTTTTGAGATAAATGAAGAAAAAGAAATAAAAATAAAAATATAACAAAATGAGGAGGGACCCGCTGGCCAACCGAGCCCGCAAGCGGGTCGGAAGTGCAATTAGGGCGGAGCCGCAAGTAGGGGCTTGAGCAACTATGACCGATAGAGGCACGTGTGCGCCACTCTCCATCCACGTCACCGGTGGCCAGTCAGCTGTGGGCCAAGGAGTGGTTGTACACGCAAGAGAAAGGGACTTGATTGAAAATATAATATTACTATATATTTACCCGAAACTTCGGCGTACAAATGATGTGGGACTAAACCCACGTCACACCTTCCCCATAAAGGGTTCGATGATTTTAATACCTAAAATATCTCTTATTTATAATAGAGATATACTGCAATGACGTCATTTGATAAGGGCATTAGAGTATTTATGTCAATCTCTCTTGTGCAAGTGAGCAACCAACATGGGTTTGAATCCTCTCAGAGCTAAAAAGTAATATTTTTTATCTGATTATCGCGACTTTCCTACAGATCGCCGGTAAAGGTTTATGCTGCCAAAATTGTTGGATTATCGATGAAAATCTCGTCAACGCGATTTGCAGAACATTGTTACTAAAATTGTTGAATGATTTGTGATAAAAGGATCACAAATCTATCGAGTAAAGCATCTCTAATTGATCGACGAACAAGCCGTCGTCAGGAAGAGGACAATTCGCCGAGAGACGAGTCGCCACCTCTTGAGAGCGTACCGGATGCGATGAAGAACCTCCTCTTATTGTGCGGATCTGAGGATGAAGCTCCCTGACACGCGCCCCACCTCCATCCAGCTCCTCTCCATCGGGTGAGAGCCGTCGAAGAGCTACAAAGTCGTCGTTTTTCCGCTTCGCTAGGTGACAGCCATCAGAGACAATTTGATGACCCATTTCATTCATCTCTAGACTTCACAAGGAGATCTAGAGATTGTCTACGTAGTCCTTGTCCAAGAAGAGCCTTCGAGACCGTGGACACTACACGACAATCCTCTCGAACGCTCAGGATTCTCGTGAATCATCGACACATCGTCGTCGTGACGCCGGAACTCTGTTTTCCTACTTTCAACTTAATTTTTGCTTCATTTAGTTTAAAATTTACCAAGCTATACTTCATTCAATTACGATTCTTCCAGATTTTACAGATCTTAATTTTCTCAATTAAATCATTTGTAATTGCTTATGAAAGAATCGTCAGGTGGAACTCTATTTCTGTCCGATTGGCGTTTGTCGGGCGTTGACATCATCCAGACATACGCACCCTTATTTCCCTTTTTCGTGAATGTTAAATATATTTAATTTTTATTTCCTAGTATGATATTCATAGAAAATAGTATTCTTTGAGAAAAATTCTGAATAATTACCTGATATTATATTACATCTCTGTGATCGACCTGGCAAATTACCACTATTTTTGGAAGTTTTATTGAATTATAATTAATATATTTGTTCAAAAATACTTCTAAATCTCTGAAAATTCGTATTTTCTAGTTTTATAAATTTTAAATTTGTGTGATTTACTATACAATGACTAAGTCACGTCATATACCTACCCAAAGAAAGAGTCTGAATATTAAAAAAAATGGGACCCACTTGAGACATATATTCCTACGTAACATCTTCGTCGACTAAATGCTTGGTTATTTCCCAATTTTTGTCCCAAAAATATGTGTAGCCACTGGACGTGGGTCCCATTCGGACGCCACTCACTCCCTCTCCTTAGGTCACCTGCCCACTGGCACTTGGTCATCTCTCTCTCTCTGAGATACATATATATATCTCAAATAATATACCTTATTAATAAGTGTTCATTATCATGAGTTAATAATTAATTAGTAACATATTTTAAGCCTCAACTCATAAAAAAGAGACTTATATTCGTGCCAAATTAAAAGTAGTAGTTTCTAGTTAGTTAATAGGATTTTTTGGTTAATTATGTGATTTTACGTTAACTTATATGATTTTTATACCTATGTCTTTGAGATAAAATAAAAATAAATTTAAAAAGCAGAAAAAGTGGGGTGTCATCCCAGCCAGCCGGGCCCGCACACGGGTCGGAAGCACAGTAGGCTCTAGCGAGTAAGGATAAGGGTCGGCTGGGGCACCGTGCGCGTCACTCCCCTTCCACGGTGGCCAGCCGAGCATGGGGCAAGGAGTGCTCGTACACAAATATGCTTTAAATAGAAAAAAACGATCATAGTCTTCCATTCTATATGCTGATGTAAACATAAAAAATATAAAAATTCACAAAGTTAGTTATGTAAAGAATCAAAGTGCACACCAGGTGGAGTGAGAAGACGATATTGTGTCTCCAGTCTTTCAAATTAATCCTAGTTTTTTTTCTATTAGAATTCGAGTTGTGATCAGTGCACCGCATTGAATTGCTCTCCGAGGGTTTCGTTTATGATTTCTCTGTCTGCCTCTCCCAACCTGTTTAAAGAGACGATGATCCCCGTCGACTCTCTTCTCTATTAGATATGCAGTGACCTTAGAACCATCCACCGAGGTCGCGATGACCCAGAGGCCCGTGCAGGCAGTATGAGAACCGCGATGAGTTCCCCCTGATGGTTCCTCATAATTACAGACGGCTCTTCCCATTGGCCTCTTAACGTATCATGACAATAGACTGATTTACTTTGGCACTTTCAATGATTTTCAGTGTACTCCATGGATGGGAAGCAGAGGAGCCCGTCTGCCAACAGAAAGGAACGGTGGGCAATCTGATAGCTGCATCCTCTGTCGGATTTATCTTTTCTGTAATACGATTTTTTTCCCAAGGAAGGTTCAGACTCTTCCGTTAAATGGGACCAAAGGATAGATAATACTATATTCATGCTCTTCCGTTCAATACCTCCGCTGTCAGAACGTGGGCAACCAAAATTATACAGTCCTCAACCGATGTTTGTTAACCGAGCATGCAGAACAGCACATCCTCGATCTGATTCATCTCGTCACGCAGGTAGTGTGAGATATCTGCCCAGGAACTCCTCTAGAGACCCAATAAATGCGGGACGGGTTGAATCCGACCGAGGATGAGCCGTTCTCTCCGCATGCTGCTCGGGGGACAGACACTATCGACAGATTTTGGCTGCTGCCCAGATTCAGAGGGCGGAGGTTCGTCGCGAGGACCACTTCCACTCTCGGTCGGAGCATGCGGCCCTACGGCCCTCCGTCGCGCATCCCTCCGGGCGACGCAGCCCTTCTCGCCCCCTCCGCTTCACCCCTGATGAGCCGCCTCATCGTCGCCGTCCCGCTCCGGTGCCATCGTCCCGCCTTCCAGCCGCCTCCGTCGTCGCCTTCTCCTTCCGCCACCGCTGTTCCGCCGTTCCCCGCCGCCGGTGTCGCCGCCCCCTCCTCCTGCCTCCGCCAACGACGCCTCTACCGCCACCGTTCGTTCGCCGCCGCGGCACAAAGACCAGCATTGGTCGCGGCCGAAACGAATTGGTTTCGGCAGGGACCCCCCCTTAAGGGGGCCACTTATTCGGCCCAGCCCATCTGACCGGCTCACCCACCGGGGCCACCAGGACCACCCGACCCACCTACCTAACCCGCCGGCCCAGCCCATATATTTGACACATCAAGCAGGATAACCTGACCCAAGCCCACATGACCCGCCGGCCCAGCCACCAGGCCCCGACCTACCCACCTGACCTAGCCCACCTGACCAGCTGGCCCAACAACCAGGACCACTTGACCCGACCCACCTGACCTGCCTAACTGCCCAGATTCAGACAGCGGAGGTCCGTCTGCTTGCCATCTCCTCAACTATCTCATCAATTTCCCCAAGCCACTATTCTCACACTGCACCACAAAATGCCATAGATATCTTGGGAGCACTAGGCGAGTCCTCGAAATGCTGGCTGGAAAGCTGCTTTAATGAGAGCGAGATGCGTATCAGCTCAGATGAAGCGTCCGCTACTTACTTTAGATCTCTCGGCCAACACATTATCAGCACATTCAACTGTAGCTAATATGCGGTCATTTCCATCCAAAAGGTCTGCCCCTTGTGTTGCTGCTTCTTACGATCAAGCTAGTGAGTCAGGTATGTGCCTTTTCAATGCCCTCATTTTCTTGAGTAAATGAATCCTACAAGAAATTAATTAGTGCTGACTTGGCTGATACTTATCAGAGACCTACCACTTGATTCTAATGATAGAAATCGTAAGGGCACTAGTGATTATGTCAAACACTCCTTGCAATAAATTCAAGAGAATCAACTATATAGATACTTCTCCTTTATTTCTATACTCTAATAAACCCCCCACTTTCCCAGCATTCATTTATCTTCAAGGAGCCATATATTTATATTGTCACAATGTATGGTCACCATACTTGCATCATTTTTAGTTATGCATCCATGGGCAATGATGTGACCCATTTTGGTATAAAATTGATAATATGAAGATCTATGAGAATGAATCAAAGTAGAACAAGATAAATGAAACAATAGGTGCATGGTATGATGCGAGGATGGAGAAATGAGAGACTCATGATGTGCTCAACCTTTTATTCTCATGATTATGATGCTGCCTTTCCCTTATTCAACCTTTTTAGGAATCATGTGGTCATCGTGATGAAGATCAAGACTGAATGGGGGAAAGATAGCATCATAATTGCGATTAACAATTGGTTGATTGATTAGCAAATCAAGTTTGTTCATCTAGTGACCGAATTTTTGACCCATGCAGGGCAGGGCCTTGTAGATCGAGATGTCTCTGTGTTTTTTTGGATGATTAATTTATCATGCAATGTATGGCTCATGGAAGAGGAGGGAGCGTTGAGAATGTTCAGAACATGACATTTAAGCAAAGCATGTTGATGCCATCTCTATATTCAGATAATCAAATTGGCAGAGGTCATTCGTGAGTCCTCTGTGACAGACCTTTTTGATCCATGCAAAAAAACAGGAGGGGTGTGTGTGTGTGTGTGTGTGTTTAAGCGTAATGAAGAAGGTTGTTTTTATCCGGTTTTTACAATGTTTACTGGTTCGTAGTTACTGAGTTGATTGCTCTATATACTCCCAGGGAGTGCGGTGTACGCGACAACCCTGACGAGTAGGAACAGGCGGCTGAATATCATACACACATATGTTACGGAGTTTTCTAGCAAAAGTTGTTTTGGAAATTAGAAGCCTTTCGAGGTACAAAAAATGGCAGTCTCCGTCTATGTGAATTTCATGCATTAATTAGTTGAGTGATTAGCAAATCAAGTTTGTTCATCCAATGACCGAATTTTTGACCCATGCAAGGCAGGGCCTTGTAGATCAAGATGTCTCTATGTTTTTTTGGATGATTAATTTATCATGCAAAGACCCAAAGGTCATCTATGCTTCTGCCTTTGGGAAACATGTTTGGGCATTGTTTTCTATGACCCTCTCGGGTTTTCAAGTATTGTGAAGATGATTTTCTGTATTCTTATTGTGAAACTCCTCGGAGCACCGGCTTTTGGGTGGTGGTGGGTTCTGAGCACATGCTAAAATGATGTGTGAGGAACCATGCGATTCTGGTGGATCTCACGCATGCTGAAAGTTGGGATCTCCTTCAGAGACCATTGACTTAGAGTCGATGGGCTAGCTTGAAATGGGTTTATGATGGAGTTTTACGTACATTTTTATTTTCTGCTCCCAGCATTTTACATTACTCTGAAGATGATATCTCTTATTTATTTCTTCAGTACTGGCCAAACTTTCATCTCCATAAAACTTATTACTTTCACTCTCCATAGAAAAAGGCACAAGAAGAAAGAAAATTAGAAGGTGCGATAATCAAGGCCTTCTTCTTCTCCCCCTTTCTACCTCTCGTCTTTCTTTCTCCATCTATCTTATCTAGTACATGCCGAGGTACAGTACCTCCGTTCATTTTGTTCATACTCTTCCGTTCGGTACCTCCACTATCAGAATCTGCACAGCCAAAATCTGTAGTCTCCGGAGATGCATAATATCCTCGTTGATTGTTAATCCCCTCTAGCAGCTAGTATGTATGAGATACTGATAAGTCTTCATTATCATGAGTTAATAATTAGTAAATAATATAGTTTTAGCCTTGACTCATGATAAATAGACTTATATTTGTGTTAAAGTGTGAAAAGTGGTTTTTAGTTGATTAACATGAATTTTTGGGGAATTATGTGATTTTATATGAATTTATCTATTTTTTATAGTCATACTTTTGAGATAAATGAAGAAAAAAAAAGAACAAAATGAGGGAGATCTGCCGGCCGGCCGGGCCCGCAAGCGGGTGGCCAGTCCCCTTCCACGTCACCAGTGGCCAGCCAGTTGTGGGGCAAGGAGTGGTCGTACACGTAGGAGAAAGGGACTTGATTGTAGATGTAATATTACTTACTATATATTCACCCGAAACTTCGGCGCACAAGCGATGTGGGACTAAACCCGTCACACCTTCCCCAGAAAGGGTTCGATGATTTTAATACCTAAAATATCCCTTATTTATAAAAAAGATATACTATGATGATGTCATTTGATATGAGCATTAGAGTACTTATGTCAATCTCTCTCATTCAGGTAGACAACTAGCACGATTTCGAATCCTCCCAAAGCCAAAACTCATATTTTTTATTTGATTATCACGACTTTCCTGCAGATCGCTAGTGAAAGATTAAGCCATCAAAATTGTTGGAGCATTGTTATTAAAATTATTGAACAATTCACGATGAAAGGATCACGAATCCATCGAGTAAAGCATCTCCGATTAATCAACAAACAAGCCATCATCAGGAAGAGGGCGATCCGTCGGCAGATGAGTCGCCACTTCCTGAGAGCGTACCAGATGCAATGAAGTGCCTCCTCTTGCTGCGTGGACCTGAGGATGAAGCTCCTTGACACGCGCCCCACCTCCATCCAACTCCTCTCCATCGGGTGACAGTCATCGGAGAGCCGCAAAGTCGTCGTTTTTTCGCTCCACTGGGTGACAGTCGTCGGAGAGGATTCGATGACCCATTTCATTGATCTCTAGACTTCACAAGGAGATCTAGAGATTGTCCACGTCGTCCTTGTCCAAGGAGAGCCTTCCAGGCCGTGGACACTACACCACAATCCTCCCGCATACTTAGGATTCCGATGTATCGCCAACGCATCGCCACCACGACGTTGGAACTCTATTTTCCTGCTTTCAACTTAATTTCTACTTCATTTAGTGATAATTTGTGTGATTTAAATTTACCAAGATATACTTCACTCATTTACGATTCTTTCGGCTTTTATAGATCTTAATTTGATCAATTAAATTTTCGGTAATCGTTTACATAAGAATCGTCGGGCAGAACTCTATTTCTGCCCGATTGGCGTTCACCGGACGTTGATGTCATCCTGACATCTGAATTTAATGGAAGGAGCGTATGTCAGCTTCACTGGAAGGAGACGGCAAGCAGACGAACCCAATAATTCAGTGTCCCACTGCTCCTCCTCTCTTGTTTTATTTTCTCCCATCGTTGCCTCTTCTCCGATCTACACGATCACGAAAAGGCATCTTTTTTGTGAGGTAAGATATTCACAGATTAGCATCACCTAGAGACTGACTGACGACTTCGCATCTCGTTGACCCACCTTGGGATTTAAGAACTCTAAAGAAGGGCCGACGCAAATGATCTCAATAGGGTCATCATGATTGTATTGCAGCATGCGCCTCCTTTTCAGCTATGGCGACTCTACAAACATGGGCAATCTCTAGATCTCCTTGTGAAGTCTAGAGATCAATGAAATGGGTCGTCAAATCGTCTCCGACAATTGTCACTTAGCGGAGTAGAAAAACAGCGACTTTACAGCTCTCTAGCAACTGTCACCCAACGAAGAGGAGCTAGATGGAGGTGGGGCACGTGTCAAGGAGCTTCATCTTCATGTTCGCGCAGCAAGAGGAGGCTTTTCATCGCATTCGGTACACTCTTAGGAGGTGGCGACTCGTCTCTCGGCAGATCATCCTCTTCCCAACGACGGCTTGTTCGTCGATTAATCGGAGATGCTTTACTCGATTGATTCACAATCCTTTTATCGCGAATCGTTTAGCAATTTCAGTAACAATACTTCGCAAATTACGTTGACAAGATTTTTGCCGATGATCCATTGATTCTGGCGGTTTAATCTTTCATCGGTGATCTACAAGAAAGTCGTGATAATTAGATAAAAAATATGAGTTTTGGCTCTAGGAGGATTCGAACCTGTGCCGGTTGTCCGCCTGCATAAGAGAGATTGACATAAGTACTCTAATGCCCATATCAAATGACATCATTATAGTATATCTCTTTTATAAATAAAAGATATTTTAGGTATTAAAATCATCAAACCCTTTACGAGGAAAGTGTGATGTGAGTTTAGTCGCACATCGCTTGTGCGTTGAAGTTTCGGGCGAATATATAGTAATATTACATTTTCAATCAAGTCATTTTCTCTTGCATGTACGACCACTCCTTGCCCCACAGCCGGCTGACCACCGGTGACGTGGAAGGGGAGTGGCACACACATGCCCCTATCGGTTCTAGCCACTCGAGCTGCTGCTCGCGGCTCCTCCTCCACTACACTTCCGACCCGCTTGCGGGCCCGACTGGCCAACAGGTCCCCCCTCATTTTATTATATTTTTATTTCTTTTTCTTCATTTATCTCAAAATTAAGATTATAAAAATCATAAAAAATTGTATAAAATCACATAATTACCTAAAAATTTATGTTAATCAATTAAAAACTATATTATTTACTAATTATTAACTTATGATAATGAAAACTTATCTGTATCCCATACATACTAGCTGCTGGAAGGGATGAACGATCAACGAGGATGTTATGCATCTCTGGAGACCGTACAGATTTTTGCTGTGTAGATTCTGACAATGGAGGTACTTAACAAAAGAGTATGAACAAAATGAACAAAGGTACTGTACCTCGGCGTGTACTAGATAAGACAGATGGAGAAAGAGAGACGAGAGGTAGAAAGGGTCTCTATATCATCTGAATTTCATTAAGCATCTAGAAGTAAATTTCAAATTATGTTTGAGCATTGTGGAGGATCTCACTTCTATTCTCTTAATGAAAAATTAAAGAGTACTTATGAAAGTCTCATGTTAAAATTAATTATATTTTATCTTTTGATCAATTTAGCTAACTTTATGTACTTAAGTTGATTATTACTATACTATTTAATGATAGAGCTTAAGAAGTTCTTCCAACTCTCCAAGTACTTGGAAATATGAAGTGTTCATCAATGAAGATGGCATCCAACTTAAACTTTTCCTAGTGAGTGATCTTTTGAAAAGTGAGATGTAATGTTTGTTTGAAGGTTGATCCATGCAAGGTGCTGTTGGCTCAACTTCTTGAGGTCTAATAACATACTGATTTAAGAGGGCTTTACTCATTTATGACTTTATTGGTTCAAATAATGATGGGAATCTTCCAAAGTAAATGCTCTCATGAATAGGAGCTATGATGACTTTGTTTAGATATAAAATCTCATTATCCTCAAAGGTTTCATCCCCTTATTATCTTTAATTTACCCTCTTTCGTGTACCTCTTAAGAAGGTACATAGTCAGTCAACTTTAGATGAGATGAAAGAGCAAATTAGAAAATTGAGCAGTCATTAAAAAAAAGGGAACTAGGTGCTCATTGAGAAAGTTGAATATTAAAATCAAGAAGACTACAGATACTCTTGTGAGAAAGAAGACTCTTTTAAGATATTGAATCATAAATTTAGACGAACATTTCGCTACACAAATTGACCTGCCGGCCCAGCCCATATTTTTGGCCCAGAAAATAGGACCACCTGACACAGCAACCTGACCCGCCGGCCCTAACCCAGCCCACCTGATCCGCCGGCCCAGCTAGCAGGCCCCCTCGACCCACCCACCTGACCCAGCCCACCTGACCCGCCGGCCCAGCAACCAGGACCCCTGCCCACCTCACCCGCCGGCCCAGCCACCTTAGCCATCGGAGCTCAACCGGCAAGACCTCCTGGTCCGTGCCCAACTGCGTCCCTATCCCGACCATCTCGGGCCCCCGGTTCAAACCGGCTCCTCCCACTGGTCAGGTTTCTCCCGGATCACCTGGTCCGCACGAGCCGCACAACTGGTTCGAGCCAGCCCACAGAATCAACCCATTCAGCCTTGTCAGCAGTCAACAAACAGTAGAATAGTGTCAATGGTCAACCATTTTTGCCGAGTCAGCAGTCAACTCATACCACAAGTCATGTTAAAACCTGGCCAATTAATGACCAAAGGGCTTACAATATAAATGCAGATATTTATCTGAGAGGCTCGTTGTCATGTGCTCAGCCTTTTGTTCTTTTCCCCCCCTTCAGTCCGGATCTTCGTCTCCGTCTTGCGACGGCGGGAGGGGGGGGGGGGGCACGAAGTATTTGGTTTATTTCTTCCAAAGTTACCTCCCCTCGGGCACCGCATGGCTTAATCAGCGTGAAGGGATAAGCGACGGTAGAAGCCGTCGTTGTTGGGAACTTCGTGTATGATGGCCTCCCTGATCAACACGTGATGTAAGTAATAAATCGGGGTTAGAGTGTAAAAATAAAGGGGCGGTATATGAGTATCTTTGATACCTCTGAATTTAATGGAAGGAGCGTATGTCAGCTTCACTGGAAGGAGGCGGCAAGCAGACGAACCCAATAATTCAGTGTCCCACTGCTCCTCCTCTCTCGTTTTATCTTCTCCCATCGTTGCCTCTTCTCCGGTCTACACGATCACGAAAAGGCATCTTTTTTGTGAGGTAAGATATTCACAGATTGGCATCACCCAGAGACTGACTGACGACTTCGCATCTCGTTGACCCACCTTGGGATTTAAGAACTCTGAAGAAGGGCCGGCGCAAATGATCTCAACAGGGTCGTCATGGTTGCACTGCAGCATGCGCCTCCTTTTCAGCTGCGGCGACTCGGCAGACCCATCTGCACTGTCCTTCGCCGTGCCTGGAACCCACACTCCTCCGTCAAATAGGACCAAAATGGATGACATACATTTTGTTCATAGTCTTCCGTTCAGTACCTCCGCTGTCAGAAACTGCGCAGCCAAAATCTGTGCAGTCCCCGAGCATGCCGAACCGCTCATGATAGTTCGTCCCGTCCAGCAGGTAGTGTGGGATGCCTACCCAGGAAAGAGTCTGAATCTTAGAGAAAAAATCGTACTGACAGAGAGGTAAGTCCGGCAGAGGATGCAGCTATATCAGGCTGCTCACCGTTCCACTCTGTCAGCAGACCGCAGCCCTCTGTTTCCCATTCAAAGAGTTGGCTGAAAATCATCGAAGAGGCCAAGTAGATGAGTCGATGAATTATCATGATAGTTTGGGAAGAGCCGTCTGTAATTATGAGGAACCGGACGGCAGTGGATCCATCACGCGGAACTCATCGAGGTACTCATACTTCCCGCAAGGACCTCTGGGGGAGGCTCATCGCGACCTCGGTGGATGGTTCTAAGGTCACTGCAGATCTGCTTAGACTAGCGCGAAGAGAAGAGAGCCGAATGCCGTTGGGAGAAGCAGACAGCGAAACGAGAAACGAAATCCTCGGAGCGCACTCAATGCGGTCCACCGACCACGACTCAAATTCTAATAGAAAAAAACTCGGACTAATTGATGAACGGATGAACCGCGGAACCCAACAGGTACGAACAACAGAGATCATTGCAGAGCACTCTGACACAGAAAACTCCCTAGATAACCCGATCTACAAACCTGGGCGTCAATCGCGCGTCACATCCTTCCAAGTCAATCTTCTCGCCTCGACCCCCCAAGGAAAAACGAGGGGAACCTCGCGCGCAGTGCAGCCCCGCTCCCGCCAATGGCCTGCCGCCGGAGAGGAACAGGGGACGAAGCACGGCCCTGCCTCTCTCGCTCGCTCCCTCTCTCTCTCTCTCTCTCTCTCTCTCTCTCTCTCTCTCTCTCTCTCTCTCTATGCGTCTCTGTTAGAGCCAGCCGCATGCAGAGGGCGGGAAATAACATATGGGCAGGTGAGGAACTTCTTAAGCTCTATCATTAAATAGTATAGTAATAATCAACTTAAGTACATAAAGTTAGCTAAATTGATCAAAAGATAAAATATAATTAATTTTAACATGAGACTTCCATAAGTACTCTTTAATTTTTCATTAAGAGAATAGAAGTGAGATCCTCCACAATGCTCAAACATAATTTGAAATTTACTTCAGAGATGTCTAATGAAATTCAGATGATATAGAGACCCTTTCTACCTCTAGTCTCTCTTTCTCCATCTGTCTTATCTAGTACATGCCGAGGTACAATACCTCTGTTCATTTTGTTCATATTCTTCCGTTTAGTACCTCCGTTGTCAAAATCTGCGCAGCCAAAGTCTGTACAGTCCTCAGAGATGCATAACATCCTCGTTGATCGTTCATCCCTTCCAGCAGCTAGTATGTATGGGATACTAATAAGTCTTCATTATCATTAGTTAATAATTAGTAAATAATATAGTTTTCAGTTGATTTCATGTAATGATGTCAGTAGTAATAAAACTTGCAATTTCAACTTTTTAAATGGATTCTCATGGATTTCTTTTTGAAACCCACTAAATTTACCTCATTGGATGCCCTCTCCTTTGATGAACAATGTATATTTCCAAGTGATTAGAGAGTTGGAAGAAACTCCTTTGACTATATTATTAAATAGTATAGGAACAATGAACTTCAGTACATATAGTTGAATAAATTCATCAAAATATAAAATATGATTAATTTTAACATTAGAAATACATAAGTTTCTTCAATTTTTTATTTTATAGAGCAATAGAAGCGAGGTCCTCCACAATGTTCTGACATAATTTGGATTTAATTTTAGAGATGTTTGATGAAGTTGAAATGATATATAGAGAGAACAACATTCAATAACAATGTATCAAGTGCATTTTTAGTCAAAAGGAGTATGCCAACATACTTGTTGTGTCAAGTATGCTTCTTCATTGACAATGGAGATTAAAATATGTAGTTACCTTAGTGATAAACTAATACATTAAATTTCATATAGATAGAAGTTTGAATCTAGGACACAAGTAAATGTCAATTTAAATTGCTTTATATTATAAAGGAATAGTAATAGTCTCATTAGTTTTATTAGATTTTTAATTACTGTATGAGTTGAAAAATAGCTATCCGGTATTCAATTAGACTAGAATTACAAAATCTTTAATATGTGTAGTGAGTGCTTTTAGATCAACTTGAGATTCTAAACAAAATCTTTCGTAATTTGATCTGTTACATAAACCAAAGGGATAGAACTTATTCTTGAGCCCCATAGTTTGTATACAATTGTATGGTCAATTGATCTGAAAATATTTCTCCATTTTAAATATTTAACCATTTTCCTTCAACAATTTCCTTCAATTTTCTCCCTAGACCAAAAACTCAATGGACAAGTATTCCAGCTAATTATACAATAAAAGTGCTTAAATCATTTCATTAAGTATATTAAACCCTTTGTCACCCAATGAAACTAATTAAAATAAAAGACAAGATAAGCTTTATAAAGTAGGCAATTTGGCCATTTAGCACTTGAGGAAAAAGGGTTCTCAATTGATAGTTTTGAAAAGTTGAACCCTAGGAAATCTGTGCCATTAAAATTTTTACAAATGATTAGCAACAATACATATGTACTTTATTTACCTCCAAAAATCATTATAGGTTCAACCTTTAATGTGGTTGAGATTGATGACTACTATGTGATGCCACATGGAGAGTCAAGAGTAAAAAAAATTCAAGTAGGAAAAATTGATTTAACATACAACTCTAGGCAACCAGAAATGTCCCTGATTGGTGATTGCTGACCAAAGTTGTTGAAAAACATAAAAATGTAGACCACAAAGGTTGAAAGGCCTCAAATGGGTTCTATACAGAAAATGCATTCAAATGAGGTCAATTTGTGTCAATAACATGTGATTTTCATAAGACCAATATTTTTTTTCATGTTAATTCAGTTTATGTTGTTTGGTTAGTTGATCTCATTTTTAGGAGTGCAAAAACTGATTTTGGCCTATTTAACAGCTAGCATGTGATAATATTTATAGAAAAATTCAATAGTAATATAATTTTGTTGTCTTTGGAAATTTTACTTGACTTGTGAGTTGAAGAGCTAATGGGCCATCATTGAGGCTCATTCACATAAACGCTTTTGGATTCAAGACAATACAGTCTAATCATTGAGGTTTCAAATATTTCCAGAAACATTTTTCTAAACTCAATGATTGATGATCTTGTGCCTCATGATTAAATGGAGATTTTTTTGTTCTTCTATGACTTCCCTATGTGGCACAAATTGACAACCCTTTATTCCAAAATAAAGATTTTTTTATATTATGTGTACATCATTCTTATATTTTTACTCATTATAATCAATCCTACAAGGGTATGCTAAATTTACTTGGTAACTTTGAAGATGATTTTATTAGTAATGACTAGATGTTTTAACTAACACTCATCTTTAGTCTATTTACCACAACTTGTCATCTTTTACAATGACATTAGTATATATTTCGCAAAGGCACTAGTTTATATTTTGTCTTATTTGTCAATAAGTGAAATAATAACTTGGGAGCTTACTTGTGTTCTCACAAGTTCATAACTTGAGATTGGAAATTAGGTTTATTTGACTTTCTAATTGTGCCAATAATATTATTGGGATCTATAAAGAGTGTTTCTTATGAGATGGGTTTCTAGAAATCTAGACAAAGTTACTTGACTTCACAATCTTTCCACAATCAATTCCACATTCTAAGCTTCTAGGAGGACAATCTCACCAACCACTTTTCCTCTACATCATTTACCTTTTACCAATGAGTCCTCACTATGCTGAAAAAGAATGGTAGATATCCTTTAGTGGAACCTTTGGTCTACTGTACAACTGTGCTGAAAAAGAAAACCTTTCACTCTAACTAAGTCATTCTCTCTTTTTCTATAGGGTTGGAAAAAATGTGCCAAACACTAGAGCAAATGGGCTGAATTCTTTGATTCCTAATAGCTCAATGTGCCCAGACATAGTGTAAGTCATTCAAAATTGCATATCTCAGTTGTAATTCAATGATCTTCTATACTATTTGTTTAATTCTAATTGTATCCATAGTTTCTACCCCTAACAAAATTTTATTGGTGCATTTATTTTCACACTTTCATAGGCATAATACACATATATTAGTCTATGTCAAGTGTTTTATTTATTATATATTTTTAAATATATCTAAAATGCATATTGTCTATTCTCACTTCAACACAACACCTAGGCCTCTTTATCATAAAACTCTTGATTGACAAATTCATGCAACTTCAGTGCTACATTCTGATCAATTTAGAGGAACTTCAAGATGCATTTTATTGTTGTTTGCTTAGGCTTGTAAGAGTGAACCATTATGTTTTTTTTAAATTCTTAATGCTTCTAATCAATCTTTTGGTTGTAGAATAGAATTTTCCTTTTCGAACTAAATTATCCTTACAATGAAGATAAGAGCTTCAGCTATTTGGATAACCATTTCACAATGTTTAGGTAATAGGGTGGTAGAGGTTTTTCTGATGGATGGAGTCATAAAAGTTGATGTAAAATCTTTTAAATGTTATGTACAGACTTGTCACCTACTTCTCTTTTTCTCTAATTTTATACTTTATGTCATCCATCTCTTTGTTGGCTAGAACAACACAACAATCTTCAACTACATAAAATGTTGATATGCTTATTGATTTGATTAAATTAAAACTTTATTTAATTCCACATAATCTTAAAACTACATTATGCATCTTTCAATTTTAGTAAATGTTTGGAGCCTGAAATAGGTTTATGATGAATTTTTACATATACTTTATTATTTTTCGTCCAAAGATATTTTACATTGCTCTAGATATCATATCTTTCATTTTTTTTCTTTTGTACTAAGCACAAACCAAGGACATTAAGAATTAATTTCCTTTGTGTTGGTTAAAGCTAAACTTCCATCTCCATAAATTCATTTATTTATACTCTCCATAAAAATGGGTATGAGAAGGGAGAAAACTGAAACGTGTGAGAATCAAGGCCTTCTTCTCCCCCTTTCTACCTCTCATCCCTCCTTCTCCATCTATCTTGTCTAGTCCACACAAAGGTTAATGTCTCCAATTGATGGAGAGAGTGGAAGATGTGAGACTCCATGATAAAAACATCATTGACACTATCTACACTCAAACCCTCCACATTTGGTAAAAGTGAATGGCGTAGATTAGTGTAGAAATAATATGATATCTAGATATATAGGAAAAGTAGAGGGGCCGAGAGCTTAGGAGAACATCCTCATGACCCACATACATTATCATAGACAATCAAATGTGAGAATTGAAGTTGGTTTCTCTTTTAGAAAAAAGCTCATTATGCTTACCCTGAAATTTCATTAGAATTCTTAAAGTTTTGTTCTTTTTTAATTTTTGTTGACTTAGAGCTTGCGCCCCGAAAAAACATCAAGGAGCACAAAATAATGCCTCCAAGAGTGAGGAACATGTCATAAATATCAAAGAGCACATGCTAATGCTTTAAATGAAGAAACCATAAACCCTAAATAAACATGAATGTACATTTCAGCTCTTTCCTTTTTGAAAGCTAATCGACCATTAGTCAAAATGAAGCAAAGATGAAGCAAAAAGCCATTGACTAATCAGTCGATCTCTTGTGGGCTGTACAAGATGCAAGTTATATTCTTTTTTACCACTTATGTTGACAAAATTCTTCTTCACATATTTGAAACGATAATGTATTAGACATTTTGTCCATCGAAAACAAAACGTATGTTCCTTCATTACTTCATTTTATTATACGTGGAAATATAAAGGAAAATGAAATAAAAACTTCTCACACCATTTGTAGAATACTCACGAAACAACAAAATGAGAAGGAGATGTAGATTTCAGTTTTCTGGTCATGTAGGAATTTTTGATTGCGTCCCAAAATGCTGGTATGGCATCATTGTTAGGGACTTCCTTGAAAGAAGGAAGATAGTTCACATCAACGATAACATGGTCTCCAGAGCCTTCTTGAATCTGAAACAAACACCATGATGACCCACAAGGTCAGTTTATGTCATATATCTGGACCCCCAATCTTGTTCATCCTCAACCGAATCAGTCATCCCTCTACTAACACATGAAGTTTATAAAGTAAAGCATGAACCTCTACCCAATGCTAGTCACCATAGACTGAAGAGTAAGCAGGAGGATATTGACGACTCTTATTCTATTAGTGAATGGAATGATGTGGCAGATAAAAAAAAATGCCCCTTTAATACATATAATTTAACTAAATAATCAAATTCTTGGATGCTCTAATCCAGGACTTTGAGACATTTGAAAGCTAGATTCTAAGTTTACTACTAAGCCATGAATGATGAGGGGAGGAGAGAAGCCATGACTGGAGAATCTAATTGTGATGCAGGTGATGAGAACTTCGTAATCCCTCTAGCCTACAGAATTCTAGTTAGAAATCAACAAAAGTGTCACTGGCATTCTACTAAATAAAGTGAATAAGAGGCATTGCAATAAATCTGGTAGAAACAGTCATCACGATGAAAATTCTCACGTATAATATATCCAGAAGAAACTTAAATTTTTTGACAAAACACACTTCTCCAAATAAATATTGCAGGAGTTTCCCCATAACCTATAACTAATCTAGTCTGTACCTCATAGTTGTTTGGGCTATGAGAAGTATGAATTGACTGTTGCTAATGGCTCTAAGCCCATTTTTGTTGACCAAGGGAGATATCAAACGATATTATCACACAAATTTTACGAGTATTACATGAAGAGAAGCAGATGAGTTTTTATTTCACAATGCCCTATGGCTCTTCATGTTCCTTGAATTTACTGCAAATGAGTGACTTGATCCTATGACTTTCAGTTGTTTAATGACATTCTTCCCAAATTACCATCTATTTTAAGAGATTAAAACTAACGAAATGTTTGTGAGCAGCCATGAGGGTGAAAGATTCTACTATCTAGACCTTGATGGGTATCTAGTTGTCTAGGTTATGATAAGAAATGATGTTAGAGAAAATATAAAAGCCCCATTTGCGCCGTCTGCATATAGGACATCTACTTTTTCAATCCTTTAGGAGCTTATTCACTCCTCTAGGTAGAGCCCAACTTATTGCGCATTTAAACACTCCTCTTATAGGTTCTATGTTGCTCTATTTTCTCTCTGTCACTCTTTTCATAAAAAACTTCAATGAAAACTGCATCCATTTTAACCGTTAGTCTCCCATTTTTGCCATCCCCCCCAGTTTTTTCTTTTACCTTCTAGCACCATGCAACCAAATCTGGAGATATGGATATAATTTTAAGCCAGATGAGTCTCAAAATGCATGAAATACATTTAGCTCTAGGGGTGTCAATGTGTTCGGTATGCCCAGAAGCCCTACTAAGCCTATGCGTCCTAGGCTTGAGCTTGAAAACCAGAGTTAAGGAAAGAGAGTGCCTTGGTCGAATCTAGGATAGGATTGTAGAAAGTGAAAAAGGGCAAAAAGCAACCCGACAATGATCACAGTCTGGGGTTTATATCTGAACCCTAGATGGTAACATAAAGGGCCGTGTTTGGCAACTGGGATGGCCCGTAACATAAGGGGCCCATGACACTATAAGGGTCCACTACATTTGACAAGGATCATACCCAAAAGTTTGCAATCCTAAAACCCTCTGACCACACACCCTAGCCCTGACTTGGGTCCACCAACTGCCATCTTCATTCTCAAGTTTCGATTATGCAACAAATTGAGACAACTTAAGTTCGATAGAAAAAAAGACAAGACAAATCTAAACTAATAATCACCATCAGTTCTATGATCAACAGACTGCCCTAGTCGGAGAAGGCTAAAATATTCAAATCAGCCATGACAAATCCCCATAAGCATGAACAAAATGTAAAATGAAGAGACAAAGATTAACATGATGTAAATCTTGTCATCCTGTTTAGCTCACTAATGCAGCATGTCTACAATGAAAGATCATGTAGTGGAGAATGCTTACAACAACATCAAACCCAAATATGGTGAGATCAAGGTATCTCCTCAGCCAGTCTGCAGCATTGTTAATTAGGTCGATATCAAGTGAATATGTATGTGCCACCGATTCCCTTTTGGAAGGTAATTCCTCTTTTTCAATTGGAAGAGATTTCAAGCTGCTCAACAAAATTAAGTCATCATTATTGCATGATGTTATATGATTTGATGCTGGCAATATAGTGAAATAAAAGAAATAAAAAAATGTCAGCTAGTATTGATTACCGAGCATACCTGTCAAAGAGGATAGGGGCACAAGCGTTCTTCTCTGAATTTGATAAAAGGATGTTTGCATTTGGCATGGACTTCTTAACAGCATAAAACACCTTTTCACCCAACACATAAACCTTGTAAATTGTAGACCCATGATCCACATACTCCTGAAATTAATGAAGAACAAATAGGTAGTTAAAGAGAACTCTTTTGATCCCCAATCATACCACAGCTAGCCTAGCACTGTCTACCACAGTTAACGTTATCCATGTCAAGAGAAAAAAAAGAAGAATTTCATAAAAGAGCAAATACTTAAGTTTACCTGAACAATGGCTGGAAGTGGCACATGTAGATTCTCAAAATCGTCGCCTTTAAATACCAATGCCTGTGAACAAGTAAGATTAGAAAAAATAAAATTAATAACTTAATTAAATATAAACAATAAAACACTCCCAGCTCATATTCAATAATAAGAAACCATTCTGTTGTAGAACAATCCAAGGTTATCAACAATGAAATACTTATTTCCATAATAGCAAAAATAGGAATAATAAGCATATGCCTAATGGGATTAAATATGATATTCCTTAGCAAGCACTGCTGCAATACGGCAACCTATGTCAAGTTAAGAAAAACGCTGAAACTCAATCATCCAACAAGTGGGGAAGTACTAGATTACCAAATCTTGCATTGTCGGCTAGAGTACAACAGAAGCCTAAAACATCATACCTTTTGAAGTAATAATGCATTCACACAATCTAACGCAGAAAATCCAATAACATGCCATTACCATATTATGAGCATAAGCTACTCCACATGCCGTTTGCGGCTTTACAATACAAGGAAAGGATAAATTTGACTCCAGTATTCTGTCCATCAATTCGGGATCATGAAAATCATCAACCTATACACCACAAATACCATAGGTGATACAGAAAGTTAGATATGTAACAAAATAAACCGGAATAAATAGAAAACGTCATCAACATATGTAATAAATCCCTATAGATATCAGATTTCAACATATGTAATAAAACGGAGAAGATTAACGACTTTTTGGTGCACCGGTCTAAAAAGATTAAGCCACCATATGTCAACGAAGAGACAGTGAAGAAGGCCATCTTTATACACATTCAAGTCTTCAGGCCTGATGGATTTACCAAAGGCATTTTTCCAGCATATTGGGGCAACATCATGGAATACACATGGTACATGGAATTTCCATTGCCTGATCTTGGGTAAAACTTAATGGAATCAGCAAATTGGCCAAGAACTCCCCAATCTATGTTAGATGAACGAATGTTTAAGGTATCCAACCTTCTGCAAGTGACCCAAATAGCTGACTAGATGGTGTAAAGGCCTTGGATCTTCTTGGACAATGTGATTCCACTCTGAGTCAGATGAGGAATGGCTATTCCAGCTATCTGATCTGAGGCAAGGGGTGTCACGTGAGGGTTAGAGCTTTAGACGCGGGGGGAGAGGGTGCTTTGTTAAAGGGGTATTAGGGCTGGAGGACGAGAGGAGGGGCATGTTTCCGGCAGCACAATCGCAGGCAAGAGTTAAACCCTCTCGAGTGGTTAACACAGACTCAACTACTCTAGGGTTTGCCCCTTGGGGCACATCTGGTGCGAACCTACATTTTTAATTGAGTAAATATCTGTCTTCTGTCTTGTGCGCTCCAAAATCCGAACAATCTGTTCCCTGACACCATGGTAGGACGTGATACCAGACGAAATTCCAAAACACAACCATCATCTCCTAAAAGACTTCATGTGACTCATCTGGCTCCATTCCAAACAAAATCGATGGAGTATGCATGTGGGATTTGCATAAAGGAGACGCAATCTGACTTTCTTTAATTCTGCTAGTTATTCTGAAGCTTTGGAATATATTTAACCATCGGTGCATAAGTTTCAGAATTATGCACCTACAACATAAAACATAAGTTAATTCAGGCATATGATTAAAATCAAGTTAATTATAATTTTCTTCTGGGATGATTTTGAGGATTGAAAATAACGAATTCAAGATTACAAGTGGAATCAATAACATTGACTCACAACACGGCCAAATAGTTAGAAACCTGCTCTCATTGTTGGAACTACGATACCAACATAATTAATATCATACCTCACTGAAATGAAGAGAAACTATGCAATACTTGTGCCCAATTTGAATAATTGAACAGATTTCTGGGGAAAAGAACAGGAAACAGAGATCCAGAAGTTGGAATATGAGACATAACTCTTCAAGAAACAAAGGTAAGAAGATGCGGGTAAAAGAAAAAAAGAGGAAAGAGTCGACAATGGGTGAGAAAGGAAATTGAACAAAGAATAAGAGAGGAGAGCCACCCAGAATCAGACTCTCCTCTCTTCTCTCATCAAAGGTCTCCCGTCTTACTTATAGTGTCTAGCTATGCGACGGAGCATATTTAATGAAGAAATCAAATATCTATGGATTTTTTGGAGAAGAATGACAATTCAGTGACATCCGAAGAAGTCATTAGGCAGGAAAAAAAAATCTGGCACCTGAATTTAAATTTCTGCATTGGTTATCTATCTATCAACACAGCCGTCTACAATAGCTTTCTCCTGTTTAAGGGAAAGCCAAACTCCAGCAGATGACAAGATCGATCTAATCCTTCCAAGCTCACCTACACCCTAGCAACTGAGCGACACTGCTTCTCCCTTGTATATTTATAGGGCTGAATAATTTGAGGCAACGGCTATGTAACAGAGCCCCCTGAACACCTTGGATATCCGGACCACCAAGGAGAGCAATATGAGAATAAACGAGTCACCTTTGTTGTTCATGGCACCCAAATGAGTCACATTCCTTATTAAAAAAATATTATATTCGTTTCTCAAATTTTTAAAATACTTGTAAAAAGTGTCATATATTTGTCTCACCTTATAACCTAGGCATAATATCCTTGATTGCCCAGGCAGAAGCTTGGCTAAGGCTTATATCAAAATCACAGATCTATTTATGAATAGTGATAAAGTTAATGCTCAGAATTCTATAAATGGTAGTCCCAAAGGAAGCCAGGGCCAGGAAGACATGTTTAGTAGTCCCATGGGCTCTTAGAACATCAAAATACAGAAATAACCAAGACTTCTATCTTTATTTTTTGACAAACTTAGTCAACAGTGATAAATAATTTCTAACATCGATTCATTCTTGATGTAATATTAAGGTACCTTTATTTATGCAACCATCAGACTGTCATGTGAGACAACCTAGTAAAGTAATAAAATCTAACAATTTTCTTGTAGGAACTTTTATAATCATTGAAAATCGATAAAAATAAAGTAGATTCACAATACATCATGATTTTTAAGATGAGTTTTATTTACATGGTCTCAAGACGATGAACTGGATACAATATGATTTTAGACAATACTACAAGGAGACAATTGGATGAACTGTCTGTCCATATGTATCCACATAAAAGTAGGAGATGTCGTGGCACAAGGTGAGATAGAGAGAACCACTAACATTGTAGCCAATACATTAACAGAAAATAAAGGTGCTGTTTTGACCATTGTAATATGCACATAAAATATTCATTTCTGTCATCTCATTTTCAAGCTTACATTAAGCAGATATTATAAGTAGCATACCTTCAAAAATTTTGGGGCTCTTATTCTACGTTTCGTCTGGCCATCAACATCATCCAATCCATGCAAAATTTGTTGAATTCGAAAGCGATCAAGTAAAGGGCACACATTATTGAGTGGGTCAATAATGCAACACTGAGGGTTATCCTTCATATACCTGGCAAATGAATTTAACTCGAAAAAGGAATTTCATATTTCTAATCATCATAAAAACGGCATAAAATTCATATTCCATAAACTTGAAGGACAGCAAAAATTCATACATACAGTAGTAGTATGCAATTGAATTGAAGTCACAGTATTGTTACATCCGAAATTCCCAGACCAACAAAGTAGCATCGTTAAGCTCTATAATGTTGAGTAAATTTTTGCATTCATATCTAGATTAACCATGACTGAGTCATTTAAGAAACATCAAAACAGGAAAGAACAAAATTTACATTTACATTAACCCCATTTTCCCTTGTCCCTGACTACAAGAATACAAAGTCTTACAACATACTAAACATGACAGCGAAATCACTACCTGCTGATTTTTTAGGTTCCATTTTGATGGGAATGAGCCATACCCCGATCTGACTTACACATGGTATATCTAATAATATTGATTTGAGAGAAAAAGTAGAGCCACCGGAAATCCTTTCATTCCCATCCAGATCTGGCCTTTCTCCTTCGAAGTTAGAAGAGTAAAGGAAGAGTTGCACGCGCCAACCAAGGCCAGAAGAACAGAAAAAGGTCACTACCCCTGCCTATCTCTTTGTAACTGCAGTCCACTGGAACATACTAAATCTGAAACCAAGTTAGTGAAAAAGGTGTTCCTATATTTCAGTGGCAATGCATATAATTTCATCCATAAGAATGCCAGGGTACAGAAAAAAATTGATTATATAGGACCAAATCCAATTATTTTCTAATTGTCACTTTTGTTCTTTAATCATTTAATGTAAAGTGACCTGATGTGTTTGAGTCACTAAATACCAGAATGGATGAAATGAAGTTTACCTTTCTAGATCTTCCATGCCCTTTGAGTAAGTAATCCCCTTGGGAAAATCCGAGTTAGAAAGATCAATCCTGATGATTTCATCTGTTGCTTTGTGGAGAACTGCATCAACTACTTGCATCTGATATGGTAAGGAAATTTCCATAATTATGGGAACAAATACCAATCCATTTTCGGTTGGACACATAGGGAAAGCACCTCTCTGCAATGAAACAAAAGAAAAATGGCTATAAAAGCTGGTGGTTTATACTCATTTCTGATTTTTTGTTTTTTTCTTATTACTTGCCTTCAGAAAATCTTCCTCACGAGATGGTTTCATGACATAACCAACTATGATATCTTGTACATTGCTTATTACCTGGACTCACAAAGAAATTGTGTTCAGTAACATTAAAACGTTACACCTACACAGGGATCAATAAACTAAAAGTAAATGCATGTCAGATAAAGAATTGAAAACAGACCATTTTCTTGAAACGGCAAAGTGTGATGAGCAACTCTTCTAATTTTTCAATGAACAACAGATTTTCACTTTCCACCAGGTCAATGCTCACACCTATACATAAAATAGAACAGTTAGTTTCTTCAGAAAGACATCCGGGGTGTGTAAACCATGATATATCATAATATCCCAATTTCAAGACGAAATTAGTGGCAAGATTTTTTTCTCGTAAAATGTATAATAAAAAATCTCGCCTGTAAGAATGATTTTCCAGCCATTGCTCCATAGCTTATGATAAAGGCTCATATCGTTTTTAGATGCAGCATATACACTACTTCCCATTGTTAGCGACGGGTCATCAGAAATATTGTCCAAGAAATTTGGGGTCCGACAGACTGATTCAAATGAATGCATAGCCGCCACCCTCAAAAGAAAATTTATCTGCAAGAGATAGCTATGTTATCCAAGGAACTACTGCAGTCGAAAAGCAACGGAATCTTATGTTAACAAAGGAAAAAATGTTTATCGGATGCTACTTCAAACGGTGTTAGGCATTCAATCTTCAATACAACAATGAACCAATCGAATTGTTGCAATAAATCACAAACAAACATAGTATCCATGAATTATCGTTCATGTTGAATTTAAAATAGGAAGCATTCAGTTTAAAGCTCTGACATGGGGCCAATCCAAACCAGTTCTAATTGAATGCAAAAATGCCTTTTATTCTATGAAAATGCATCACATTTGTCATGACCAGGGGAATACATAATAAGGAAGCTCAAGAACCATGGAGAGTAAAGTTGCTCTATTATTTTCTTGGTAATTCAGTATGATGTTTATAAAAGTTCAGGAATGTATAAGAAGAGCAACATTATAAATGCCCAGTGAAAGTCTCATTTTCTGAAATTGAATGTTGTAATGGCACACACTGCTCAACGTTTAAATCTAACAATTAAAACAGAACATTAAAAAATTGCTTAAAATCATCATGAGATGGTGGACAAGAAGAGCAAATTGAGTGAGACATGACCTTAAGTGCTCGGATTAGGTAAATACAAACATTACAATCGGCACAAAAAACATTTGAAAAAAGTATTTATTTGAATACAATAAATAAAGAAGAGGCCATAGTCATAACCTTCAACTAACAGCAAGTAGTGAGATGTAGATCCGCGGTGACATATACTTTTACCCACTTTAAGAGGTTTGACTCTTTATTCTGGGTAGAAGAACTCGACAGGAAATAATGTAATGAATATCCTGTATTGGCTGTTCAAATCTTTTCTCCCTTCAACAAGAAATTCTAAAATGTTGTGAACTTTCTTGATTTTATTTGGTTTTTCTTCTGAATAATAATTCTTTGAAATTGCAACTTGGTTATATTTTTGCATGTAGCACAAAAATTCTACAAAAAATTCATTATATATAGTGTTACTATTTAAGTCGCTGGCAACAAGTGACTTACATGATTATATGTGGTTATACATGTACTTCTGTTTTGAAAAAAATTCTCTGATGTAAGGAGTTACATCCACACAGGTTTACATAATAATGGTGAGAACAGGAATTCACCTTTGCCAACTGAGCACCTTCCTCAAAACAGATTCCCTAAAACAAAGATAAAGGTGAGTATATCTATCTTATCAATCCATTGAATGAACATGGATATATGACATAACAAGCATCCAGAAAAAACGGATATGGAAGCCAAATCTGCAGAAATCATGTTTATTGTGCTTGGACTTCAAGCACTTTAGCTTTAACCATGTTAATGAGGCTCGGGAAACAAAGAGAAGATGTATACGAACGATTTTCTGGGTAGCTCACACTGGAGGACCAACAGGTGAAATGATTATTCCTTTCCAAAGCAGGTAGAGATCACCACAAGAAAATAAATTGAAGAAACATCATCAGATAGCACTCCAATTTCCTTTAAAATGACATTAGAAATATTATTCCGTTAAATAAAAAACTCTGAAAGGAAAAGCATATTCCCCAGCCAGAAGGGCTCTCTCCCATTTATAGTATAGTAACTCAGAGGAAGGATTTGCAGCAGCTGTGGACTACTATGTTCTTCTGAGAGAGGTTCCTGGAGTCTTCCCCACAAGTCTCAAACAGAAGAAGGCTCATATCAATAATCCTTTGAAGACATCATAAAGACAGACCTACTGAAGGAATGGACTATGGGACAGCGGTGGGATCATGCCAAATTTTGCTAATGTGCTTATCACTCATATTCATTTCATGTATACACATTTCAATGTATTTTTGTGAACATCAGATACCACAAAATTTAGAACTGCAAAGGACTGTAAATAGAGTCCTAGATAAATTTCCTGGACAGCGTCTAATACTCTTTTTATTAGTTTGAATAGGAAAGACAAAAGATGTAACGTAGAGGATAACCTCTGCAAGTTCACACATATCTGGGCCTCTGTACAATTTACTAACAAGATGCAAACGGCATCACATTATCGAAAATTCTGCGCAATTTCTTTTTGATATCCTAGTTCCAAATTTTGGTTTCGCACTCTGATCTTAAGGAGAAGAATCATAACAAAATCCACATGCATGTGAGAGGGCATGATAAAATGATGTCCATGTTGACAAGTTCTAAATTTAACTTGTGAAGTTCACTACATGCGATACGTTTTTCCTCGTCAACCAATTAATTTTAAGTTGGAGAGCCCAATTCTGTGATAGGACTGAAGAGATCAATGTATAATCTGATAATAAACAAAGAAATAATCCAGAAATAGGAGTTAAAAGAAGTCAACGAGTATAGGAGAATTAGGTCTCCCACCACACGAAGCTTCGAGTATTGAAGCCTGCGGAGCAACATCGCCGCACCGGGAAGGAGATGGCATGTGTCCCCTTCGCCAACGTCCTCCCCACAGAGGAGGCTCTCGTCCAGCAGCACCCTCCCCACGGCCCCCATTGGTATCTGATGCTGCTGGTACTGTGTCTCACACTTTCCTCTGCAAGACCTTCGGCACCACCTCTCCCCAGGAATCGATACCGGGCCTTGCTCCAAGCAGAGCAGAGATGATGGTCCTTGGATGAAGCCACTCTCAGCTTTCCCCCGATTAAACCTTTCTCGATTCTCCTCCAACTTGTCGAAACCCACGCCGCCTTCCAGGTGCAAAATGCGCGCAGTAGTCTGCGCGCATGACACCTACGTAATCACCGTCGACATCTCTCTCTCTCTCGCTCGCTCGCTCGCTCGCTTTCTAAAATGTCAATTTATTACATGAATCTTACTTGGGAAGGTGCTTCTCATAGGCTGCACGACTTGAGATGCAGGAAAAACCATCATCTGAGAAAAGAAAAACCCAATTATCTATCATCACTATTTCACATCGGCACTGTAATAGCTGAAGGAAGAAGATCCTATTCTAATCTAATTGACCCTGTTCTTATCCCAAAAAAGAAAAAAAAAGTAATTACTCTATTTTAGGGTCTATTGGCACACTTGCCAAGCAATGGTGAGCCCAAGTAATGGGATTCACCTCACATCATCGTTCTTCACATTTTTGCTGTTATCCACTTAAATCCATCCTAATCAAAAGCTCTAACCCAAATGGCGCCACATGGTCCCGCCATTCAATAGGGCTTAGCCAACTAGCAATAATTCGCAACCAAAGTCAACTACTAGTCTACTTACTAGCATCCAAATACTTGGAGAATCCGCCTCCTTTAAAAAATGGTTTTCTTAATTATTTTCCATAATTAAATTAGAAATAGAAAAAGTTAATATTTATAGTACTAAGACCGCATCTATTTTCAATGAGGTTTTAAAAACCATGGCATGTAATTTTAGTTTCATGACATTATGCAAATATTGAAAAAAATAGAGGGAACTTGTACTGAGTTTTATTCTCTAGAAAAATATGACTCAAAGAGGGGCAATCTTTACCAATCACTTCTTGATATGAATTTTTTTTGGTAATTACTTAGTCATGGTTGTATTTTAAATTTTAATCCATTGAAATCACCTATGAGGTCTGATAGTCAATCTCTTGCTTGGATACCAGCCTCACACACTTACACAATCAAACTTGTCAAGTGGAGCCAAGATTCATCTCTCTCTCTCTCTCTCTCTCTCTCTCTCTCTCTCTCCATATTTAGGTGTGAATCTATAAATGTTGTGTTTGAATTGAGTTATTCTATTGCCACACCCCCATTTCGATTCCTGCCCTCTCGTTGTCCCTACAAGATAATTAGATTTCTCACTTCAGTATTACATTCATACCTCTTGAGGATTAAAGTTCCTCATGTGAATTATCCCCATAGTTTTTATTGTAGTACCTCAGTTATATACTAGCTGAATTTCTCTCAGGAGCATGCTCCAACATTTTCACAAGTTGGTTACATCTCTAGTTCTATGTCACTCATGATTTTTTGTTCAATATTAGATAATCATCTATCATGATGTGGCACTGATTGTCACTTTCTAAGTTATCATTACATTTTACTTGAAGTTGATTTTTTATCAAAGTACTTCTTAGATTTTTCTTCAATTTCGTGATAAATTTACTAATCGGACAGCCCAAACTCATAATATCATTTTATTACTTTTGATAGTATTTCAATAAGGGTTATTTTATATTATATGATAAGGTAATGTCGATCAAGATGCAAGTGGAATTTTGACATGAAAAATTTGTACCAAACTCTAGAGGATCAAAGTATGAAGTGTTGTTCAAATCACTAAGAAGAAAGTCGTTTTGTAGTGATAGGCACCAATGATCTTCTCAGGGTACTCACCTGGTTCATTGTAGCTATCTTCAACACAACTAGTTGGAATTGATTTTATGGGCATGTCTTTGCGTTCCCATGCAGTCCACGTCATCATCATCTCTCTTTCAGCCTTGTGTGCTCCCCCTCTCACTAGAGCTATGATTACCATTTCAGTTTTTAATGCTCCCTTCTCTTGTGACAATTTCCCATACTCTTGGATGCATTGGGAACCAATTTTTATGACGAGATTGTCACAGTTTTCTGATGCAACTAACGTAGATGTACACGATATCCTCATTCACTAATGGCACTAGAGACATATCCTACAATCTCCTTGAAGTTAGAGCTTCACTAGACCTTTTCTTACACCAATTACCCTTTTTTTTTTGGAAAGAGCTACCAAACATTAGAATGTAATTAGAATAAATTATTAACGCAAGAAATGAACTAAGAAAAAGTCAAACTGGCTGTTCATTTACCTCACCATTAGATTTCAGATGCCTCTCAAGGTAACATCCTTTGACATGGATCTGTCTCAGTCATTATATTGTCTCTGCCTTTAGATGGAAGGAGAGTACGTGTCAAGCATGGAAGAGGTAGGCTCCGCAATGCACTTCCTCTTGAGAATTTCAATCACTATTTGACTCTAGTTTCACACTTCTGGCAAATTTTTTCTCGTATTAATTATTATCTCCAAACTTTTGCCTGTACTTGGCCTTGGACAAGCCTACTACCACCTATTTTGGGGCTTAAATTTCTAAAACTTGACTTTGTACTAGGATTGTTGGGTTTTAGCATAACCAAAGTATGTTGTTAATCAATAAATGACAGTAAAATATGAAAAATACATGCACACCAAAGGAGATAACAAGTTACTTTCGTAGTGGTTTTGCCAATCCCAAACCTGCTCAACTTCCTGAGGCTCTTCATGGCATTTATGCCAAGCGTCTGTCCAGCTTGTATGAATTGACTCTATCCAACATGAAGTGCCTATCTAACCATCTATTAAAGTGTTTTCCATGGGTACCAAATTTAGACCAGTAAGAAAATTTTACAACTTTTCTTGTATTAATAAGAAATGTCATGATAAGCTCATAGTTCTCACTTTAGATGTCTGGTGCCCATAAAATTTTGTGAGCTTGGGGATGCTTTTGGGGCTTACAAGATCAACTAGTGAAATATTGAGAATATCTCATTTTATTTTCCTTAATGATTAAATTTCTTACAAGATATAGCCACGGACTATTTCTTCTAACACCGAAAAAATGACTCAACTGAGTGATGTATTACCTAATCAATTGTAGTCTAACAAGATAACCTATGTATTTAGGTAAGAATCCAAAATTTTATTTTTTTTGGATGTTTAAAATAAGTTGGGTTAGGATAATCCATGGTCTAAGCTTACAAACACCACTTCCGTGGTATGAACAAGTCAATGGGGGGGCAAAAACCTCATTAGGCGGCAGTTTTGGACTCTACCTCGAAAAGAGATTTATATACATAAATACATCACTCTATGTGGGGGTTGGCTCTTTGGTTTGGTTCACATCCCTACCAAATATATATATATATATATATATTAAATTTCCTTGTTTAAACCACGTTAGTTTAGGAACATTTTATTCTCTCTTTTCGGCTGTACAAGGATATCCTCTGATATCACTCCTTATCATCTGTACAAGGTACCTCGTAGTGGTACTCTGTTAATAATTACTCTTCAATGGCTTCGCAAGTCTGAAAGTTTTATTTTTAGAATGAAAATATTTAAGACCTGATTTTTATATATTTTCTGAATTGATTTTCGTGATTAATTATTATTAAGATGAGTTAATTCTTACATTCATGTTGTCTGTAATCGATTTTCCTCATCCCACGTCACATTTCTTTCTGACAGGAAAGAGGAAGGAGAGAGAAGCCCCCCCCCCCTCAGAACACCGCTCCGCGAGCTGGAAAGAGAGAGAGAGAGAGAGAGGATACCAACGGCCCCTAGCCAACTCTGTTTCCACCATCCCTTTCTCTCACTTAATGCTACCTAGTTCATGAGACGGTCCTATCTTATCTCAATCAGATTAGAGGGAGAGAAGAGAGTATAGCCTCTCAGTCACCCCTATCCATTCCCACCACCACCGATGGAAATAACAGATGACGTTATTCTAGTCTTTCATGCTAAATTATATACGCATAGTAATGAATTAGTCTGAGATATTAAAATCTAAAAAACGTTGCCGGGATAGTTCCATAAACTTATTGGAAGCTAAAAAAATCTAGAGTTTCAACATATTAATTAATTTATAAATGCAGTATGAACATATTGATTGGGAATAATGGAAAATGTCGGATTTACAATACTATTTGGGCTTTAAGAAAATCGCAAAGAAAGTAAAGATTAATTATTCTAACTCCATTAAGTAATTAAGGCACACATAATAGTTTATCTTGTCATATCTATACCTCATGTTTTAGGAAACTACAGCAGAATGAAATAACCCATTTACTATTCACTACGGTTAGATCGGTGTGGATCTTGATTCTTGCCACCACACTCGTACCATGCAGGTCTTGATATTGCACTTGTAAGCTCATAAACATAGGCTAGTTCAGCAATGAATCACAAATTGAATGGCCAAATCTGTCTGAACTAATTAATGAGTTGAGGCATGTGTCAAGAGAGAAAACAAGGATGAGATAGACTCTATCTCCTTTCCTATTTAGTAGATCTAAAGATAGCTAGGTTATCTTGGGGGATCTAGTTTATGATCTAGCATTTACGACAAATTATGAATAGGTGTGTATGAACTACTCTTCTTTTGGCATGAATAGCATTGAAATAAGATAAAATTGATGAGAATATGATGCTTATTGATGAACCGTAAAGTTATAGATTTAACATTTTTACTAAATACGGTTGATTAAACTCAGAAAACCAAAAATAAAATCGTGAGATACCCATTTTACCCCAAACCCAAGCATAAAGTTCAAATGGAGGAAGTGTGTTTCTATGCCAACCAGTTGCAACAAAGGTTATTTAGAAAAAACCCACAAAGCATCCAGGTACAATCAAAGAAGCTTGATCGCCATCCCTCAGAATGGACCATGCTATGGATTTTATAACATAATCATGCATCTCAAATGCAAGACCAAGAGTCTTGTTTTCCAAATTATTGTAATTATATGGCGCAGTAGAGTTAAAGGGTGAATAGAATCCATAGAAACCGGATTTGATCAATGATGAGGGAGCTATATTTACCTTGGCGTAGAGTTTAGTTCATCATTTTTAAGACCAACGGGTTCAGCCCATCAACCGATCCATGACAAGCTTGACAATTGCCGGAGCATCGACTGTGATGGCCACCTTCACCTTTGGTTTGTCAAACCATTCATTCATCTCCCCGTACCTGATTTATTGAGAGAAACAAGTCCCAGCGGACCCATCAGATATACACATTTCTGCCAATCTCATGTATCACACAAATAACAAGATCAGCCTCCTGGAGTAATCAGAATGTTTGAATTGGCAAACAACCGAATATTTAATGTTTTGCTCTGTCGCCACGGCAATCAGTGCCCAAACATAGAAACATCAAGATGATACTATAAATGTACTATTCACTTTATTGAAAAACACAGGCGATTTTAGTTTTTCAAAAAATATGTAAAAAATGTACAGGATACAACACTAGAAGACCGAATTGCAGTGCCTTCAATTTTTGACAAATTGGTGATCTTCAATCGGTGACAGGAAAGCTACCAGAAAGAATTGGAGGGGCACAGGTTTTACGAGATATTCTATTTTACAGAAACATGAAAATAAGCTTCAGGCAAATTAACTGGACAAGCTTAAAATATAGATTTATAAATTAACTGCCTTACCTTTTCTTGCAGTTATCAAATAATGTCAGGCCCCGCGTAATCCCACCAGTCTGTACTCTTACCACACCCTCGGTGTAAGTTAACAAAGATGGATCAACAGCTGCGAGAAGGGCAGTGGGGTCATGAAGGTAGACGCCTGCATCCAATACAGAACACCCATCAGTGTCTCAGGGTACAAGCTGATTCTTTCCTGTCAACTCAGGACCTCTTGTAGATACTAACCTCGCATAGAATACGCATCATGGTGATAAGCGAAGTACACACCAAGGATCTTACAAGCATACTGAGCAAATTTCCCCTTGGATTGTGCAAGCTGATTGAGATGATCCTCTAGAGAATTTTGAATTAAAACATGTCAGAAACTTTAAAAAAAATCTGAACATGGAGAGAAGTGCAACACGCAACAAGATTAAAAAATGCGTTTTTTTTATTTATTTACGCATTCGTACTGTTGGTAGAAAATGCAGAAAGTATGGGAATGAGCAGTGAACTGTAGGGTAAGGATTGAGTCGTCAAAATGATAAAAACGAACATGAGGGAATGAGAGAAGTCATTCTCTCACAAAGATCATCGAGATATTTCATTTCTACTTCTTGGTAATGACCTCCCCATTGACCATCACTTGTCCTGTAATCTTGTATATTGGTATCTTAAGAAGAGTGAGATCTTTGCCAACATCACTGTCCTTAAAAGTGTTCTGGTGACACCTGGGGCAATGAGAGGAAATATCTGGCTAAGGCAAGGGAGAGTAGCATAGGTACGAGGAGAGTCTTGCCAGTTCTGTGCACATCGGACAAGTTCTTACTCTTGGTTGCCTAAAACACAAGAGAATTATAAGGGATACATTCCACATATTCCACATTTACACCCACATAAGAGAACTATGTGGGTGTAAATGTCTCCAAGGTATTCAACTAAAGTTGCAGAGATAGCCATGTTCTTGCAAAGTTGGTACTTTGTGAAATGCATTATCTCTTTAAAGTGAGATTTTGACAACTTGTAAATTTTAATTTTCATTATCGCTTTTAATTATGATTTTTTTACATCATTTTTATTTTTGTAAACTGTGAGATTAGACAGTATGAGGAGACACCTGGTATGAGGCATGACTGACTCCAATCCTTTTTCCCATGTAATAATTGACTCGGAATCCTTAGTACCAAGCAGCTGCTAGATAGCTTGCAATATATGAGATAATTTTCTTAGGTATAGCAATGTTCTGACTTGTCTGTGTCCTGATGACCTCTCTTATGATCCATGAAATACTTTGATAATATAGTATAGGTTCACTTTGCTAAATTGTGAAATCTTACCTTCAGGCTCTGTCATTATTGCATTGACACCAAAGTAAAGTACCAAAACAGGGTGGGGACCAAGACATAACCAGTTCGATCAAAAACAAACCAATGCCATTAGGAAGCAATTTTAAGAGTCATGCTCCATATCAAAGGCTCTTTGGAAGATGGCTTCGACATAAATAGAATGGCCATTAGGGAATCAAAGCCTCATCTGATGTCCACAAATGCAAGGTCATCCATCAGAAAATTTGGTTGCTTGGAAGGACAAGAAAAAAAATTCAGAGGCTCAATTGAATACTGAAGCTGCATACTGGCTCATCATCCATACTACGTTCAAAATAATGTGGATTAAATCTGTAATGAATAATCTCGGTCATATCTGTTCAGAACCCACAATTAAACATTGTGATAATGAGGTTGTCATCAGCATAGCTGGTAATCTTATATTCGATAAGCGAACCAGACAGACTTTGACAGCCACTGTATCTACAATGCACATACTATTGAACTCAACAAGCTGATTTTAATGATCACAAGATCATAATTTTTTTTAAAAATAATGATCTTTTTTATAGGTTATAGATTGAGAAAAACAGGTTATCAGGCCAAAGCATGCTAAACAAAAAGTTAGTATGACAGGGCTTTTACCCTTGAGTTTTTTAAGTCAATGTTTGTAAAAAATAAGGCCCGTTGAAATTTTAAAATAGAAGGTTAGAGTCAACCCATGCCAACAAAAACGCAGCAAATATTAACCCAATGTCAGCACATATTAATGACTTACGGGAAAGTGTTAGAATGTGCTAGAGCATGTTAGTCATTTTATTCTTGGGCACAAATTTCCATATATAGCAAAAATGGACTCCTAATTTTCTTTTTCAATTAAACATTGAGTACCTCTCACACACAAAACAGATTTTCCTTGGAAATTCCTAGTCTTGCAAAGAATGACAGAAATTTCCATAAGATTTTGTTACACCTTTTTATCAAAAGAAATCTCACATGTGGCTTGAGTCAACCTAAAGCAAATGGCTTGGCATCACTTTGTGTATTCTGCAATTTATAGCTAATTAAGAGCATTCAACAAATCAAGTAAACTTATAAAACCAAAATACAGTTATCAAGGTCTGTCAACAGATTACCTGTCAAAACGACTTGATGAGTAACATTTATCCCCACTGCTAAAATGTCTGAACCACTAGTGAAGACAATGTCGGCAGCATCAGGGTCGCCAAATATCTGATTATGGAATTCAAAACAAAGAATCTTTAAGCAAACACATTTTCTAAGAAAACCATAGAAGACAGCAGATAGCTTGCCTATAAGAACCTCTGAATCATATGTATGCTCCTAAAATAGGAAACCAAAATGAATATTAATAATGCCAAATACCCCACATACATGTCCCCCAGAAGCCACGGAAGAGAAAGCATGCAAACATGTCAGAACGAGTTAACAAATGGAATGAGAAGGCAACAGCACAATCGCCTATTTGTTGACTTGCTTTTTAGTTTCCAATCCACTGTATATGCCTTCAATGTACAAACTACCGCTAAACACAAGCACATTATGACATTACATTTCCCATCAAGGAGGAATGAAAGCTGGCCTCAGTAATTGGACTGTACCGAGTAGAAGGGGCATACTATAAAGTGTACAATATCAGTCTTGCTCCCAGCCAGAATGAATCCAGAGTTTCTTTATTGAGGCTAATGAAAGATGGCTGAGTCATCGCAAGCCTCTTATAAGCTTGTACTTAAGACTAACCTTCATTCATCATAACTATACAGTCTATATTGCATAATAACTATACAGCATCTTATCAGCTTATACATTCATCACAAGCCTCTTATAAGCTTGTACTAAAGGCTAACATTCATTCATAATAACTATACAGCCTATATTGCATGTAACCGCCTAAGAATATATTTATGTAAGAATTCTTATTATGCTTGTGTAAAGATTGTCTTTTGCCGAAGAAAATATGATGTAAGACCAGATTGGGTAAACAGCCTACTCATGCTATGGGTGCTACAGCATCTGTTACATGAATTCTTCAAGGAAATTCGCAATCCACACAAGACGCTTTGGGGCAGCATACTGCAATGATCTGATTCTTGGTATGAATTATGAAAGTGTACCAGATCTCATATAATTTTTTCGTCATAGAGTTCCCCTTTACCCTTTGTCTTCTGAAAAAGATCTGACAGCCAGTTCATCTGTGCCTTCCAAATCTTTACAGATACCACAGATAGATGTTGGTCATAAAGGCTGAAAAGATCGCACCAAAAGGAGGACGTTACTTATACCTCTCTTTTAAAGCTTATTGACGTAGATAGCAAACAGACAAAGGGAATATATATTCGCATTACATAAAATCCACCAACAAAGTGTCCGAATAAGTTGTATTTTTCCTTTTTTTCCATTACTGTAATATTTTCTTTATTACTTAAGTATTGAACCGGATCGGACCGGTCCGGTTCAACCCACGCATGGTGTAAATACCAGACCCAAATGTTAATTAAGAAAAGCATGTCTTATTTTCTGCCTTCCTGTTCGGGATATGGGTTTTGGGGGTTTCATCACCTGTGACATAGCACTTAGAATGGTATCAGAGCCAAAGGCTTGATCGAGCTGTTTTTTTAATCTCTCCTGCCTTGAGACGTCTCTTCAGAAGATCCCATCAACGAGAAGGAGAGGTATGGTTGGTATATTCTTCTCATTTACTTTGGTCGTCACGCCTTCTTTCCTTTTATGCCACCAGGTCTCATTTTCGGGTTTTGTGACAGAACGACAGGTTCGCACATATTTCTTGCTCTCCTCCAGTGCATTGGAGGTGAGAGAACAGCCGAGAGTCATTGGCTAGAAATAGATTTGTTCAGCTCTGTCTAAGAACACCAATTATTTCTACTGCCTCAAATATGCCTGAGACAACTACTACCTCTGTATCTTCACAATTCCAAGAGCTTGAATGAACCCAAATCATATCGTAAGTTGCCAGCCATCCCACAGTCATGCAGATTGGATGGGCACAATTTTCTTAATTGATCTCAGTTGCTTATAACTATGAAAGGGAGAAGACAAAACAGTTACCTCCTTGGCACAAGACAAGGAGATTCCTATTTTGAAATTTGCAATGAAGAACACTTGAGAATCATGGTGTGGTTATGGAGTATGAGGCTCCACGCACATATGCTAGAAGGAAGAAGGCCCAAAGCCCAATAACTCAATAATGGTTAGCATTATTGACGGAAGACATAGTTACGGCAAGAAACAATATGACTAGGAGCAGTTATGGCAAAGAGCGGTTATGACAAGAGCAGTTATGGCAGGAGACTAACTGCATAAATAAGAGAAGGAAAGGAGAGGATATAAAGAGGGGCGGATCAGGAAGGAGAGGGGGGAGGAAAATCGGAGTTAGCATCTTGTGCATCTACAAGAAAGGGTCGGAGGGTTGTATGCGACCTTCCATCTGTTCTGGGTTCTTTTATTGTTCTTTATCTTCGATATTTCTGTTCTAGAGATTGTTTCTTTCATCTAATACGAAATATTCGTAGTTCTTTGATCTGGGTTCTTATCAGAGTACCATGATACCAAAGATCAGCAATACTCATATGTTCTTAGCTGCAGTCAAGGACATGGGATTATCCAACAAGCTTATTCCAGAGCCAGAGATCTAGTAAAGGTATATAAGGTGAAAATAAAGATGATGACAATGAAACAAGGAAACTAGATTGTAACAGAGTATGCAAATCAATTGAAGATGTTACGACAGAAGTATGATCAACACAACGCTATTGCTATGCGAGATCCTAAAGACAATTATTCATCAAGGTTATATAGAAAAGGACGTAGCATAAATTTCCAGTTGGGCTAAACCCTAAATTTGATCAAGTGAGAATTCAAATCCTTGGCCAAGAAAAGATTATTGGATCATGGATTCAGGAGCGACTAAACACATGACCAGTTAATCAGAATTTTATTCCAAATATTCTCCTTGTCCTATTAATAGGAAAAAAAGCACAGTCGAGGGATCCTTAATTACTGGGAAATGCTCACACTCACTCATCTTGAGAAATATTTTTCATATTCCTTTATTGACCACAAATCTCGTGTCTTTTAATAAACTTGTTGCATATCTACAATGTAAAGTGGGTTCTCTCATAAATATCATGTGTTTTATGAGAAAGAATCGGGGAGAAACATTGGGCATGCTAAAGAACAAGATTAACTCTACTACTTTGAAGCACTGAGCCAATCAAACATTGTAAAGAGAGAAAGCAACCTACCTTATGAACCCTACTCATCAAACATGGACAAAATATGACTTCACCAAAAAAGACTTGGTTATCCTTCATTTATAACAATCAAAAAAAAAATCCATCTTTATTTCAAAATTTGAATGTTGCAGACTTCCATTGTGACGTATCTGAATTCACAAAACACAAGCATGTTTCTTTTCCTATAAGTAGTGCAAATGGTTACACTCGTTTTTCTTGTATTCATAGTGATATTTTTGGTTCCTCATCCACTTTATGTATTTTTCGTGCTAGATGGTTTGTTACATTTATTGATGATTTTGCACAGATCACTAGAATTTTTTGATCAAACATGAATCTGAGGTTGGTGTTATACTTCCAAATGTATATCCTCTTGTACATTTTCTAGCCTATGAACGTTTTTCATCATCTCATAGAGTTTTCCTTGTTAGTTTAAACACTACTACAATCCCTACTACCATGTTTGAGATTCTGTCCAGAGAAAAATTAAAACAAGCTATGAATGAAGAAATCGAAGCTTTAGAGATATAAAAATTGGGAGTTATAGAGGCTATAAATGGATCTATACAGTGAAATATCATGTAATTAGATCTATTAAGAGATGCAAGACCCAACTGGTTGCCAAATGATAGACTCAAAGCTATGAGGTTGCTTACCCTTATACTTTTGTTCATGTAGCAAGGATGAATACTATCAAAAAATATATATTAACAACTAATAATGGATGGGATCTACATCAGTTTGATGTTGAGAATACATATTTGCATGGAGACTTAGAAAAAAGAAATCTATATTGAAGTCCCACTAGGATATGGAAAGAATTGGGTATGCAATGTACAAAAGATGCCTGTACGGTTGGCAATATGGTGTTCAAACTGAAGAAAGTGAACAATCACCTCAATACTGATTTGGTAAGTTTACAAGGGCTATGATTGAAAAGAATACAAATGGAGTCAAGGAGATCACACTATTTGTTAAACACTTATTTTCAAGAAGAATTTAGCACTATTAATTTGTGTTGATTACATAATTGTGACAAGATATGAAGGAAAAGAAAAAAAAAATATAACTTACATAGTCTCTGACCAAAGAACTTGAATTCAAAACATTGGATAGGTTGAAATACTTCTTTTGAATCAAAGTAGCCCACTCAAGAAAAGCCATTTTTATCATCCACGAAAAACACATAATGATCTTCAGAAGGAAACACGCAAAACTACATGTAAACTAATAAATACTCCAATAGATCCAAATCTCAAAGATGGTAGAGCACAGGAGGATGTTGTTGAAGACAAGGTGATGTATCAACGATTAGACAGAAGATTGATTTGTCTATCTCATACATGACTAGATATAATGTATGTAATGAGTATGATTAGCTAATTATACACAATCTAAAGAAATTACACCTGCATACATTTTGTATAGTACTACATTATTTCAATCGGTAGGGAATAATATTCTGTTCAAGAGGAATGGAGGATTGGTACTTGAAGCATACGATGATATTGATTAGGCAAGGTTTATAATAGACATGACATTCACTTCAGGATATTGCACCTTCCCTTGTGAAAATCTTATACCGAGACAAAGCAAGAAGTAAAATGTGATAGTAAGGTCAAGTGCAAAAGCAAAATTCTCAACCATGGCTCAAGATGTTTGTGAATTATTATGCATGAAGATTATATTAGAAGACTTAAAGATCAAGAGAGATAGTCCAATGAAACTCTACAATGGCAACAAGCCGACAATCAATATAACATAAGATCTAGTTCAACACAACCAAATCAACTACAGTGAAATTCATTGACAATTCATCAAAGAGACGCTAGAGAACAGACTAATTTGCACACCATATGTTGTCTTTAATTCTAAACACATTTACTAAAGGCATGAATAGTAGTGTATTTCAGCATCTTGTATCCAAGTTGGGAAGTTTTGATTCACCAACTTGAAGTAGAGTGTCAAAGTAAGTTGTGTTCATCCCTTTTTCTTTTATTGCAGTCTTTTCTTCATTAGTTGTCAAACTAGATTGGGCCAATCACACAACTCCAGTACAATGGGCTTAGCATAAATACCAGACCAAATGTTAATTAAGAAGTGTCTTATTTTCCACCTTCATGTTCATGATTATGGCCTTGGGGGTTTCACCCCCTATGACAGAGCACTCAGCACAAAGACCTGAAATCATTAACAAAATCGACCAGGGAAAGTTTAAAAAATTATGACGGATTTCATCTAATGAAAATGCAGAAAAGAAAACATCACATATATATATGTGGCATTCATGCAGGCCAATGCCCATTGACAGCAAAAGTGAAAAACTAATTAACAGTGATACATCACATATATTCTCCCAAGGCCCAAATATCCACGTTCTCTTACAGATCATCCAGGAGATTGTGTTTGAGGCAGGATCATTGAGTTCGAAACAGTCAATAATAGGCCATAGTCACACGTTATAACCTCCACAAAATATCTATTTGTACCAATATTAAAACGATATAATATGGCATAAGGAAGAATAAGTACCAAGGCCATTACAAATTAAACTTTTCTTACATTAGCCTCTGCCGCAGGATTGACATTTCCATTAACTGAAAATGCACCACCAAGAAGAACAATCTGCCTAATTTTTCTCGGAAATTCAGGATCTTGTTGAATAGCCTGTCCCAAAAAACACATCGATTAGTAGAAGAGCGTTAAAAAGAAGAAGTAAGAACAGACCATAGCAAGGTTCGTCAGTGGTCCGAGCGCCAGAATAGTTATTTCCCCGGGGTATAAATTTGCTAGATGAATGAGGAAATCAGTAGCAGACTGGTCGATTTTTGCTCCTTGTGGTGAAGGAAAGTTCTGGTTTCCAAGCCCATCAGCACCATGAACAAAATCAGCAATACGGAGCTTTGTACCATTCTTCAACAGAAAACAAAGACCAAATACCGTAAGAAATACTAAAACCAGCACTATGTTCATAAGCAGTCAATTAAATCTCTAAAAAGGATGTAAACCATGCCGAGAATATAAACACAGCAATGAACTTTTATGGTGAGATGATATTTTGAGAAGTCAAGCAGGATCCGAAACAAACAACTTCAACATCGATTTCTGGAATAACTTTCAGTTCATTAAAATACAAGTTTAGTTTCGTCAATGCAAGTGATGCAGAACCTTTTTTTCATATATGGAAATAGAACCCTGTCTACAAAAAATTCCAAATGGACAATTTATGATTCAAACGATAAAAAGATGAATATATTTGTCCCCCGAGTTGCCAATACAAACACCGCAATAACAGTATTCCACTTTACTTGAAATAGCAGGCCATAATAAGCTATACTTCTTTGATGAGTTCAAATAATTTATCGTCATTTCTACAAGGATAATTGGATAAGGCCCTACTTGTTTCTTTTTTATCTCATGACTGAAGGTCTCACATGTGAAACCATCCTACACAATGCCAAACTCCAAGCACTAACACTCTGTTCCCACACCCTGGCATGTACCTGATGCAAAATTTGTCAAAACTATGTGCTGGATCTGTTATGCCACTGCAGCAAGAAAAACTGATCTTCCATGCAATGAAATATCAGATTTTAGGAAGATGTGTCAGATGATTATGAGAAATAGAACAGTATAAGAAAACATTCTGTGGCAAGGCAACATGGTGCTATTCCACAACCAATTCAAGAAACAGAAAATCATGCACTTTCTGGAAAAAAATGATCTTTCTGTAACAGAAGAATCATAGGTCTGGACGAAGTATAATACCATACAATGAAGGAATTGATGATTAAATTAAATGGAGTGCTGGATAAAAAACTCAGTGAGAAGGACACTACATACCGTGATTGTTACATGTGAACCCTCAGCAACAGGAATATCATTTCTTCCTGCAACTTCCAACTAAAAAGGTAGATTAAGGGCAATAACGTCAGGCATAGAAGAATATATTCCAGAAATCGATGAAACCCAGACATATGACTTAATATAATGATTGACATGCAATGGTTTCAAGACCATGCAATGGATGTTGGACACCTGCAAGACCTTTCTATAGGAAAATAACTAAATGGTTTCAATTTTCAGTTTTACCATGCCATGATTCCTTAGAATTCAATTGGAGATGTATTACTAAAGGAGCACAAAGAGAGATAATGAATTTTCTTAAAAATACAACTGTATTTTGTATCTGCATAGTATCTAGCCCTGTCTAAAAATGCACCATTGGTTCACAGGCAAAACTAGAAAAGCATCACATTAATTTTATAAAACCAATCTGTTAAGCCAGCGACGTTTAATCTGACGAAATGAAAAGACTTAAGAATAGCATCACGAAAGATTTTACTATCATGATGGAAATATGTGTGATCCACAGCTCCAAGCATGATACCAAAGAACACAGTCGTCCACTGAACGGAAAGTATAATAATGCATAAATATTAACAGATGGGATAACATGAGTTAATAGAATGCATGCAGGGGAAAGGTATTTTAACCATTGTTTCAGTAACTTTGCAAGCATAGAAGTTATCCAGATATAGAAAGGAGAAAATGGAGCCGCTTAATCCATAGAGATAGGGTCTTGAACAATGACAAAAGCAGATTTCGAATCGGAGGTCAAAGCTTGTTGAATGATCAAAGTGTAAATCGAAGTTCCCTAATGCATTTCGATAAGAATAAACAGTATATCTGTCTTAAGAGCCGGCAATACTTGACCATCTGTCTTAAGATTGCGACGTTCGACACTATTTCAGTGCAACAAATAAAAGAACCTTGGAGAAAACGTCAAAATAAATGCACCAATGAGAGCAACGTATCAGATGGATCAAGCCAACAGTTGATTAGAAGTGACTGTCGTATAATTCGAAAAATTCGCTGCATCTCTCTCCTGCCTGTATGGCAACGAAGGAGTGGTCTGATTCCACACATTTCAATGTCCAAGGGTAATAAATAGATCCTACAGTATCAGACGAATCCTGGCTAGAGCTTACCAAGTGCAGGGCATTCCTCGTGGCCAAGGAGGTATAGACGTTGCCATAAATGGTTGTGAGGCCCACAACTTCAATCTCTGGCGAATTCAGCGCCACAAATATCGCCAGGGCGTCATCTGGGAAGCATAGAACCCATCAATGTCCATCGCCAAACCGAGGAAACACAGCCACGGGAGAAGAGTCCCCGCAGATGCGCGACGAACGGCAGACAGTCGCCGGGGTTCGAAGCAAAATCACCTATCCCTGGGTCGGTGTCGATGACGATCTTCTTCCTCTCGGGCGTCTCCCCCATGGTCCTCCCTCAACAGGACAAAAGACAGCCGACACTATAGATGCCCTGTGCGTCAGACTCTCACCAACGCCCGCTGAAATAGCCAACCATAGATCAGCGGGTTGACTTGCGCGGGCCCGCCGGGAAGAGCCCGAAATCTGCAAAGCACGAAATCTGAGAACTTGGAATCCGCACAGTACGATGAGCGACGGAACCTAATTTCTTGCTTAATTTCAATACAGACCCAAAAGAAAAAAAAAAGATATGAGCCCAATTTCTAGAACAAATTATGGCTATAATTGCAAGGTCTCTCGATCGATCATATTCTTCAGAGCGTTGGGTGTTCTATCAAGGACAACATACTAGAATAAATGCTCATCCATAAAGAGAAAGTTCATAAATTGACGTTACGTCAAGGTCAAGGCAGGCGACTATTTCGTCGAAGAACATATGCCAAAGTTGGTTCCTTGACTGATGACCTTTGATCAATGTTGATCGTTGACTAATGTTCGTTGTTGATTGGAGTAGTTCATGGGACGGTTCGTGTCTGGTAGCTCGAAGGGTGGTTCACTGGGTCAATGAACCAGAAAAAGTGTTGACCACAAACGGGTCGGACGGTACAATGGGTGGAGCGAATGAAGCAACGAAATGACAGGGTGCATGGACTGGTAGAGCAGCAGTGTGGAAAGTAAGGGCAATGGTAAGCCGAGGAACATCATCAGTGGTGCGATGGTAGTAAGCGCATGGCTTAGTGGCTAAAACATAAGATGGTGGCAGCGGCGAAGAGTAGAGAATGGCGGTGGATGGCGGATGGTGGTGATAGATGGTGGCTCTCTAAGCTTCTCTCTCTCACAGAGCTATGGTGGTAAGTGGTGGTAGAGGGTGATTCTCTCAGCCTCTCCCTCATCGAGCAAGATGAAGGTTCAAACGTACGAATAAAACCTTCTTCAATGACTAATACTAGGTTGTCAGAGGTTAATTATAGCCTTTGTAATGCTTGCGATAAGAGCAGTCTACAATGACTTATTGAAGATAAAACAAATGCATAATAATAAAGAAAATCATCCCTTAATTGACTAGTGATGAGGTGATGACAACATGCACGATGGTCTGCTCTCCTTCAGTCCTCATCAGATACGTTATCCATTATAGAGGAAAAAAATTATCTGATTGCATATAGTGGTTAGTAATCACAAAGTGAGACCCATAGTCATAGGCTTTTGAAAATCCTTAGGATGAGATAAATGACAATACACCAAGCTACCCTAGGTATCTCACAAGCAATAATATTATGGAATAGAAGCTTAGGATAAAATTGTAATTTTAAATTGTTCCAACTAAGAAATGCTTGGTATAACTTTCAATTGATAAAGAGATTTCCTCTTCATCTCCAATCGCTCTCCCTACCTCCTATTCATTTGTACTTCAAAATGACAGCACAAAGAAAAGGGAGCATTAAAGAAATATTTAAATACATCAATTCAAGTATTTATATGCTTCAAATATTTAATACATCAATTCAAGAAATATTTAAGATTGATCTTATTACGAATTATAAAATCTAAGGTATTAATTTCTAACATTAGGTGATTCTCTACATTCAAAATTCTTGAAGATTAAAAATTATCAATAAAAGAATCATCTTGAAAAGGTTAAATCTGTATTCATATGGTAAAAGTCAACACAAATCATGTGGTAATCTAACCATGTTATACAATGATTATCATTTTGGAATAATATTATAGAAGAGTGCATTAGGTGGAGAGAGAGGAGTACATAAGGTGAAGTTACGAGGTGGTAATAGGCGTATTTGTCACAAAAGAGGTTAAATCTCTGAAGAGTGGCTGATCTTGTAAATATCAACATGTATTCCTTAGGGGAATAAGTGAATAATGGATTTAATTTCTTCTATGATTAAAAGTATCTAGATGAAGGATGAACTAGTATAAAAACATTGGTGTTCTTATTGAGAGAGTCCGAAGAAATTTTCTTGCAATGCATTTGTTGACACATCTACCAACATATAGATCAACCAAATTTAAAACTAAAAAATAAACAAAAATAAAAAAAAACCCTATTTAGTCCCCCTTTTAGTGCTTCACCTGGTTTTATAATTCTAGTAGTAAGTAGTTGCCAAAAGCCCTAAAATTGTATTGACACTCAATAATCTTCATAGTAGGGCTAGCACTTATACTAAGTTGCTAATACAAATGAGAGAGAGAGAGAGAGAGAGAGAGAGAGAGAGATAGAATGGTTTCAAACCAGGTCTATTTGATTCATAATAAAATAAACAAAAACAAAAAAAAAAGACAAGTAAAAATAGAAAAGAATACGTCATATTTGAACACCCCCCTTCAAGTTTGTGAATATATATTGTCAACTCCAAACTTGGATATGAGTTGATTGAAGAAAATACTATGACGACTTTTGGTGAATACATTTGCAATTTTATCAACTTATAGAAGCATATAAAATGTAAGACATACAATTTTCTATTTTTTCTTTAATGAAATGTTGATCATTCTCAATATTTTATATCATTTTATATCAAACTGTATGCAACTAATAGTAAATTTTAATGTCACCATAAATTTTGATCACGTTATCTCTTTTAATATTCAAGTAAAATAAAATTGCCCATGATATCTCACAAATTGTTTTGTGACATAGTGCAAAACTTTGCTTCTACACTCAACCTTATGACAATAGATTTTGTCTTGCTTCTCCATATAATAAGATCTCTACGAAGAAAGATGAAATACTCAACAATTGAACTCCTATCTAAAACAGATCTAGCATCATCTGTGTTAGTATAATTTTTAAATGTTAATCCTCCAGTTATTTTAAATAAGATCCATTTTTCTATTGTTCCTTTAAGATAGTGTCATAGACTACGTCCAAACATCTATTTTGAATTATGTGTAGTCTAATTGATTACGTTAACTACATAAACTATGTTTGAACATGTATGAGGCAAGTAAGATATTTTTCTTATACATGTTGATACATCTATTCATCTACAACTATGTCGTCCTCACTTACACCAAGTTTGAGGTTTGGGTCTATCAAAGAATCATCTGATTTACATGTTGTTTTTCTAATTTATTGTAATAAATCTATGATACACTTATATTGAGAAATAAAAATATCATTCTTTCAGTGTCAACTTCAATCTTAAGAAAGTATTTTAATATTTATAAGGTTTTTATTTCAACCTCTTTTGCTAGACATTCACTAAGATATCCCTTTTCCTTATCATCATTTGGATTGGGGTTCCATTTAGGAGAGAGAATATATATATATATATATATATCAAACTCAAATGAAAGGAAAAGACTTCACTTAAGATAACACTTTGATGGAGGGGGTTACACATAGATGGAGAGTCCAAGAGCGAGAAAGGAGAGAGAGAAAAAGAGAGAATGCAAAAGGAACCCTTATAGAGGGACCAAATTCAAGATGGTCAATATCCAAACATCTCTCCTTGAAGGCACATTTCAAAACATTGGTTTACTCCTTGGTGATGTGGCTTCCTACTTATTATGCCTAGTGTGTCTTGACATCTCCCATTGCATAATTATTTTTTTTACCAATGGTGTGCCTTTTCTCCTATGATGGTCGTGATCACTTTTGACATAGATGATAGAGACATGAAATATTTTGTCAAATTCCTAGTCGGAATAATATCAACAACATATGTGACTAGGATCACAACTCAACCTGACAATGAATACTTAATAAACAAAGTATGATCAGCATATTGTTTACATCCCATCTTGATCACCACTTTCATAAATCTACTAAACTCTTGGAGATTGATTCAATCTATATAGAAATTTATCTAGTTTACACAATATATTTGTGAAAAAAATATTCCCATATTTTGATGCAACTTTCATGTGAATCTATTATTTTAATGCTCCATGTAAAAATATATTTTTGAAGTCATTTTTAAAGATTCTAGCCAAAATTAGTAATGAATGATAACAAAAGTCATAATAGTATTCATTTTTACTATACAAAAAAACTTTAAAGATAATTTAAATTCACTAATGCATATCATTTAGCAACCAACCATGTTTTGTATCTTTCTATTTATCCATCTGCTAAATATTTTATTTTGTAGACCCATTTATAACTTAGATTTTTTTTACCATTAGTATTTTCACCAAATCCCTAGTATTTTTTTCCTTTTCAAAACCTTTCTCTTAATTCATACTTTGTTTTCATCTTTCAGTAACCAAAGCCTCAAAAATAATGGTGGGAATAATATTTGAGTTCAACCTAGAGATAAAGGTCTTATGTGGTGATGATAAATGATCACGAGGCAACAAAAGTGAAATAGGATACAAAAGATATTTTTTGTATATGTTCTAACACCTCTATTAAGAGGAATAGGTAACTCTCATTATTAAGTGAGTTTTTGATACATGATGTCATGTTTACATCATCTCAGTGAACTCTTGAACCTACATAGATTACATAATTTATTTATTTTTCCTTGAATATATGCCCCATATCTTCCTTTTTCAAATACCTAGTGAGAAATGGGTTTAACAATAGGTGAACAAATGGGAATTACATTATAATTTGGTAAAGAATCTAAAGTAGGGATTAAGAAACTAATTTCTTCATCTTTTTCATGAAAACCAACATCTCAAAAATAAAGAACTTTCTCAATAGAGGATGATAGCATCAATACATTTTGACACTATTCTATAAATATAAATTTTAACACTCTAGGATCCAACTTATGTAATGTTGTTCATAGATATGAACAAAAGTTATATATTTAAATTTTTTTGTGGGAGATTTATTTTCAATAGAACCTGAGGATAAAAGGATGATACAATCTCTATTAGATTTTTAAGGTCAAGAATTTTTATGGTAAATGATTATAAGATGGGCTATCATAATGACTCCCTCACCCCTAAAAAAAAGTGATACCTTATTTTGAAGAAGTGCTCTAGTCACTTCTAGTAGGAAGTCATTCTTGTGTCCAATCACCTTGTTTTGTCAAGGTATATATACACATGATCATTCATCTAGAATTCACCCGTTTTGAAAGTAAGATGTTAACATTTGATTAAAATAATCACTACAATTATCAAATTTAAACTTTTAAATAGGCTTCCAATTGAGTTTAAATGAGAGAAGAAGAGTATAATCCTTACTCAAATTTTTTTTAGATAAATAGACCTAAGTCATCTTAGTATGATTATCAATGAAAATAACAAATCATCTAAATCCATTAATACTAAATATGAGAGCAGATCCTCAAACATCCCTATTAATGTGAAAAAAAGAAATTAAACATTTTATATTGCTTTAAGGAAATTAGGTGTGTTGATGTTTTATGAACCCACATATATTAAATTTGAATTCAATAAAATTCAAATGTTAAACTTCAATGAAAATAGAGATTTAATACTAATAAAATATGGGTGTCCTAGTATTTGATGATGAAACTAAAGTTTCTCAACAATTGTCAAGCTAGTTCAATGTAGTAAAATTTACCCTAATATCTAAGATGTTCAATCATCCTCCAAATTTCTTGTCAAAATAAACATATCTAGATCATATGAAATGGTACCTAGGTCTAATGTGAACTTGCCTACTAAATCAGTGTAAGAACGTGAAGAACATGATGTAGGGTAATGAAAGGTGATAGATTTATATTTCATATTCTACTTCTTGTGACTAAGGAAGCCATAGTCATAATTTTCAATACTTAGACTAGGAGAATAAAAGTGATAAATTAGTGTGAGGTCTAGGTCATGTGTTTGATACCTCATGAGTTAATTCTTCATAATTAGGATTTAAAATTTTTAAGGTATTTAATTTAATAAAAATAAAAGTGTAGTTGAATAAGATAGAGATCATAAGGATAGTGATTCTTCGATCTGTAATTTTAACTACTTTTTTGTGGTCAATGCCCTTAGTTTGACATATTTATCTCTTTTTGTGCAACAATAATGTGGGGATAACCACCACCTTTTGATTGCCATCTTTTCTTTACTTATTCTAAATGTTGAGGTTTGTCATGCAATTTGTAATATGTGTCTACTTTGTGCCTTAGTTTCTTGCAATAAGGGAATAAGGTGTCTATAGAGTCATGGCTTAAAACATTTATTAGTCCAAAAGTCTGATTCTTAATTTTATTGATATTAATAGCTAGACTCTTACAATTTCTAGCCACAAATCTGTGTACATATTTTATAATCCAAGCATCAAACTTTGATGAGTTTTCTCTCACCTTATTAGGGACATCACCTCATTTAGAGTTAACATTTTTCTACCAAGAATATGAATCCTAGTTTGATCATATTTATGATTGAGCATGTCCAAATACTTATAGTTTTTATCGCTTTATATTTCTTCTACATTAATTAGGTCTCTCATTTCAGTAATTTTATATTGATCAAATTCTTGACATAATGTTTTTACTTCATTTGTATATTATGTTACTAATTTTTCTCTTGATGTCAATGTCATCAACTTTATTTTTAACTTAAAAATTATGTTGTAACATTTGCTCATGAATAAATATATTATATTTTTAAAAAAATATCTCAAGTTGTAGAAAGATGTTAACATGTTCTATGAGTCTCAAGAATCATGGTAGTCAAAAACATGTCATGATTTTTGCATCATTTTGATCTCAAGTTTCAAAATTCAACATATTGGTATTTAGGTCCTTGATGTGAGTTGGTATGTTAACTCACACAAATTTAAAATTTAAAAAACTAGAAAATACTAATTTTAAATTTTTTAGAAGTATTTGTATAAGAATATGTCAATTTTAATTCAATCACAACTCTAAAAATAGCAAAAACCTTTTAGGTCAATCACAAGGATGTATAATAATATCAGATAAATATTATAATTTTTTTTCAAAGAATATACTTTTGTTCAAATAATATAATTTTACATGATTCTTAAACTAAAAGATTATGGTGCATGATTTATATGATTTTTTTGTATAATATCATATCACAAGGAAAATATTTTTAAAAATTATAGAAAAGATCAAGTGATGACATTAGGTAGGCATCAACACCGCTCAAATGGCAATTTGGGCAAAAAGAAAGTTCCACCTACCAATTATTGTGAAAGTAATTTTAAATTTCTCAATCTATGAAATTGAGGTATGTACATGTTGAATGAATCGTAATAGAATAAATAAAACTTTCAAATTTTAAATTGATGTAAAATTTCATTAATTTAAAATTTAAATAAGTTTAAATAAGAAAAATAAAGTTTTGGTGTCACATCAGTGATAACTAAAATTATGTGTGTTTAGAAGGTTTCCTAAGAGTATCCATGGCCTCAAAATCTCTCCTAATATATGCACTATGTGGACACTCTGAATTCCTATACAAAGTCCAAAGGACAAAGGTAGGTGTCAGTGAAGTGTCTCTAATGGATATCACCTGACAGAGCAGAAGTTGATAGAGATGGGTCTCTAGCAGCTATCACTTGACAAAGTTGAGATCAATGGAGGAAGAGGACATCTCAAACAGCTTCTGCCTCATGTTCACATACTAGGAAGAAACTCCTATTATGTTCAGAATACTCTGAAGAGACTATGACAAGTTCCTAGGTGGATCTTCCTATTCTTGACAATAGCTTGTTCATTTTTCATTGGTGACAATTTTATATGATGACTATCTTTGGCAGCTCTTCCATTGAACATCTCTCTATATAAAAATTATGGAGTTAAAATAGAAGAAAACATAAGTTTTTGGTATTGATCATATTCGAACCTCCATCGATCACCTAGAACATAAGTAAAGCTAAATAAATTATCATTTTACCCTTAAAATAGTGAACACAAATGTGTTATTTTCTCTTAACTCAAAAGTATTTTTGGTATTATTTCTACCTACAAGCTTTGTGAGTTATTTAGTCCCACATTGGTAGTTTTGAGGAGTTTTAGATTCATATATGTTTACGATATCAGGTGTTCAATGAGTTTTCTCATGAACAAAACGACTAGGATCACTTGGGGAGAAGTATAGATGAGTGGTATGGCCCCACACCACACATATGACCTTGTGCTATGCACAATTTCTTTTTGATTACAGAAAAAGGTAGTGACACACAGATGTATGTTAGTCAACCACTAGAGCCCAACTTGTGGTTCCACTTAATAAAAACGTGTTGATAAGTTATGATGGTTAAACAAGAAAGTTTAACATTTAGAATTATAGAATAAGTTGAGATGTTTTCTAAAGTTTATGTAATTTTTGTGATTATATTATGAATTTTAAGGAATGTTTTAGAATAAAGTTGAATTCTCACTCAGTAGTCTTTACATTATGGTTGGTATTAATATCAACTTACTAATATAAAAGAGAGAGAGAGAGAGAGAGAGAGAGAGAGAGAGAGAATGAGACCAATTCCAGCAATAAAATGAACACAAGAGCCATTACACACCAACTAACAAGAATGCTGGGTAAGTGTTAAGTTTCTTTGGCGCTGCGGCAAGAGCACATAATCAGATTACCGATCACACAGAAAGTGCTAGCAAGTGTATCTCCCTCCAACCCGATATGGAATTTTCAAATATATCACATTTAAATGACTGCACTCTGGTCCCAGAATTCCATAAAAATAGATTTAAATTTTACAATGCCCATCTGCAAGTTCAATCTTCAGAAGGAGGACTCTTGAAGGTCAGCATATACCAGGACACAACAGCCACAGCAAGGATGAGCAATGGCAGCAGAAAGTCCACCAGAGTAAAGGACTCCCATCCCTGATCCAGATTCGCTCTTGAAGCTTCCCTTCCTCTGCTGGCGGCTGATTTGTTTTTCAGTGCTGCTTGGGCATCGGCATCATAGCCATCTAGGACCCCAATCAAGTAGCTGCTCATCATGCTCCTTGCTGTGGAGCTGTGGCCAACATCCTCAAAGGATTGCGTTGCATCTCCAGTACCTTTTATTGCAATGCATCCAAATAAAAGGGGAAGAAAGAACAGAAGAACCAGGATTATTGTACAAAGAACACGAATATTCTGTAGCAAATGGGAATCGCCAAAAAGCTTGAAATTAACATCAGGGTATAAGGTCCTTGGAACTTTTGATTCATAACTTAAGTAGACTGTCTCATGTGTTCCTATTTTCCTCCATTATGTGAGATGTAATCACTGAAGTTTCCAATTTCAGATGTTTGCACCAGTGCAGAGTGTCTTTCAGCTTGCATAGATTTCTTCCTATGGAAATTGAGACGAAAATTATTCCAAGCATTGTTAATCTCTACTAGATCACCGTTGTGAATGTTGGGGATACCTTAAAAAAATGTTCGTTGACAAGATTTATTTACTAAGCAGGGAAAGAAATATGCAAATCAGGAAAGGGAAGAACTCAAACAAATGCATACTGAAAATCTCAAAACAATCTTGTAAATTTTATAATCTCGAGCAGAATCTTCGTCGAAGGGATTGTCCCTAAGATGAACGCCAGACACTAGGGATCTAAGAAAAATCGATCAGAAACCATAAGATCCCATTTCTGGAAAAAAGAAAAAGAAAAAAAAAAGGAAACCGCTCAATCTCCCGAGCCATACTTCTACTCCCATCACAGATTTAATAGAGCCCTAAATACTATACGAGACCGATTTCTTCTTCTTGATTCCTAACACCGGGGAGTCTCAAGGGAGCCTTCTGAGCCCCATCGAAAGCTCGCAGAAGAACGAATCCAAAGGCAGAGAAGATAAGAACTCAAACATCTGTACCTGATGCGTAGACGAGAACCTCTTCCCCTCCGGGGTGATCTTCCAGGAACTCCGTCACGTCGTAGACCTATCGACATTGGGGTGGCAAAATAAAATATAACCCATTATAGGAGAGAGAGAGAGAGAGAGAGAGAGAGAGAGAGGGAAGGTGAGGAGGGACCTTGCCATCTATAACCAGCCAGCAGTCCTTCTTGGAGGAATGGAAGGCGACCTCTGAGGCAGGAATCTTCCTGAGCTCCGCCATGAAAGTGGAGAAAATGGGTGAATCAGAGAGAGGGGCGGAAAACACCGGGGGGGTGTCTGCTTTTGCACGGCCGAGGCGGAGACCAGCGGCTGTTTGTTTTATCAAGAGGGTCGGGCTTCCAACGCAAAATTCAAGATCGTATTTTTCCACGTATTTACGAACCCCGGGTGGGGACCACCCACCGTAGCTGGAACCAGGTTTCCCCTGACACACGAAACTGGATCTTGGACTGTAGAGAGAGAATGCTCACGGAGAACGAACTCCCTAGTGGCTGGATAAAAGAATTGGCCGACTCCGCCTGTTGCACCTAAATCTATTAGCGCAATTTATATTTAAAGATGAAAATATTTTTGGCAATTATAAAAATTTATATTTATCTCTCTTGAGGATCAATGATATTTTTAGCACAATTTCATCAAGTTTTGCCAAAAATAGCTTAAGATTTCTTCCCAAGAATTTTTTTACATAAACGTAGAATCAATTAATATTTCGATTCAAACTAAAAACATCAAGGAATAAATGGGGTTCCTAATTTCATTGCATTTAAGACTGATTAATTAAATATCTTCTTCAGCTGTTCCCTTTATCCACTTCCTTGGGCTCGGCTCCCAATCAGGTTGCCTCTAGGCCCAACCCGCCCTATTTAGAGAATGGAGACCCGAACCTGAGATTTAAGGTATACGTATAATTTTCCTAAGAAACATGATAATATTGATATTTTTATTATTTTCTTGGGTTTCTATGAGTTTTAGCAACGCGGCGCTTTCAGTACCTCTCTCCTGGCGACTGGTTCACTCACTTGAAAGTGTACCGACAGGGGTAGGAGGAGTTGAGCTGTTCTTCTTTAAGGGGCCGATAGAGAGAGAGGGAGAGGGAGAGGGAGGGAGGGAGAGAGAGAGAGAGAGATGGGCATGGCCCGGAGACTGGAGGAGGAGTACGATTACCTGTTCAAGATCGTCCTGATCGGAGATTCCGGAGTCGGCAAGTCCAATCTGCTATCCCGCTTCACCCGCAACGAGTTCTCCCTCGAGTCCAAATCCACTATAGGCGTGGAGTTCGCCACTCGCACCGTGCAGGTCGGTAGCTTCGATGCCCTTTCCTCCCTAGATCCACCGCGTGGTCGGTTGCGTGTTTTTCGGGGAATGCTGATGGATTCACTTTCTTCGCTTTTATTTTCTTTATTTTCTCTTGCGGATTTAGCGGATGGATGACGAATATCCTTCTCATGTCATTTTACCTCCTGTTTTAGTTTTCTGGATTTGATGTTTTAGGTTTCGTCATTCTTTGTTGTGTAGTTCTGCTTTTCGTTCTTATGTTCCTTCGGATCTGTGGAACCGTTTCATATGTCCGCCGCTGAATTATGTCCGAGAACGTATTCTATTTGTCTGATGCCGGTTGTTGATCCATTTTTGTTGTGATATTCGTCGAGTCTTCTGTTCTGGTAGGACAACTACCTCCGGATTTCATCAGAAGGACAAAGAGTTATTTTTGTCTTTGCCTCTTTATGCTTCTGGATTTCTCGGGGAACTTCTCTTGACGTTCGTCGGATCTATTTTATTCACTTTCTCAGCAAAAGCTTGCCTGTGGATTTGTGTGGGGTGGTTGGGGGTGGGGGTAAGGGCTTAATTTCGAGCGTCTCCCGATTAGAGAACGTGTTTACATAGGCTTATGTCAAGGATGACTGCCTGTTTGTGTGAAGCACCAGATCGCATTAGAGATATTCTTGAACCAATTTTTTTTGCTTTAATTTTTTAATTTAGTCCTCATGGACCAAGGATGACTGCCTTGGTTGCGATTTCTGTATCTAGTGAGAATATTTTAGAAAATCCTGCCTACTTCCGCTTTAGAAATCCTAGGTTTCTTCTACTTCTTGGTCTATTGTTAGTAGCAGGTTGCAAATTATGATTTGTGAAGTAGAAACCTCTCTATGCGAAAGAGTTGTGATTTGCGTATTCTGTATAATGATGCGTGCATTAGGAGCCATCAATTTTTTCTTCATTGAAAAACTCGTTTCCGCAATGATGATATACCAAATGATGGTGAAATACGATATTGTGTGTGCTGCATCGGGTAACTGTTACGACCCCATTAATGACATATAGAAGGAGGAAGAAGGAGACACGTGTGCAGCACGTGGGAGAAACTTCAGGAGACTTCCATAGATCGGAAGTCTCAGACAAGTTCGTCTGAGGGCAATAAATAGCACTCGGCGTGACAGACTAAGGGAGAGGAACAGTCATTCTCTCCTTTCCCTCTGACGTGTTTCAATGGAAGCGTCATTCTGAAGTTCTATCAACACTTTTCTGTCCGATTTGTTGAATCTACACCACTGATTTCCTTCCGATCCGATCCGATCCTTCCAAAGAGGATCGTATCAGTAACCAAGTAAAATAGGCGCAATCCAGTTGAAAGTCCTCACCATTGACGGGGTCGCAAGTGAAAGGTCAACAGACTTTGAGTTGCCCTAAAATTAGAACGTTGACATATCTGGCCAGCGACCAATGTGATTGTGGTAGTCCTTCTAGGGTTGCCGGTTGAGTTGTGTCATCATTGACCAATCTGAATGCAAAACAAGTGATACTTATGGTAGAGTTTCAGTGGGGTTTAAATGTCATATCTCAACCATTCCTTTCTTTTTGATCTTTCCTTCTTTGAGGCTGTGTTCGAGGATCTGTCTTTTTAACAGGAGGCAGTGTCTTCTGCTGTTCTGGCCGGCAATTTCAGGTGGAGGGCAAGATTATAAAAGCACAAATTTGGGACACAGCCGGTCAGGAGAGATACAGGGCCATTACCAGTGCTTACTACCGGGGAGCCTTTGGGGCCCTCATTGTGTATGACGTGACAAAGCCCTCGTCATTTGAGAACGTGAGCCGCTGGCTGAAGGAGCTCCGAGATCACGCCGACTCCAACATTGTGATCATGCTGATCGGAAACAAGACCGACCTCGAGCAGCTCCGTGCAGTCACCCTCGAAGATGCCCAGAGCTTTGCTGAGAAGGAGGGGCTTTCCTTCATCGAGACATCGGCCCTCGCCGCCACTAACGTCGAGAAGGCCTTCCAGATAGTCCTCGGAGAGATATACAGACTGGTCAGCAAGAAGAATCTCGCGTCTGGTGAACCCACACCTTTCTCTGCAGGAAGCTTCAAAGAAGGGAAGACGATTGATGTGTCAGAGTCTGGGGCCGACTCCAGGAAGACCCAATGCTGCTCTTCTTCGTAAGAGACTTTGGCGGGGTGGAGGGGGGGAGATATATTCTGTTCTTTGGTTTCTTCTGTGGATGCATGCAGCCCCCCCAAGGCAGATTCAAGGCCCATATTTGTTCTTGTGCGCATAATGCCTTCCACGAGAAATCGATGGCAAGGTGACAGTCAAACCTCGGGGGGGGGGGGGGGGAGCACAGAAATATTGATATATTTTTCATATTGTTTTGGATTCTTGTTGTATTTGATACTGAAATTTGTTAATCTTGTTGCGTTTCATTTAATCTTGTAACTTAGATTGGGTCTACTACACGACTGAGTGATCTGTTGTGGGAGTCTATTCTCTGATTATAATCTTATTTATTCTCATTTTCCTCCTGCACTTTGGATGAACCAACCGTAAAATTTATTGAGTTTTCTCCTTTCATGATGCCGCAAGGCCATTGAATAAAATCTGGGGGGAGAGAGAGAGAGAGAGAGCGATCATAAGGTAACCACTACGTTAGTGAAAAAGAGGCTACAACTTTATGACTTGGGAGGCCTCGTCAAGCCACCGGTGCTATTACATTATGTCGGTGCGTGCGTGAACAAACATTTTGTCGGTACGTGTAACGTGGCATCCGGTCGTAGATCCATACACCGACGCGCAGCGATCGAAAGATGGGTGTGACTGGAATCCTTCTGACGAGGTGAAGTGGCGTACAAATCGGAACGGACGAGCATTTTTAGCAGACAAAAACTTAACTTGGCCTAGTTCGAAAATCCCCCAGCCGTCGGACTGGATCACCGGATCCATTACTGTTGAGCATATTCCCTATCGATCCCGGAGATCGTGTCCTCCGCCTTTTCTTCTCCTCCGCCATTTATGTGGTCCTTTATGTTCAACATCTCGGCGAATAATCTCACTAAGGGGTATGTGCATTCCACTCCCTTTCTTCCCAACCCCCATTTTTCCGACGTGGAGCTCGACTCTATCTGGTGTTTTTCCTCCGATCGCCGGGAGAAATCGCCGGTGATCGCACCGAGGGATATCGATCGAGTGGAGTTCGTCTTCCGGAAGGGCGGGGAATTCCCGAGGGCGGATCGCCATGGATCTCTGGTCGATTAATCTGAAGAGCGGCGGCGGTGTTGGGGTGGCGGCCAGGGGATCGGCTTGGGGGTCGAGGAGGAGGGCAGTGGTGGAGCGGCGAAGCGCTTGCTGGGGGACTCTCAGCGCGGGTGACGAGGAGGGAAGAATATGGGGAGGTGTGCTGCGTATAGTGAGCCCGGCGTCGAGTAGGAGGGATGGGAAGTCCCTTTGGTACCGTTCTGGGGATGTGTCGGCGAATGGTAAGAAGAGTAGTGGGCGCGAAAATTCTCCCGGTATGGTTCTGGTTCCCCTCGCAACCCCCCCCCCCCCTCTCCCCCTTTCTCTCAGTGGCAAATTGCAAACAGTTGTTTTCCTTTCTGTTCACGTTTTCCGAAGCTAGTCCGCTTTTCACGTGACTTTCTTTCTCTGGCCTCGCTCACATTTCTTGTCATGTTTCTCTTATAATTCAGCTCAAGTGGGCTGCTTTCCGTTTGCGTAAAATTAATGAGTCTCGGGTGCAACATGTTTGGTTTTTGGAGGTTTTGGTTACCACCATGGATAGATGAGGACTACTAGAGTGAAATTTTTGAAGATTTTCAGTCGAAAATTAAACACTCATGGATGATATTTTTGGAAGTCAATATTTTATCACGTTAAATTTCCCTTCTTTTTTTTTTACTGGAGTATCCATCAATTAGTCGTAAATTATATGTTATAATTCTTTGTCGTTGGTTCAAGATTATCCTCGAATTACTTCTTTCCTTTGCAAAGTTTACTTTCCGGGACTTGTCAGCTCCTAGTTCTCCTACGACTAATTTTTTTTTTGCTACTTTTACTGAATTATGCGCCAAACCTGTCTCTTCAAAAACTTTTTTGAATTTTTTTAGATATTTGCATGGGAGCATCCATCTCTTTAATTGCCAAAAAAGTCTTCATATTTCGAACCAAAAAAATTTCATGCATGCTGCTGTATTTGATTTTTCCCTTCACTTTATTTTACGAATCGTATGATTGTTCAAGTCATTCCATTATGATATTCACTCGGGTATATCAGAATCAAATCGATCCCAGCTTATCAATTCCTTCCGATGTGCAGGTGGTGGTGATCCATCTACTCCTGACGAAGGTTCTGAGGGTAGAATCAAACCGGATGATACTTTGGTCCAAAAGTCCCATTACCTGAACTTGGACTGGCGAACATTCAGGGCAAGTCTTGTCGCCCAGGAGAAAGTAAGTTACGTTAATACGGATTATCCTTAAACATGGTCTCTAATTGAATAAAGTTACACTGAAACTTGTTTTTTTCACATTGGAAGTCTCCTTGTTGTTGTTTCCTTGGACCAGTCTTTTTGAGGCCCTTTCCCAAATTCTTTTTAGGTCTCAGGCATCTATTATATCCAAAGAAGCTCGATTATTATTAATTTCCTCGTTCGTTTAAGCAATCTCTCTGTTTTGTCATCATGGTTGTGATGGTTTGAAATTAACCCATGTTTTCTCCCTCAAAGGCTGAAATATGTTATTTAATAATGAAGGCGATGCTTCAAAGATATGGACATTGATGTTAAGTTTTAGCTCTAATGTTCCCAAAATATATCCTTTTCAGGGACATAGAGGAGATTCCAATGTGTCATCCAAGGACGTTGTCTCTCAGAACCCATCAGGCAAACTTGGCTCAAAATGGGCTCATCCAATCCCTGTACCAGAGACTGGATGCATCCTAATTGCCACAGACAAGCTTGATGGAGTGCGCACCTTTGAAAGAACTGTCATTCTGCTACTCAGGACTGGAACCAGGGATCCAAGAGAAGGCCCCTTTGGTGTCATCCTCAACCGTCCACTTCACAAGAGGATCAAGCATATGAAGCCCACCAACCCCGACCTAGCGACCACATTTGCTGATTGCCCCCTCCATTTTGGTGGGCCACTTGACGCCAGCATGTTCTTATTAAAGGCAGGGGAGAGTTCTCCAGCTTCAAACTTCGAACAGGTGGTCCCTGGCATCTGCTTTGGCACTCGGAACAGCCTAGATGAGGCTGCAGGGCTTGTCAAGAGAGGAATATTCCAACCGCAGGATTTCCGATTCTTTGTTGGCTACGCAGGCTGGCAGGTGGATCAGTTGAGAGAGGAAATTGAATCCGATTATTGGATTGTTGCCGCTTGCAGCTCTGATCTAATTGGCACTGGGATGATAGACTCCGGATCGGGTCTATGGGAGGAAACATTGCTGCTGATGGGAGGTCAGTATTCAGATTTGAGCAGGAAAGCAAAGGAAAACGATGACATGCCATAGTTGATCTAAGGTCGGTGGTCTTGCATTTGAGTTCGAGCTTAAATGTACAGAAATGAAACCTGCCTTTGTCTAGATCGTGCTTTTTTTAATGGACAGGTATGATATCCTTATTTGCTAGTTTTGTACATGTAATATTATCTCTTTTAGTACAGTCATGATATTTTGGCGTGACAAGCAGAGATAACCATGAAGAAGAGGTAAGGTCTGAATGCCAAGCTTTGGTTGACAATGGGATGGTAGAGTAGATAGAATACAGCTTCCGTCGACCCACAATGATGTTTCTGACAATTGGGTAAAACAGGTGATGATTCCATCAAAGGGGGAGAAGTGTAATTACCAGATTAATCTCCTGTTTGAAGTAGAGAGCTTTTTGGACATCTTGAATTCGGGCCAGACTGCGACTGTGGCTGTGGCTGTGGCTGCAAAGGAACATGCTTATGAGCTAAACTTTTGCAGTACTCGAAACTACCCAAGATAATAGTGAATAATCATCATGCTAAATTGGGCATATCTTTGTGTGTTTTCATCTCAACATTTGGCACGCAGGACCATGAAAAATGGACTTACCAAAGCTAACTTTCCAGATTTGGCCAACTCGATTTGGACTGGTTAAAGGGTTTTTTTCATTTGGCCATCTCTGATGGGGACAGGGAGATTGTACCACAACCCGCCATTCATCGTTCTAAAATAGACCATTCTTGAGTTTGTTGCCCACAGAAAACGGAATACTATAGAGATGGAAATTATAGAGATGTCCATAACTCTCGTAACATGAAAGATCTCCTGTTCTCTAAATTAGTCTTCTATCTTCCTTGAAATGTCACACCGAATTGGTGGGAGGAGATGTTGTCACATCAAGTCGTGCAAGCCTTCGTTCTTCCTTTACTGTTTGGAGATAGAATCGTCTCACATGTTCCTTACAAGTTTCATGCATGGTCCTTCTCGCTATTCCTCTCACACAAGTTTTATGCTTTTTGACGCATATAATGGGTGGGCAATGTGCTTGCTTCTTCCTGGGTCAGCCTTTTCAAGAGCCAGGGAGATTGGTTGCTCTTAACAGATGATTAGATGCTTTGAGCCACGGTGGGGCACTGCCAATGCTGGTTTTTTTTCTTTTCATTTCACAGAATATCTTATTGAACAGATTAAGAGACAAGGACTCATAGTTCATCAGAATTGGCAGAGAAACTACGATTAGTGAGGATGTTTTTATATATATATTTTGCGCCAGATGAGGAGCGGCGGTGGGCACCGCCAGGAATGGTTTCTTTTCATGTAATTAAATATTGTCGAAAGGATTAAAGGACAAAAAAAAATATTAATTGGGGTTCTCTGGAGAATAAATATTGCGGGAGTGAATTCAGGAACTTCGCAAACTGAAACGGAGACACTGGAAAGAAAGAGCAGGCAGATTGCAAGTTCCTGGAGAGAGGGAGAGAAGAGGGTGAGAGAGGAGAGAGAAAGGGAGGGAGGGAGGGAGGGAGGGAGGGAGATTCAAACCCAGCTTCCGATCACACTGTAGCCTTCGTTCTTTTTTTCTTGCTCTCTCTCTCTCTCGAGGGTTTCATGCGCTCTTCAATCCTCCTAGCAGGAGCCTCCTTCGGAAGAGCATGTGGAACCGTATCTTCCTCTTCTGCAGCTTCTGCTCCAATTAGTCACCACCCGTTGTCTTCCCTTCTCCAATCTATCAGCAGCCTCACTAGTCAATCCCTCCTGTGGGATTCCTTCGTTGCGTACTCCTCCCTCCGCCTTCACTCTCCTCCTTCCTTCCTCTTACTCCTCCCCATTTGCTCTCTTCTCTCGTGCTCCTCCTCCCTTGGAGCTCTACCCCAGGGAAGGCAGCTCCATGGCCACCTCTTCTCCCTCGGGTTTCAGGAGGACCCTTCTCTGGTCCCCCGTCTGGTCTCCTTCTACAGTTGCTGCGGAGCATTCGAGGAGGCCCGTGCGGTCGTCGAGTGCTCCATCTCCACGCTCTGCTTGTCCTGGAACATCCTCATCTCTGGTTATGTTCGAGCTGGATCTCCGGAGCTCGCCTTCTCTGCATATGAGGCCATGGTGGAGAGAGGGGTCGCGGTGGACCACTTCACCTACCCTTCCGTTCTCAAGGCCTGCGGGGAGATGAAGGACCTGAGCAAGGGAAGGAAGGTTCACGAGCGAGTTATTGGCGGAGTCCTCGGATGGAATCTCTACGTCTGCAATGCCCTGGTTTCCATGTACGGCAAGTGTGGGGATTTGATCGCTGCGCGGAAGCTGTTCGAAGAAATGCCGCAGAGAGACGCGGTCTCTTGGAACGGCATAATCTCGGCATATACTTCTAGGGGGAATTGGGATGAAGCGTTCGAGCTCTTTGAAAGAATGAGGGTCGATGAGAAGGAGCTAAATGTGGTGACTTGGAATACAATTGCCGGGGGTCACTTGAAAAGGGGCAACTCCCTGGAGGCGCTTGCGTTGATATCTCTGCTGAAGAGATCCGGGTCATCCTTGGATTTTGTGACGGCGGTCGTCGCCCTGAACGCCTGCTCTCAATTAGGGTTCTTGAGGTCTGGGAAGGAGGTCCATGGGTTGACGGTGCGGCACCTCTTCCACGAGATAGAAACCGTCCGGAATTCTCTGATCACCATGTACTTGAGGTGCAAGAAGACCCCTTTTGCAGAGATCCTGTTCGAGAAGGCGACGACCCAGAATCTGGTCTCTTGGAATTGCATGATCTCTGGGTTTGCAGCACTCAATTGGTTGGAGCAGACCTCGCAGCTCTTCCGGGACATGGTGTTGTCGGGTCTCCAACCAAACTACGTGACGATTGTGGCGATCCTCTCCCTCTTCGGCCGTGTGGCCGATCTTCGGCACGGGAAGGAACTGCACTGCTACATCACAAAGAAACACGAGTTCGAGGAACGCCGTCTGCTGTGGAATTCCCTGATCGACATGTACTGCAAGTCCGGCAGGATCTCAGTTGCCAGGAAGGTCTTCAACCTGATGAAGGACAGAGACGAGGTTTCCTACACTTCGATGATCGCCGGCTATGGAATGCAGGGAGATGGGCTCACCGCATTGAAGCTCTTTGACGAGATGATCGACCGGGGGATCAAGCCCGACAGTGTCGCATTGGTGGCGGTGCTCTCGGCTTGTAGCCATGCGGGGCTCGTGATCGAGGGCCAGATGCTCTTCGGCGCCATGGCCTCCTGTCATGGGATCACCCCAAAGCTAGAACACTATTCTTGCATGGTGGATCTCTATGGGCGCGCGGGCATGGTAGAGAGGTCAGAGGTGATCATGAGTACGATGCCGGTCGAGCCGACTGCTGTGATGTGGGCGGCGCTTCTCGGGGCGTGCCAAGTTTGGCGGAACACAGAGATCGGGGAGAGGGCGGCCGATGGGCTTTTGAAGACGAAGACGGACAATCCGGGACACTATGTTCTGGCTGCCAACATGTATGCGTGCGCGGGCCGATGGGAAGAGCTTGCTAGAGTGAGAGTAATGATGAGGGATTTGGGGCTGAGGAAGGCGCCCGGATGTGCCTGGGTGAGTCTTGGGGATGGGTTCCACCCATTTGTGGTGGAAGACAGGGACAATGGATGTGCAGATGAGATTTACAGATGGTTGGGACGGTTGACCGATCACATGAGAGATGCTGGATACGTCTGTGATAGAAATTCTGGATTTCATGAGTAACTCAACGTCAAATTGGAAGTATACTTGCGTAAATGAAATGAAATGAAATGTTTCTTTAGACTTGCTGACTATAATTCTCAATCATGTATATATATATATATACATGAGAGAGAGAGAGAGAGAGAGAGAGTTGTCTTTCTTCGTTAGTATTATTCTACTTCATCACTTGTTGACTATATTTCTTCACCACAAATCTTCGTCGATTAAATATGAAAAAAATGTCCATGCTATCTACATCAATAATCCATAACTTGGCCCATTTGCTTGTCATTTCTTCGTTTTTGCAAAGGGTTTCCCGAATGTTTGTATTTAATATTATTAACAAGCTTCGTAATGGGGAGCCAACGGACCAGTGACGTAGTGGAATCCCTGAAATGATCGAGAAAAATGGAACCAAAATGTTAACCACAGAGAAAATGTCTCATTTCCACAATAGTTTCATATTTAAATAGAAAAAAAAACGTAGTTTTAGGCCCACCCCACAAACAATCAGATCTGATTAGGAAATCAATTAACCTGTAATATTTCTTAAATAAAAGTAACAATTACCAGAGATACACAACACGAACACACTGCAAACGCAATGAACAATTACCTGGTTACCTTCACTCTTTCAAAAGTTCAACTCTATCTATGCCTCCAACTCGCCAACCCTATTAGATCTTTCTATAGTACTAGAATTCATCAAGAAGTATGACATACGAGAATGTACATCACATACATAATATGCTCACTTTATCTCGATGAAATTCCAATGTGACAGAAACTTTGTCAAGAAGCCCATCACAGATGACAAGGCACTGGAATTCTAAGCCAAGAATATCCAAAAGGTAATTTATGTGGTATCCTGAATGTCTTCATATCTATGTTTCATGACCATCAACAAAACTAAGCACTGAGTTACTCAAACACACCTCTGTGAAATATGTAGGTATATCTCAACAGGCAAGCCCACCAGTTGACAAAGCCAGTAAGTTCAACTAAACAATTCATCTTACGTGTATATTGAACGGACTCAAGAACCACACAGACATGGATATCCACACGGATTATAAATAGTCATTTCTTTTGTTAAAAGAACGGTTCCATTTAAAAATCGGCAATAACCCAGAGAAAGGTACTTAAAAGGTACTCACAGTTACCAGTCCAATGTAGCTTCTCATGGGTGGTAAGACTCAAGCATCTCGTTTCCATTAGAAACGATCTGCAAGCTGTGGAAATTGCTGGAGTATGGAAGTCACTGCCCTAATTAGAACCTGCACATTCAGCAGAGAAATGACCACCAGGCCTTCTCATGCACATACGGACATCAAATTCAGATCACCAAATTACAAACGGTAAGAGAGAGATGGAAACTAATATGTTCAATTGGTGCTTATCGATAGAAAAAAAAATCCTCAGATGAATATATGTACGGATCCTCACAGCAGGGTAAACGTGCATGTTACGTGATAGCTTCAGTGATATTGACAGAAGCTTTACCAAGAGATGATTATGCCAGAGTGCATTAATATCCTCAGATGACCAATTTTGAACTGAAAATCCTAAAATTAGTCATTATCCTAGAACATGAAACCCTCACTTCAAAGACTCCTTTCATTTTGTGGAAGAGCATGTTTTGTTCGAGGATTACAGTCTTCCTATCAGATTTACTGTCCGCTGGTGAGCATCAATGAATATATTTGCAAACTTCTGCCTCCAGAAATGCATATGCCAGATCACTTTGAATAGAAAAAAGGAGAGAAAAGAAAGTCAAATACATACCAAAGCCATTTCTCCAGGTTTGATAGCTGGTTCCACAAGGTCTCGCCCATAACTATACACGTTATTGGACAATAGATGACAAAAAAAAATGTTATAGTAAAAAAAATGCTTCTAAAACATAGTGTTGGCTTACAGCGTATGACAAATTGTTATTCATGAGCAAGAAGTTTTCAATGATATTGTGAAATGATAAAAAAAGGGAGAAAATAAGAAAAAGGAGCAAAACAAAAAGAAAGGAATGGATTAATTAGATGGCATACATATTAGAAGCAGACATAAGGTTAGCACTACTTATAACTGAAAGAGGCTTTCGAATTGAATGATAATTAGAGTACTTTATATTAGATTGAAGAATTCAGTGAGCTATTGGTTCAACAATGCTTTTGTTCCCACCAGAGAAGGTCTAATTTGGTCGTGTTACTTTACCAATGAATCAAGATCTGTGTAGTAAGAAATATTCGGTGTGAGGTTGAATGCAGATCAAGTAGCGATAAGAGAAACGTTGAAAGATCCATGATTCTTAGACTATCAAGATGATTTTCCCTAGCACTATTTTAGCACCATTCAATTCAGAAAAAGAGAAAAGTAGAAAAACTTTGATAGCTACATTAATACTGCAGACATTACCAGAAAGATCAGTCAGATTCAGCAAAAGTGTAATAACTCACACTATCTGCCTCTTGCCGTCGACAACCTCTAAGCGATAGAAGCTGCATCCCTTGCTGAATGGAAATGTCCTGCCTTGCCACTCTGTCAGAAAAATAGGCGCATTAGAGTATTCACCAACTTTCTGCATACAGAACGACCAGGCAGAAAATGTTTTAAAAGTACCCAAGTGCCACGTAACTCCAATTGCTGAAGAATCGTCGCTGGATATGTCATCTATGACAAACTGAAGATCCGAGCTGACGGATTCCATGAATTTCTTAAAAAAATCCAGAATCGCCTGCACCATGGACTAAAAAGTTACTTGGAGGTGTCAGGTGGAAAACACAAGCATGAGAGATTGAGCGAAAATCGGTAGCGACATTGCCATAGAAAGCGCAGGTAGGAGAAGAGAAAAGGCTCAATCCACCTTCCGTCCGACGAACGGACTGGAGAAGATTAAATCCTCGTACACGCAGTCGTCGGAGATAAGTGGCCCAACAGAGGCCACGTCCCTTCGATTGATCCTGTCGTAGAATTCCCTCACAACCGTGGATCCAGGGGAAACCTCCAGGGAGACGGAGGAAGAGGAGGCAGATGCCGAAGACGACGACGACGACGCCGCTGCCCTAGGCACCGTTGAAGCCGACAATGTTCTACGATTCTCGAAAATCATAGGGAACGAGTCTTTACCGGGAGTTGGAGAACCTGCCGACTGCCTCCCCCACCGGCGAGAGGATACGCCCGCCGGATACTTGAGAGGCGCGACGTGGCGGGGGAAGAGTGGCACCTGTGATTTGGAGGGTGCACAGTTTCCGCAGCCGAGCTCCATGGGGACTCCAGAGGAGAATACTCCGTTCATCTGCTCTTCCTCTCTTCACCCGTTTTTAGGCCAGAATTTCCGGCGCCAGAATTTTGCGTGCAAAATTATTTTCGACAGTTGACTTCTAACAGAGTTACCATTGACGACGGAGGAATTTCACCGGGCTGGTCCTAATTTTCTTAATGACCATCGAATATACGAGTAAAAAAAGTCTTACGGGTGGGTAAATTCCAAATTAACAATGCGACTGTGCGTAATAGTACAGAGGACAAATGAGTCAGTATAAAGTCGTAGTTGACATAGAGATATTCTTGGGAAATGCCGCCACTGTCATAATTGACCGACAACGACTTTGGACAATAGCAGCCGGTCAACGGAACTTTCCAAAACTAGAAATCAGAGCTATCGGATCGTGTAACCTTTGGGGTAAAATCCTAAGCCATGGTTTCAACCCACCAATCGTAGCCATGCATGCAACCTACGGCCCCGTAACTTCAGCTTGTTGAAATCTCCTACTGATTTCGCTTGTCGAGAGTCAAAGCGAATGATGTCAAAGGTGGGATGAAGGATTAGTAATTGGTCAAACAAACTTTTCGTCCAATTTTTTCCTAGTTTTCTGAAAGTTTTCTATATGAGGAAATGCCCAAGACCAGTAGCAATCTTCATTTTTTTGTACTATGAGAATCAAAGTTTAGTGTTTGTTCTCTTTTCTCCTTAATTTTTTTTAAAATATTATAATTATAGAGAAGACATTACCTTATTTCGATATCAATGACAACCAGCTTTGTTCCTATCATTGGGTAAATAATCATCTGAACTCTTGTTTTTTTAAATTATTAATTTTTTGTGTTCATGATATAGTTTAATTAATAATTAAAAGAAAATAAAGTAACCCATTAATTTGATAAGTCGACAGGCAAAATCTAAGAAAGTTGAGACAGAGCATGATGATATTATAATGGGCTTCACTTGCAGGTGGGGTGGAAGTCAACGATGATGGAGGCCATTAGCAAATTTTTTAGGGTTAAGAAAGATGATTACTTGTTAACAAATTTATCTTGAAATTTTGTGAAAATTAGAGCTGTGGCCTGTTCTGTTGAAAGGAGAAGCCGGATAAGTTAGAAATAACCTCTGTTGATCTTAAACCGGCTATTCAGCCGGGCCCTAGAAGACCGGCTCAGGTCTGAGCTTTATGAGAACCGGGCCAGTGGGGCTCATGAAAGACGACAAACCGAAGAGGCCAGCTTCGGCCCCAGCTAGACTCTGATCCTCCGAGCCTCAGCTTTGGTCCTGATGAGCGCTGGAGACAGGCTGTCAGCCACCCAGTCTCTCTCTCTCTCTCTCTCTCTCTCTCTCTCTCTCTCTCTCTCTCTCTCTCTATCTATCTGTATCCCTCGCCATTAACATTTCTCCGTTTAGCTTGCGTCCTTGCTCCCCGCCACTTCTTCTCCGCCGTCCTCTCGCCTCCTACACGGGCTCTGGATCTCCTTGGTGGACTCGTACAGATCGTTGTCGTCGAAGTCGCCTACGGGAATATCATGCCCTGAGTTGGTGCACGTAGATTCCACTCGATTCGGATGAGTTCGTCCCCGCGAATGTTAGAGAGTACCGTTCCACTGGGCCTCAGTCCTAGATCTGCGGGTTTCAGTTGACTTCCCACCACTGCTGTGCGGTTTTTCCTTGGGTATTTCCCTTCTTCTCTCTATTGTGATGCACGGCTTTGGTTTTTTCCGAACCACATGCTCAATCTTATGGGATCAATCTCTTTTATGTATGAATGATGCAATACGTTCCTCTTGTGTTTCAATTGCATGCTTGAATGAACAGACTCTTCTCTTTTGTAACTTTTCCCCCTAAAGGAATGTCTTGGCGAACGCATTTTTCCTCCTTCCATGACCGAAATCTAAGGAGTTATTAAATATTTTCGCTATCAATCCGATGGGTTCATCGTCCTCGCACTTAGTGCTCTTCAATCATGGCGACCTTTCGAGAATTTAACGGTATATTGTGATACTTTCCGTAAGGATGCAGGAAGCAAGAAATTAGTAATGGTAGTAGTAGTAGAATTAGTAGTCATAGTAGGTCGCTTCCGCTGCTTTTAGTTTTTTTTAAGATTTCATCATCATCATTTTTCATTTAAGCAAACTTATTACAGGGATTGGTACAGTCTCCGGGACGGGCACACATTTGGCAGGACTTTGTTAGCTATACTCCAGTTTAAAGTAATTTCGACATTATGTATATTAGATATGGATAAGCAAGGATATATTAAGATGTACTCTTTCAAGTGTCATCAACTCCTTCTATTTATACTTCCGATGTGTATCTGAATTATATGGAAGTTGATGTGTTTTTGGCACCGTGGTAAATGGTTTCCGTTTCCTCTGTCCAACTTAAGGTTCTATGCAACCACCTGCTGGCGCAATTTTGGTGTTAAATTCTAGGAGAATGTTGTCATTGACGTGCTTTAGTTGGTTTATGGAAACGATTTCCTCCTTTGATATTTCTTCTGCTGTCCTGGGATCCACAGCTTCATTTTTCGATTTTATCTTGTCAATTCTCATCATCAGCAATTCTTCCACAAACAAGTTTAGTATTTTCTAGAGTCTATTTGTTCTACTCTGGTTTGAGTTAGTCAATAAGCAACTTACCTTCCCTATCTTTCAGAGTCTTTGGCGGTTGAACAGAGCCTTGGAACTTTTATGGTTTAGCAGAATCTTAAGGTAGTTGGGTATTGCCATCTTTCCGCTCTGAGATAACGATTTGGGGAAGATACTGGTGGGTCATTCTGGCACCGATGCTAGCAGAGAGCATGCGTGGAATCTCCACTTCGGGTGATGCCCCTGACCAGACACGCCGCCGATCCATTCTGTGTGGTGACGGTCATTCTAGTCTCCTTCTTCATAGCTCTTGGTCTGTTTTGCATCTCTTACTCAGCCTATTTCCGCTACCACATCCGGAAGCAAGGGCTTCTCCAACTCGGGTATTTTAATGGTCCTTGGGTTACGCGGATTGCTTTCATTCTAATTGCTATTTGGTGGTGCATTGGGGAGATTGTCAGACTAAGTTTTCTGAAAGGGAGTGGAAGACTTTTTAGCAGTCCAACATGGCAGAAGAACGTCTGCAAGTACTACATCCTCTCGAACATTGGACTTGCAGAGCCAAACTTGTATGTCATGCTACTCTTTCTTCTACAAGCCTCACTGAAGAAGAGGGAGTTAGGTCCACTGAGCCCACGATGGAATGGGAGAACTGTCAGATGGGCTCTGCTTCTCAGTCTTCCCATGTTCATTTTGCAACTTTTCTTGGTCTTTTTCGGATCCAAGCTCTTCAACAAAGAGGGAGACGATGATCCGAAGCTGGCGAACTACTTCTGGAGTACTTCAGCTTTGACAGAAGACGGCAGTACCTGCACTTACCCTTTGTTGAGCACGGCTCTTCTTGGTCTCTATGATATCATCCTGATTGGCCATGTTTCTTATTTTGGTACCAAGATAGTATCTCTCGCTATTAACAAAGGACTGCAAAAGAGAGTTTACATTCTGGTATTCTCAGCTATCCTTCTTGTTACCCTGAGAGTTATTCTCCTGGGATTTACTGTTCTACCAAGGCCAGCCAGCTTTACTTTTGAGGCTCTCACCTTCTTGGGCTTCCTCATGCTGTTGATCTTTGTCTCAGTGGGCACATGTGTTCTAGTCTACTGTCCCATTGCAGATGCACTGGCCTTACGACGAGTTGTGCACTTCAACATTGAAGAGTTGCCCTTCGATGACTACTACCACGATGGTGCATCTCTCATTACTAACCAGAGCCAGCTTGAGATGATGAGTAGAAACTCTGATGCATCTACAAAAAGGGGTTCAATATCTTTCCGCACTATGATCAAGGATGAGTCTCCAGGAGCAGATGTCTCTGAGAATATAGGTCAGTTTTGTCTTCCTAGTCTTCACATTGTTTCACCACCTGGGTCACCATTGTTCCCAGGCAGGTCCATGGTTCCCCATAGACAAGCGCTGTGAAACGAAGCTGCTGGCGACTCTTTTTCTGCACTTCTCTGTGTCGATATCAGTTTTCGGATGAAGATTCATGTAAAGGCCGTTAACTAGTGATAATATAAAAGGTTTGCTGCAATCTTTGATATTCTTGCTGTTTTCTTTTTCTGCATAGAAGACAACTTTAAGTATTCATGAGGGTCGCCTGTTCATCTCTGTTTTTGACACAGAAAAAAGTCAACTCTCTTCCCTAGTATGCTGTGTGTTTGAACTCCGTTTAGAGGAGCCAGGACCACCAGAGCCCTCTCGAATCACCCTTTCTGGGATTCTCAGAATCATCGGCTAATAAAAACCTTCCTTTAGTCAGAAACTTGTTAGAAGGAAAGATAATTTGCTCTCATGATCGCATACTTCCATTCCCAAGGTACGTGAAAGCAGCAATCATGGAAGCAGAAAATTTCTTCCTACTGAAATCCTGGTTGGGTATTCCCCTCATGGAGGAGTCTGCGTTCAACATGTTCTTGAGCTCAGTTTTGAAGCTTCAGATCCACAGTAGCCCCTCAGAACTCATTCTACTTGGATTTTATAGAACCACCAGTTGGATCGGTCCCAGAATTCTCTAAAACCCCCTAAAAATCCCTGCCAGAAACTCCCTGTCGTAGCAATCTCTATGTAACCAAGCCTGGTGGATGCTGTTACCGTGGAGGTCTGGTGATTACGTAGGTTATCTCGTTATATTTGAGACTCCAGAACAGAGGTGGGTCGCGTTTCTCTGAGCCAGGCGTGGGCCAGGTGCCTGCAGGAGAATGATGAGGAAACGTGGAGCTTGTTTTGTTTGGGAGAAATCAGAAAAACTGTTGCTGGGTCGGCGGGTGAAGAGGGGGATCAACTCTGTTCACGTTTTTGGGCTTGGAACAACCAGTACGAGCTCAACTTCCCCTGCTCACGAATAATCCAATAAGAGGACTCAATGGACGGTGAGTGAATGAGAGAGAGAGAGAGAGAGAGAGAGAGAGAGAGAGAGAGAGGCCACTCAATGGGCAGGAGGGAGATAGACTGGATGTGGTCTTCACAACTATCAACAAAAGGGTAAATCCCATATCCGAGATTTGATGATCCCAGCTGTGATGCCTCACTCCTGCTTGTCATAACGAGGTCAAGGTTGACTTACCTCAATTCTCATCTGACTTTTCTACATCTCGAGATAATTTGTATTCTCTCTCATAGAATACAAGAGGTGCCGACCCCACTTTCCTGCGCTCAAATCTGCCACGCCCTTGTTCCCTTGGCTTTGTATCCTGCGGCCGCGGTGCCCATCAGGGCTCTCGTCGTGGTAGCTCTGCCACATCGTTGAAGAAGAGGAGATGAGGGAGATAGCGGCGAGACCACAACAGCAGCAAGTAAGGACGGGGCAAGTTGAGTCCGCAGCCTGATAAGGCAGTGGCGAGGCAAGCCCTCGGCCCATTTAGATGGTGGCGAGACGAGTGTGCTGCCCGTTGAGGTGGCGGTAAGATGAGTCTACTGCCCGTTTGGACGGCGGCGAGACGACTGTGCTGTCCATTGAGACAGAACGAGACGAGCCCGTAGCCCGTTGAGGCTGCGGCCAGGCAAGTTGGGGCAGCTTGAGTCGAGGGGCATCTCGTGAGAGGGAGGCGACGAGTTGAGGAAGAAAGGAGAGAGTGAAAACAGCCCGCCGAGGAAGATGCGCCACACGCCTTCGTTGAATACAATGGCCTGACCGACCAGTAAATCGTAGGCAAAAGACGGTAACTTGGCCGTCTATATATATATATATATCTCTAACCCAATTGAGGTGACCCCCTCACCCCCACATCGGAATCAACCGCTTTTGCCGACGTTCCTGGCATCTCAGAAACCCTAGAACAACCGGGTGTGATGGCATCGTTCGGAGAAGCACCTCCAGGTAATGCGCAAGCTGGGGAGAAGATCTTCAGGACGAAATGCGCTCAGTGCCACTCGGTGGACAAGGGAGGCGGACATAAGCAGGGTATGGTCTCGATCTCGAACGTTTCTTGCTTTCCTTGTTCCGGGGACATTTCTCCGTATAAAAAATCTAGGATCATCTCTTCTCCTATTATGATGCACTCCGTTTCTTCTGTTCGATCATTTATCGACTCGCCATCTCGTAGGTGCGGATCCGTTGTATGCCTAAGGATTCCGCTGTTGGGTGGAGAAATCGCATTCGGCCATGCTTTGCAAATTCTCTTGACGATTCACTGTTTGAGGAAACCATTTTTATCTCTCTTGCGTCCATCAATATCTCCCTTATTTGAGATGGATTTTCTCTTCCTATTTATTGTGTTACTAAAACACCGAAAAGCGGGAGAGAGGAATGAATGCTAATTTAACTTCCGATTGAATAAATGGGAAATATCTGATAAAAAAAACTCTTACTTCAACGTTTGTTTCCGTTTATATATTTTTATATCTGCGAAAAGTGGGCAGAATTGTGCGAACCGATCCACTTGCTATCTACCATTTGATTTACTGATCCGTTATTATGAACTGAGTCAATAGTTTCAAATGTCCGAGGGGCCCCATTTGGAAACTGAACTGGACACCTTAATTGATGTGATGGACGAGGGGTTAGCTCTCTCTAGCTCACCTACCTGGGTGTGGGAGGGGAAATAAATATATAGGTTTTAGTGACTTTTCCATTAGTGACTTTTTAAGCCATTCATCATGAGAACATAAATAGTCAGTTTTTTTTAATCTTTGATCTCAAGAGGTTGAGTGATGTTTTAAATACATTACTGGTTCTCTTCGTGTTCTTCTGCAGGGCCAAACTTGAACGGCCTTTTCGGTAGGCAATCTGGGACAACAGCCGGTTACTCATATTCTGCTGCCAACAAGAACAAGGGAGTGATATGGGAAGAATCAACGCTATATGATTATCTTCTTAATCCGAAGAAGGTATTAGCTGGACCGGCACATCTCTTTCGTCAACGCTGCACTGTGTTTTGCGCAATTTACTTTATATTTCTGACTATCAGCACATCCGTTGTGTGTGAATCTGTGTAACTTTGGAAAGTTGACTTTTGGGTTCTTTCTTGTCCTCTACATCTCCTCGTTGTGAGCTCTAGCTATAATTTCACGGTTTCAAAGTTCCAGCTCGTTGGTTCAATCAATCTTCCCAAGTCAATTCATAAATTGGTGTTCAACGGTGAGGTTTTCTAAGTGATTCTGCAGCTGGCTGGCTCTGAGGATCTGTCTGACAAAGTTTCGGAAAATGCCATGTGGGCAGAAAATTGGCTGACGACCGAGTATCACAAACATATTGGTGAATAAAAAGGAATAACCCGTAAAAGCTGTTGGTGGTCACTAACTTAGTTGGTGCTGAGCATTTTTCCAGAATGAGGGTTTGTTGGGTATCAGTTGGATTAGTCTCTTCATGTTATTTATTTTTGTAGAATAAGTTTGATATTAGATTGATTCTACCAATTATGTCGCGGAGTGATTCAACTATTCTGGTCACAATGCAATGCACCACTGTGTTTGCCCACAAGAAAGCAGCGATTGTGGAGTGGGCATATATTCCCCTCTTAGTTAGTACCCGTCTCCTAATGATTGGCTACTGGTGGGTTCTTCCTTGCAGTATATTCCAGGTACAAAGATGGTCTTCCCAGGATTGAAGAAGCCCCAGGAACGCGCTGACCTCATTGCCTACCTCAAGGAATCGACAGCATAAGTGTTCTGCTTCTGATTTCTGTCTATCCTTTCCCACATTTTTGTTCTGCTCATCAATAAGGCATTTCAGGAGGCCTGCAGCTTGAGTTGCAGGGACTTATTCGCAACAGTTGTGCTTCAATCAATTTTGACACTTTTTTTCTTATAAAAATAATTATTTCTTCTCCACCTGCCGCCCTGGATCTGCCAAGCTGCCCGGAATTTGCCCCCCCACCCCCCCCAAAAATAAATATATATATATATATATATAATGAGAAAAATGGAACATGAAGAATGCGAAAATTATGAGAAAATATTGAATAGAGAAGATGAGATGAAACTTCATTGAATAGAAAAAAACAAGCATCCATTAAATTGGCTCATTAATGCTACTGTCTTGAGACAAGTTCTGATCAACAGTCGTTGGCATGATAGGATCTAGTAGCTGCCCATATGGAGAGTAATGAGTGAGTGCATACAGGGATTGGATCAACAGGTCGAAGAAAGTGAGAGGGTGAAGGCGTTGGGTATTGAAATTAATAGTAGTGATTTGAATACTACTTTTGAACAAAATAGACTGCCAAATACCTAACAGTACTAATACTGTAATAGCTATATATATATATATATATATGCGCACTAATTTCAGATTGTCCGTTCTATTTAAGACATCTTGGATGTGAGTTCAGAGCTAAGTTTTTGGCACGTACTTAGTAAAATTTATGTTTACGCTTGTGAGATTATTAGAAGTCTGGATTTATATATATTTCAATATTTTAATTTTCCGTACTGCTTGTCGCTTGCCATAAGAAAACCCCACAAATACCTGAACAACATGTTGTCGTCGTCAAGGTGTTGGAAATGATACACAAAATCAGTTAAAAAAAAAAAAAAAAACCAGAAGATACAAAAAAAGCTGGTTTCATCCACTATTTTAAAATGATATTTATTTATGAAAATACGAACAAAGCTTCCTTTTAATATTTTTTTATGAGAAGATGTGCTTACTAATTTTATCTTTTTCTTTGTGTATTTTTAACTTAATTTGATTGATTTGATGTGGCATTGAGATGTCATGGGAATGGTCTTGAGACTGGCTATTAGAGCCTGCTAAGTTGAGTTTATAAATTTAGATGATTGAGATTTAAATGGTTAAAAATATTCAAAGTCAACTACTAAGTTAACCAATTGAATTGCTTGTAGAGTTTACCTTGTTTGGATAAATACCTCCTCTTGACCAAATGATTCTACATACATCTCATTAGGAGATTCTTTAATTCTTTCGTTCTTGTAATAGATCAAGATTTATTGCTGATGTTTAGAGATGCTCAATCAACTTCTCAATATGGTTTGAGATGTATTTCATGTTGGATCTTAGAGAATCTTTGTTTCTCTTTGCTTAGTGTGACTTGTCAATTGCTAAGTCAACTCATGGGTTGAGACAAACTCTTGTATGACACAACATACTTCACTCTTCAATTTTGACTCTCACAATAGCTGTGTTGGTTTACTAAGTTGACTTACCTTGGTTAACACATGGGTCAACTTTCATAAGGATTAAGTCAATTTTTCTTTCTATAATCTCCCTCTTTTGTCTCAATTCTAACTTTCTTGTTTAGAGTTTCTTTCTAAAAAATAGAATAAAACAAAAAACTGGACGAGATCTAATAATTTAGATCTTCAACCGTCCTTTAGTGCAACAATAACAGCATACTATGAACAACCAGTAAACATTAAAATTCAGACATAAACGCCAATAAATTCTGACCAAAGTTATTCTCACAAGAATGAACCACCAAGATGGTTTTTTTTTCCTAAAACCTCATCGACTTTAAGACTATAGACTTTGGGGGACCGAATGATCTGCGTTGGCAGTTTGGAGCACGTTGACTTTTTGTCCCTTGAAATTAGGTCGTTGGATCATTTAGGTTCAAAATAAGTTGAAAATAGTGTGTAAAGATTGAAACTTTGCCCTATATAACTTCACCAAATTTAAGTGAGATGCTATTCTAGTCGAAACCTCTAGGACTTGGTTGTGAACGCTGGAGTCGTACATTTTCTTTTTGCGTAGATTTCCCACCCAGCAGCTAGACGTGAAATCATAAGCAAGGCTGTTCCAGTTTCTGCCATTCGAGGAGGGTCGGAGGGAGGAAGTTTGCTTTCTCTCGCGATAGTTACGAGCGCATCCCTCCCTTCTGTTGGTTGACGCAAGGAAGATGGAGAGCAGGCAGGATCTGGCGTCCATCCTCCCCTTGATGCCATTGACCCTGAGATCGTCCTCTCTCTTCTGGCCGCCCAAAGCGGTCGACGCCCTCAAGGCGCTTTCCCTAGGCCCCGACGTTAGTAGGGTGGACAGCGGGAAGATCCTCTTCGACGCCATCATCGAGCTTAGGGACTCAGTTCGCCTTTCTGGAGAACCATTGGCCTTTACTGCTGCGGATGGGTATACTGTCTTCTTCGACGAGGTTGCTGCCTGTACACTCCCTGTGCTGTCGAAGAGTCGCTGCCTTCGTTGGTCTTCCTTTCCTGATATTTGGAAGTAGAAGTGTGCAAACTGTCCTGTTTTACTTTTGAGCTTGTTCGTTTCTTTTGCAGCTGATATCTCGCGAAGACTCGAGGATGTGGTTTGGTGAGGTGGTTCCTGGATTGGCTCGCTTGCTGCTACGGTTGCCTTCTCTGCTGGAAGCCCATTATCGATATTCAGATAGGATTTTTGGTTCGGGTATTGCTGGGCTCCGGATACTCTATCCACAGGAAGCAGGGATCGTATTCCTCAGTCAGGTGTCTTTTCGTTCTGCGTTAACTAGTCATCTTTTCAAACTGATGATCCCTATTTTATGGCTGCAGTTGGCTGCATGAGTTCTTTGTCTCTTTTGAGATAGTTGCCACATAGTTTTCTTTTTTTTCCATTTTTGCTTACATGAGCTGCGTTCAAGATGAAAGTGAGAAGTTGACGCCATTTAATTGCTGTTCTATCCGGACAAAAAGGGGCCTGCATTCGAGAAATTAGATTATGAAATAATTTTCTGATAGTAAATGTGCATATGTATTCCGAATTATGTAAAATTCCTGTTCCAGTCCATACACGGTCATCAAACTAAGAAATATATCTCTTGAGCACATTTTAAAATTCATTATTTTGGACACATTCATCAGTAGAATATTGGCTTTTAATGTTCCTTTGTAATCTGATTTATTAGGTTCTGAGCAGAGAACTGAAGACAACAAAAAATACACAAAAACAATATAATCCCTCTGGTGAGGACTTAAACAAGACTTGTTGTTCCGAGCTTTCATTCTCCATGTATGTGCTGAAAATATTAAATTTCTTATACTGTTCTTTGTTACCTTTCTTTCATTTACTCTCATTGCATCCTTTTCTGGTTTCTTTGCTCATTTTTTGGAAAGTTCTGAGAATATTTCAATCTAATCCTCTTGTCAATTTCAGGAGCTGATTGCTGCTCTTCTTGCGTGCTCATTTTTCTGTCTTTTTCCACCCAGAAGTGCAGGCGATCTTCAGATCATCAACTTTGACTGCTTGTTTGCGTATGTTACTTAATTATGATTGCTGAATGCAATATTAATCACTGATATTCCCTACTATAGATTCGTTTGAATATTTGTATTCAAGTTTCTAGGGTGATGTGAGAACACTTTTGTTCAGAGAGCAATTTTAGGGTCATCTCTTGCTGGAAATGTGATAGAGCAACAATACCGTTACATTCAAAATCGTAGCATAACGTGTATTCCCCATTGTTCGGCCATAGAATTGATGAAAGAAATCCAAAAAAGGATTTTTTTTGCAAGAATGAAATCTTATTGGAACTGTCCATATCCGGTTCATCCTTCAGAACTACCATATCACATCCCGGATCTGATGAAATATGATGAAATGAGACTCATGATATATGTTTGAGTAAAAATAGAATATATTGAAAAAATTACAAATTCATGCTATGTGTCGGGTTATAATTTTCAAGGCTCACAATACTGAACTCATCAAGTAGTAATATGCATCTTTGAGGACAAGTCGTCAGCATCTTAAAATATTGTGTGTCATTTTGGATGGGAACTCTTTAGTAAGATAGTATTTAGGTGAAGGCAATCGTTGTGCTATGGAAAACCTTCAAATCTTGCAACTTTTTTGCTTATTGTGGATCCGTTTTGAAGTGTAATTTTAATATTTATTGATTTTGGTTGTACTTGCGGTTCGATGGTTTCATTCCTTTTCCCTTGCTATTATGTGATGATATCCTGTGTGCCATCCAAAAAAAGGCTGATGGTAGGTCACTTGGTTGCAAATAAGACAAAGGGATCAATTTACACCGGACTTAATCACATTGGTCCACTGGATCGTTCAGTGGCATGCGTATAAGTAGGTTAGAACTTTAATTGATTTTCTGCTTCAGATGCAGCTTCGGCTTTTATGACTTATTACAACTACACGACATAGGCAAAACCGTTTAAGTCAGCAGAACAAGTAAAGAATGTAGATAAGGTGTTAAAATGTTTCAGTTCTTGTGAGAGTTCACAGCTCTGGGAGCATAATTTTATTTTTACAGAAATAGTCAGTATTGATGAGGAGGATTTCAGAAGATTTATGCAATGTGAATTGTAATAGTCTTTTCGAGCTAAATGTTCTGATTTAGGACAGGGCTTTACTCTTTCGTGCTTCCAAATGTTCAGACAAGATGATGAAATGTGTCATGGGTGAAAAAAAAAAAAAACCTAGGAGGACGCAACAGAGGTATAGAGAAAAATGAAATCGCTTAGTTAATTGATGTTAGGGTCTGGTTTTTATACCAGACCCACGTTACAGAGATGAACCACACCGGACCAGGCCGGTTCAATAATGAACCGGACCGAGCTGAGCCAGTCTAAAGATAAAAGATAATTCAGTACATTCCAACCATACACGATTATACTTGATTCTTACATCACTTTTATATGAGAACAGGTGAAGAAAATTCTTTTATGAAGCTCCCCCAAAAATAACTGCCTCGCAAGCAGCTATTATGTCTGCTATAGATTACGATGAGACTGTAGAAACTAATGTGAACTGAACCAACTACAAATATGTCTGTCTTTAGAAAAATCTGCCCGAAAGTTAGGAGTTGATGTCAATGATAACTCACTTGGGGAGTAACGTGCTGGATGTTTAATGGCAGAGATTTGCATCCCTTGCTTTGCAAAGTGTCATACCTTAGCTTAAAATGGTTTGTTGCCCACACATTTTGCGTGTAGTTTGTAGTGTGATATATCCATGCATTAAAATGAATGTCAAGTTGTACTTTCTGCCATATTACACATTTTTTTATCCTCATCAAAAATTTCTTTTGTCTCGCATTTTTTTAAAGTATATAATCTTTGTTTCATATTCTTTCAATCCTTTTGAATGCATTTTGCTAGTTTGATTCTCTAGCAGACATTACGTGGCTTCATAAGTAATGCAACAATGAATTAAAGTACGCATTGGAAACACCCGAAGTGCTCAATTGTTGATAAAAAAGACTTCCTTTATGTCCACATACTACCCAAGAATAGATACCATGGTTAGCATTCTATATCGCAGTTTGATCAGTAGTTGATAAACATTCGCTCTTCTACTTTCTTAAAATATAGATGTAAAACAAATTCAAACATCCCAGTTGGCTCATGAAATACATAACCTTGCTATTGGACACTTGGTAGCAGAAAATCATGTTAGCTGGGACATCTGGCTTGCAGATAACAGTGAACATCGTGGAGAATACTCCAACCGATATCATTTTGCCTTTTTGGCTTTTAGTTCTAGTTGTTCGCCCTAACACAGTTTCCCTGGTCAAGTAGTAATCAGTGCATATTGATTTTTGCCTTTGCTATTTGATCATCGGGCATTCATCATTCTGTATCTCTAAAATCAGTTTGTGAAATTCAGCTCATTTTTTAGCGTCATAGTGAGCCAGCCTTTTAATGACATTTACTCTATGGAATAACTAACTTGGAAATGAATTTAATCCATTCAAATCAATGTTTTTGCAACGTATTCAAATAATTAATGTTTAAACTGTATGATCTGATAAGTAAAGAAGGATTTTCCTCAAACATGATGATGCAGTTACTATCATTCCAGAGAGAACGACATGAAAAAGTCCATATTAATTGTCACATGTTTGGACTCATTTTTTATGTTCGAATAAATGTGGTAATATTTTAATCAACCGTATCTATTAATTGTCTTGGTTTTGAAGCTGTCTTGATGTTTCAGTGGCAGGACCATTGATCTAAAATTCTGGACAACTGAACAGCTTCTCTCCTCTTCTAGACTTCAGTGTTTCCAATGTTTCATCGATATGGAAGTGAATGTGCTCCATTTCTTCTTCTGGCTTTCATGCAATAGCCATTTGGCTTGTGAAGAACTGAAGGGTTATCTTGAGGAATGTGCATTTTTGTTTATTGTTGGCCTCTAATCACTCATAACAGTTAACTGGAAAATCTTAGTCTGTGTGAAAAGTATGAATAAAATCAGCTTATTTATATCTATAAAATTATTACCATTTTGGCTGATTCATATTTCCGACTAATAAAACAAGTAAAGAAATTAATTGAGACCACATGAAAATGAAATTGGTGACATTGCACAGACTAGACACATATTGGAATGTCAATAAAAGGACTACAGCACCTCTAGCAAGTGTCAAGCTTGATCATGTGTCGTCCCGTCAGCAAGATTTTCTCCTAGAATGAACGGAAAATTACGGCCACCTCATTTTCTGTCACTGAAATTATCATTAAACATATTATTTTCCGATAATCAATTTGTCCCTTACGGTGCCCATATTCCTTTTCTACCACCATGTGTAATATCTAGCTTTTTTTTTGGAAACTACTTGATGTACATTCTATCTATAATGTTTATATCATGCTCTTTTTCAATGTTTTTTGCCTTATTTTGTGGTACGTGCATGATATTATTTTTGCCTTATTTATCTTACACCATTTTGAAGAAGCATTCGAATAAAATTTCCAAAATTGTTTTTATCATGCTTTATCTTTTTTGGTTTTGCAGGGGACTCTATCCTAATGATAAAATGAGCCAAAAAGAAAAAATTAAGTTCCTCATTCATTATTTTGAACGTGTATGCTCAAGCATACCCACTGGTTTTGTTTCCTTTGAACGGAAGGTTCTTTCTTTGGAGCATTCTCCGCAAGTCATTTCCTACCCTGATGTGGATTTCTGGGGAAAATCTGGGATGCATCTCTGTTCTTTTAAGGTAACATGAAGGAGCTATCTTGGCTATCAATATCTTGCTCCAGTTTTGATTATAGTGACCTTTTAAACTGTTTCGAATCTTCATCAGCTTTTGATCTATGCATTCCCAATTAACAAGATTGACTATCAAAATCATCATTATCAGGTTTCACTTTCAGGCTTCATAGAAGATCAGCATTATGAAGCACTTGAAGTTGATTTTGCCAATGAACGTTTAGGAGGGGGTGCTCTCAGTAGAGGCTGTCTACAGGTTCTTTTTCTTATTTTTATTTCTCTTTAAATTCCATTTTGGAAAAGTAAAAGATAAATGAAATAGGCTTATGTAGCTTGATTTTCGTTTATGGCATTCTTTGTTGTGAAATGAAAGAAGGCTAGGTAGTAGCTGGTCGCAATATGGCATTCTTTGTTGTGGCTTCTCATGATTTGGGGTTGATGGCAGGAGTAGTTAGATCTCTTTTTATCAAAGGTTATATCTCGACTAATCTGTCATATGCCATTGCTGACTGTATTGCATGTTACTTTGAGGATTGGACTTGTAGTTTCCTAGGATTTAAAGCATACCCGCATTCAGTGCTTGTAGAAGTATCTGGTTTGGAGAGAATTTATTTAACTATTTTTTATTCCTGTTTAAATAGTGTAGATTTTTATTGAAATCTAAGTGGGATTCTGATTTTGTCCATTCTTTTTGTCTGAATCTGAGAAATTATTGTTAGTTTAACCTGTCGTGTTCTTTCTCATTATTTCGCACATTTTAATGCTGATTTTTTTTTTTTATTGGCTATATAATGCAGGAAGAGATCCGCTTCATGATCAATCCAGAGCTAATTGCGGGCATGCTTTTCTTGCCTTCCATGAAAAAAAATGAGGCTATAGAAATTATTGGAGCAGAGAGGTTTTCAAATTATACAGGGTTAGTGAACCATATAAGAGATCAGCTCCAACACAACTGAGTTCCTTCAACTATACATTTTTCAGTTTTGGAGAATATTCATTTCGTTTACTCTATTCATGGGTTTGGTTAACTGTTTCGTTATTAGAATTTCGATTGTGCTCAGACATTGAAAAGCTAATAGTTCCTATCATTTAGGGGACATGGTTATGGGCTCAAAATATCCATGTTGGCCAACATTTCTTCTGTCTTCTATTTTCCATTAAAAGCTACCGGTCTGCCGTATAATCAAGTGCCCCATGTTCTACACGGTCAGCTCCTACTGCTGTTTGAAAATGCTGAATCATCAACGACCTTGGTTTCCCTTATCTATTCTAAAGGAGTGAAGTGTGTGGTAGATTGCCATAAAGGTGTTCAGTAGTTGAAACTAGGGTTACATGGTCAGCTGATTCTGATCAGAATGAAAGGACCCTCGGCCATTTCTGAAGGGTGAAATAATTTCCTCCTTTAAAGTTTCAAAGATTAGATGGAAAAGAGAAGATAACAAGCATTTCCAGAGATGATTGTTCAGTTGGATTGACCAACTCCTGCTTGGTCTAGATCTTGTATGGAATTTTCTCCTGAAGTCCTAGGTTCTTGTGATATGCAGCCACCAGTAAAGGAAGAAGAACAGAGACGTCATTACACTAACATTTCATAAACAATTCTTATATGCTTCCATCCCTGTGCCTTTTTGTCTAAAATTTTGCTCAGACACTAAATGCTGCCGCTATTGTGCCGTAAAAATTGCAAAATCCACCAGTAACTGCATATGGTGTCTCTATGAATAGAAAGCTTCAAGCGTCTGTTTTTTTGTTTCATTTCATGTCTAACTATAAATGTTAAGTTTCTTTTGCAAACTATTTTGTTCCTGTTTGTGAACATCAACATTTCTATGCACTTTATTTCTTAATTCTTTTGAACCTTTTGTTCCATCTCTTTTGCTGAATTCTGACATGGCAGCTATGCGTCCACATTGTGTTTTGCGGGTGATCATAAGGACTTGAGGCCACTTGATTATCTGAGAAGGAGAAAAAGGAAGATTGTGGCTATCGATGCATTATGCAATCCGAGGATGAGAGAATTTAAAATTGAATGCATTGTACGGTATGTGCTGAGGTTGCTTTCAAGTATTTTCCCCCTTGTTTGCTAGGAATACATGTGATCACATTTTTAAAAAGTAGGCTTTTAATATAGCATACTGGGAGAGACGCCATTTAAGCTAGTTGTGATCTGCCTTTATATCTCTGTTGGTCTACTGTGAAGCCAGATCTGAACTTATATAGCTATGTGTTCACAATTTCTAAATGAGTTGTCCATTTTCATTTTCTGTGATGCCTAGTTCCATCTCGTCATAATGTGTATGAAACTGTCGATTTTTTTTTTTGAAACTGTAATTTAATTATTATTTGGTTCTTTATTCACTTTTTCAACTTATTTACTTAGCTTGATAAAGATATTCCTTGCCTTTTATTAGGGAGTACATTGAAAAGTTTGCCTGTTGAGCTCGATCCGAATACTAGCATTGGTGGTGATGGCTGAAAGTTCTGAGGGTCTATAGAAAGCGCCATAAGGGGAATTGGTGGACAATCTCTAGAGGATGAAGATGACTTAATTGAAATACTCGGCTATGGGACTTGGAGAGGGATATGGGTTGAGAGTGGCATACCCTAGCATAAACGTGGTCTGGGGTATCGCTGACTTTGTGGAAGGCAAGGTGCTTGAGGTCGGCCATGTTGTCCATCCTGCAGATAGAACATTTCAGTGTGGTTTATCATTCATTATAACTAGTGTTCATATAGTTTATGAGTCTCATTGTTGTTGACACACACTCTAGCTTCTGGGAAAAGTTACTTGATTGGCTCCGTTTTTGCGTGAAACCTTGAGTTCGTTTATACGTTGGTTTTTGCTTCACACCCCAGCTAGGAAAAATATATGTAGGCATTTTTAAAGGAATCTCGTTGTCTTCTCTGTGCGTATATTCTAATCTACATGCATGCCTATTGCTTGGTATTTTTAGAATGTTCAGATGACTAGTTACAGACCAATTCCCTGTTCATGGTGGTTCTCTTGCAAATTTTTGATATTGAATGGGTTTAAGTTATTTCCTCTTAGAAACTTGTTCATCCTTCCAGAGAAACAAACAAGGCATTCTGTGGTTTTTTAAATCAGTCGGACTATAAGCTCGATCTGAAGCAATTTGAAGACTGTGAATTTTATGAAAGTCAATTGGGCCACAGAATCAGCGCTTCCAATGGTCAGGTACAGTGCAATATTTCAGTAAGATTCGTTAATCAAGCATGTTTTCTCTCTTTGTTGGTTATTCTCTTCATGCATTTATTTTATTGCAATATTTCTGTAGAAAGATGTGGACAATTTGTCTTAGATCTTTATGCTTTAATATGGTCGCTGGTTTTTTCTGCTTCAAAGAAAAAAGCTTCAGATGCTGGTCAATAGTTACCATCCTTCTGCGAAGCTGTTCCTCCCTATGCTGCTTCATCTGCCATTTTACTGTAACGCTTAACTTCTGGGGATTATACCAAGCTATCAATCCCAATTTCAATGCAGAAGCATTAGTTATTCATCTTAATGTGATCCTGGTCAATAGTTATAGGCAGACAAACCAGTAACTTATTCCACATTTGGAAATTTTATCTGGCAGGGCCCCAACGCAGACCAGAAGGCCAACCAAGGAAGATGAGCTAGATGCTAAACTTTTATTAATGCTATCCTAGGAAAAAGAGAAGACCAAAAACTGCGGCCATGTTCCCGCTTAGATATGGGCGACCATAAATTTTGTGGTCTCATGCAACGTCCAGATCAGATTAAATTTAGTTTTTTTATGGATATTGTTAAAAAGCATTAGGGAATTCTCATTCTCGTTTTCAAACCGTCGTGTTCTATCTGAAGTTATCAATGTACGCTGTTTACTCATAAATGTCCCCAACTTTTAAATTTTAATAATGCAAAAGCAGAGAAGAGAGAACCTGCCATCCTTCTCGCAAAGTGCATGCTCACATATATTCTAGTTATGTAATCGACCTCCTATTGATTCTGGTGTAGCATTCGTATGTAATGTTTCGGTACTGTTTTCCTCTAGCATCTGAGGAACTGTCTCATCTTTTGATGTTAATATAATATTCTCGAAATTTCCAGCGGGCAGAGATGTATTCAGTCTATGGCTAATGCTCACCTATGTCTCATTCTTGGCAGTGTTGGAAATTCTAGGTCGTAAGAAAATTATGTAAAAGACTGAGGGTGTTTTTGCAAAATTGTGTAAGGTTCCTCCCTATATAATGGGAGTTAGAGGTGAATGAATCCTGAGGTGGTTTCCGCCGTTCTCCCCTCTGTCCTTCTTGACGAGGTTTTTTCTCCATTTCAACAGGCAGAAATGGTTTTGTCCTTGTTCCGATACCATTGATAGTTTCTCTCCTGGTTGCCGGAGTCCAATTTAGTCTTTATTTCTTGTTAGATAGTAATCTTGAATTGAAGGTGTGGTATTAATAGATTTCTAGGCCTTTCTGCATACTCACATTTGGCATTTTTGTTCCTGATGTCCGAAAAACGTTTGTGTCAATTGCAATGGGCCGTCCTATAAGTTTGAAAAGATTGCAGTTTTCTTATGTGCTAAGAAACTCACCCTATATTCTGGAGTCTCGTTCAATCTGCCAGTGACTGCAAGAGGACATTTATGCATGTTTGACAAGATAACCTTAACCTGTGGCTTGTTCACAAATAACTTAATAACGTTCTCTTTCAATCAGAAAGGTGAAAATGATGACAGTGAGTTTCTATGAGATCTGTAGAAAAGTGGAAAGTCTATTGATTCTCACGAGAGATCATTCCTTTAGGGTTTAATATCTAACCCTAAATAAGTAGTAATGGGCCATGATACAGTGAGCCCATTTCCATCCAACAAGATCCATGCCTTTTGTGCTTTCTCTATCCAACCCCTTTATGCATTGAAGCCTCTCAACTCGCCATTTGATCTCTCTTTGTTGTCTTGTTTTTGCTAATGCAATATGTTCAACTCGACTATTTAATTTTCATAATTTCCTTATCAACTTGGGCTGATTTTGTGCGTCAGTCATTGCCAAGAAATTTAGGTTTTGCCACCTATGGCATTAAAGGTCAAAAAAGAAGGAATATAAGGAGGCTTGTAGTTATTTTTTCAGCGCCACAGTTTTCAATATGACTAGGCCCTGAGTTTTATTGAGCAAGACTTGGCTCATACGTAAATATTTGATTGGCACTTTCGGTAAGATAATTTGCAGATATAGGTGAATTTCCAAGGAAGCCTTGAGCGAAATCTGTCGTTGACTTTCTTTAATATTAGAAACCTGTTATAGCATTTAACGATTACATTGCAGCTAGATTCGTTTTAATTTCCTCATGTGGTTTTTTTTTTTTGCAAACTATTCACCGCCGTCTAGAACATTCAACTGTTGCCTGGAGTCAATGCATCACTCTGTATCTTCGGGAAACTGTGATATGATATGACTATGCTGTTCAGTAGATGGGTTTTGGTTTCTGACTATTTTGTCTTGGCAATTAACTCATCAGATTTTCTTTCTGTGATGCCTCAGCCTCCCTTTTTGTTTCCCTTTTGCAGGCTTTGGATGATGATCACGCAATGGTCGAAAGTCCCATCCCATCTGCTCATTCCGAAGGTGAAATGAACAGTGATTGTTCAGTTGCAGATTCAAACGATAAAATAGGTCAACTTCCTGGGTCCTCAGCTCCTGATGAAACTCCTGGGGTTGCTACCGGAAATTGGGGCTGTGGAGCATTCGGAGGAGACCTACAGCTTAAGAGTATCATTCAGTGGCTTGCTGCTTCGCAGGTAGGTAATCATCTGATCTGCCTTTTCAGCCTTCCTTCCCCATCTATCTTCGCCCCTGCAGGTCCCATCATGCAGAGGGCAAATTATTGTGAGACGAGTCATCTCTTCGTCTTCTTCTGATTATTATCTGTTATTTCTCCCGCCCATTGAAGACAGTGAGAGCTGATTCAAAGATTTCTGTCGGAGGGTCCCACAGACTTTACCCGAGATTTCAGTAGAGAGTTCAATGTTCTTCTTTTAAGCATCGCATCAGGGAGTTGTCATAACAGGATAGAAGGGTGATTATATATTAAAGCCCAGCCCATGAGCCAGTCTGCAATCTACCTGGTTACCTAGTCAACAGTCAACACATCAGTCAATGACCAACAAAGTATGTCGACGGTCAACCCCAACCATCTAACGCAGCTCAACGAAACGTCTCTTCTCCCCTTTCAACAATGCATTTGATCATTTAACATATATTATAAGCTTGATTCATCATAACCGAGTAAGTAGTTCAGAGCCGCTTGATGATGTGGCCAGCTCTGACTGAAAGTCACCTTCTGGGAGTGTAGGTTGATCATCTCACGGCTGTTTTGTTTCTCGCATCGATTCTGATGTGCCTCGAGCAAGCGCTTGTTATATAACATCAAGATGCATTTCAGGCACAACGACCCTTTATTCTCTACTACACTTTTGGAGAAGAGCCATTGCAGCGATTGGAACAGGTGATTTGCGAAGAACTACCTTACCTTTTTTGGAAATAACGATGAACACTTGAGTGTTTTCTCGTCATGGATGGAATGATGCCATTCGTCATGTTTGTCCGTCCTCGCCTTTTGGCAGGTGACCCAGTGGATTCTGCTGCATGGATGGACGGTCGGAGATCTCTGGAATATGCTGGTCGAGTATTCTTCTCAGAGATTCGCTGGGGAAACCAGCTGCTGCTTCTTTAGTTGGCTCCTTCCGGAGCAGAATCTCCGCGGTTTTCATTGACCTCGATTCTCTCATCGGTGTTCTTCGTCCAAAAAAAGAAAAAAAAAAGAAAAACCCCGAGAGGGTCTGTTTGCTGTGTATCTCCTCCTTTCTGTCTTTGTGACGAAGAGAAAGGTAGATAAGGGTTGACCGAGCAGGTTTGTCTCCCTCTTTCTTGGCCATTAGCTGCTCATGCCATGAGTTCTGGCATTAGAGTTGCAGCAATGGTGATAGTATTGACTTCCCACTAAACCGTGCACGGTGTGGGCAGTTAAATGATGCAATGCCAGCCGTAACAAGTAACAGGAGTCTTTGGTTTCCGGTCCTTACGATGTCTACGTCTGTTCAACGAATACGCCTCCTCTTCCTCAATGCAGACAGTGATCGATGGATATCTGAGCTCACATGCTGGCCAACTCCTCATGCGGCGATCTTGTGCGTTGTCTCTTCGAGTTTGATAATTCCTCATTAATTTTAAGATTCTTCAATTCTCTTAAAATAATTAAAAAAATCTCAATCTGTCCCATCTGTTTTTCGGTTATACCCTTATAAAATCGAGGACTATTTTTCTTGACTGCCATTTTTTAAATTTTAAGTACCATGGCAATTCGATGTATATTTATAATACATCCCTGTGAAAGTGGGGATTCTTATCGCCTACTACCATTTTTGAGAATTTGCATGTACAGCAATGTCTGTGTACATTCTAAATTAGCCCTTATAAATTCAGGCTACAGTATCCAAATATTTCAATATTTCTCGGTACAATTTAACTTACACCCTCATAACTTTTGAGGGTTCTAAAATCTTCTGAAATAATCAAAATTTTGAATGTGCCATCATGTCTACTACTTACAGTTATACCCTTATAAAATTGTGGACTATTTTCTCGACTGCCATTTTCTAAATTTTAAGTACGAAGGTCCTTCGAGGTGTATTTATAATACGACCCTATAAAAAGTAGGGATTCTTCTAGCATACTACTAGTTTTTAAATTTTGCAATTACAACCGTGCCCATATATATTAAAAAGACAACCTTATAAATTGAAGACTCTTACGTTGGCTGCCATTTTATGATATTTAAATATTTCACTAGTTTCTCGGTACATTGTCAATTATACTCTCATAAATTTTGGTGATTCTGAAATCTCCTAAACTAATTTTAAATTTTGGAGCATGCCATCATCATGTCTACTATTTTCAGTTATATCCTAATTAAATTGAGGACTATTTTTCTTGACGGCCACATCTTTCGAGGTATATTTATAATATAACCCCTATAAAGTAAAGATTCTTCTGGCCTGCTACTAACTAGTTCTGTAAATTATGAATTACTCCCCTATAAATTGGGGGGAATTCTTCCCGGCATCTCCCTTGTGGAGCCCTGCCCGGACTCCGCCACCTCTCCCATAGCGCCCTCCGAGTGGTCCTTTTGTGGGGGTGCAAGAAGCTCCCCTTTGCCCCGTGGACTCCAAGGCCTTGCTGGGCAGGCTCGAGCTAGCCGTCGGGGCCCAGAGAATTGACCACGCCTGGGAGACCTTCGACCGCCTCCAGGCATCTGGCAGCGTCCTCCGTCTTCGCGCCTTCTCATCTCGGCTCATCGTCGCCCCCGCCGCGTCCTGCTCACCAGACCACGCGCTGCCTCTGCTGGGCCTGAGGTTCATGCTGGAGACCCCTACGTGACTGGCCACGTGCTAATCGACCTCTGTGGCTACTTCCTCCCCTGTCTCACCCCCAAGCGTCCAACTGGTGGAATCTGGTGATGCCGAGGTCTCCTCGTTCAATCTTCTCTTCTATTTTATCGTCCTGTGACTTCTGTCAATATTAACATCACATTTAAATAGAAAAATCTGTCCCTGTGACGTGAGTAGTCCTTGGCAGATGAATATATTCACCCACACTACAGGTCTGTGTTTTATTACTACGTGGGGACTGACGGATGCCGTCATTCAGTCAACCAACCTATGAATCTGGCTATGGAATAAATTAATTTCATTTTTATTTGAACGTCCCTTTGTATTAGCGAGATCTTTATTTGTAAAATCACGCTTATTTTTTAATTTCCAATCTCAGATTATATTCTTCACATGAATACGGAAGCATCAATCTTTATTCCTAAAATCTAAATGGAATTCGGCAGACTTTTCCGGTGCAAGGCTTTGGATTTATGTTTGGTAACCCCAACAACTTTCATGAAGATTTTTAATGGACTGAGGGCAAAATTCACATTTCTTGGGAAATGATAACAGGTCTCTGGTCTTAATGATGAGTTTAATTTCATCTTCTTTTCCCTCCAAAGTTGTCTCTTCTCTTCTATTTGAACCTTCATTGTCTGAATAATTATTCCGTTCTTTCTGATAATATTTATAATACTTGAATAATTTATTAAATTAAGATATAGGTTTTTTCAGTCTATTGATCACGGGAGGAATGATTTCATTGTGTTACCGATCATCCCTGTCGCTGTAGGTTTATCATATTTATGTTGTTGGATAGCAGGAACCATTTAAGCTTTTGTCGTGCAGGTTCCCCCCAAGGGGGAACGGAAGAAGCAGGAGTATCTTGACACGGTTGAAGATTGGTGCAAGCGCCTTCCTGAAGTGAATCGCATTGTTAAGTAAGCTCTCTTCTACAATTAAGCACACATCTACCATATATTCCAAGAAAAAAATTGGAATAACGGAATAATGGGAATAGAAGAAGGATCAAAGTCTCTAGTAACCTGGAGAGACCCGTCTGTCTGAAGTCCTTTAAGAAATATGCTTCAAATAACATTTTTCCCGAATTTAGATCGAGTTAGGAACCAACCAAAAAAAGAAAAATAAGGCACGAACGTTGAGAAAATTGAGACAGAGAAGTCGGACTTATTCATTGGTTATTCATTGCGTATTCATTGCCTATTGGTGTTACTGAAAATTCATCTTGCAGTAAGTTGGCTTCTTTCTTACTTGGTTATTCTTATGCACGCCCTTAATCTTTCTGTTAGCATCTATTGCAACATTTTGAAAACAGGTTTTTTATGTTGGTATTAAGTTTTCGCAGAAAGAGTAAATCTTTCCGTTTGTATCGATCGTAAAATTTATAACAGTTTTTTAATGTTGGTATAAGTTTTCGCAGAAATTGTACTCATGCATTATGAATGAGGTCGACATTACTTTATGCAATCTTTGCTTCATTGGTATCAGTAGCCTGTAGGATGTAGTTTGGTCATCAGTGTTGACATTGTGGGAAATATATCTGGCTGCGATCTGCCTTCATGGTTTTTTATTTTCATGTAGGCCCTCTGTCTTTATATGTTAGCATCAATAATTGTGAGTTGCCTGTTTGTGCAATTTGATCTGAAGTTAGTATCTGCTAGGCCTCATTGAGCCTAACTTCTATCGGCCTAGAAGAGGGGCCCAAAGGGCCCAGAACCTCCTCTCGAAGGGACCAAACAATCCCTTCAAGTAAAGACTTAATGAGGTTTTTTCCCTACACCAGGAAAAGAGTTATTAGGACGCTAGGTCGTAGAGGGGAAGGGGGATGGAGTATTATTCTAGGGCAGCTGCAACTGCAGCTGAGGGAGAGCAGAGAGCCTCTCTAACGTCCCCACCAACTCTATGGTTCTTCGGGCCTCAGCTACATTTCCTGCTGTTATTCCTCAACTATCCCTTTTCTCTTTCCACACGTCTGTTGTCCGCTCCTGTCCAGGACCAGGCCCCTACCAGTATCCTCATTTTCATTGTTGTACTGGGTTGAGCCCAGAGGCTGCATCAATCTCAACATCAAGAGTTTGGACGATGGCTGGACCGCATAAATGGGATGGAACTATCTCAGGATTAGATTTTTGTGAAGCTGCTAGGACATTTTCTCAGAGGTGGAAGGAGGTCAATCCTACTCTTACTCACTGGGTGTGGATACCCCGGCCAATGATCTCAGGATCTGCCATTGGTGAGGTAAGTTCAATTTTTCTTCTTTTTTCTTTTTATTTCACCAGCGGCACTGGAATGCTAAACCTCTTCACCTGTTTTAACATGTATTTCTGATGTGTGTCAGGGGGTTGGTTATTTGTCTCTTGAAAATATGTGTCATCAAAGATCTACCGAGGTTAGGGATTGAAATCCATAAAATTTGCATGCAGTGGAGATTTCTGAAGCATGATATGCCTTTTACTTTTAGCTATCTGAAGAAGCTAATTTTATGTTGGGTTTGCAGGACCTTGTCGTTTCAGAATGCTGCACTGCTGATGAAGAACAGAGCGTCGACTGTGCTACACTGGTTTTTCCCTCTAGCTACACAACTCTCCCAGTTATTTTCGATTCAGCTGTCTAAAAAGAATACCTTCCTGTCAAGAGATGTTCTGATGGTGTGATACCAGCTATCGTTAAGAAAGAAATAGTCATGCCTATTTTTTATTTAGACAAGTTACATTTTCCTCTGATAACAACTATTTTTCCTCTTTAGATCATTGGTTCTTATTGGATTGTTGAAGGGCTCTTTCTTCCATGATCATTTTCTGCTGATTATTATTATTATTTTTGGCACTGTCACTTTAGGCCCAGAATGACAACCGAGGGATTCACTTCTATGATTACCATATATTGTACAATTTTTCTTACAATGTCCCCGTGTTATATTTCCGTGGATACCAATATGGTACGGCTCTGACAGAAAATTGAATTTTCTATATAGAACACACTTCATCATCAGTTCTTTGGTAACGCCAATAAACCGTTGATTTACACAGATGGTCAACCACTGCCACTTGAGCGAGTCAAGGAGGACTTTCCTCCCCATTCTTCAAGCATTCTGAAGGAATCCAGGTGGACATTTCTTACGACAGAAGTAGGTGGTATAACACACTAACGTTTGTTTTTTCAGCCCATGACATCTCCATGTGCCTTGTGTTCTTCGCCTTTGGCATTGAGGAAACCCATGAACATCCATCGTCTTCATGGTAATAGGATCATCCATTCTTGCGTCGGCCCTGGCATATGCTGCATCCTTGTGGAACGAGGGATTGGATGAAGCTTCTCTTTTCGAGCTCTCATCTGTCGAAGAGTGAAGCGGTTCGGCAGTACTTGCCGTCGTGGCTGTCAGTGGTTGGGCAGGTGGTCGGCTTCAATCTTCCCCTCGCCATACACGAGGGCCTATCTTCCTCTCCTGTCACGAACTGGATGCAGCCGAGTTGATTGGTCAAGGCCCGGATGTGTTTGGGCTGAGGGGCAGAAGGTGAATCGACTACCGACCAACGAGTGGGGATCTTCACATTATAGCTCACTGAGCAAGGAAACCCTCCCTCGCCTGTACCAGCTTGTTTAGTGACGTATGGAATAGTGAACCAGCTTGTTTAGGATGATGAAGCCCCAGAAGGATCTCAACCTCCCTATTCATCTCCTGGTTTGGGCTTGTGGCTGTGGCTGCCCACCAAATATCCAGTAGCTTGAACCATATGTGTTGCCCTTCTATACAGACTATATTGATTGTGCAAATCGACCATGTTGGGCACGCGACTCTTTAAGTGAGCCCCTGGCTGTCAACACATGCACGTACGCCCGTGGATGTCGAGGGATATTTTAATATTCGGCGCTATAAAGATGAGAATTGTTATGACGTAGTACTATTTTAGACATTTCGCATGTTCGTTGATTAATCAACTATTTTATAATATCTAAGTATTTCACTTAAGTCTGGGGCACATTTTAAATTACACCCTCGTAAATTTGAAGACTCTTAAAATACGCTAAAATAATGAAAAATTATGAATACCCATCATGTCTAATATTTTTAATGATATCCTTAACAAATTGAGGACTATGTTTTTACGCCACAATTCTTTAAAATTTATGTACCAATACTTGTCTAGATATATGTTCATTCGCATCCTTTCAAAATGAAGATTCCATACTGTACCATCATTTATAAACTTTTTTCACATCATGTCATTGACACCCTATATTTCTTAATGCATATTCTAAATTACCCATGCAAATTGAAGATTCTTATGAAAAGACTACAATTTTACAACTTATAAACATGTCGAATATATTATGGACTCCGCAATTTTCTTTAAGATTCTTCAATTCTTTTAACATAATTTTAAATTTCTCAATATGCCCACTCTATTTTTCAGTTATACCCTTGTAAAATCAATGACTATTTTTCATTACTACCATTTTTTAAATTTTAATTACTGTGGCCCTTTGATGTATATTTATAATACAATCCTATAAAAGAAAGGATTATTATAGTTTACTATTAGTTTTTGAATTTTGTATTTACAAACATGTCTATAGACATTCTAAATTACCTCTAATAAATTGAGGACAACATTACTCAAATATTCAATATTTGTTGTCACAATTTAACTTACACCCTCATAAATTTTGAGGGTACTACAATCTTCTAGAATAATCAAAATCTGGAATGTTCAATTGTCATATCTTTTGTATTATAAATCATATCCCTACAAAGTTGAGTAGCTGACCATTTTATAATATCTAAACATTTTACTCATGTTTGGGTAATTTGCACCCTTATAAAGTTTAAGTTTCTTTAAAATTGCTGGAATAATTAAATATTTTGGAACAGTCCATCATGTCTCATATTTTTGTTATACAAGGTTTTTCGTTGTCCTATAATTCTTTAAATTTATATACTAACTCTTGTTGAGATATATACTCATTCACACCCTATCAAACTGAAGATTACCAGATCGTACCATCATTTTCAAAATTTATGTATGACTGCAGATGTATATGAAAAAGACTACACTTTTACAATTTGTAAACATGTACGACATGTTTATGATAACCCCCTCATTATTTTTAAGATTCTTCATTTCTCTTAAAATGATTTAAAATTTCTCAATATGCCCACTTTAGTTTATAGTTATACCCTTAAACAATGAAGGATTATTTTTTTTGATTATCATTTTTCAAATTTTAAGTACCATGACAATTTGATGTATATTTATAATACAAGCTGATAAAAGTGAGGATTTTTATCACCTACCATTTCTAAGATTTTAAAGCTACAACATTGTTTGTGTACATTTTAAATTGACGATTATAAAATATTTCAATATCCAAATATTTCACTATTTTTCAATACAATTTAACTTACACCCTCAATTTTGAATATATCTATTATTTACAGTTATACCCTTATAAAATTGAGGACTACTTTACCGACTTCCATTTTTCTAAATTTGAAGTACCAAGGCCTTTCAAGTTGTATTTATAATAGAAAGTAAATGGTGTCATCCTTGCTTTTGATTTAAACTTGACAAAAATGGTGTTGCTCAAAGTAAATGGTGTTGTCCTTGATTCTGATTTAAACTTGATAAAAATCATAGAAAATGATGTCCTCTTTATTCTATCCTAAATTCTCACATTTATTAACAAATTTCTGACTCATAAAAGAAAACTTTTCAAGGCTATTCATTGCAATTAGAACACTAGTTAGAAAATCAAGCAGAAATTTCTCAAAAATAGCATGAAGATTAGGCAAAAATATATGAAGTGGATTCTATAATCTATTTTGACACTTTTCATTTGATTTGTTATATTTGATATTGCTTACTACAAAATTTATCATAATTTTATATTCGCTTACTACGATGGACGCGCTTATAAGTGCATAGGAACCCTGAATGTCCACCCAAGGCGCTGTTGTGATATTAGTGAAGGATAAAAGAAAAACCAAAGAGGACTCTACTGGGATGAATGACCTATCCTTGTAAAACATGAGGTTCCCATGAACCGCTATAATGAGGCCAAGCATGGGAATGTGTTTGAAGATCAAGTATAACTTGTCGGGCTTGTGAATGACCATGAAGATCTGTTAGAGGCTGTTTCAAAGATAAGATCCGTGGAAAAAAAGAAGTGAGGAGGGAAGCCAAAATGAGGTATTCGAGAAAGGGCATCAGCAGCCTTGTTGTCGGACCCCGGCTTGAATTTAATGATGAATTGATAACCCAACAGTTTAATCAGCCAAGCTGAAAGTCAGGAGCCACCTGCCGCTCCTCAAGCAAAAATATTAAACTCTGATCCGTGTAAATGGTAAACGACCTTCCCAGTAAGAAGTAACGCCATTTTTGGATGGACAAAACAATGGCCATTAAACTCCTGTTCATAGACAGGTTTTTACCAATGATGTGCCGCCAATACCTTATTGAAATAAGCAATTGGGTGACGTTTTTACATAAGAACAACACCCAGCGCAATGCCTGGAGCGTCTACCTCTAACTCAAAGAGGATAGAAAAATTAGCGTTTAAGTTGCTTAAAAGCCGAAGTAACGACATCAGACCAGTGAAAGGCATCGTGCTTGAGCTGTTGAGGGGTCAAGCTAGTGACCCATAAGTTTGCACAAAATGACGATAGTATCCCGTAAGCCCAAGAACCCACGAAGTTCTTTGATTGTCTTGGGCTGTGGCCACTGTTGGACAGTAGTGATTTTGGAAGAATCCATGGCAACTCCTTCGTTGGAAATAATCTGGCCGAGATATTCTACAGAAGGTACACCAAACTAGCACTTCTTTCTATGGATATGAAGATGATTGTCTTGTAGCACGGTGAAAACTTGGTGTAAATGGTGTCGATGGGAAGGAATATCTCGGCTCTATATGAGAATATTGTCAAAAAATACAAGCACAAAACGGCATAAATAATCATGAAAAATATGATTCATGAGTGACTGCAACATTGCAGGAGCATTGGACAATCCAGAAGACATGACCCAAAACTCATAGTGACCATGAGGGATTTGAAAAGCGGTCTTTGGATATCACATTCTTTCATTCGAGTCTAGTGATATCCGGATTTCAAATCAAATTTGGAAAAAATCATCGCACCATGCAGTTCATCTAAAAGTTCATCCACAGTGGGAATCGAGAAGTGATTTGGAGTTGTTACCTGATTCAAGGCGTGGTAATCCACACAGAACTGCTAACTGTCATCTTTCTTCTTGATTAGAAGAACGGGGCTAGAGAACGAGCTGGTGGAGGGCTGTATAATGTCTTCATGACACATTTCGTAATAAGTCGTTCGATTTTGGTCTTTTAAATGTGGGGATATCGATATTGCCTGATAAAAATTGGGGACGAGTCAGGAAGAAGGTTAATGGCATGGTCAGCAGCTCGTTGAGGTGGAAGCCCATGTGGCATTTTAAGACTTGTGGAAAGGAGAAAGACAAGAAGGTCGCCAGAGATGTTGATATTAAGGACGACGTCGGTGGGTTGTTCGAAATGGGAGGAAGACCGGTTGCCAACTTGCGAAGTTTGACGAGGACCCTAAGGTTATGTTGGAGTTCATGGGCCATAGACAAGCGAAATACCAGACTTGGATAGACTAGGATCACCTTTCAATTCGACCAGTGTGTCATCCACTAAGAATTTCATGCTCATGTTTTGATAATCCGATTCTACCTTGTCCAATGTGTGCAGTCATTGCATATCCAAAATGCAGTCCACGTTGCCGAGGTGTAGAGGGAGAAAATCTTCCAAAATGGTAAGGGCTTACAGTCCACCAGGGCATAGACCACTTCCCGAAATTGAGGTGCCAGTGTCGGTGACCACGCCGAATTGAGGGGTTGACTGTAAGGGTATAAACAGTTCCTGGACAAGTTCGGAAGAAATAAAATTGTGTTGGGCAAGAATCAATGAGTATGATGATATCTTTGAGTAGAAGTTGTCTGCGCAACTTCATGGTGCCGGGGTTTTGAAAACTCAGAACAAAATTCATCGAGAGTTCGATAGAATCCTTCGGGGCAGGGGTGACGAATGTTTCCGTGGAAGAGTCAAGCGACAAGTCTTCGTTGACCAGTAATAATGTCTCGTCGTCGAAGACTATAATGATGAGAATCTCCCTCCTCCATTTATGGCCGGGAGTAAAGCATTCGTTCCAGACGAAGCAAAGGCCCTTGGAACACCTCTCTTGATATTCTGTATCGGTGAGACAAAGTGGACGTCGGGGAGGTGCTTGTCCCATAGGAATAGGGGAATGCTGTACTGATGCATCAACAGGCCGTCTTGAAGATGTGGACAGAAAGCTGCCACGATAAAGTAAAGAACTCAAGCTAGACGAGTGCACTGGACGATGGTTGCGTTGTTGGAAGAAAAGATTTCATTCTTTAGTAAGGTGAGCGACTTGCATGATTTGATGAACGTTCATCAGAGAAAGCAGGTGAATTTCAGCATGAATCTTTGGTTTTAAACCTTTCAAAAAAATATCTTGAGAACATCCAGCCAGAGGTCCATTACCGAGCCGAACATAATCTCAAAATCTCTGCGATAATCCATGACCAAGGTAAGTTGTTGGAGATTAAATAACTATTTACGTAGGTCATTATTGAAAGGAGGTAGAAAGAAGTTTCAGAAAGAAGTGAATTGACTCTTGATTAATGGTCTTTCGTATGCAGTTTACAGTCTTATTTATAATAGTTTAAGTGCTTGATCTAGCCGTTGGATCGTGTCTTTAGTTACAGACAGTTTGCTAGATTAACGGCGAGCGTTTTGTCGAACAATTACTGTGTATAGTCATTACGGTAGTTGCTATCGCGGAGGATGCTGATGTGTTTCTTGGCGTGTTATGTGAGCTGTGATTGGTCGATGTCGATTCTCGTGATGTTTTCTTATTGGTCGTTTCTTGAGTCTTTTTGTCTTTAATTTGGGCGTTTCGGGATACTGCAGAGGATTCGGCGTGCTCCGTTGTATGATCTTCAATAATTATGAGAAGATGAACCAAAATGGACGAGCAGGCGAGTGTGGAGATCCAACTAACTAGAGAAAGGAGCATGACGCTCCGCTCATTGAAACCAATGTAATGCTTCGTGAATTTGAGCCGAAGAAGATAGGAAGCTCGAGCCGACGCATGCCCACAGAAGGATCTGTGGGGCGTTCTGTGGTTCGATGCTCCTAGGTGAGATGCGGCTGGCGCAAACTCTAGCGCCATGTGGGCATGCGTCGGTGAGGCGGAGGCTGGTTAGCCGGACGAAGATGGAATGTCAGGATGTGACTAGCAAGAAGTCAACTGTTGGAGGGCAAGTTGGATCCCTACAAGGATGCCATCTGTGACCTCAAACCGATGTTCCATTCGCAATTCCAAGTCAGTAATGCCACAAAATTGATCACGACGCTCTTCGAGATCCTTCTCGACACCGTCAACACGTAAATCTGATTGGCGAGGGGCCATTGCGAGCGGAAGGTTTGGCTCTAATACCAAATTGATAGGACCTTAAGTTCTGTTGACTATTCTCGTGCTGTTGTGGCCAAGAGGAGGACGATTACTCAGTTAACTGTGGTGGTATCGATAAAGGGGAGGGACGGAAGAGGGGAATGAATATTGGAGAGAGAAGAAGAACGAGAGGTCGGAGCGGAAATAGAATAATGATGAATAATAAGTAAGAATGGTTGATGACAAGAACGTGACGACTTCAGACCATTCCTCCTTCATGGACGACTCCGTAAGAAGAGAAAGACACCTAAGATCCACGATAACTCTGGAACTCTGGAACTCAATAGGACTGGTGGACAGTGACAACGGAAAGGTGAAATGGAAACTCTAAAGCGAAAGAGAGAGAGAGAGAGAGAGAGAGAGAGAGAGAGAGAGAGAGAGAGAGAGAACAACAGGACAGCCTCTCGGAACAGTAAGAGTGCCCACACTCGAGAAGCGCTGAGCGGCTTCAGACTCCGGATCTCTAAAAAACCTTCCTTTTTTATCTTATCTCGTTCGATACTTATAGACTGGTAATATGGACGGTTACTTGAGATCGTGCCCCATATTTTCCTGAATAAACGCTTGCGTATTTGGAGTGAGGCTTCCTAACATGGTGTTGACCGTTGTGGTTTTGACAGTTTCTTCCGTGGCATGTTGAGGACTTCGGAGGGTCTACCATACTCGTAGACGAGGAGCTGCCTCCCCTTCTCGAAGCGGTAGCCAAGGAGTTCAGCAGGTTCCGATGCAGCACGGCGGAACTTCAGCAGGTTCTCTTCCTCTCTCTCCTCTCTCCTTATTCTCTCTTCTTCTTGATCTTGTTCTCTCTCTCTCTCTCTCTCTCTCTCTCTCCGCTTCTGTCTCTCTTCCCCTCCCCCCCTTCTCTCTCTCTCGCTTTTGCTCTCTGCCTCTCCATCCCTCCCTCATGTGCCCTTTTGAAATCATACATACATCTCATTTGTTGAAAACTTTTGTTAACCACAGAAATCATACGTATCAGTCGAATAAAAAACGTGTGACTTTTCTGCACTTTTACGCCCGGAGATTTTATGTTTTGCTTTTTCACCCAGGATTTTCCACATTTGTCCTTTCCGTATTTTGTTGAGAAGCCTCGCACGGGTACTTCTCACCATCCCGAGAGACCCGAGAGACCCGAAAGGCCCTATCTCTCCTTCTATGGTGTCCGGGCTCCATTGGCCGTTGACCCAGCTCCCCGCTCCCGACGAGTTCGCCCGCGGAGAGAGAGCGTGCACGAAATGGATGGCCCGGCGAAACAGGGGCCTCGAGGCGGTTACCCCCGCCGCCGGCTGGGCGGTGGGAGGTGTTCCGATCGTTGGGCGAGACAAACCGACAGCCATCTCGGCCCCTGCCCGAAAATGGACAGGTTCCCTTCGACGGCGGTGACCACCGCAATCCCCCGCCAAAGCCGTTAAACAGCCCAGGAACTAACCTTTTCACCATCCCCACCCCTTCTTTCTTCCCTCGTCCCTTCACCGCCGGCTCCCTCCCTCCCTCCCTCCCTCCATCGGGACGGCAAGGGACGAAACCCCAGTCAGCATTTTAGCAAGCGCATACGCAGGGCATTCATTGGCTGAGGAGCGAGAGGGAGAGAGAGAATTTGCAACAACAACTGGGTTAACCTGTGCGTTTCCCCTTGGGAAGGAGACCACCATCACGCCTCTCGTCTCTCCATTGCCATCTACATCCTTCTGTTACCCCCGCCCCTCCTCATGGCACCTCGCTTTGCCTCGCTGCTCTTCCTACTGGCGGTGCTGGTGGCGGAGTTGTCGGGGGCTGCGTCCGTCCCCACTCTAGAGACGGCAGGCCTCTTCAAAATTGCGTCCGACGGCAAGGATAGTTTGCTGGAGCCATCCGGCGAGTGCAATGGCGTCATCGGCAAGTGCATTGACGAGGACGCGGAGATGGCCATGGATTCCGAGGTCAGTCGGCGAGGGCTGCAGGCCAGATTTAAATACATCAGCTACCAGGCGTTGTTCAAGAACAGGATACCCTGCAACCACCGGGGCTATTCCTACTACAACTGCAACAAGAGTGGAGCAAAGAGAGCCAATCCCTACCGGCGCGGCTGCACTTACATCACGCACTGCGCCAGGATCCTCCATTGATCAGCGGAGGGGAGACGAGGAGCGATCGGGCTGCGACAGAAGAAGACATCCGGGATCGAGAAGCGCGCGCAGGTTGAGAATGCACCTTGGTTTGGTTTTGTCGTCAATAAATGAGAATCGCCTCCTAGTCCTCGTAATCCGTCCATAATATAGATCCTTGGACCACCCCGTGTTTCCTCACCACTTACTTACTGATGACTGCTCGTCCTTCTGAAATGTTTCTCCCATACTCCTTGATAACCGATTCTCCCGTGTATTACCTACCGCGAGATGCCACCCGCCCGCCGACAGTGTGGAACGGCGTGCCTTCCTGCTTTCTCATGGGTCCTCCTCACAAGGGTCCTTTGGTGTTGAACTCGACGGCTCTGAGCTGATCTCTCCTTTGGCAACGTCCCGACGGGCTCTCCTTTGCACCTGTCTTTCGAACCTCCTCTGACCCACACGAAGTAGACCGCTACCGCACCTACCCAACTCGGCGTCACCTGCCTCCGCTCTGAATATTATGGATTGTTTAGGTCGGAAATGGGAGCCCATGCAGGTGAGAAAGGTATGGTTCGTTTCATCGTGTCATCATCTTTCCCGCCGCAACCATGTCCCTTTATTGAGCAATGCCTCCGGGTATATTCATCTATCTCGACAGATAAAGAGATAAATAAGTGGAACAGTAGGTAAGCGATATGGCCTACCTTTCTTCATGTCAACGAAATCCAAATCGTTAATCGTATTCGTGTCCGAACCCATGCTCTTGTAGCTAGTGAGAGCGAGAGGGAGGAGATAGATAGATATAAAGGTACATACAGATATACATATAGAGAGAGCACAAGGACTACACTAGGGCCACATATGCGTGTTTCCGTCACTGTATTCAGGTAAGCACTCGAAGGGTGGGTATGGCGTCGGTCGCTTGTGAAAGTAGGAAGTAAGATTACCGAGCAAACGAGGTCAGCAACCATCGCCTTTGTCCACCCACTCCGCCGACTCCCTCCCGCATTTCGTCCGAAAGGCAGCTGGTAATCCACGCGCCGGAAGTGGGTAGAACAGAAGAGGTGTGATACACGATGGAGATTGAGTCCGGTCGCTTTCACGGGGGGTACCTCCTCCCCGTGGAACTGGTCTGCGCTGAAAAGCTTTGCTGCGGGCGACGTAGTCGAACGAGGACTCCATCACACGTCCGGCAATAAATACAGCCCCGAAGAAGCATATATTCCTCATCCAGCCCTCACGAACTCCCACCTACCCTTCTTCTCTACGCTTTGCGCGCTCCTGTGCATGTGTAGATTCAGGGGGAGGAGAGGGCTGGGAGGCCTGTGGGCAGGGGAGGCCTGTCGAACACACAGAGAAGTGTCCATTCTCGCACTAGAGCGATGACCTCTTCTTCATCTTCTCCACTTCCCTTCCTCATCCTCGTCGTAGTCTATACGCCGCCACGGGGGTGCTCGCGACCACAGTCGAGGTAGGAGACACCAGATATGGAGCATCCCATCCAGTCCCAGCTACTAGGCTGACTGGGCCACCAGATAGACATTCGCTGTCGGTGATTATCTTGGTAAGCAACATCTTCAATCGCTCTTTCGTTCCCTTCAGCGTGGGCTCTGCACCTTGTTACTCGAGAAACGGAGTACTCACTTCCATTGTCTCAATCTCTGATCGTTCGCCTTAGACCAGTGGAAATGAGCTCCCTGATCCTGCCCTTGTGCAGTTTTCAAGTTCAACACCGTTGCCCACGACGTGCGAGTGACGAGGGCGAACTACGACGACTGCACTACGTCCAACCCCATCGCGACGTACAGCACCGGCCCGCCCACCGCGGAACTCACCGCGGCCGGCACTAGCTATTTCATCTGCAGAAGATGACTCTAACAGAGGCCGCGGCCTCCACCTCTTCAGGCACCCCGCCACCCCGCCACCCCGGTCTCTGGGGCACCAACACCTCCCACAACTGATGCCAACCTTCCGAGGTCCGCCGCTCCTGGACTTTCTGGTTCAGTCCACGGAGTGCTCGGGGTGGCACCTTCTACCAGCCTCGGAACAGCCGGTGTCGCAGCCACCTTTGGGTTGACAATAATCGCAGCCGCTCTAATGTTGTAGATCTGCGCAGCTGCCTCGCTCGCTCTCCCGCGGCGGCGGTAAGCGGCGTCTCAACAAAATTGAGTCGAAGACACTCTCATATGACATCATGGATAAGGAACCCTCTTCAGTCATTTTTTATGGTTACAAAATTGTGCCCTGTGCAGCCTCAAAACCCCACGGCATTCTGAGGAAGGAACCACGGCCCATCAGAGATCAGAGGAGACGAAAGGAAGAGAGTGAAACTATCCTTTCAACCTTCTCCTAGAGGGTGGCGTATGGATGCGCGGGTATGTACGCAGAAATGGGCGGGCTGGCGCTGCGGGGTGGGTGGAGACGGTCAACCGAAAGGAGAGAAAGAGGTAAGGGGTTGGTTGTCTACAAGATCCTGTGCAGTCCGATGTTGAGGTCCGAGGAGATGGAGATGAGCCAGGGGGCCGACTGGTGCCACGCGGCCTTGAAAACCCGCTTCTGGTGGGCCTGCACTGACTGGGAAGGGCCACGCGAGTTGTGCCGGATGTCAAAGATGTGGATCCGGGGGTCCGCCGAGCCAGAGGTTAAGTACAGGCCGTCAGGAGACCAGTCCTGGTTTATCAGGGCCGACTGCGACTCGCTGCTCTCCTGCTTCCACCCGAACGAATGGAGCTCTTTCTGCCGCTGTCTGATGTCAAACAGCCGAAGCTGCTTCCCAGGAGACCTGGGAAAAATAAATGGATGAAAGCCAGTCATCATTCCCATCAAGAAGGGTAAAAGTAGAACGAGTGGAATCGTTAGTCCCTAAGATGCATAGTTGTCTGTCGACAGTACTCCAGCAATGTCGGAAAGGCAGTTTCATGTCCCAGCAGAAATACCACGGAAGACACAGAGACTGACTGAATCAATGTGAAAAATCAACACAAGGCAAGAGCTTGAGATTATGAGAAAACCCAAGAATTTATCAAACATTCTGGTGATCCCATATCTGGTGATTGATTGTTAGGCGCTAGGCATTCATTGTGAGCATGTTGGAAAGGAAATGCAATTTGTGATCTCACTTACCCCGTTTGCACCATAAATAGGTTGAAATCAGATGGATTTGGGAGAACACTCAGGCATTTGCATTCAATCTGATGCTTGAAATCGGCTCTGTTTGCTATCAAGTCAAACCCGAGGACTCTTTTGTCCACACCCACAGACAGTATAAGCTTCTTGTGCTGCAACCCAGCAACCCCCATCACAGCAGAGGAATGCAGGTTCCTATGCACGGCCTTTGGTTTCCATTCGTTTCCGCCGTCTTTCCCCTGCCAGAGTATCACAGCATGATCACTCCCACCGGTAGCGAAACAGAGATCCGCCATGGGCATGAACTGTATGCTGTTTATGATCCCCTTAATATGAGGCCTTTCCGGTAAGAAAGTGACTCTTTTCTGTCAAAAAGACAATTCATGTAATATCAATATGCTGAAGGTTAGTAAAAAAATATTAAATTAATTAAGCATCTCAATTTATCAGATGAACCAAAATTTATTCTGCCCAAGGATCAATACATTTCACTAGACTTCTCGTAGCTTTCAAAAACTATCAATCTTGATTCAAGAAAAAAGCTAAATACTACAAAAATTACTCTCATTATTTCACTAATTATGACAATAAAAAAACAGTGCATCTCCACAAACGTATGCATATTATTTTAGGGGAAATCTGAATTGTAAAAGCTTTTAACCACCAGCATGTCAACAGTATTACTCATGGAATATATCATCCGCAAATAATCGCACAAAATTCTGATTCATCTTCGCTTGCAGTCATCTAAACAAATACCATATAAAACTAATAAAGCAGGTAGTATCCAAATTTCGATTAAAAAAATGAAGATACAGGTCAAGCAAAGTAAATGAAGGTATCCTTACTTTCGACGAATTGAGATCTAAAATAGATATCTGTGCATCACCACCATCAGCAGTGTAAACAGCAAATAAACTATCTCCATCAGGATGCCAAGCGATATCTTCTGGCCATCTCCTTTGTTTTGGAGACAAACAATCCGTGGTGCTAAGCAATGCGGCAACAGATCTGAAATTACGTAAACACTGCGATCACAACCTTCGAAAAGATTTAAAGCACGCATCTCCTTGGTCTTGATGATAAATTGATGTAGGAATGAAATGAAATATTACAAGAGAACTAAGTCCTATTGATAGTATTATCTGGTACAACATAACATGAAAACTATGTGTATACGATACATAAAATAGCATATAATTATTCTCATGTTTAAACATGAACAGCAATCCAGCCTCCCGTCCATAAAAACCTAAGTTGTGAATCCCACCCAAAAAAAATGTTTGTTTGGTTCTGATAGAACTCCAAATATCACGAGAATATAAGAACATAGACGACCTTTCTTTTCATTAAAATATGCCAGTTCACAAGTAGCCTGTGCAAGGAAGATGAGTGCCGTACTTTCAAGCTAGATCATACCATAACAAAATAAGAGCAAAAGTACTTCACTAAACACTTCCAAGATATTTCTATCTCTTCAAAACTTAAATGCTCAATTAACGTGAATCATATTCCAACCAATAACTTTGAATTCTGGTAGTCATGTTTTCTTGATATTGACCAACTATAGCCGCCAAAGGGAAGAAATGTATGCGAAAAATTCGGAGTTGTAAAACTAAAGGCATAATCACCAATGAAAAGTCTGTGAATTATATATATTGGCATCCCATGAATATCTATGTCATACACCAGCAGAGTAAGCATACCCCATCATACTAATTTTCAACTCATTCAAGTTACAGGTGCATTGATTTAATCCTATTATCAAAGTTTTACTCACCTGGACTTGCTGAAGGTTTACTACTTCCCACATAAATTTGCTCGATCAGTCCCAGTCCAATATTGGGCCAATGGTACTCCCAAGTATAACCAGTTGTCAAGTGAGTTCAACAGCCTGTCTGAGCGAGCACTCTATTTAGTCCTTCATCCAGCTCTGGTGCATCAAGATCTAGATTAATGCTATGCATGCCATCAACTGGGTTTCCCATTATTCATCTGACACAGCGTAACGATCAATAGCAATATCATTTTATTTGTGAGTACTATGGAAGACACTTGATACAGTACCCCTTAAGACGTTTGACATAAGAGTGAACATGAAGGAGTGGGCTGAAAGGTATAAATACCCCTTCCCTGTGAATAAGAGGGGTATCATGGTAGAAGTGGCACGAGAGGAAGGGAGAGTGGGGAATTCTCTCGAACTAATTCCCATCTGTTCGTTGTTTTCTCTATTTTTCTTGAATACATTATTCCTTTTTTGTCCAAGAGAAGAGCAGGGGATTGAATCAACACTGTTACTGATATCATTGATGAGGAGACAACTTGGTTCTTCTGCTCGTGAGAGAATTCTGGTAATCTCCAAAAAAACCCTCTCACTGCATACCACGACTCATACATTATCATCCCTGACGTCATCACCGAGATGCTTGCCTGAAGCTTGTTCATTTAACTTCCTACTTTCCGTCATTACCATTATTGTTGTTGGTCTTCTCTCCCAGACAAGCGATCCTCGCCTACTGCAACTTTGGATGGGGCAAAATTGGCTACCCATCGAACTTGCCTCGTTTCAATACTTCAACGACTAATTCAATCTGCAGGTCTCTTCTTTGAAATCTTTTATGAGCCTGCGTTTCTTTAGTGTACCTTAGAGCATCATAGGTATCACCGCTATGATCTGATAGCTTGTCATCTCTGCATTGCTTTTCAAACGGCCTACTTTGAGGACGTCAACTTCTCCATATCTTTGTCTCACAATTTTCGAACATCTCTAGTCTTTTACACCCACCCTTACAGCAGCTTTCTCTCACTCTTCCCAGACTCACTCCACCCCAAACCTCTATAGCAATCATTAATTCGTCAGCATCTCATTGTCTACGTCTACACTCATCATAGCAATGAAGCTAATGATCTTGGTCACTTTGGTAGACAAGACTTGCCTCCTCTTAGTCCAACTCAACTCTCTGGCGAATCCTCCATCACATAGTTCCTCATGTAATCATAATCCTCCTAATCAACTTGATCTTATTTTGGCTTCTCTGCTCTCCAAAGTTCTCTACCTCTCTCACAGTCCTTCCTGCCTACCAAGAGACTGAGAGTCTCCAGTAGACAATGCAGTTACCCACGTGGCAAAAAGCTATGGAAAAAGCTTAGGCTCTTCAGTAGATCCACACTAGGATATTGAGATCTCTTCCTATTGGCTGCCAATAGATTTGTAAGATGAAAATCAGATCATTTAGTAGTATATTGACACTAATCCTCAATTTATGGCAAGTTTCACCCAAGAGTGTAGCATTGATTATAAGGAAAATTTCTCCAATGGCCCAAATGACCATTGTTCATACCCTCATTCAGTTACAGCTATTCATTGTTAACCTCTCTATCAGCCTACATAAAGAATACCTTTCTTCATGGTAACCTTCTAAGCCTTAGCCTTGTCATTCTACACTGCTACACACTTGCCATCTATTCAAGGCTACATATGAGCGATTTTCTGTTCATGGGACTGATTTCAGTGGGAGTGTTGAGGTTCACGACCTCTATACTTCCTGTGATTATGTAATCTCTATGTCGCTGGGACGGTCATTGTTGATGACAGTGGCACTGCGATCCTCACTCATTTCGCATCTCCATCATTGGTTCGAGATGGTAGATAGACCTTGGGCCTTTACACTATTTACTTAGTCTTAACGTTGACTATTCTATATGATGTTACGTACTGTCATAGCAGAGATGTACTGATGATATTCTTCAGCACACTGCTCTCTTTGATTCTTTCATGGGTGACACTCAAATAGAGCTATACCTCAATCTTCATCCATCAACTGGTATTGCCTTGGAGGATCATACATGTTCTCATCAGCTTGCTGGTACTTTTATGCACTTCACTGTCTCTCGCTCAAATATCAGTGTTGCCCTCCATATCTTGAGTCAGTTTCCTATGTCTTGCAACTCAGTCCACTTCCTTGTTCTCATCAATGTTCTAATAACTGCGTGGCACCCTTCATTGAACGTTACTTATATCACCCACTAGAACAATATCTTTCATTCACACTGATTCGGTTGGCGATCCTACAAATCATCACTCCAGTATAGACTTTTGCATCTCTCTAGGTTCCATTCCCGCCTCCCAGAGTAAGGAGGATAATGTAGCTTGCATTAAAACTAGTCCAAAATACCCTGCTATGATTGATACATCAATTCAGACTCTTAAGTTCCATCATATCCCAGATCCATGAATTTGAACTACTGTTCGGTCCTATTGTGGAAATTTGAGAAATCTTCAAACCACCAGCAATTATGTCCTCTATGAGAGGGCCAGGCATACAGAGTGATTATAATTTCAGCTGCGAATAGTACCTCTCCAGACTTCATCCAACTCATATTTCTGTTGCTAGGATACTTGCCATTTTGCACACCATTTTTCAGAGGATTAGTTGCTGCCACTCCAAAAAGAGTGATCGGTTGTTGTAAAGAACAATGTCAGTGCAATGTGCACATTATGCAGCGTATCTCTAGTTAAGCAGTAAAATAATGCATGATACGATTATGTTTATCTAAAACAAAATCCTATGCTCTTTCTCACCAAAAAAATTTAATATAAATCAAATTTTTAAGCTTACTCTTTCGGCCTCAGTTGCCACAGGTTCACGACTCCATCTAAGGCACTGCAGAGTTCGCAGGAAAAAAGACATATAATGTATTGGAGCAATATTCAGATTAGATAACTTATTGTGGTAGAAGTCATCAATTCGTGCCCAAAAGAAATCTTCAAACAATTAAAACCATGGAAACCACCAGACAGCAGATATGATAGTCAAGATTTACATAACAGCATTGAAAGTATATATGACAGCAGACATCATGACATAGAGAGATAGTAAGTCACGATACACATGAGGATACATCATTCAAATCAATCATGGTCAACTTTCCCTGGCAAATTATTCACCGTAAGTAACAGAAAACTGGAAGGAATATTTTCGATGAAAACATGACTACTGGAAGTCCCATTGTCCAGAACTTAATTGCAAGAAGTTGCAAACTCCTAAACTCATGAATAGAACGTAATTCTATTTATTTTAACCATAATTCTTTGCGATAAGACATTGAAATAGTTTCAAGAGAGAAGAATTCTTGATAGCATATTGTTTCATTACCACCAGTCATATAAATGGAATATAGAGTGTCATTATGACGTTCACAGATGGATGAATAACCTCAAAATCATAAATAATGAAATGTGGGTGCCAAAAAGAAAAAACGTAAATCAACTAGTAGTAGATAGTCTCGATTTTATCAATAAAATTGGGTGGTACCACAACCACCAAGGATGGTGGAGATTTAAGCATAATAAAAGGAGGGGGGGAGAATTAAATGACTCATTACAATCCACGATAGAGAGAGATGCACAAAAGCTTCAATCACAAAGATAACCAACAAAAGGATTTGTCATGCAACGGAAGAAATTTGATTCTAGACAGGTAAAAACATTATAACTGATGGTTATTGCTTGAATGGCAATCGGTGTAAAGTTTCAATCAAATATAATGAAAGATCTTAGCATATTGTAGATAAACAATGTCCATGCAAAGCCATTACGATCATAACAAAAGAAGAGAGGATGAAAAGTTAGCACAGACAGAAAGAAGATTAATGGGGGGATTCTATGGGGATATTGGCATGATGATGTCATCTGGGATTATTAAGTTCCCGAGCAGGACACCACAGCGTGGGGCAGAGTTTTAGACATTTGGGCACCAGAGTTGTCACAAATAACAAAGGTAGCCCATTTGTCACAATTGTGAAGGGTCTGCTATGGCAGATAAAACAGTAAATGACCCACATGCATTTCAGAAGCTAATGACAACAAGGGTCCAGCCATCATGCCATTACCATCCACCAGTTGTGACCTGATGCCTAAAACCTTCCAGGTTCCATTCACATAGTCATATAGGCAGGAGTTGCGGATCCTGAGTCAATGGTCACAATATGGAAAAAAGCATCATTATCAGTGCCTCCAGAGGCATAGCCAAAATATGTCATAAAACTGGCCGTCACCATGTACTTGTGGAAAATCGAAGATATTCAACTGGAGGAGGAGGCCTTGTTATGCATTACGCCACAAAGGGAAAATACGATCGACTGATCACAAAATATGTTACTTAAAATGGTTGTTATCTCAAGAGCAGGCACCAAAAATATGTCGAAATTTTGGGCAGTTCATGCAAAAAAGAAGGGCGAATTATGCAGCATACCATATGGGAATGCAGACGTACCTCGTCACAAAGAGCTGATCATCAACCTTGTTGATCTCCAGACAGCGCAGCTTCCTCTTGTGTTGGCTGGAGACGAGCATCCCTGACCGGACATGAATCAACGAAGGCGATGAAGACTGTCGTACACTTGAAATCAAGTCGCTATGCTCGTTCTGCACTGCATACACCCCCAAAACAGTCGACGCAGATGAAAACAAATTCAAATCCCGAAACAGAAGGACAGCTTCTCGATCATTAATTGGACACAAAGTCTGGATGATTAAAGTCGAATTGGGAGGGGGGGGGGGGGGGGGGGGGGGAATTCGCTGGTAATACTGACAAATGTTGACAGCCCTCCTGCAGACACAAAGGGAACAGAGAACAGTGATCTGATTGAAGTCGAAGGCTCACCAGTTTTCCTCTTCGAGCTCTTCATTCCCTTGTCCTGCTCGGGGCTCGGCGTGCCCGGAGCACTACGTTTCGGCCCATTGTTGGTGCCATCGGTTTGCGAAGGAAATGACGAAGCGGCTCTGGTCGAGGAGCCAGTGGGTAAAGAAGCTCTCACTGAGGCAGAGGCTGCGACCCCACTCGCCTCCGACCGTCCAGCCCTACCCGGCATCCTGCCGTCCGAGGATGTTGGGGGTGTCGGCATGGGTCTTACTGCAGGGATAATGAGCGGCGGTCTGGAATGGGACACCTGCTCTACGGCAGGAGACTGAAGATGAGGGCGGTAACCCTCACTACCTCGCACGGGGATTCGCTCCTCTTTCACCTTCGATTGAGACGGCCGCAGCAGCGGAGAGAACGATGAGGAGGCCACATTAGATCGTAGGCGAGCCAGCTTCGACTGCGAATCCTTCAGCTTCATCACTGCCTCCTCCAGCTGCCCAAATTAGCGAAAGAGGATGATGATGACGATGACAACAACAAAGAATGCCGCCATTTCCCGGTTAGCGCCTCTTTCGGTTGGGAATGGGATAGGAGAGGGAGGAGTACCTGCGATTCGTAGTACTCGATATGCTGCCGGAGGCGCTCTACGTCCTTAGAGCGTAGCTCAACGAGGGCAATCAACGCCTCCTCCTCCTCACCACCGGCCAAAGCCGGGGGAACCTCCGTTGGCGCCGAGGGAGACGGCGACAAGGCGGCGCCGCTGGAGCCATGCCCTCCCGGCGGAACGGTAGCCACCCGTCCGCTCCTCACCTCATCAACGACGTCCTCCGCCTCTCTCATTACGCAGATGGGTTTCTTCAAGAGGGGCTGAAATAGGGGGCCACGGTGGTGGACGCCGCCGCCGCCGCCGCCGTCCATTGTGCGGTGCGCGCCAGAGCCGCTGTATTTTTCCCTTACGAAGAGCCAATGTAGTTCCTCATTGATCGCATTCAAATCGTACGCTGCCTGCACAACGCAACTCACGCTCTCCTATTTTTCTCGGTCTCATCCATAACAAGGTAATTGCTCTTACGGTGGTTTGCTACGGCCAAGCCATTTTTTTTTACTCCTCTTCGGCGGCGGCGGAGGCACGTGTAATGTAACGGCGTCAGGGTTCGGAAACGACGCGAACAGCGTGAGCTCCTCGGGAACCGCAGCCTCTGCGAAGGCTTTACGGTGGTTTGACTGAAAAACGCGCGCCATCTTTTGGGGGGCCGTCAGGTGCGCCGTCGACCGCGCCTCCGCCGGCCGTGGCAGTGCACGTGCTCTCGCTCAATTCCCGTTGAAGTCAGAGGACCATCTTAAATTCCTCTCCCTCGCGCCGTCCCTCCTTCCCTCCCTCTCTCGATCGTCCTCAGCTGCGCCTCTCCAGCGATCGATCGGATCTGCCGGGGGGGGCAGAGCAGGAAGGAGAAGAGGGTCATCGCCACCACCCTACTCAGACCATCCTCCTACTCGGGGCGGCCGCAGAGTTGTGGCAGCCATGGGAGGGAAGGGCCTGGTGCTCGTGGCGGCCGCTGGTTTGGACGACGACGGCGGGACGGGGGACGGCATGCAGTGCTCGCAGCACCCCCTCTACGGCCGAGCCAACCCCGGAGGGATCTGCGCCCTTTGCCTCCAGGAGAAGCTCGGCCGGCTCGTCTCCGGCGGCCCCGCTGCCAAGCAGCAGGCGTACCACATCGGCGCCGGAGGAGACGAGTACTCATCTCATTCGCCTTCCTCGCCTCCTTCCTCCATCCGCCCAACTGTGGTTGAGGCTGCCTCCGCCGGCTACGGGTGGGGGGGCGTGGCCGCCGCTTCCGATGATCTGCGCTCCTTGTCGTCCTCGGTCAACAAGCACGGTCCCGGCAGCAGCCGAAGCAGGATGATCCCCTTCCTCTACAACCCCAGGCAGAAGAAGAAAGATCATAGCGCGGCCGCCGGCAGCGGCCTTAACCGGGCGGCCGTTTCCTCCAGCTCCTCCTCGTCCCTCTCGGCCGTCTCCACCACCATCACTTCCTCTGGCAGCGCGAGCAGCAGTAGCAGCAACCCGATTTTCAAGAGAAGCAAGTCCGTCGCCGGCAACCCGATAGGCGCCGACCCGGACGGCAACCGAGGCGCCGGCAGGGCCATTCACGAAGACCGAGAGATGTTGGACAGCCCCAGGAAGAAGAGCTTCTGGTCCTTCCTTCACCTTCACCTCTCTTCTCATCACCACCGCTCATCCTCCAGGCAAGGGAACGTCACCGCTCCTGCCGCAAAGCAAAGATGTTCGGGGAGTGGCGGCGCCGCTGCCACCTGTACCAGGGACATCAAGCTGCTGCCACAGCCGCCGCCGCAGCTGCTCGTCGTCAGCCCCACCGGCGGTTCCGCCAAATCTGACGAAAGCACCAGGACGCCGGCAAGGGAGGCCGCGCTGGCAGCGGCGGTAAACCGAGGGTGGGGGGCGGAGGAACGGGACGACAGCCCCGGAAGCGGGGGCCAGGCCTCTATCTCCTCCTTCAGCCAGAAGGTGGCGAGGTCCCGGTCGGTGGGATGCGGCAGCCGGAGCTTCTCCGGGGAGTTTCTGGAGAGGATCTCCTCTGGGTTCGGCGACTGCGCGCTCCGGCGTGTGGAGTCCCAGCGGGAATCCAAGGCCGCCGGCGGTGGCGGCAAGATCGCGATACGCCAGGGGGTCTTGGGAGAAGCCCGCGAGGAGCTATCGCGGCAGAGGGTCAGATGCGGCGGCATCTTCGGGGGCTTCTCCTCGACCTCTTCTTCTCTCTGGCTCTCCGAGGACCATCAGGGTGGCGGGCGGCCGCTCACCGGCTGCCAGATCCCTGCCCCCATCTCCGCCATGTCCTCCGGCGGCGGTGGCGACAACGGAACACCCCGCGCGCGGCGAATCTGGGCATGGGCCGCCTTCTCCAGCCCCATGAGGGCCTTCAGCAGGCTCTCGAGCAAGCACGCAGCCATCGCCTCCGTTAACGGCGCCGCCGCCTGTGGCAGCCCCTCCTTCAAAAGTGTCTCTTTCCCTGCCGTCAATGGTGGTGGACGTGCCACGACGGCCGCGGCCACAGCTGGTGGGGGCGCCGCCGCCCTGCTCGCTGTCAGGGGTTGAATCCGAAGGACTGTGGATCGTCTCCGCGCGGAGAGCGGTTTCAAATCTCGCCGGAATGGATTTAATCGGCAGAAGGACGGGTTTCAACGACGCGACACAATTTTTCTGCCGCAGCGTTGGTCGTCACTCTCCGCCGCCGCCGAGTTCTCCGTTATCGAGTTCGATATCTTGCTTATCTTTCCGGGGTATGAACTGGTCCATGATCCAGATGAGAGTCGTCGCGGTCTTCCTGTTCAAACCTGGTCTTCGTCGTCGTTATTCTGTTGTGCTCTCACTGGGGCCAGGTGAGGGGTCCGGGTGGGTGTACTTGCAGCAGTGCGCTCAGTAGGGAAGGATGACGACGACTGCATCCTTTCCTCGCTTTCCATCACCACCTGTGATAGGGGAAGCGCCATCTTCGTCGTCATTCTGTGGTTCTTAAATTCCTGCAGGTGCCATCAATGGAACCGTTCCCCACCCTCGCTTCCCCTCTGCCCTCCCCTCCCCTCCACTCTCCACGCCGTACCAGGCCGATTGACGAGGAGGGTATGGCTATGGAGATGATGCTGAGGAGAGAGAGAGAGAGAGAGAGGCGTGGCGGACCCCTCTGAAGCTTCCTCATTATCGATGGTCTCTTTCTGTCTCTGGCTCTATGAGGAGAGCAGGCGAAAACCTTAGGCGATGTCAGGGAGAGTCGAAGGTGGCAGGCTTTGGGTCGCTCTCCTCTCTCTATACTCTCTCGTTTCGGAGTGTCAGCAGGACGGCGTTCGTGAAGCCTCTCTCTCATCAAATGGTTGTTGTCGTCTGGTCTGGCCTGTCCGCTTCTCGTGTCGGGCATCGACGTCCTCTGCTCACAGCGCTGCTGTCCCCTCTCTCTCTCCCCACTCTCATCAGTCCCCGAAAAGGCTCGAAGCACGGCGGAGGGCGGAGACGCGGGCTGCTCTCTCTCTCTCTCTCGCCGTGTGTATGAATCGTCACCGTCACCCAGATAAACCAGCTGACCTGAAGTAAACGTACCGCTCTCTCATAAACTAACCTCCCCCTCTCCCAAAGTAGGCGGGGTTGGGCGATGACGTGGGCTCTCGCGGGCTGCGGCAGCGCGGTCACATGTGGACTGGGCCTCATTCATGATCCGGATAACGGCGGCCGGCCCGAGGGACTGTGGCGCCGGCGGCGCGCAGGGCGACAAAAACTCGATCAACGGACAGGTCCCCCCGCGCAGCACAGATCTGGATGTCCTCCCATGAACAGTAATCGCTCTTCTCCCTCCCATGGACAAATAATCTCTTCATCCATCCCTTCCCTTTTTTAATGCATAAATAAATATAAGATAAAAGATAGAGAGAGAGAGGAGGGGACGTCAGGTCACGACGTGGTTGGTACTCACGCTCAGCGATGGTAAGTAGACAGGTTCTGATGCTGCTGCGGCTTATTATTATCAGTCACGAAAAGAACCTCACGTTCCCTTTTAATAATCACTATGTTCCTCACGTATCCTTTCATCAAATAAGTTTCTATTTTTATGTTTAGTTTTGGAAAATGACCTTATTTTTTTCCAAATTGTTCGCCTTTGATCGCCTTTGTTCTGGTTAAAATACATATCTAGCAACGATAAATTTGATCCTACAGCAAAACTGAAAATGTTTACTTCTCATCCTCAATCTTAAAAAGTTCAAATGTTTACAGCAAACAAGTTTGTGTCACCCATCCACTCAGCAAATAATTTTTTTCCCTAGTAATCTATTTCTCTTTGATATGATCATTCTTCTCAATCAAATCCTTTTGATTAGACTTGCTCACTCCTAACCCCATTCATTATCGGTGATTAAAATACCCTTGAATTCACTCAACTAGACACTTAAAAGGCTCATTCAAACCATTGGTGCATCATTTGCATCTCCTATTACACAGTCTACATATGAACTCTATCTCCTATCTTACAATTCCTCCAAAAAAATCTCAGCAAGGAAAGCCCCAAATAACATGCATGCCCATGTGAAAATGGATCATCAAATCTATAAAAAAATTAATCATCTCCCATGTTTAGCCCAAGCTTTTGCTATTGTATATTAGCTTTTCATGCCTTGATATTTATTACTCTCAAATCTTGTGTAACTAAAAGTATTGAGGAAATATTTTTCTAATTCTTAGTGAATCTCATGCAATTTCATAATGCTTTGCACATTCTTGTAAGTCTTTTTCTTATTTTCAAAATAGAGAGCTAACTCAATAGAAAGTTAAACAATTTTTTATAATCATAGTAATGATGATCCCAGGTGGAGTTACACAAGTAATATAACAAAACATTATTGATATAATAAAATAATATTTAACTTTTTATTATATCATAGTTAAATACTTTCAAAGGTACATTATGAATTTGAGATTTATTTTACTACAACTTTTGTGCTTTCAATTCTTTGTGAGAAGTCAATTGAGTCACTTCTCAAGAGGAGTCATAATTAACATGGTGACTAAGGTGCAACATAAGGATATATTTAAGATTTGTTGTTTCCCATATTTGTGTTTTCTAATTATTTATATAAAGTGAGAGGATTCATAAGTCAACTCACTTAAGATAAAAAGGATTAGACATAATGAACATTAAGATGATATGAATAAATATAGGAAATTAAAAATGTCCAACAATGCCATGAACTAACTACTAAAAAATGTGAATAACTATGAGACGATCACTTGAAAGTGTTTCTGAAAATTTGAAGCACGTAGCTCAATCACAAAGTTGCCTTATAAAAGAAGTAGCCTCTCCATATTCAAGATGAGACTCCACACTCCTAAATCTATACTTTCATATCACTCTCAAGCACTTAAAGTTTTTGCATGAAAAGAGAGCCATAACTCTAGAATAAGTAAGCTATGTGCTAATCATTTCTATGATTACACCATAGCTAAAAATAAGTATTTCTAGGAAAAAATTTGTTCAATCAAATTAATTGAGGCCAAGTAAAGTTTTCTTGTATTGCCAAATGCTAATAGAACATAAGGCATGGCCATCAAGAGTGAAGTAGTCCTAACATATTGAGGCATTATAACTCTTTAGTTCCCATTTTAATGTCACAAGTCAACATTGTAGGTCAATTTGGTTGCTGGTGACTAATAATAATAAAGGAAAAATTAATGTATTTGTGACATGTTCTGGTTTGTGATCAATTTATGCTTATGCTGTTAATTTTTCTAGTTTATGGGATATGAATATATTTTTTCTTTTTAATCTTTATGCTAGTTTGATTAGTTATTTTGGAAGTTTTTTTATTTTTTTTATTTTTGAAGCGAACTATATAATTAAGAGATTGAAGTGAATGATTCAAAGGTGAATTTCAATTTGGAGATAGAACAATGCCTTCTGTTGTGTATTCAAGCCCTAAACTATGTTTTATTATAGGGTGTCTATTTTAGACCTTAAAAATTCTATTATAATTGATAAAAAAATTAATTATGATGTAAAAAATATGAAAATATATTTTTATTAGATTTTTTAGATGTTAGAATAAGTCTATTAGGTCCACCAGCCTCATTTTAGACATTCTCTTCATGTCTCTATTCTTTCTTCACGATTTTTACTTCTCTTTCTCTCTCTTTTTTCTCTTCTTCTATATAACCTCATGTACTCCTCTTCTTCAATCATTAATTCTATGATTTTCTCTTCCTCTTGTTAACATGGTGTTAGAGCCCTAGGGTTTCTCTACCACTGTCCCTCTACCTCCTCTCTCGGTGTTACCTATCCTTTCTCAGTGCAATCTCCTATAGTGCTACCTTATGCACCTACCTAGTGCCTAGTCTACATAGCCATGCACACCTATTGTGCCTCTTGTGGCACGCACCTACATGCCTATTTGGCACTTGTCTAGTGCCATCCTGCATGTTCACTCGACGCACCACTACATCTGTGTGCTTGATGGCACCATCTCCCATCGGTGTCCTATGCATTGACTATAGGCACCCCACACGCCGTCCATGCCACCTCTTGTTGCCCTGCACATTATCTCCTAGTGCCTTGCCCATCACCTCTAGGCACCCCACGTGCCACCTCCTGACACTTTGTGCGTCACCTCTCGACATCCCGCATGCTGCCTCCTGGTGCCCACACAACTCTAGGGACATCCCCTCCTAGCATCATCTCATCTCTCACTAATCTTGATCTATAGATCCGGTGGGTGAATCCTCAATGTCTCATGTGCCTTTTATGTTAGTTATTTAGTTGATTATTGTTCGTTCTCTAATCAGGTCAAGTATTCTACGGTACTCTATCATGACGCAACTCACATGATCGGCATATGTCTTCAATAGACATAATTATGCACCGTGGGCCTCTAGATTTGACCACTTTTGATGTCGTATAGTCTTTTCCACCACTTATCGACTAATCCACCTAACCTCATTGATCTGTCTTATGCTTCATGGTCTCAACTAGATTTAACCATCATTACTTAGATGTTTTAGAACATTGAGCCAAGTATTATTAAGTCTTTCATTTACATTCACTCTATGTAATAACTTTAAACGATATTGAAGAACATGTATATTAATTAGATAAATATCAGTTGTGTGGTCAAGATTTTCGAGTTACTTCTTACTTGCAAGTAGGTTGACTCCTCACTTCAAGTTCATTTCGGTTGTCTCTAGGCCTTGATATAGGAGCTTGCCCTATATGAGTCTTCAACCACTAACCTCTAAATATTTGAGTGCTATCATCAAGAGTTTTTTGTTGGAATCTATTTGAACAGATTTCATTCATCGATTATCTCTCAAATTCGTGAGATGATCCTCTCTAGAGATTGGGTACATGATATCTCTCAGATTTTGTTTGTTGTACTATGTGTGAGTTTAAGCACTGCTCTTGTTATAGCCAATGGCACAATTATTCATTCGGCAATGGCTGTCTCCACTTTTTAAGTGCCACATTATCCTCCTATTTCGAGTCCAAATAGTGTTCATTTATGATGTGAGGAGTGTAATTCTTTTTCTCTATGCATCTATTGTGGCAAGTAAAATCACTCGTCCAACAAATGTTGGAAACAATTTAAGAAGTCCAACTCTACCCAACTAGCTCTTCTATCTTCTTCATAAGCTTCTATGACATCATTTAATATCTCGTCTCTAACTTTTCAGATGATATTTACTTTTATTAAGTATGAAACACTACGTTACTCTAGTGGTACCATAGCTCATTCCTCGGTCAATATAACCTCGCTTCTAAATCCTTTGATGTTAAGTATATATGTTCTCTTTACATCTTCATCTTCATCATATATTATTGACTTAAGGGCCTCCACCCATATAACTGAGACACTCATCTTTTTATCATCGTACCGGCCTATCCCTCATCATCCACCAGTTACTATTGCTAATGGCTAGACTTGTCTAGTCAAAAGACATAGTAATACTATTGTTACCCTAAGTATTCTTCTCACCTAAATTTTCTATGTTTTTAGATTTCCTACTAACCTCTTATCTATTAGTATCATTACTTGAGTATTCTCTATCTATTACCCCAAATATTCTTTATGTTGTTGAACAATTCTTTACTTTATTATATTTATTTATTTTTATTGTACCTTAGTACGTTTATCTTTTCAGTGGCCTTTGAGTCAATTCCATGGTCGTATGTAGAGGCTGCACAAGTATTGAATAGAAGACAATCAAAAACTTGAAGGTAGATGCTTTGGTGTCTTGGAGAATTTGGACACTTGTATCTCGTTCACGTGATGTCAACATCGTCACATGTAAGTCGGTTTTCACACTCAAGTATAATTTAAACGAATTTATTGTATGTCACAAGGCTCAATTAATTATTCGTAGATTTACACAACCCTATGACATTGACTACACTAAGATGTTCTTTTGAGTGGTTCGACTTAACTCTATTATAGTGATACTTTATTTAGTAGTGAATTAGGAATGGTCTTTACATCAGTTGAATGTTTCTAATATCTTTATCTATGATGATCTTGAGAAATATATGTTTATAAAGCAGCCTCCTAGATATGTTGTTCAGGGAGAGTCATTGAAAGTGTCTTTCGTAACACGTCATTAATGAACTTAAGTAAGATTCATGTACTTGGTTCATCAATTTTAGTAATCTTCTAACACAATTTGGATTCTCATTATATCTTGTGGATCTTAAGGTGCTTACAAAGACTACTGAATTCATTATAAAGTGATGAAGCAAGCATCTAAACTACCAAATTATACCTACAATAATACTTCAATATATGAGATCTGAAAATTTCACGATACTTGGGATTGAGTTTGCTTATTAGATGACAAACTTGCTTTCTCTTAGTAAAAGTATGATCTTGATTTGCTTCATAAGACTAGGTTACTTGAGTGCAAGCTAGAGTCATCACCTATAGAAGTGTGTCTATACTTTTGAGATATGTCGTCTCCATTCTTAGAAGATGCTAATTGGTATAGATAGTTGTTGGGGAAGATGATCTACTTTACTGTCACTCACCTCAACATCATGTACACAATATCTTTAGTCAATTTATGTAAGAACCTCAACAAGTTCACTAAGAGAGAACTTTATAGGTTTTGACATACATCAAAAGAGCTCTTGAGAGAGGGCTTATCTATCAAAGATATTGATATATTCAGATTAAAACTTATTTGGATGCATGATATATTGGTGACAAGAAAGATTACAAGTCCACCACTAGTTATTACACAAATGTAGATAATAATTTTGTCACGTGGTGCTCTTGAAAATAGAAGGTGATATCTTGTTCTAGTGTTGAGTTTGAGTATCACGTCATAATTGAGACCGCATGAGAGATGGTGTGACTAAGTTCATTTATTGAAGAACTTGACATCTCATCTCATACATCAATATCTATGTTACTGTGATAATTAGGTTGTCATCTTTATTGCTGAGAATCTTATATTTTATGAACAGACAAAACACATCAAAATTGACTGCCATTATGTCTAGAATAAAATACTGTCAAGTGTTATCTCTATTTCGCACATTGTCTCATCTCATCAGCTCGTGGACATCTTTACTAAGAGTATTGTAGGGATCTCCTACGACATGACATGCACCAAGTTAAATATGTTTGACTTGTATGTTTCAAATTAAGAGGGAGTGTTAGAATAGGTCCACTAGGCCCATCAAACTCATTATAAACTTATTCTCTCCATTTCCTTATTCTTCCTCAACGATCTCTACTTTTTTCCTCTTTTTCTTTCTCCTCTTCTTCTATAAACTCATGTACTCAACCATACACTTAGGTGCATGTATGTGTATGTGCTGATGCCTTATTATAGAAATCACATTTGAGATGTAATAGTTGGCCATTGGACCAACTTAAAAAAATATATTTCTTACATGTAGAGGTAGCCTCTAAAACTATTTTTTAGATTTTAGGTCATATTAAGGTAAAGAAAGAGAGTTAAATTGATCAATTAATAATCTTGAGTTTAATCAACTATTTTTGAAATTTTTAATCTTCCCTCTAATCTTGAAGCATATGATACTCTTAAATTTTAAAGTGAATGGCTAGATTTTCAAGTGAGGATTGTTGATTCAACATAGTATGTTTATACCCACTCAATGTGGAACTAAAAGGTGACAACTTAATAAAATAAATCAGTAAAAAAACACTTCAAAGAAGCAATTCATCTCCCCTATTAGTAGTTTACTCAGCCCACTTTGGATCAACGCAAACATAATGCAGCAAGCAGCGTGAAATTAAAATATTTTTATCTACAATGCATTTGATAAGATTAAAATTATTTTATGAAGGTTAAATTTTAACTCAAAAGTGATGAAAAATAGTTTGATTTCTTCTTGTTCCAAATGATCATGTGACACGCTAATGCACACTATATGAATGGGACATATTAGCCAACATTACAAAGAAGTGATAGAAAAGAGAAATAGGAAGTGAGTCACAACACTTTCTATATCATCCATTGAGTTCACATGAAAAATTTATATTTCAAGTGCCATAAAAAAAGGAAATTTGGACACCCCTCATGTGATAAAAAACTCAATAGCACATTAAGTGCCTCCAAATATTTAAGCAAGTAAAATAAAACATAAAATGATTTAAGATTTTTTTTGAAGACATCTATATATTCTTGGTTTCATGGAGTTGATAAATCAAATATAGTATTGTTGAGACCTATGTGTTCAATTGAGGTTTACGATAGTTCTATTGTTTAATGGATAGAGTGTTGAGGCCATGATGTTTGACATACTTCACTAAAGATTTAGTGGAATCTTAGTAGTTTTTATGATGACAATGTACATACAAGGGTATTTTAGTACCTTCACAATGGTAGAATAGCCTTGATTGATTTATGTTGAGAAATATTTATAAACTCAAAGTTGAACTAGGTCAATGGTAGAAGAGAAATAACTATACTTGTAGTTCATTTCTTTGCATTTAGATTGACATCATTTTGATAGCCAGACACTTACTGCAGAAATACATGTCATTTAGATTAATGTTAACAGGAATACACATCACTCACTATAAATGTCGTTTATCCTTTAAACAGAAATTGATAGAAGAGATGACTAAAATTGCAATTTGATTTCTTAAAGAAATTACCCTGAAGGATAAGTAATCATTATTTATGCTTAACTTGATGAAAATTATGTCACACACACACACATATATATATATATATATGTGAAATATTCATTGAAAATCTTTCTAGAAGAAGAGCATAATGCAAAGAACTGGACAATCAAATTCAAATAGATTGATATTCTATGAAATTTAGGATATTAATTAGTATTTATGGAGTTCTAAATTTCAAGCACGAGATGTGAGAGTGTGAGAAGAACTAGCAGGAAATTTTTAAGGAAAACCCAAAAGAGCATAAAAATCCATCACCCTCTTCCAAGGAGTTAACATCAGATTGCTGTAACCTTGAAAACCATGAAGATTTGCTATTTTTCAAGCTCTTCAAAGACCATTATTGCGTAAGCACATTTCAAACATTTGACGTTATATTTGAAGTTACTTGTTATCTAGTGTTCTAAAATGATAATGAATACTTTACCGCTCAAGTCGTACCCCCGACGTGGGAAATTTAATGCCCTTGAGGTATAAGTAGAACATGGGATATATTGTAAAAGATCTCTCAATATCTTCAGGATATTTACACTCAAGAGAAAAATAAAAATTAAACATTGCCATCAATAAAGTAGATTCATACATGTTAATCATAAATTTGTGAAATTGAACAAGAGAATTTTTGACAAAGATTATGGTCACATATATACATAATCGTCGATTAGTTGCCCTAGTATATGGTTGTTTATGGAAAAGATCTTATGTGAAACGTGTATAAACAATCTGTTATCAGGGGAGGCTTCAACGATATGTGCTTTAGCTCGTTCATGATCTCTTGAGATAAACTTGTAAAATTAAAGAAAGTCCACAAAAATATTTACACGTGCAGAACCTACCCTTCGATCTGTCCGCTAGACCGCTGCACGTGGCTAACTATTTCATCACCAATAGTCAGAGGAGCACACGAAAGCTCACACGCTGAAACTAAACAGTGTTAGACAAGTACAAGGATGGAATCTGGTCTTACACTAAGAGATTCAACTTGAATGAACGGTTGGTGATTTAAAAAATCGAATACTTCTGCGAGTATTGCGAGTATGTAAGTTTTATCAGGGTTTTCCCCAGACCAGTTAAAGAGAAACAAGATGGTATTTTTATTAAAGGCCCGAGGAACAGTTCGATGAATTTTGAAACTGAGACTTTTTATTATCCATGGTGGTCAATCATAATCACTCTAACTGCCCTAATAAATGCAGTGGATCCAGCCTGATGATCTGCTTCGTGGCTTTCTCCGCCTACTAAAATTTTTCATCTTCTTTAATTAATCCACACCAACATCATGATGATCTCAGAGGAGTAATCCTTGGCGTTGGTATATGCCTATGAAGGGCCAATTCGAATTTTCTTGAAATGCATTACCAGCGGAAAGAAAGACCTCGACGGCGGCTGTCTCGGCCTCGCCCACGAGAAGGGCGGACAGGACACCGCAGCCAGGAAAGGGAACAAGACCTTTCCTGTTTTGTCGTTGGGAGGGAGGGAAACAGGACGAGACAAGGAAACCCGTATCTCGCTGCCCCGGGGAGGTGGCCGGTAGCAAATCAAGAAGTTTCCTTTTTCTTCTCTTTCTCCTTGGTAGCTGCCTCGATCGCTCCGGCGAGGGCGGGTGAATGCGGCTGCAGAGGAGGCTGTCCCGCGCCCTCACGCCTGCTCTCCTAGCTGCTTCGTCGTCGGATGAAGACGGCAACTGTGGAGTTGCACTGGCCAGCTCCTCAAAACGCCGCCGTGAGACTCCGGTTCGCTGCACCACTCTCTTCTTCTTGCGTCCTCTTCTTGCGTCCTCCCCAACCTGCTTTGGGATGTGGTTAACGGTATGTTCGTGTTCCTGCATTGTTTAGATTGAAGACGATAGTCTCGCTGTACGATGGTGCGCATCAAGATGCCCCTCAGACTGATCGAGGGCGAGAAGCACCGGAACACGACGTTCATGAAGAGGAGGGCGGTGATAAAAAAGAAGGCCATGGAGCTGGGCAAGCTCTGCGACATCGTAACGCTGCTCGTCTGCTTCGGTCCCCGCGGCCAGCTCGAGACCTGGCCCGAAGACCGGCAGGAGGTGCGCCGCATCATCGAGCACTACGCGAGCCTCAACCCAGACGACTGCATCAAGCGCCGGTACGACCTCACCACCTTCTTCGAGGCTCATTTCAAGAGGCTGCAGGCGCAGGTCAACCGCGAGCGCAACTCCTGGCTGGACGCCTTGCCAGCGGCGGACTCGCTAGAGGATCTACTTCGCTCTCTCGACGAGAAGCTGGCGGCGATAGAGGAGAAAATATACCAAGTGGAACTCGAAGAGGAGGAAGAGAGTAGAGGGAAGGACCTGGAGGCCTGCTGGGGCCAGCACTTGCAGGCACTGGAAGCCGTGCCCCCCACGGATATCGTTCCCCTGAATGCGATCTTCGTCGATCCGCAAGGGCCCCTTCAAGGCGTCATTGAAGATTTTCACAAGCTCAAGCCCGAGAGATTCGGAGGAAGAGAACTCTGGGGTACTCCCCACGGCCACCAGAGAGACCCGGAGATGACGCCCAGCGGACTCGCCACACACTCGCTGGCGGACCCTTACGTGCAGTCGCTGATGATTTCGGACGACCACGGTTTCGGCGCCGACATGAGATTTCTCGACGACCTCCTCTCCGCTGACTTGCCCCCTTACCCCTCCGCCGGCACCTCCGCCGCCGCCGAGGACGTCTTCGATCCGTCGATGACTTTTCCTCTGTCCTTCTGCCGCGACACCTCTCTCGGCAGCGGCATGGAGCACTTGAATGCTCTCCCATTCGAGCACCCGGGATACAACTTCCCTCTGCACCATCTCCCCGCCGGCGGCGACGGCAGCATGATGTGCAATGAGATGATGTACCACCAGAACGAGCTCTACGGAGGCGACCTCTTCTTTCAAGGAGGGGAGGAGTACCGTACACTGGCCGAGACGTCGTGGTCTGCCGCCTCCATCATTCCCAACGTGCCGCCCGATGCTTGCGGCGGAGACGTCGGTGCACCGGCAGTCAACAGTGGGGGAGACGGTGATCCTTCAAATTTACTACCCGCCTCCACCAGCAGCACTCATATCCTTTCCTCTACAGGAGTTACCAGGTAAAGCGCAGGCCATGAATGGGCACTGGCCCTCTCTGTCTGCCTGTCTCTCTCTCTCTCTCCCTCCCTCTCTTCCTCTCTTTCTCTCTCTCTCTCTCTCGCGCGCTCTGTGATTTAATGTGACGAAGTATAGGCTCTCTGAATTTGGTTTCACTTGTACCATTCTCTTCTAACATGTCCGCATTACGTCAATAGCTTTACATCCATATATATATGTCCATGTCAAGAGCTTGACCTCGACTGGTTCGCCAAGTCTCATCGGACCACCTCAGTAAGAGTAAGAAACGGAGAGAGAGAGAGAGAAGCAGAGATAACCGCTGGTCAATTCGCCATTAGTCAAAACATGATGATTAAATGAACAATAAAAATCTAGCGGCTCTTGATTCCCATGAAACCGCCCGGACATTCATGTAATGTTAATTAATACACATCTTCTCCCCCCGGCGGGAGGCAAGCGCATTCCTACAAGCTGTCTCCGCATTAGTCAACAACGTCGAAGCTGATCAGTAGGGCGAGGGGTGGTATCCAGCCGTGGGATTCGACTGACCGCTGCTTCTGGCTGTGCGATAGTACAGCTCGTTCTCCACAAAGTTGTCGCCAAATCCATAAATGCTGGAGCCGCCGGCTCGGCTTCCCATCATTCCAGGTGATGACGAGGCCAGCAGCAACGGATCCGCCAGTTGCCGTTGTGGGGGCAGCGGCGGCGCCGTCGGGCCTCTGTGCGCCGAGGGCCCCCCCAACCTACCTGCATACTCGTGCCCGAGGTGGTTGTCCCCGGATGCTCCTCCAGGATACCACCTTTGATGGTACGACTGGATGCCGTTTCCTCCCCCGATTGACGAGTATCCACCACCTCCTCCTCCACTGTAGAAGCCCGCTGTGGAGCCAAAGGTAGTGTCGACCCCTCTGTTGCTGAAGCCGTCGTACAGGTCACTGGGCATGATGGGCAAGCCCATGCCGTGGTCCTGGGGGAGAGTCGGGGCTCGGTTGGGGGGCAGCTCCACTGGGGCCAGGAACTGCCGCTTCATCATCTGAGGGGTCGCCTTCATCTCGCCCACCTGCTCCAACCCCTCGGCCTTCCTCTTCACCATCTTCTCTCTCAACTTCTTCTCGAGCTTCACAAGCTCTCTCTCCAGCTTTGAGATGTTCCCTTCGATCCTGAAATTGGCAAGGGACGACGCGTCGAGCTTGTGCTCCTCCAGGCATTTGACTACGGACTTGTACGCAGCCAGCTGGTTCGCAGTCGTCTCTCTCTGTCATAGAACATAAAGATAAAATAAAAAGGTATAGAAAATGAGCGATATAATCAAAATATAAGAGAGTCCAAAAGATTTTAAACTACGACGGGTACTTAATTTGCACAATAATGCATCTTGACCGCCTAAAAACTAGGCAATTGCGCCTAGATCTTCACTCTTCGGAGGGAACATCTCCATTACATGCAGCAGATGATGGTGGCAACGTCAACAGACTCTAAATGCACAGAAAGTAGGTGAGAGATCCAGGGACGGTTGACCCAAAGTCTCACCAGTCAGCCATGCTGGGGACGGTCAAACATATGCAATAAGAGCCTAACGCTGGTGGCTTATAGACCCAGTACATCTTAGCCATGGCTCAGACAGGTGGCGGCGATCCAGAGGATATAGACACAAGGGTCAAGGGCTGACATGGGCATGTGACGAGAGGAGCGGTTGGAAACAATACATGAGGAAAAAGAAGCGAGAATCCTGCTACACAGGCAAACAGACATGAACATACATGTAAAATAGCCGTGTGTGGAGATAGATAAATTCAAAGATAACTAACATCATGGGCTTTTTGTGAGTAAATAGTCGTGTGATCGCGCGTCTCTCACTTGTTGAAAAAGTTTCTAATTCCGGCGTTCAAGCATCATGCACTTTTTGTTCAAAATCGTGAAGAACTTAGCGCATTTAACTGTGTCCAACACTGACAAATTGAGACGGCTGCTCAAAAATTTTCAACCAATTCATACAAAGAAATCCAGGACAAAAAGTTCCCTTGCGGTCATACTCATAATAGAAATTCAGGAGAAGCGATTTCGTCACCCACTAACATGATAAATATTAAGAAGATGCAAGCGGGGAACGCCTCTCACCATCATAAATAGTACCTTCGATGCAGACCACTATAAGCCATGAACAGCCTAGGCTGCTGGCTGGATTAGATAATCTTACTTTCAATAATCTCTCGTATTGAATTAAATAATATTACTTTATATTTTCCATTTTCTGAGGTGGGTAGTATCAAACAATTCATTAGAGACTTGAAAACAAAAAAAAGCATGTACAAGTATAATATCAGAAAAAGCACATCAAATCCTTCTACACAGAAAGATAGCCAGCACCATGTTAGTCTGAGAAATTCTGACTACCATTTCGATAAAATAAAAACCCTTGAGGCCAATCCCACATATCTCTCTCCCTCCCAGAGAATCAAAATCATCAGAAAAAAATAAATAAAATAGGCATAGAATATAAAGGATAGGATAAAAGAGTTCTATGGGAAAGGTCAAAATTCGACATGTTAATTTCACAAGAGCCTGAATTCAACTACATTTAGTGAAACACCACAAAAGGTGGACAGCGAACAAGTTCAAAAGACATCTTCTGGACAGATGATTATTTGCAAATTTCGGCTTCGAAATGAAATAAAACCGTACCATAAATTAGGCACATACCAGTGATCTCATTGAAGATTGTCCCTCTCTTCTTTCCTCATTTGCATCTGTATTGGTTTTGATCAAAAAAGATGATATCAAATCTAGAGGAAGATGCTTCTCTTGGAGACCAAAGCCACAAACAAGGTCAGCAGCTGCTATGTATTTCTCTTTTTGCACCAAATCTTGAACGATATCTGCACAGCAGCACCAAAAATCAATAGGTTTCTTAAAAAATGAAAAGAGAAAGAAAAATGGTGCCTGTATCAGCACCTCGTGGAAGCTTACAAAACTGCAAGACACCCTGAATAATTCATATGTAAAAACACCCCTAAATGGTGCCTGTATGTGCTACCACCACTTATCATCAGCCTATCCATGTCAAACGAAGGACATTTTGACATAAGTTGAGATTATCTTCCTTTATCGATAGTCACAGGCTATGCCACAATTACAGGCTATCAATATGTTGCCCCAAACAGACAACCACCTCCGAAAAATTATTCAACATTTGATGGAAAAATTAACATATACCAGAGCTAAAAGATCAGGGATATTTCGAGCCCCTACAATTAAAACAAGATATAACGGAAAATGGCCAAACATTGGTTCAATACATGGTAGATGATAGAGGACAGCTAAATCACAAAATGAACAATTGACAAATACTGCCAATCCAGACCATAAAAGTCAACATTGCAATGAAAGTCCAGATAGAAATAGAACAACAGCGTATATTCTGTGGAAAATCCTCCCAAAACCAATGCATTGGTTAAATTTTTCCGATACATCAGGAAGGGTCTCAGAATAATTCCAAGTTCTTGGCTTTTGAGAATGAAGCTAATGTGGTTTTATTTCAATACAAGCGCTGGGCTGTTTTTTTTTTGTACATCTCATATATGGTTTTGTAAATGTTATTGTATGAGACTAAACACCAGAGCCTGGAGCTTTACACATTGCTTACAAAACCCACAACTCCAGCGCTTCTTAAACACTTAGACATGGTAGAAAATACTCAATACAGCACGTATGTTCTAAGAGAGGAACAAGATGTGCACGTCTCACGTCTTGAGAATAATGATCACACCCTTCAGTTGTCTTTTTTATCAAACGCACCCCCAAGTAAACAGTTTTCCCTAACTGATCCGAAAAATTCGGTTCATATTTTCCGTTTAACGCTGACTTTCAGGCGATTTCAATGAGATTACATAATTCTATATCAAACTAAAGTCTCTTGGCTGTAAATTCCTTTAGCAGAATAAGCCTATGCTTTACCCATAATCAGCTGAGAATTCTTAATTGGCTAATTGTAAATAGCTCTGGGGCCCAAAAGATGCACCAATAACAGGCCCAGATAACAACGAGAAAGCATAGTACAACTACAAAACTTTATACAGACCACGAAGATGGAAAAGTATAGGAGAATAGAAACTGCAATATTCCAGTTGACTAAGGTAGTCCTCGGAAATTGGGACAAAGCATAATCTTCTCAGTAAAATTTTCCACAGCCGAAACATATTCAAGGAAAATTGTAGAAATGTAAAGAAAAAAGGAAAGAGAAATGAAGAAAATCATAAATAAAGCAGCAATAAAACATTATGATGCAGGGACCCGAAATAATATAATACCTATATACATTCACCCAAAGTATCCGTTCCCATTATGAGAATGAATATTAGTTGTGTCTTGTCTGATCCAGTGTGGTATGAACCTACAATCAAAGGAGCATATTTCCATCTTGGTTGGGACTAATCTGCATTTTTCTTCCATTCAGTAAGTCAGAGAAATCTTGAGCGAAGAAATAGGCCCCAAAAGCTATAAGAGATAATCCTGAGCAACAGCAGGAGGCATCCTCTATGACAACCCAGCCACAGCAGAGCTATCGTACGTACAGTATGACTGAAGACAATGGATTGTTTGATCTCACAGAGGATTTCGATGCTTGTGAAAGACACCACGCACTGTTATTTCTTGGTTTTCTCCAATCCTTCGAGACACCAGATGGCAAATAGACTGAGAGCAAAGCACTCCACATGTGTTCTTAAAAGTTTAATTTATTCAGACTTCATAAATTTGATATTTGCATAACTGATCTACTATATTTTATTTTTTGCCTACGGTGACTACTGCACGATAACGAAAACACGACTAAAAAATTGATGTTTTACATGTCAAACAGAAAGAAATATCCCAATATGAAAAGATGAAAGATGTAAAATAATGCTTTTTGAAACGAAACAAAAAAAGTAATTCAAGGTTGAGTTTTTTTAGCATCGCTGATTGAAAGATAGTACGTGGTATACAGAACATGACACAGGACAAAGAACACCTAGATTAAAATAATGAAACCGCAGAGGCAGAAAATCAATCAGCTCATTCGTTGGAGCCTTCCAATTATACAATTGAGACATAATCTTTCCCCGAAATTATGTCTCTTTGACCCTTATCAAAAAGCAAAACCAGCTTCGAATATGTGTTCAGGGTGTGCAGAGAATGAATGTTGTCCCTTGAAAGTGCGTCCCATGTGCCCATAAAGCACATGGAGAGCTCTCCTTGATTCAATGAATGTTTGATCAATGCACATAAGCCCATGTTTCAAAAAAGCAAGAGAATTGAGACACTTGGAGACACCTGGCCAAACAATTAGGGCAGATCCTCCTTCCAAAATGATGCAAGAAAGTTGATAAATAGAAAACCACTTCCACTGGTAGTCCCTTATTTCCAGATATTGTTGTCATTAGTTGCACAAAATATCAGACTTGGGCAGATTCAAGCACGAAGAATCAAGGCCGTGCATTGAATACCATATCCTAACCACATCTACAATGTTAAAAATGTACATAGCCACATAATTATACAATGTAAATTATTTATACCAGTATAATGAAAAAAAATGACGGGTGGCATATGTTTAAGGGAGACATATCATTGGACGTGGAAAGGGGGTTCAAAATTTCTTGTGACTGTCCTCGATGTGAGTATCTGGGCAATTTGAAAGGAGAGGAAGAAGGGGTGTATCTCATGAAGGCAACACTTTTTATCAGATAAGATGTTTGACTGAGTATGTGGTAGCGCCAAAAATTGCATGAGACTCTTTTCACGGCAACGTGATGCATGAAGTTGTTGTTCTGAGTCCCTACGATGGGCTATAAAATGTAGTACTGCTCAGCTGATGAAGAAGAGGCATTAGAGGAGAGATTGTAGAAAGGAATATGTTGAACTATAATAATAATTCTTTGTTCATTACAAACATGATAAATACCAAAGGTGGGTTCAATTTTCTATGGTGCTTCTTATCCCTTCAGAAAGACGACATACAATCTGAGCAATACAAGAAAAGGATAAATAAAAGTTCAAAAATGTAAACCAAAAAAGGACGGCTTATGAAGTTCATTAGCAAACACCTGTCGAATAAAGGGCCGGAGATATTATTAAAAGGCATCCACAGATCATTGCATGTTTCAGCTTTTTTGTACCTAAAGATTAATGAAATATGCACAAGATGAATCAAAAAGGAACAGAAAATACCAGGCAACTTCTCCACAACGATTCCTGACCGGAGGAGAATGTCTGCCTTCTTCTTCATGTTACACATCCGGAATAGATCGTAAATGATCTCACTGTCAAATTCTGATGGGATGCCGAATGAGGCAACAAAGAGAGCCAGGCCAAGGGCGTCGACCGCACTTGCCAAAGTAACACCACCCTCAGCGAGAAGCCGGTTCTTCCAAGCGATTGCTGCCACCTTGGCCTCCTCCCTGACAGAAATGGACGGCTCGCTTCCTTCCGCAGCCTGGAGACGCTCAGAGTCGGCCATGGAGGCACGAGATGAAGAGGACAACAGGTGAACGGCGTTGGAACAGGCGCAGCCAGAGAGGAGAAAAAACTCAAGCACCAAGATGCATGCCCGTCGGACACCCACCATCGGTGAATTGGGATCCCCATAGGCTCTGCTCCCTTGGAGATAAAACCGGCCCATGCAACTCAACACAAGTTTCGCTGGGTCGGGGGAAAGCTGAAGGGCCTTGGGCACCTCCTCCCGGAGCCGGTCTACCTCCGACAGGTGGGCCACTACATACCGCCTCAGATTCCTTCCCAACATTCTCTCACATATAGACTTCAGGTCCACTACTGAGTTTGTATTTTCCCAGGTCTCACCCTTCTTCTTCTCTGTTTCAATTTCGAACTTTTCCCCTACCGGATACAGTTCCCCAACTGATGATGCGGGACGCACGGAATGCGCATCAAGCCCCCGTGCAAGGGCGTCCATGGCGGCCTGGATGTAGCCGAGGTAGTTACACAGGTCGTCCCAACAGTTGGTGAAGCTGGAGAGGGCTGTGGATAATCCACGGAGATCGTCCACACCGCGGGAAATTGCAAGGAGGGAGTTTGGAGCCAGCGGCAGCGTGGCAGTTGCGGCAGCGGTGGAAGACGGGAGCCCATCTTCCCCGTCCAACACCGCAGCCTCTTCACCGTTCTCTGCCGCCGCCGCCTCATTATACCGACCTTCCAGCGAGGGCCCTGAAACGTCAGCAGCGTGGAGGTCCTCCTCCGCTTCCATCTTCACCGACCAAGGGGCCTCTTCTCTCGAAGTGGTGGCATCCTCCCCCGTCTCAGAGGCGAGATCTCCGCATTCGACCGGGACGGCGGCAGACGTCTCCCCTGCTTGTTCGTCGTCCGGTGTCTCCTGGGATCCTTGAAGCCTCTTGGCCACGGCCCTCTTCGCCGACAAGGTCTGCCTCCTCTTGGCCGCCGCAGAGGCCACGCTCGCTCCCTTCTTCCTGGGCGGCATGGCGTCTGGCGAGGCACGCACCCCCCTCCTCCCGCGCCACCAGAGAAGCCCAAAAAAGGGCAAAAATTATAGACTTGGCTAGCGAGAACAACCTAGAGAGAGCAAGGGAAGGAGGCCCGTTTGGGTACGGGTTGGGGATCATCATCCATCATAAGGAGGCAAAATAATCTCGTTTTTTCCTTCATAATTCAACATTTCTCAGTTGAAGTAAATGCCCGCTGCTGTATCTGATATAATATTATGAAAAAAGCATCTAAATACGCCTCCTCTCGCTTAGTCAACCCAGAAGTACGGCGCCATTGATTAGTCGTGTTTGACGTGTGAGATCACCGAAATGGCGCCTAATTCTGGAAATGGCCGAGCGAGAAGGAGCGAGGGAGGGACTTCGAGAGTAATTTAATTTAACATGTTGCGGATAAATCTCTGTTGGAGATGAGTAACTCAGAGAGTGATAATTCTCAGGGAATCAGAGGGAATTTTCCTCTCACTCCGATTAGGAGAGGGGTCTTGCCGGGAATTTTTCTGGTTTTGTGGACAGCTGAAGTCAAGATAATACGCCGACAGAGAATGTTTGGTCACCAGAGATTAGGGCGAGCAAGGGCTTGACCGGATCTGCATGCGGAAGATAGATTGGATCGCAGGGGACGTCGCTGGTCGCCTAAAGAACCGACCTTTGCAGCTCCTCGCCCATCGGCACGATGAATTCCTGCAACCATGGTGCCCTAAGGACACGTTCCGTAAATATATTCGCGTCTCGGTGTTAATATTTCCCCCGACCTGAGTCCGTCCGTCCGGGCAGAGGCTTCAGGGGAAGAAGGGTCTACCCTTGGAACCGCCTCTCTCTCTCTCTCTCTCTCGGCTTTCCAACTGATCTTTTGTTTCTCTCCCCTCGTCAAAACTCTCTCTCTCACTCTCTCTCTCGCTCTATCTCTCCCGCCGTCGTCGACTTTCCAGTTCCCGACGAAGGGGTCTCTTCCTGTCGTCTGTCCACGGGAACCCTGGTGTCGTACGGTTTCACTGGCCGTGCCATAGATTCTTGTTCTTCCGATGGGAAGCAGAAGGCTGGTCCGGGACGTTCTCTTGGCCAAGCGACTCCACTTGATTCACCATTACCGGCAGGTGCTCCCCTCTCCCTTCCCCAAGGTGCATGTTAGAGACTGAAAGATACGGCGGCTTTCATGGATTCTCGTCTGTATTAGTTCTTTGGATTTCGAAATGCGTCATTTCTCCTTGTTCAGTGCGAGGGCCACGGACAAACTCCGATCCTCAGCTTATTGTTTCTAGGTTTGTCCATTGATTCTCTGCCGGCGTTGCTGAGAGCTTATGGCGGTTTGCGTGATGTGCTCCTTTTGTTACCAGTTTCTTCGGATGAAACTTGTGAGCCTTCGGCTTGTGGGTGAATTCTTTAGGATGTTTTAGATACAAATAAGAAATGTTAATGATTACACCGAAAAGTATCGTTCCAAAAAACACCTGTAATGTGCGTTCCTCTTAGTTTCTGTGGGAGGCGTCACTTCTCAATCAATGTTGAGCCATGAAACCATGCAGCCAGAGTTTTTAAAAATAAAAATAGATGACTCTTATCATCATATTACAGCATATCCTTTCTTCCCGTTCTATAATCGAGATGGGCAATTCACCATCATTGATTTCTTTTCTTTTTTTTTGGTTTCTATTTCTGTGGTCTGTATTCAATTCATTCTCTGCATCATTTTAGTAAGTTTTTTTTTTTTGTTTGGGGAGGGGGGGTGGGGACGTGATGTTGATGGCGTTAGTTTGTGGTTGTCTATTTCTTCACCTTGGGCGATTTTACCTGTTTCAGGCTGCTGTAACCAGGCCTACTTTCTTGGGCACAGCTAACGAGTCTTTGGCTCTCCGTCCATTCAGCATCTTCAATGAGTTCTCAAAGCAACTGAAAGGAGAAGTTAAAAGGTAACCTGATGCTTGATTTAGGTTTTTTCCATTCTTTTTTTCTTTTTTAGTGTTAAAATTTTCTTCAATGAGTGGCCCTTTTTGCTAAGTAAGCAACTGAATGCAAGCCTCCGCATTCATGGTGCATTCAAGCTTATTCCTTTTTGCTTGGTCGCAGCAATGAGGAACTGCGGCAGTCTCTCAAGGAGTTCAACGAGAAGGTGGGGGGGATCAAAGAAGACCTAAAAGTCAGGTAAGTTTATAGCACAGCGGCACTGTTGAGTCTACCATCCCTTAAGTTTCTAGTCATAGGTTGAGGCATACTTTGTATGTCAAGACAGAAGCTCTAGAGGGGACCCTGATTTAGAAGGGATGATGAACTGGCGAATGCAGAACAAAAGAGACAACTGAGAAGCTGTACAAGCAAGTCGATGGGATATGGGCTGAGGCTGAAGCTACGACAAAGAAGGTCAGACTGAGGACTCAACTACAAATGGGCAATCTCTAATTGGTGTTAATGCAGTTTGGCAGTACATTTTTTTCTTCCCCTTATGCATCTTCTTGGCTTATAGGTTATCTGTGTAGATGATGGTGCTGCCTATTAATTATTGCAAGAAATGTGTCTGAGTTCTTTAAAGTTTATTGACACTGAACGCCAATGCCTTTTATTGGTGCATCAATTATGGTTTTTGATGCTCGGATGTTGTTGTATGTTTAAACAAATAATAATAATAAAAAGCTGGACTCATTCATGTTTCGTGGTACCCTGCATTGACTGTGTCATCCTTCTCTCATTCTTGGAGATAACGCTTATATTCCTATTTTTTGACCTTAAGTAGTTTTATTCTCTTTAACCTGTGTATCTGTCTCGCTGCTCTCGTTCTGTACCGAGGTAGTCCTCCAGACAATGATTACGGGAGGGCGCTCCAATTACGTGGCTGATAAAAGCTGACTATTCTCCAAGAATTTGCTGGATTTCACATTAATTGAAGCAAACAACCCATTCTATTTAATATCCTTTGACTCAGTGCCTTCCTGTTCAGGTATTTTCTTGATCAATTCAGTCTATCCAGAAGTATTCCATAACCTTCATGGTGGAAGCCCTGGTCACCATAGATGAGGAGATATTGTGTGCCATGATCTGAAAATAGGGATGGTCGGAAATCATTTGGTGGATCTCAAAGCCAATCTAAACTATTCATGTGCAAAAAGGGTTAGTAATGTTTTAGTTGTTATTATCGCTAAAACGGGAAGGAAGATCGACAGATGGATATTCTTGGTTACTGATAATCAGAGAAGGGGGGGAGTGTTTCTATTAAGGCGATCCTTTTGTACAATTTGGGACCCCATGATAACATATCTAGTAAAGAACTCTTTCTGCGGATCCAATGTGAGGAAGAGAACATTCCTGAATTTTGGCCAATTAATGGTGATTTCAATTGTTTGATGCTATTCTGACCCATAAATACGGATTCATTGCTTCTTACGCTCATTGTTTCCTTCTTCTTTTTTTTACCTAAAAAATGCTGCTCCTGTCAGAATTCCTTCATCATCCGTCAAAGAATAACCAAGTAAAGGGCATCCATTTTCTCTCTTTTACATTCCTCCCAAAACACTGCAATGACCACACTTCCTCTACGAATGGTCCATTCATATTTTAGTCAGTAGTGTGACTTCTTGGGTACGATGAAATATTTCTGTACATATCGATCTGACTACAGTTACTTTCTACAACTATTCGAAAGAGATGATATAGTTTCATGATATTTTACTATGGTCTGCTATTAATTTATTTTTTTATTTTTTTGTTATGGTTTTTAAGAGCGTAGACCGAAGTGTAGATGCCTTTGTAGATGATGATATTGCAGTTTCGTAAGGATGCCACTTATAACAAGAGTCTTATTTTTTAGAACTGGGTGGACATTGTGCAGAAATTTGGCATTAGAAAAACTGGTTTTAAAGGAATTTTAATTTTATTTGTAGGGAGGCTTCCTCTATACAAGGTTGTGGTGTCTAGTCTGCCATTCTGTCATTTATCTATTTTAGGATGCTTTAGACATTGCGCCAGAGCTTATAAGCAATACAGTGTATTTTTTGGGGCATTGGAGTTGTGTTAGGGGACTGGTATCAGAAACCAATAACTGATGATGTAAGGCTGTGGTCGGATGTAGTTAAAAAGATTTCTAAGGTATGATACATGCGGCCTACTAACCTGGTAGTACAATTGATATTTCCTAGGCACGGATAGGTAATCATACAAAAGATCTTATTTTGGAAGCATTGGTGGTAAGCGACCTCATCTTTTAATGAAGAATTACATTTTCTATTGACAGCGGATGCTTACATTTTTTTGACAATTAAGACATTATCTAGGTCGTGTTGATATAAATCTTTGCAAGTTGAGGATACCAATGCCATCTCTGAAGGATTAAACCTTGGCTAGTTGGAGTAAAAACTATTTATGCTTTGTTTTCAGGTTTCAGCTAATGCAAAGGAAAAGATTTCTGCTGCTACGGAGGAAGTATGTTGAATCAATTTCATGCGAGGTGACGATTTTTATTCTATTTGACTGGGATACTAATTTTTTAAATCAAAAAATGATACCTTTTAGGTGAAAGAGACCCTAGGATTGGGGAAGAAAGATTCCTCTGGATCAACTAGCTCTTCAGCAAGATTCAAAGACGTTTCAGATGAAGAAAGTCATACGGGTAGAGGCACACAGGATTCTCAGGGTACTACTGGAGAAAAAAAGGATTATCAGGGCACTGATGGAGCAACAGAAGATTCTCAGGGTACTGCTGGAGAAAGACAGGATTCTCTGGGTTCTTTGTTTGGCCGGTTGAAGTGTGCTGTTTCTTCTGCTTCACCGAAGCTTTCTTCTGCCTTTCAAAAACTGAAGGAGGCTAAAGTAATTGATCTAGCAAAGAAGGGATATAATGTAGTGAAGGATGAACTGACTAGTAGTCCAGCTAGGAGAAGACGCATGCAAGGTTCACATAACTCAACATCAAATGAGGGGAGAAGTACCAGGAAGGATATTGTGATCGTGCCTTCAAAGCAGTCAAGGTTGGGGAAGAAATGGGAAGCTTTGAAAGATAAGGTAGATTATCGAATTGCTTCTGAATTTATCATTCATTTGGCACCTACTCCTGTAATTCGCTGAAACGATGGTTATTTCCTTTGTCATATAGATGAGAGGCCATCCTATTTTTAAGCGTGTCAGTGGGTTGAGTGAGCCTGTCGTTGCAAAGGGACAGGAGGTGAAGCCCCTTACTTTTCTTTTAACAATGACAAATTTGTGGTGCCATTGATATGCCTTTTCCCTAATAACATGTTATTACGACTCTGTTACATGTAATAGCTTGCTGAAGATGTACGAGAACGATGGGAGACCAGCGATAATCCTGTTGTCCACAAAATTCAAGAGTATGGTTATTTTCACTATTCGTCTTAGTCTATATACTCTGCATGTTTAACCTGGATATTTTGTTTTAGAAGTTGTAGATTCCTGAAATCTGACTTTCACGTTGTCTTTCATGGATGTAATTTTTTGATTCGTATTAAGTTTTGCATCCCCGAATCCTCCTCAACAGACTTCTCCTGTTCCTATCTATTCCTAGCATCAACCTGGCTGCTTATTGATTACATTGCCTCTTTTTTTTACTCACCAATGTAATAAGATTTTATAGGATAGCAATGTATCCGCTTATATAATGATCAAGGGGGAGGTCTTGCTAATCTGTCAAGCTTTCCATTTCATTCTTTTTTGAAAAAGGACCTTCTCCTGTTCCTCTGTTTATTTTCCTTCTTCAGTAATTATTTGGCTGCTCATTTATTGTTTCTGCTTTTTAATCGTCGGTGAATACTTGTTTGAATCTATTATCTAAAAAATAAGTTGTTCAGTTTTTATTTCCAGATATTGATACGGTTTGTCTGTCTTACAGTCTGAATGATACCGTTTTTGGAGAAACTTCCACTGCCCTATCATTTAAGGAGATACGCCGCCGAGACCCGTAAGTTTGTCTTCCATTTCCTCGCTCTTTTTCTTTTCCAGTAGTTGATGCAATTATTTCGGTTGAACTGCCGGAGCTCTTGTAAATATCGGCTCTTTGGAACCTCAAAGCTATGTTATTTTCTTCTTTTCTTTATGGATTTTGGATGTGCCAGGTATTTTTCTTTGCCAGAATTTGTTGCTGAGGTTCAGGAAATGATCAGACCTACCCTGACTGCTTATCTGACGGTACGATTTCTCAGTCAACCCAATAAATGCAGATAATTTATTTGGTGCCTCCAGTTTTTTAGTACATGGAATACGGTTTCCTTCCTCTCCTTGTAACGCGTGTAGAATCGATTTGCCAGCATAATGCCTTTAAGTTTCCACTCTCTCGAAAGCTTATCCATCTTTCATGGGCTTCACTTTCTTTTCCAAGAAAAAAAAAGTTGATGGTTCGTCTATCAAGGGAAGTTAGTGAGTCAAGGCCCACTTCCCCAGATTTTTCTTACTCTTGCATAGGACAGCGGGCATCCTTTTGCGATCATTTTCTCCGACTCCATGGAAAGGAATAATGTTTTCTTTTTTTTTTCTTTCTCTGTAACCTGTTTTATTCTCTACACTTCTGTTCTCCTCAATGACTGAGCTCCCTCAACTAATAAGCATATATTTCAATGCTGCAGGGTGATGTGGAAAAATTAAAAAACAGTTGTTGCAAAGAAGTGATCGAGAGGTGTAAAGGAGAGCGCACAGCTTATGAGAGTCAGGGAATGTTTTTCGATAGCAAGGTAAGTCACACACAGAAGAACAATGGGATTTGGAAAATATTATCATTCAAATCTAGCAAGTTTCTGATCGCTGATGTAACTTTTCCTCCCCTGTCAATTAAATCAATGGGTGATGTCTTCCGGTTTTGTGGGTATTTATCGAAAAAATGTCATTATCATTGTTTATGGAAATTTTACGACGCGATTTTTCATTGTAATTTTGGGTTGTAAAAGCATTGCATGATTCTTTTAATCCATACTTGCGATGCTATCATCATCGCCATGGCTGATGATCACAATCGTGATATAAAATCGTGGCTCTGTTCTTACAGTCTGAATCGTTGTAAAAGTTGGTTATGCCTGATCATGATATCCGATCATCATTGATAAAAAAAAAAGTTTAAAAGCCCATGAGTACACATCATAAAGCATGATCATCTAATCTCTTGACTGAAAGATCATCACACCCGAAGAGTCATCATCAGTGTGTGCTACCCTGTATTCTATTATTCAACGTGAGGATAAAGAATCGATGATTTATACAATATGAGCACTAATTATCCATTCAACAGTATTACTACTATTCTTTGTATCATTATTTGCTGCAAAGTAAGAGCAGATTAACATTTTCATTTGACTCTGCAGATTCTACATATATCAGATGTTGACGTCAGGGAAACGAAAATGATGGGATCTACTCCCATCATTATTGTTGCTGTGAGGATCCTTTTTCATTTGACACTTAGTTGTTACATCATCAAATTTCCCTTTCAACTTATGCAGAATCCAACCATTTGACTTTTGGCATGTAAAAAATACTTTCAGTTCCAGACACAGCAGATTTACTGTGTTCGTGACAGGGAGGGTTCCATCACTGCAGGAGGAAAGGTGAAGAAAAAAATGACCATCCTTTAAAATATTCAAACTTTAGGCTTTACCATTCTTGGCGGACTCTGGCTGTCCTAAGCCCAGTCTTCTTTACCCTTTGTTACCCGGCTTCTCGTGTCAGATGAGGGTGGTTGGTTGTAGCCTATCCTTCATCTGGTTGTCTGAAATATGCCAAGCCCACTGATTCCCAAGGTTTATTCTCCTTGTCTTGCTGAAAATCTCATCCAGGACAGCATCCAGACTGTGTACTATGCATGGGCCATGCAACTAACGGATGCAGAGGAGCTGGGAGAAGAAGCAATCCACGCCGCCTGGAGGCTACGCGAAATGCAGCAGCTCAACGTTCAAGCTCTAATCTAGCTTTAGATGAGGCGATGGCAGGGCCCCACTGGTTCGGGGTCCTGAGGCTCGCTGATGGCTGGCCGCGGAGCGATGGAAGGAGCTGAGAGCTGCCCCATTCTTGCTGTCGGGGCTTCTGTGTAGCATCTTCCTTCTGTTATACACCACGGAGGGGATCTTCTCTCCACTGGTTTTGATCTCATTTTTTTGATCGTGAGGCGAATTCGGTCGATGTTTACTTTACCCAAATTGTTTCTTGGGCATTTCTTCGGATTGATGGAATTATGCCGGCAGGCACAGGCCGTGCCTCTTTCGTTTAGCTAGGGTGAAGAGCGGATGCTCTTCGGACGAGAATTGAGAAAGATTTACTGCTATAATCTCATGAATCCAGGGGATGTTCTGTGGTTATTTCCTTGATGAGAGAGCTGATGGCAATATGATCCACGATGGGGGAGTGGAGCGACTTAATCATCTTCCAATTTCGCTTCCAACCTTGGAAATATAGATAACAACGAAGGAGACTGACCAGCAGGAGACACCCACCTTGCCGGAGACTAGGAGCACATCGTCTTCTCCAGCAGCTCCTGCAACTCCCCGCTCTTGTACGCTTCTGTCGCAGAGGAAAGGAGATTGAGGGCTCAGAGAAGGAGAGAGGATGGATTGATCACTAGAGGAAGGAAAAGAGAAGAAGAGGAAAGAGGAGAGCGGGGCCGACCGACGGTGATGTCGCAGCCGCCGAAGAACTCGCCGTCGATGTAGAGCTGGGGGAAGGTGGGCCAGTTGGAGTATTCCTTGAGGGCCTGCCGGAGGAACTCGTTCTCGAGGATGTTGAGGGTCTCGAAGGGCACGTTGAGTAGCTTGAGGATCTGCACCACCGTGTTGGAGAAGCCGCACTGCGGGAAGTCCTTGGTGCCCTTCATGAACAGCACCACCTTGTTGGAAGAGACCACCTTGTCCAGCGTCGACCGCAGCTCCGGCGTCAGCGCTGCGGGTAGAAGGGCTCTTTCTGCAGGTCAGAGCGAAGGAAGGAAGAGCTAGCGGAGGAGGCGGAGGGTTTTTGTGTTTTGCTCACCGGAGGAGCATCGGAAGGAAACGGGTCCCCGGCGGCGCCGCCGTGGGGCCAGTACCGGGGAGAGGGTGCCGGAGGCCATCGGGGGGAGGAGGACGATGGCGGCGCGGGGCATGTAGCCGCTGCTTCGCCCGCTGTGGCCCCGAGCGCCGAGGGGGGGAGGCGGAGGAAGGGAGGCGGCCGCTGAGGGGCGGTGGTGGTGGCGGAGGAGCGGGCGGGCGGCGGGCATGGCGGCGGCGGCTGCCATGACTTTCCTTCCTCGGCGAGGCCCTCTCCCTCACGTCCCCACCGGCTGCCTGATTCAGAAATGAGAGAGAGAGAGAGGATGTGACGCGATCTTCTCCTCTCCTCGCTTGCGGCGGCCCCCGCCGAGTACGACCACAAGTTTTTTTTTACCGAAATACAAATTTGGCGGGGGGAGGGGGATATCAAGTCGCGGGTTTTATTCTCCAAGGAAAGAGAAGAAGCCGACCACTCCACTCCGCCCGCAAAACCGGCCGGATTCATCGTAATAAGTTTATGATCCAAGTGAACAAGTACTATAAGATATATCGATCGCGACGAATGGAATTCTTCTTACTCGATCGACAAGACAAAACTCATCCAAAGAATTCACAGTTTCCATGGGCTAATCTCACAACTCCTGCAAGTTCCTGCCGCGTTATTGATTGGGCAACCCAGCACTTCAACAGACTCTTCAGAATCCCAGTTGGATACCAAACAACTGGAACTTGAGAGAGAGAGAGAGAGAGAGAGAGAGAGAGAGAGAAGAAGGTGATTCTTTTAAGGGGGAAAGGGTCGGTTTATTTGAGCATCGTGAGCTCAGAAGAAGATGCGACGAGCACTAGACTGCCGACGCCCCAGCTTTGACGAGCTCCTCTAGCTTGTTGGCGATTTGGGCTTCCGTCAACCCATCCAGGCGAACACATCGCTCCACGCCCATGTCTGGTTTCTCACATCAAATCACCAGGTTAGAGAGAGAGAGAGAGAGAGAGATAAGAAGATAGATACATACAAAAATGAAGCAGCAGAAACCCAGAAAACATGTGAAATGAATACAGCGCCACAAAAAATATGTACAGAACAAGAAGTAGAAACGTGTATATGACCATTATTCACACTGCAAGAACGACTGGAATTAAATATGATAAAATAGAAAAACCTTAACTAGCTGCACGATCGAGCCAAGTCACGATATTCACCCAATCTAGAATGACATCAGAGTAAGATAACGATAAAACCTGGACCACCACTATGCTAGAACTAGATCATCATCTGCGAGCTAATAGAATCAGCTGACACGATAAAAGTCCTCTCCATAGACGAGTTTAATTATTCTCTGCTGAGAAGATGGTCAATAGCCGACACATTCTATCTAAATCCCAAGAATCATGCCCAGATCCTTGAAAACACATCAGACTCTTGGTACAGTTGAAACACCAGATTAAATGAATCAGTAAAGTAAGAATTCCGTTAAACCTCCTCGAGGGAAATGGAAAAAGATTGATTTCCAGAATCAGTGCATTTATGGGATCAACAAAGTAATACTCATCCGAATGGAGAAGGAAAATCGAGAATAGTGTGTTTCATTGGGGAAATACAGGAAAGAGAGTGGGCATGGTCATCCCGTTTAAATCCATCTAAGATAGAGACCACTGCACGCAGCATTCTGTCCAAGAAGATGACACAAGCCCTAAAAGTGTATCTACGACGCGTATATCAAATAGTCTCGATTTATTTACAGCTGCTCTGTTAAGATCTCAAAGGTTTGCCTACGGTTATCAAATACCTAAGAGTAAACGACCTCTTAGTTGGCAAAAGCCACTCAGAATCTACCGAGCCTTCTCCAATTCACTGAGTAGTAAACGCCATGATGTACTCCTGAAGCAGAACCCTAAGGATGACAGGTGAGCATTCAGAACTAGTTGCAATCCTCTGAACAGCTATGAAATGATCTTTTATTCCCCCTTTGAAGGGCAATTATGAATTCAAAATCAGCTCAGATCGTCCAAATCCTATCCAACATATGTATTTGTGCATCCTGGTTCAGAAATTCTAGGAGAGCCCTTTTATCTTGGGAAATGATGGAATCAGCTAACGTTCCTTTACAAAAAAAACCCGATAACACTAAAATGCTAAAGGAAGAGTGCTTTCACTTCAACATGTCTTCGGTTTTTTATCACTTAGTGCCCCCCTCTTCTATCAATAGGTACTCCCAACTCATCGATCACATGGAATAACATCCTTTGCGAGTTAGCTTGATCAATACAATTTGATTTCCCACCCAATTCGCCCCGACTAAAGAGGATCGTATCAGGTACCTTCCTCAGCATACAGGTGCTCTAACCATTCCACATCCATATTGACCCCAGCTTTCTAAGAAAGTAACCATCATTCTTTGGTATTCTAATTGTTTTTCATCCCTCCTTCCAGAAGTCATAGTATAAAGGTGCTGCCACCCTCCGCTAATCTGTTTCTTCAGCTTTGCTTCCAATAGGTTTCTTCTACAACAAGGAATTCAATAAGTCCAGACTTCAGTTTCGTTCACCTTTGCCCATTGCCTCTTGCAATGAAACATCTCTTCCAACAGTCAGCATCCTCTATCTATGGTTCGTAGACACCCACTACCCCAAACACTACCAAGGTCTCTTCAAACAATAAGACACAGCACAGCAGTTAGCAATCTCTCACTCTGTCTACTCCAAAATAGTGAAGATGCGCCACTCCTATGGAAGCTGGTAGTCCTTAATTGATTAGGCTTTTGATCAAAACACCAACATGATCAAACAAAGCAACTGTAACATTAATAAGTGGTTCTCCTAGTTTATAAATATTAGGAAACAGTCAAGCCTCCCGCTGCCCATAATGTCCAGATACAGAATAATTTTGTCATTTTGATGCCCAGTCTGGAGAGAGAATTAGATAGAGCGAGAGCTTGATATTGATCCTCCACTTCGGCTGATTCATTGCAGCGAAGTCACCGCGGCAAGAAAAAGTGGAGCCCAGTGCTTTATGACATTGGTAACAGGACATGATGCCTACCTAATTGAAGCCAAAGCTTCCAACGAAGTACCATCTTTTAAAAATCATAGTAATTTTATCTTAATCTAACTTGATAGCCAACAGTCCAGAATGATTCACACACATAAACTTAAAACATGTCAATCTCTTCACATATGCACCTATCAAAAACTTTATGCCATCTGAACTAGCTTCAAGCTCTGATGTATAACATTTTGTCAAAAAAGAAACAGTTTTTACCTCAAAGGGAGCTATGGATAGCTCATTTTGAGAGATTCATTATCTTGGCCAGTGTTTTGTTAAGGAATGACATTATTTATGTTAATAGCTTACACTAAGTCATTGACCTCAAAGATAAAAGTACATTATGCTCAGTCAAGTGAGGTAGGCGATGAGTTCATTCAAAGCAACGTAACAAGATTTTGTGTCATCTAATATGTACATTTTCCCCCATTTTCAATGATTCATCTGGCATAATGTAAATGTCATTGTTTTAATATCGATATTTGATGAAGAAGAAATAGTTTCGTATTCGCATGTCAATTTTCGATTTTTTTCCTTAAATGAGGATGTCAACGAAGTACTCGAGGTGACCAAAACGCCAACCATCCATGCTTCCATAGTGACCAAAGCAAGAATCTTGGGGCCAAAAATACCCATCTAGGCACATCTCAAAACCTACAAGCAGAATACACTCTGACGGCAGCATTCTACCCAAAAATGCACTAAGCAACAAGGACAAATTGCAATGACTGTGGGAAAGTACCCATCTAAACGGTTCAAAACTGCTGGCACCGATACATTGTCACACAACATAACTAAGCATACAGCAAGTCTCAGTCAATACGTTGCTTTCAAATCAAGTCTTTGAAGAAACAACTGAAAAAAGATTTTTTCCGTGAGAAAGCCAACAATCTAATAAAATAATATTTTACGTTGTGCACCCAAATTAGTGAGATCAAGGCATTTCTAACTGCGTGCATGTCGATAATGGTCGACATTTCATGTGGCACAAATGTGAGGATAGTCTTCTATTCACGTCAAGGGGCATGAGGCAGTAACGCAATCAATCAAGAAAAGGAAAAAGCACGCGAAGAGAAAACAAAAAAAATCGTGTTTCATCTCTGTAGCAATCTACCCAGAGTTATACATTTCTATTTTGATTATTAATCACCCAGCGTGCAGATTTGCGCAGTACGGCATCTGGACGGGATCTAATAGAAATATCTAATATATGAACAGTGTAAAAATTTAAGGCGGGAGTCCGGTTCTGTTACCGTATCTCGCCCAGAGCTGAGGCTCTACGCCGCTGCACTCCCGGATCAGAAAGGGGAACTTAGGGTTTAGCGTCTTCAGGTCCTTGTAATTCCTCTGCACAAATTCCCTGCATTCAGCATCCACGGCACAAAATGTCAAGAGAACTACACCATCGGAAGAAGCGCAGACGGAGAGAGACGTCGGAGATGAGAGTGAGAGAGAGAGAGAGAGAGAGAGAAGAAGAAGAAGAAGCTACCGGGTCGAAGCGCTCGCTGGAGACGTCTGGCAATAGAGGAACCGCAACTCCTTCAGGTTCCGCGATATCAGCCCCCTCCACGCCATTCCTTCACACGTTCTCTACCGCCCTCCTGGGTCAACTGCCCCTCTGCTCGCTTCCCCGTCTCCTTCTCTCACTACCAGTCGCAAGGATGGATCGCCGCACAGAGTGAGAGAGGGAGAGAGAACAATTGGGGGCAACAACACCGAGTCGTGGAGACAACTCGGCCGTTTCGACTCAACTAGGTCCGGTCCAACTCGTTTCGTCGTTCAGGCGGGCCTAAACCCTTGTAACGAAATATAAAATATCGGCTACTTATATAATTTAAGCCGGCTACACGGTATTACTGCGAACTAATTTCGTAATTATTTTCTGGCTTCTGCCGATGTATATTATTATTATATTGTTATTTGAATTATTAACTACAGTTACAAAAGTTTCTCCCCACCTCTCTTCGAGGGGAAGCGTTTTGTCAAGGTGGGTTCTCTCTCTCTCTCTCTCGCTCACTCATCGCTATCCATTGGTTTCTTCGTCCTCTGCGCCGGAGAAGGGAAGGGAGATTCTTTGAGAGAGTGACGGGGTGCGATGGGAGGACCGGGGGCGTTGCGGAGGAAGGAGGAGCAGCGGGAGGCCGTGGGAGCCGCCTTCTCTGCGCCGTTCGCGGTCCTTTCTTCGGCGTCGTCGCCTCTGGCGGTGGCCCAGAAGTGGATCACAGAGAAGCAGGAGCGGTTCCAGGTTTGGATGGCTCAGCAATCCATTCCAGTTGAGACTGCCATTACTACCGGCCTCGGCGCCATTCAGGGCGGCGTCCTCGGGGGCCTTATTAGCTCTCTGAGTAAGGACTTGCAGGCCGAGACCGCCAAAAATGCTGCCTCTGGCCTGGAGGCCAGCTCGGCGAACCCTTTTCTTCAACCAGAGGTGCTCGAAACACCCATGTTTCTCCTCTATCTCGCGTCGTTTTACTTGCTGTTGGATTCTTGCATCTAGTTTACATTTGCTTCTTTTTCTGTAAGATCCGTTTTAACCAAGATTGATGTGGTTTCTTGAGTTTAATCTTTTTTTCTTGTTCCACCCTGTGTGGAACGAAGGAAACTTGGTGATGTCGTGGTGATGGCGTTCTCAGTAATGGCTGCTGACTAAATTAGTATTCCATTTTCCGATTTACGTGCGGATACATTGGTATTCTCCTCACTGTCAGCCTTGAAGGATGCATGGACATTCGAAACATTGTTAACGTGCTGCGTAAAAGGCTTAAACCCTAGGTAGAGCACATAAAGCAGAGCCTTCTCCAATATGGCCGCTGGCTGCAAATGCCAAGTTTATTTAATAGGATCCCAACTTATATTCCTTCTGCTGAGTTTCGTTTCCTCATATTTTCTAGTTTTACCTTTCTCCGCATCACTTCATGCTTTGCAGATTCTCTTGAGTTCGCCTTCTTTATTTTCTGTCAGTGTCTAATTTATCCGATATATTGAATAATTTAGTAAACTGTTCTGATTTACTCGGGGATGAAGATGCATCTCATGTTTCTTATTCTGCGATTTTTCCAGATTTTTGGGTTTTTGTTGACCCCAATTTTCTCTCCCATGTTTTTCTTATAGTTCTTGTCATGTTGATGCAGTGTGAAAGCTCGTTGTTAATCATAGTTCATTGGGTTAGGTCCACTCTGTTTAGAGAGAGCTCGATCGAGCATCAGCCAGCTGGCTCAGGCCAGCTTTGTCAGATCCTTAGAAGAAACTCACAGTGGCAGAGGAAGAGAGGTGCCAGCCCCTCGACACAATTAACTGCTAACTGTTGCCCCTAAACACCTTGTTGTCAGTCAGTTTTCTCTAAACACCTCGTTAGGTTGTTAGTGAGCGGAAGAAGAGGTCGAAATTGAAGATTATTGAAAAGAGGGAAGATCACTCCTTTCTTCGAGATATCTCAACTTTCTTCATATGAAAACTTTATCTGGATTGCTGGACAGCACGCGGACAACAAGTCCCAAACAGTCGAGGCCGCTTGTGGTTTTTGTACTGCAATCCTTGCTTTAGTTTGCTGCTCTATGCTCTGTCTCTGGAAACCTGTTTCTTCTTACTGTCCGAAGTTATTCGTTATTTAATCGCGAATCACAATCCATGCAGGGTATGGCTGGGAGTCCTCTGGTACAGGCTCGCAATTTCGCAGTCCTGACTGGCGTGAATGCAGGAATATCTTGTGCTATGAAAAGAATCAGAGGAGTAGATGACATCCAGAACGGGTATAGATAAGCCAAGCCGTTTATTAATTTTAACTTCAGTTATCTTTCTCCTGCTGCCGTTTTCCTCCTCGCCTGCTTGTCTTTTTGGAGGTTATCCTGAGAAAAGAAAGTATAGTATATTGCTCCTGGCATCGCTCTCTAATCTAGTTGGATGTAACTGGGGCACAAGGTGTCCCGATATTATAACCGGGGTCTTCTCCAGATTTATTATGCCATAATAGTACATTGAATGAACATCATTCACGTTTGGCTAAGCTACTTTGCTGAACTATTATGAGGGCAGGTGCAGGATGGTACCCTGGACCAATGGTTATTCATGCTTCTTAGTTAAGATGTTATATAGCCTGACCTAAAATAATCTATAGGGCAACATGGCTCGCATTTTCAAGAGTTACCTGTGCAGCAGAAAAGTTGAACCTCGCAATCTGGTTACACTCCCATCCAAAAGGGGTGCTGCTCAACATGTTTTTCAGGCACAGGACGTAGAAAAATGGAATGCATCAGTGCGCTATCCTTCACTTGATCAAGAATTTGTCCGGCTCACTTTATTCAACGAGTTTATTGTCTTGCTTTGTGACTATGGACTGGGCCGCTGGCTGTTTAGCACCAGAGTTTCCGTTATAATATTCGGCCTGGATCCTCTGTTCTGATCAGGTGACTATGGACGTTTCTACTGTGCAGCATGACAGCGGCCTTTGGTTCTGGATTCGTGTTTTCTTTGGTGAGCACGCCAGGGAGCCCCAATTTTGCTTCCGCTGTTGGTACTGGAGCTTTCTTTGCCCTTATTCAAGGCGGATTTCATAAGGTGAGTGAATAAAATCCATGTGAGTTTAGGGTAGTTCGAACTATTCTTCTGCTTTTGCTTCTCACCATGCCCATCCCAATGCATTAAACCTTCCGAGGTGTAAAAACCCACCCTCTTTCTTTCTGGTTGGAGATGCCCGTTGCGAGTAATTCCTTGAATGAGACCGATAAGATCCCAGATCAAAGAACTAGGAATAATTTAACCTCTGCTGGTTATTTATTATACAAGTTAACCTCTGCGTTGATTTCTTGATTTGTTTATTACTATTGTTTTTCCTACGGTAGTTTGGGGAGATGATGCCGAAAGGAGCAGGTCCCAGTGAAGATGTCTACTATACCCAGGCAAGGAGCATGCTGACGAGACTGGGCTTAGACAGGTATGAGAAGAACTTCAGGAAAGGGCTGCTCACAGATGCAACCCTGCCGCTTCTAACGGACAGGCAAGTGGAGCTCCTCCTGTCTCTGCCCTTTCTTTCTTATCCATCCCGTAGCTTCGGTTCTTGAAGAAGATCAAGCTCTGAGACATGAAAATGATTGTCCTCAGTGCCCTCCAAGACGCTGGCATCCCACCTGGCCCGAGACTCGTCATTCTGGACCATGTCCGGAGGTAAGCACCCCTTGTGGGTCCCCCAGCCCATACTCTCATCTCATCTCATCTCATCTTGCCTACACATCTGCATCTTGCGATGTAACACATTGGTTTTTGGTGGGCATATTCTATTATTCTGCAGGGATCCCGAGTTCTCCAAGGCAAGGCGTTGAGCCGGAAGAATCTTTAGGCGCCGCCATCTCTCTTCGCTCCTCCCAATAATACATTTTCTTTTTCTTCCCCTCTTTTTAGAAACGACATTAGCTGATGTAGATGGCCTCTGTTTCCATGCAAGAAGCGAGTCTCTGTGGGGTCCGCATGATGATGAGGATGATGATCACATGATGATGACGATGATGATGATGATGATGATCACATGATGATGACGATGACGATGATGATGATGATGATGAGCATGACATCATGTAAAAGCATACCCCATTTAGCAAAATGATATGGAACTTGCCCACGCCCCTGTACAAGTTGATCATGCGCGCAAACAGTACAAATTTATGGTGGACAAGATGAACATAGTTGTCGTCATTGATCATCATCTCAACACGCACGGAGCGATAACAAGAGAGCGGGGATTTTTTCTTCTTCTTTTTTCTTTTTTTTTCTTACGATTAAATAATAGGTGCTACGAGATTTTGTGATGAGAAGATAGAGCGGGTGCTGTCGGTTCTCCGGAGGCCACCGATTCCTTCTCCCTCGGATAGTTTTCCTTTCCCTGTAGATAATTCGATTTAAATAATATTTATATATTCCAGGAAAATAAAAAATAATGTTGATTGCGGAATATGAGGCCGCAAATTTCTTGTACGGCTCGCAAAAGCCCCTCAAAAATTTTACTACTTTTTGTTTCACCCCCGAAGCAAAATTCTTGGTAAGCTGACCACTGGGGTTTTTTGTACTACAAGCTCTTACACTGGAGTTTTTTTTTCTGGCGAGATTTTATTAAAGTTAAGATGTTTGGTTAGGGTTTTTTTGAAAAATATCGCTTTAATTTTTCATCAAATCCATCTTCCCGTCCGTAAACGAGAGTGGGAAATAGACAGGAAATACAGTTGTGCCTGTCTGTCCGAACCAGGTCCATCTCTCTCTCTCTCTCTCTCTCTCTCTCTCTCTCTCTCTCTCTCTCTGCCCTCTTTCCTGCCACCGCTGCTGTATCTACCATCCACCTGCAGCTGCCGGCTGCCGCCCGGCTACTCCGCGTGGAGGGGTAGCTGCTAAGGTTGGGATCTTTACTAGGCGACCAGGGTGGGTCGAAAACCCGTTAACGGAGAAGGCGGGTGTGGGGTTGCAGAGCTTTCCCCTCCATGACATGACGGGGGATCCCGGGTGTCTCGGGTCGGTAATGGACGTCGAGAAGCGGCATGCTGTTCGGGAAGAGGGGCAAGGGCCCGGGCCCTCGTCGGTTTTCTGCTCGATCTGCCTCGAGCCCGTGTCTGCCGATCTCGGGGACCGATCCGTCGCCAAGCTGCAATGTGGCCATGAGTTCCATTTAGGTGGTCATTTCCCCCCTTTCTTTCTATTCAATCTCGACTGACATTCCCTTTCCTCTGTCTGAGCGTGGTCTCTCGGTGTGGGTTTTCATTTTAAGCTGCATGCATTTTGTTCTTGCCGGTTTTTCGTCATTTTTGGGCTCCATTTTAGGAGCTGATGCTATCCGGGTGGAACTCCTATCCAATTTGTATGCCGACTTGGTTCCAAGTGATTTTGCTGTTCTTTCTCGATTCAAATTGTGGCGGCTTACGTGCGGGTTTCATTTTTGTCATCTTATCTGTCTGTATCCTCTGATTTGTCCATATTGATCAGGTTGAATATGTGGTGCATCTCGATTTGGGAAGGAGAGCGTTTGTATTTACTCACTGCCGCATGTCGGCTACATTGTCCTGTGATCGTTTTTTTCCTTCTTCTGCTCATCTGTCACTGCAAAGTGACGATTGCTCTGATGGAACTGAGAGTTTCCTCTCCTCGAAGAAATGCCTCATCTTTGGACTGTGGCACGCCGAGTTTAGTTTTAGCTTTCCGCTTCTCTGTTAGAGTTCAGCTACGCTGTAGAAAAACACCTTCTTACTTGCCTGAAGATGTGGAACCGTGGGCAGATGGATCCCATGTAAGTTATTTCTGTTGGGAATGGAATGAAGTAGCGTTATGGATCTCACAAATTTACCATTTTTTGACTGGGACGCTAAAGGGAGAGAGTCGACTTTTAAAACGCTGTGAAATAGCATATGGGTCCATGATGATAGAGAAGCATCTCAATTTTGGATTGGAACATGGTCTCTGATCCTAGGAGATTGTTTTACCAAGACATTGTCGATGGCTAAAAAAAGACTGTCTTTTGAAAAAAATGTGGGGACTTGTGATGGTAGATAAGAAAAAAGGATAATGAGAAGAAGATTCATGTGATTCTTTTCTCTCAATTCAGAAAAAAAATAGATATTTCTGTGTGTCTGGGTAGGGGATTGATCAATAATGGGCTGTCTTGAGTTTAGTTTTTTTATGGTTCAGGCGAACGCCAGGAGCATTAAGTGAAATATCGTGCCTCTCCACTGTGTGACGTTCAGTCCTCTTTTAAAATCTTTCCTATTGTGCCAGTGTGACATCTGACTTACACTGCAGGAAGTGATGAAGTGCTGAAAGTAAAAGGATCTTTTATTTCAAGAATGTATTAGCTTCCTAGCTTTTCAAGAAAGCAATCTTAGTTTTGTCTTCCTTGAAGGGAATAATTACATTATACCTTATTTATAGATTAAAAATTTTGACGTGTTTTCTTCTAACATAAGGACAATCTTGGTGAATTGTTGGTGAACCATGTTCTCTAGAATAATGGACAATCTTGGTAATTTTTCAAGTCACTTGATTTTACTTCAGCTGACTTGTAAGTTGAACGAACGAAGTTGGAAAACTATGATCTACTCATACTATCAAAGTGTTAGGAAACAATCTATTCAGTGTTCGTAGAATCTGAAACAGCTGAAATTTTTCAAGTCAGTGCTTCTAGGATCTGAAACAGCTGAATTTGATGAGCAGATGAGAAATTCTTGTATCATATTCACTATCTTCTTTGCATAGCTTTCTCTTTCTTTCTCTCTCACTCTCTCTATACACATATTTGTATCTATATGCATACGTGGCTGGATTCTGTCCGGTTGACAAATATGTTTGTGGAAGATGGACGGGAGAGGGACTATTTGCACGATACAGATGCTCCAAAGAGGGCATTTTTCTAGGGTTTGAAACCCATTAGCGTGCCATAGAAGGCCTGGTTTGTCTTACTCGTATTACTTTGGTATACGATATCATATAGTTGATATCATATAGATCAGCTTTACAGATTTTCTGCGTTTTCCCTTATTTATATAAGAGACAGAAATTCTACTCGGCGTGTTTGATGTTGATGATGTAAGATTGGTTATGTTGCTCCATATCATTGCTATTCAAGATTGATTCTTGGAACATGACATTATTTAGCAAAATCTAATATTCTTATTTCACTTTGTAGATTGTATCGGCTCAGCATTCAATGCCAAAGGGATCATGCAGTGCCCTAATTGTCGGAAAGTTGAGAAGGGTCAATGGCTATATGCGAATGGATATCATTCGGTTCCCGAACTAAATGTAAATGATTTGGTCAATGAAGACTTATATAACCTCAATTACTCTGAAATGGTAAACTTGCTGCAACTGTTTGACTATTATCAAAGCAGAGCATGCTGTTGCCTTCTTTTCACTAGCATTGGTTAAGCATTTTTTGTTTTTTTTTTTCTCCCTTTATCATGCCATGTTACGAGCTTACCAACTTCGTTTTAGTTTCTGTATTATCGCTTGTTAAAATTGAATTCATTTTCTCCAACTAGGAGAGTCGTTTCCAAATTTTAGTTGCACCATTATAGTGGGAACATCTGTAGTTATTAATCCTTCCCTATTGTCTTTTATGTGGTCAAAATTTGAATATTTTTTCTTACAATTAGGACAACCATTTCGTATTGTTTTAATTTATTAGTATTTTTTTTATTACTCCTTTTTTAATGGGTCTTGAGTATCTATGGAATTTAGTATCTCATTTTTATGGCCGAGTTCTTAATTAAGTCTTCGTTAACATCTGGGCTCCATGGAAGATGCCTCGATGTCTTTGTGGAAGCATCATGTGTATTTTGTATTTGTTCAGTCAATCAAAATGCCTTGATAATTTCAAATGTGACGAATCTGAGATTATGATGGTCAGTCAATCAATTATGGTGCATCAGAATGCGATCAGTGCCTGGCAAATGCTATGCTTATTTTTTATCTGTTCAGGATACCGTTACCGATAGCTCATTTGGTTTTGCTTCGTGTAAACAATAGAGGATTTGTGAAGTTTGTCGGCTGTTAAGCCCCCTATGTTATGATGGAGCTTAGGGGCTTATCTGTCCTTCAGAATCCTATGACCGTTCTTGGAAATCGACAGAACTGTGGCATTCTGGTATTGAGGAGGACAAACAAAGTTTCATTCTGAAAACACGAAATTTTTTGTGACTAATTGGTTCGGGAGCATGCCCTAATCTCGATGTGATTTGTCAATCCAAGGGAGATTGTGTCAGCATTGGAGGTCCAGCTTAGTCAAGCCTTCCACTAACTTGTACTGCTCGTTCCACAAAATTGTTAGGGATTGGATCACTAGCTGAGTTTACTATGGCTGGGGGAGATGCTATCTCTCCTCTTTGTCTTTAAAATTTTCTTCTCATCTTTCTCACGTCATATATTTCTCCTCTTAGTGAGGGGAAGTCTCCACCCCGAGTTTCTCTCGGACCGTTTTTCTTTTGAACTGAATAATATTTGTCCAGTTTGCTTCTCTACCTTTGGGGAGATTGGCTGGATATTTTGGGACCTTGCCTCTTGTAATGCTTATCTTTTCTTATTCTGTTAGCGTTAGGCCATTGAACCTACCCTTAATCTCATTCCCAGGCTACAATTTGTGCTGATTATGGAACGAAATTTTTTTCATACATGAACGCGAGTTTGTATTGCAACCATTGTTTGAATGCAATAGACAATCGATAAATAGTTTTGTAGTGCGAGAAACATAATCTCTTGATAGAATACTTAAAACTGTAAAAGCTGAGATTTTTCTCGTTTCTCTTCCAACTAAAAATTTTCCTTCTCGAGTTGAAGTAATAACTGTCATATATTCCATATGTTCTCATGAATTCCACCAAGCTGGCCATATATTTACAAAAAAGAAAATAAAAAGAGGAATTATTCAGTGTCGTCGGATATAGTCAGCGTTTCAATCTCTTTCCTTAAAGGCAAGAAGCTCTAAATATGTTTTAACCGTTATTAGATTTTAGAACTCAAGTTATCAAATTTTACATTTCAACTTTTAAGCAGGAAATAGAATTATCTGTCAGGGCATATGATTTGAGTGCTTAGCCATCGGTTGGTGAAACTTAGGGATAGGGGCTTGCTGAAAGCGAAATCAGACACTGTTCTAGGTAGGAGACCTGAAATTCTATTTCGAAATTCTTCTTTCAGTTGTAGGCACTTGGATTGTAGGAACATGTCTGCAACCGTATTCTATTAACTGATGAAGCTATGAACATCATTATCTTACACTAACCAGGACAGCTGAGCATATATCTCCATTGTTTCACCTATCATGGAAATGTTCCTGCCTATCTGAATATTTATTGTCCTTGTTTAGAATCAACTTTTTACTAGATTAAACATATTTATTGTTCTTGTACTTACGTATTTCGATCTCTCTCCATATATTGCTTTGTGTTTGCCCATTTCAAAGAGCTTGTCCGCTTCACTTTGTTGATATTTCTGTATCATTCTATTTATTTCGCAGCCTTTTGGATTCCATTGGTGCCCTGTTCGTGGATTCACACAACTGGCTTCATTATTCGAGTAAGTTGATGCGATGTATCTTTTTTCCCTCTGCAAATTGTGAGGATTTTGATGTGAATTTTCTCTCCGTCTGAGCTACTTTTATATATCGACTCAAAGAATCTTGAGGGTGAGTCCGACTATCTTGGGTACCCTGGCTATGAGTGTTGGAAATGTTGGCGCTATGTTTAGTTCGTTCGTTAAATTTATTTTCTTCAAAAAACCCAGGATTTTTATCATGGAGTTTTCTTCCAAGTTCTTTATAATCATTATGATAGACCTTTAGTAAGATAAATTTATTATACGAGTTTTTTTTCGAGTTTTTTTTATTTTTTATTTTTTATTTTATGAATCCTTGATACTGAGGGGATGCGCCAATGTTCATTCTTCAAGCCCCTTTCAAGAAATGATGGTCCACACAGCTCATAGGTGGCAAGTAAAACCGTAAGAGAGACCAGGGGAAACTCATCTGCTTCTAAAAGACAAACCCATGTAGGTGGTTCATTCTGCTGCTGTCCGCTGTGGAATGTCTTGGGAGAGGCTTAGCTGCCTCTGCTGGTCAACAACTCCCTGATCCATATTCGGTGCATCAGCTTTTCCCTTCATGTCGATTAGGATGAAGGGTGGACAAGAATTCGATGCGACGAGGAAGGGGGGTGATATGCCATCTTGAGTGCCTTCGTCATCTGACATAGTCAACACAAACTTGGTCTAGACCGCTGCTCCTTCATAGGGAGTATTTTGAGAACTGTGTAAACCTTATTGTATAGCGTTATCCTTTGTTATTATGTTGTATGAAAATATGGTCCCATTCATTTTCATTTAAGATGGCATCTATTTATGTGGAACAGCAGAGGAGAAGAGGGGATATTATAAAAGTACTAAATGAAAAAAGTGACTCCCCTCCCCCCCTTTCCCACAGGAAAAATGTGAGTCCCTAGCATATGGAGGAAGCATTGTATTTGTGAGACATCTAGATTGCAGTTTTTCTTTAGTTGGTAGGTTATGATTTTCATGCAGAATGGAGACAGCATCTGAGAGAGATTGATACTGAAGGATACCGAGTTTGATCTGGGGCTCACTGCCTGGGATCCTTGATGGCAGAACTTGGAACATCGGCTGAGAGGCATAGCTAATGCATGCTTTCTATCTAGCATTGTTGAAATTGCTGGGTGCCACCACAATGAGTTATATTCCTGTCATCCTCTCCTGCTGTCATGGCGGGGCTGTTAATGGCCGAGGCTGTGATACATGAGTGACGTGATGGTAATCCGGTGCAGAATTTTAAAGAGTTGGGTGTTGTTTTTGGGCTTTGGCCTTCCGCAGAGCTGCGAGAGGTTTTGTTGGAAGTTATTTAAGAGTAGTGTAGGTTTATTTCTTGTGTATAATAATAATTATTATTATTATTATCCATAGACGGTGTAGTGCGAAAAAGTACAGTAAAGAAGCATAAGGATTCCTCTGTGATAAAGAGAGATCTGTGTGTGCCATGATAAGGAAAGAAGAGAAAGGGCCTCTTTCTTGCTCTGCGTCCCATCTTCTTCTTCCTCTGACCTTTCTTTCTTTCTTTCTTTCTTTCTTTCTTTCTTTCCTTCTTTCTTTCCTGCTAGTGGTGCCTTGAGAGAGGCCTGATCTGGTTGACAATCATCTAATCCAATATCTTTCTATCTGGAGATTTCCAGCCGTTTCTTTTTTCTCTTCATGATTCCAGAAGATGAGAATGGAGATTTACAGGAGTATCCGTTGTAATAGAATCAATGCGTGGGCTTTCTTTACTCAATGGGGTCATTTACTTGGCATTCCCTTGCTATCCTCCTCCAGAAATATTTTCTTTTAATTGTCATCAATTTGATTATACGCTTACTTTCAACGAGAAGGAAAACGGAACTTTGTATTCGGCCCCAGTAGATTTGTTTTGCTGATTATTGAGCGTAAGCTTTTAGATGGACTCAAACAAGTTGCCTTCTTGCAGGGAGAGTGAAGTCCAGGCAGGTGTGTGTAAGTATTGGCCATAAAAGCTTTTTCCGGTCGCATCGTCCTCGTTGACTTTTTTCTGTTTTGCTTTTTTTTTTTTTCCAGTTCTTATTCAACTTGCTTATTGCACCAGATCATGATCTGTTGAGGAGTACCTCATTTGGTGATTCCACCAGCCACGTCTGTCCCTACCTAGCTCTTCATGGCCACCATGCACCTTCAAATCCAGCGGACCCCCTCCCTGACACCGGATCATTCCACCGCCACCTGGCCGACCTCGCCGGTCAGCCACCCGGAGCCATGATGAGCGCCCACACGCAAGGCTTCGCCGAGCCCCAGCATCACAGCTGGCAGCCCCATCCCCCTGCGTCCTTGCCGCTCCCTGGCAGCGGGGACCAAGCTGCTGCCCACATGGGGTTAAGATTAGTACCGGTGGACCCAGGAGGCCAACAGAGGCCGGGCTCCTTTGGCCATCCTCATCCCCTCCACCATGGGTATGCTATGTTTCTTCATTCATCTCGTATCTAAGAACCGAACCCACTTAGATCACTGTTTTAGCAGGTGAGAGAGTGGGGAGGGAGGTTCATTATGCATCTGATTTTCTACCGAATTGTTGCAGGTCGGTCATGAGGGATGGCCGGGTCGACCACGGCGGCAGGCATTTGTTCCACCAGTCTCCACCTTCTTCGTTGCCTTCCAGGGGCAGAGCCTTCCTCCCAGTCAGGACGTGGCCCAGGAGGGTGGCATTTGTATCCACCATGGCGGCGGCGGCGGCAGCAGCAGCCTCCTCCTCGGTGGAGGCCGGCGGCCTCTACAGGCTCTCCCTCCCCGGAGCAGCGGCCGGGCAGCGGCACCAGGAAGGCGAAGGCACAGGTCGCCACTTTGACCACCTCTATGGACTCGGAAGAGATGGGTTCTCCACCATCCCCTGGATCCCTGTTGACGGCGAGCCCCAGTGGTGGGGGCCCTTCCACCATGGTGTCCCTAATCCGCCGCCTGGTATCAGAAGGCGGCCTACCGCCGACTCCCCTGATGGTGGGTACCTGCCGCCGCCGATCCCCCTCCTCCGGATGCCCCCATTCGTGTGAGCCAACAACTGCTTATCTCCATGGCAGAAGTCTGGAAGTCTAAGGAGAAGGGAGAAGGAAGAACGAAAGGACACCCCACCACGGCTGAAGGGTTTTATGGATTGGAGTCTCTTCTAGCCTGTTCTTGAATTATAGAACCTATTTATGTGGACTGTGGTGGCCATTTCCGAGATGATGGGAGGAAGATGAAAGCCAGAAGAGGGAGGAAGACTTTCTTCAGCTTCTTCAGTGCCGCAGCTAGCTTTGTGCATGCCGTCGTTATCTTCTTCGCACGTTTATAATCTGCATCTGCTTCCCTCGTTGACTATTATTGTGGCAACGTTTCTTGTCTGAGAAAAAGAAAAGAAGGATTCTTGGGGAAACTAGTTTCTTGCGAGAAAATGGGTTTTTTGCTGTGTTTTAGACAGTTCGTAAATGGCGTAGTTTTAATTGCCGAGATATACTCCTTTTGGTTTCGTCGCGGTGGGGACGAGTGGGGACGAGGCAAAATTCGTGTTTTTGCGATAATTTCAGCGATCTTCCGGGTTTTTTTTATAATAGTAAAACCAAATATTAAATATTTGTTTATTCTGTCCAGTAAATAGAAGGGAACGGTGCTTGAGGATGCGCGCTTTTCGGCCCGAAAAAGCCCACTAAGCTTCTCTCTCCCTCCCTTGAGGAAGGCTGAAAAGCGGAGGAGCCCTCACTAGCCCTCGCCGCCGCCCCCAAACTCCGTCGTCATGCACTCCTCGCTACCGCCGCCGCCACCTCCGCCGTCTGCAGCGACGCCGATCAGAGTTGTGCCGGACATCCCCGGGCGCGGCCGGGCGCTGGTCGCCGCCCGCGCCATTAAACCCGGGGAGGTCCTCCTCACTGACTCACCCCTTCTCCTCTACCCTGCGCTCGACTCCGCCGATGGGTCTTTCTCCTCTTCCTTCTGCGGCCACTGCTACCGCACGCTGGCCGCCGGCGTGCCGAGGTCACCACTGGCGTCTGTAGGGGCGTTACCCCTCTGCCCCGGCTGCTCCGGGCAGGTGCGCTTCTGCGGCGAGCCCTGCAGGGCGATGGCCCTGCTGTCCTCCCACACGCCGTGGGCCTGTAGGGCGCTGTCCATGATCCGCTCAGCCGGCCGACTTCCGCCGCCGCTGGACGGCGCCGAGGGCCGCTCCCAGGTCGCCTTCCTGGTCGCCGCCTACAACCTAGCCGCCGCCTCCCCCGAGGACTTCCGCCGCTTGCTCTCCCTCCAGGGAGACGCCGGCGACCACGCCTCCCCAGAGCTCCCCCTCGCGCTTCACAGCTTGATGGGCTCCATCTCGCCGCCGCTGGATCCGGCGGGGTTCTCCCCCGAGCTGACGGCGGCGCTGCTTTCCAAGGATCGGATGAACGCGTTTGGCCTGATGGAGCCCGCCGGCGTCGGCAGTGGCGGAGAGGTGGAGAAGAGGGTTAGGGCCTACGGGATCTATCCCAACGCCTCCCTGTTCAACCACGACTGCCTCCCAAACGCCTGCAGATTCGATTACGTCGATGGCGGAAGCGATCGGAACACGGAGATCATCGTCCGGGCCATCCATGAAATCCCCGAAGGGAGAGAGCTCTGCCTGAGCTACTTCCCCGTGAACTGGACCTTCAAGGAACGGCAGAAGAGGCTTCTGGAGGACTACGGCTTCTCCTGCGCCTGCGATCGCTGTCTGGTAGAGAAGGGCTGGAAGGAACAGGACGAAGAGGAAGAGAAAGAGGACCACAAGGTGGCGTCAATGGAGGACGAGGAGGCTGAGGATGACGAAGACGAGGGGATGGAGGGTGTCGTGGAGGAAGGAGACGGGGACTTCCCGCATGCTTACTTCTTCGTGAGATTCATGTGCCAGAGGGAAAACTGCGGGGGGACCTTGGCGCCGCTGCCGCCCTCTCCGCAGGGCGTGACCTCCGGCGTCATGGAGTGCAATGCCTGCGGGGGCCTGCGGAAGGGAGATGATCCCTGCGACGACGGCGGCGGTGAAGACGATGGAATTGTGGTGGACGGGTGAGATCGAACTCGTTCTCTCTCCATCTCCATCGGGTCCGGTACCTCATTCTCTCTCTATTTATCTTCTTGCCCATTCCATGTTTCTCAGCGTCCTCTGCTTCTCATTGAAACCTTGAAGAAACATACTTCCCCGGTTCTAAGAATACCGCTCGGATGGCTCTAAGATCTCATCGCATTGCTCGAGGCTCGCTTGCCCCGGTTCTCTCTCTCTCTCTCTCTCTCTCTCTCTCTCTCTCTCTCTCTCTCTCTCTCTCTCTCTCGCTCTCGCTCGCGCGCTGGCTGGCTGGCTGGCTGGTGAATGAGGAAGAAGAGAGCTTCTGGTTGGGAGCGTGGATTTTGTACATAGTATACGGAGGTCTGTACAGGGGAGAATAACGGAGCCGCCTTTCTGTTTCTGTGTGGGAAGAATGAAATCGAAGTACGGGGGGCGGGGACATCTTCATCTACAGCACGGAAGGCGCGTCGGAGAAGCAGCGGTCGCCCCCGGGATGGGCGGTGGCGAGGTGGTGGCTCACGGCGGGGTGGCCGGTGGCGGGATCGACGTCGACGGCGACGGTATCGCCGGGCTGGAAGTCCCCGCCGAGCAGCGCCTCGCTGACGACGTCCTCGATGAGGCTGGTCACGGCCCGCCGCAACGGGCGGGCGCCGTAGCTCCGGTCGTAGCCCTGCCGGCACACGAGGTCCATCGCCGCCTCCGACACCTCCAGCCCGATCCCCAGCGCCGCCAACCTGCTCTTCACCTCCTCCAGCATGATGTTCAGGATCGCCAGCATCTGCGAGCGGCGAGAGGGAATGAGATCATCAGAGGCCGCGGAAATTTTAATTTTTTCTCTCTCTAGGTTCTCCGAGGAAGAGGGAGAGGAGGAGCACCTGGGTCTTCTCGAGGGGACGGAAGACGACGACCTCGTCGATCCGGTTGAGGAGCTCCGGGCGGAAGTAGGCCTTGAGCTCCTCCATGACGAGGGCCTTCATGCCGGCGTAGGAGCTCGAGTCGCCGTCGTCGGAGATCATGAAGCCGATGCTCTTCCTGCCCTTGGAGATCGCGGTGGAGCCCACGTTGGAGGTCATCACGATCAGCGTGTTCTTGAACGAGACCCGCCGCCCCTGAGCCACCGCAATGGCCCGATCAGCGACGGCTAGAAAAATCTTATACAGGCAGGGAGGGAGGGGGAAGAAGAGGAACCTAAACCTACCTGGGAGTCGGTGAGGTGGCCGTCTTCGAAGACCTGGAGGAGGATGTTGAAGATGTCCGGGTGGGCCTTCTCGATCTCGTCGAGCAGGACGACGGTGAACGGCTGCCGCCGGACCGCCTCCGTCAAGGTCCCACCCTCGCCGAAGCCGACGTACCCCGGCGGCGAGCCTATCAGCTTGCTCACGGTGTGCCGCTCCATGTACTCGCTCATGTCCAGCCTCAGCATGGCCGTCTCCTGCAACACCGACGCGGAGGTCAGGCGGCGCCGCCATTGCAAGGACCGCCGCTGGCGCGGGAGAGAGAGAGAGAGAGGGGCGGCACCGATCCGAAGTAGCAGTCGGCGAGAGCTTTCGTGAGCTCCGTCTTCCCGACGCCTGTGGGGCCGCAGAAGAGCATAGCGGCGATGGGGCGGTCGGGGTCGTTGAGGCCGACGCGCGATCGCTTCACCGCCCTGGAAATGGCGCCGACGGCGTCGTCCTGCCCAATGACCCTCCGCCGGAGCAGCTCCTCCAGGCCCACCAGGGTCTTCCTCTCGTCGGCGGTCAGCTGCTGGACCGGGATACCCGACCACAACGACGCCACGGCCGCGATCTCCTCCGCTCCCACGACGACGACTCTGGGGTGCAGAGAAAGAACGGAGCTCCGTCTGTAAGCCCGGAAGAGAAACCGGCGAGGAGCTCGCTCGGGCTTCTGAAACCAGAGGAAGGGGAGGCTCACTCGTCGTCGTCAGAGGGCGAGGGGAACGAGGGCTCCGAGACGAGCTTCACGTCGGCCGTGGCCCCGAGCTCCTCCTTGCCACTGGCGTCCGCGGAATACTTCATCTGGTTTGCAATCACCTGCGCGCAGAGCAGGCAATCGCGGCTGGTTATCTACGGGCAGACTTCCCGTCAGAGAGCTCCGTCGCCCAGTCGCTCGCTCGCCGGAGAATCGCCGGCGGGGAATGGGGGGAGGGTCATTACCACTTCGTGCATTGCCTGGACGGCCTTGATCTCCTGCCAGTACTCTTCCGGCGGCTTGGAAAGGACGGAGGTGGCCTGCTCCTTCTTCCTCTTGAAGGCGTCCATCCGGGCGCGGCTCCCGGCCTCGTCTATCAGGTCGATGGCCTTGTCGGGGAGCTGCCGGTCGGGGATATACCTCGAGGAGAGGTAGACGGCGGCGTCGATGGCCTCCATGGTGAAGCGGCATCGGTGGTGCGCCTCGTACTTCTCCCGCAGGCCGACGAGGATCTTCACGGCGTCCTCCTGAGGAACAAAAACGCAGAGACTCATCTCCTCGTCCGAATGAACGAAAGAACGATCCAACCCTAGAAGAGGAGGCGACGGGAAGAGGGAGACGATGGGTTTACTTCCGTGGGTTCGTTGATCAGCACCGGCTGGAAGCGGCGCGCCAGAGCCTTGTCCTTCTCGAAGTGTAGTCGGTGCTCATCAATGGTGGTCGAGGCAATGCACTGGCCAGGACCACCGAGACCCCATCGTCAAGAACAATCTCTCTATATATGAGTATACTTTTTATTGGCTGAGCGGCGGCGGCGGACTCACCTGCAACTCGCCCCGGCCGAGGGCGGGCTTCAGGAGATTGCCAATGTCGAGGTTTGATCCCTTGCTTCCCCTTCCGACTGTGCCAGAGCCGATGAGGGTGTGTACCTCGTCGATGAAGAGGATCACGTCGCCTGCAGTTTTCAGGTTTCCGGTGAGATGGGGGCGGTGGAAAGAGACGACGAGTGGCGAGGGGGTGGAACAGGAATTGGAGGGCCGGCGATCGGAGGTTTCTCTCTCCACCTGCTTTCTTAACCTCGCTGATCAGGCCGGTGACGCGGGCCTCGAGCTCTCCCCTCTCTTTGGCGCCAGCCATGAGCAAGCCGATGTCCAGCGACATTATCCGCTTCCCCTGGAGATGCGCGCAGGTCGGCGAGGTGAGCTTCAGAAGTGATTGGAGGAGGGAAGGGAGGGGCGGCGGCAGCGTACCGAGAGGAAGATGGGGACTTCGCCGTCGGCGATGCGGATGGCGAGCCCCTCGGCGATGGCGGTCTTGCCGACGCCTGGCTCGCCGAGCAGGATGGGGTTGTTCTTCGTCCGCCGGCAGAGGATCTGGACGATCCGCTGGACTTCGGTTTCCCGGCCGATGATGGGGTCGATAAAGCCGTCGGCGGCCTGGGCGGTGAGGTCGTTGCAGAACTGGGCCAGCACGCTCTTCTCTGCAGGAGGAAGAACGGAGAGAGATGAGATCGATCTTCAAGCGGATCGAAAAACGGAAATTATTTTGGGGCAAGGACTCCGGCGAGCCGCCACCCACCTTTCGTCCTCTCCGGCGTCCTCGAGGCGGCGGATTTGTTGGAGGGGGATCTCTCACGCAGCCTTGGCGGCGGCGCCGCCGCCGAGGGGTCCCGCCCCTCCTTCGCGAGCTCCCCCTGGAGCCTGGACAGCGCCACCGAGGCCAGATTGTTGATGTCCGCTCCCAAGCTGCCATTCAAAGGAAGCGCCGCGAGATCAGCGAGTTTTCAGGAGGGGATTGGGATTGGGATTGGGATTGGGGAGGGAAAGAGGAAGGGGGGCGGTCACCTCTTGAGGACCTGGCCGGCGCTGCCGTCGTCGACAGTGAGGAGGCCGATGGCGATGTGCTCAGGGGCGACAAAGTTGCAGCGCATGCTGCGGGAGTATTCCACGGCGGCGTCGAAGACCCTCTTGGTGCTGATGGAGAAGGGCACGTCGGTGGCCTGCAACCCCCCGCCGGCCGGGGCGCCGCCAGCGGCGTCGGCCCAGATGGTCTGCACGGCGCGGCGGGCGGCGTCGATGGTGATGCCGGAGCTGAGGAACCCCTCGGGGGAGCGGTCCTCGGCGATGAGCCCCAGGAGGAGGTGTTGGGTGAAGACCATGTCCCCGCCCAAAGCGCGCGCCTCCTTCTGCGCGAAGATCACCGCCTTGATCGCCCTCTCCGTGAAGCGCTCGAACACGGCGGAGATGGCAGAGGGCCGCCGGACCCGCCGAGCGCAGCCGGCGCGCCGGCGCAGGAGCGCGGCCCCATGGCGCCCCGAGGCGGCGGCGGAGGAGGATAGCGGGTGGGAGGGCCGCAGCGGGTACGCCGGGAGGACCCTGGTGCGGCCGTGGCAGTCCACCACCGCGGTCCTAAAGCGCGCGGAGGCGGTGGCGGGGGCACCACCGAGGAGCGAGAACGGAGGCGGCTTGCCCCGCCGTGAGAATCCTGCCGCCCTGGTGGAAGAAGACGAGGAAGAAGGAGAGGAATAGGAGCAACAAGGGGCGGACAGCACCTCCATGGCGGCGAATCAGAGAAGGAGAGGAATTTTAGGTAGGCCTCTTTTTGGCGATGGCGCTCTCTGGTTTCACCCCCCTCTTTCTCTCTCTCTGGTTCCCCCGGCTGGCCGCTCCTTTCTCTATAAGAACGATCCCGACGTCGCCATCGCCGATCTCTTCCCCTTCCCCCTATCGCCTTTGACTTCCCGCGGGGGGAAACGGGGAGCGGAGGGAGGAGAGGCGGTCGCAGCTGTAGACTTCGGACAGGACGACGGTGGAGAGAGAGAGAGAGACAAGGGGAGGAGGTGCAGAGGAAGGAACCGGTCCGGGAGGAGGAAGCGGCGGACACGTTTACCACATGCCAGGTGTCGAAGATAACGGAAGCCACGTGCGCGAACGACGGCCGAAGACCTAGAATCCTCGGAGCTGCTCCTTCCTAGCGCCCGCCAAATTGCGATTCGCCGCCACCGCCGCCGTCGCCGGGACTCTGCAGGTCAAAGTCAAACTTGGGCTTTGATCGCTATTAATACTTGGTAACTACGTCTAATCAGCTACTCTCGACTGCGTTAACAGCCTAATGATTGTTCGATGGGAGGCCGTGTGCGCCGACAGTAGCACCCTACCCTTCGTTCTCCCTCTCGCACGCTCCACCAGAAACATCCGGAAAATATAAGATAGCTCGATTCTCCCCTCTCCGCGTCGGGCGGCCGTCGGCGGCGGAGTGGCGGCGGTGGCGTGCCGTGGGAGGGCACGGCGGCACGGGGGCACGGGGGCCGCCTTGTCCTGGTCCGAAGCCACGTGAGATTCTCTCTCTCTCTCTGTCTCTCTCGCTCCGGAAGGGGTCCGCTAATGGGCCGAGATGGGCTGGAGGGCGAAGACGTGTGGCGCACGTAAGGGGGAATAAGATGGCGGCTCGAGTGGAAAAATATCCGCTCGAGATGCGGGCCCACACGTTGCCGACGATGAACGCAAAGCGCAACTGGGTAGGTGCAACACGTCACGGAAATTGATAAGTCGCACCTCCCTCTCTCTCTCTCCCTCTTAGATGTGAGAATCTTGTAAGGTCGAAATCCCGATGCTTGGACTTTTTAGTAGGCCCAAACAGACCTTTGTTCTGAAGACCGTTTACTTTTCTGCGTAGACGCAGCAGTCAAACCCGAGAGAGAAGGGGACACATCGGGGTGGCCGTTCCTCACCGTACAAGACCTGGACAAACGCAACCCGAGCCAAGCCGAAGGCATGAGAAATGTTAAAGAGAGAGGAGGAGAGATGGATCAGAGAGACAGAGAGCAAAGAGAGAGCCGGAGAGGGAGAGAGGGAGAGAGGGAGAGAGAGAGAGAGATACTTGCCGTGCTCGACGGAGATGAGCGTATGGAGGACGATGAAGGAGAGCTGGTTCTCGAGCACGGGCACGTCGCGCTTGGTGTAAGGGGACGGTGTAGGGCATCCCCTGGGCTCTGAATATGATAGTGTTGGTGAGGGCGAACTGCGTGGCGGCAGCGGCGGCGGCGGTGGCCGTCGGCAGCACCTCCAGCATGAAGCACCCGTCGACGGTCATCATCATCCTCCGGAAACGCCTCCGGTTCGTAGGCATCCATCAGCCGCTGCTCCACCGCCGCCATAAAGACGTCGTCGGACTTTCAGGAGCGCCGGAGGTGCACCACGAAGCGGAGCTTGTGGCTCTGCATGGCCCCAGGGCCTCCCCGTCCAGGCATATAAGGTATTAATCATCTGTTTGTGCAGATGTCCAACATCCCCCATAAATGTGCGCTGACTGCAATCTTCCTTTGATGGCCACTCACCATCTCCAGCCGTTTTGGGAGCGCTTGTGGCCCACTCTCTCCTACCCGCTTTGTTTTCATGTTCAAGCCATAGGTTGAGCCAGCAGTCAACATCAAGAAAATTCATGTAGGCATTCAAGTGATAAGTATAATCTCTCAAGATCAAAAGAAAACCTGAGGCTCTTCTGATGCTTCTTCAAGTTTCTAAAGACGAAATGGGGACTAAAATGTTTATTTTAATAGATAAGCCCAGCTGCTCATATTACTTTGTGCACCCTTTCGGTAACGTTACTTCCCAATGACAGAGATTATCTGTTTGCATCAATCAAAGAGTAGTGTAATCACCGCCGATGAATCTTGTCGGGCACGTCGGTGCTGTCCCCAACACCATCGGCCATTAATGAAAAAGGTTGATCGATGTATTTTATATCATATGAAAAGAAAATTTTCAAACCTTTGAAACTCTAATTCCCTTGTCGTTGACATCAACCATTAAGCTTTGGGGTACTGTTTGGACTAAAGCATTTAATATAGTTACCTGGAAATTAATTCTCATTTTTATCCAGGACTAAAACCTGATGTCAGTTGCATTGAAAACGACCATAAAAAATGGTAAGTACCAGTAATAGAAATTTTGTGCATCTTCCATTTTTATCCAATGCAACTCAAAAGGCTTCTGCTCTTGGCCTCTAAAATGTTCATCTTATTTTCCTCACAGTGTATTGATCTGAAACATGAATCAAAAAAATTAACTTTAAATGATACCTAAACTTTATTCTTCAACATACAATTGAAACCACTTAACACAAAACCAAAGTGGAATAAATCAATGAATTTGTTAATTAACTAATAAGTATGGTAATTCATATGTCATAACTTTTATTCCTTTTCTTCTTTTCTTCTATCTTTTGGCACATCTTAGTCTAAACCGAGCAATAGACTTAGTCCAAATCTAATAATTCATATCAACACAATTAGGGATTAGTCTACAAGGCCATTTAGATTTACAATCTCTTTATTTATGGATGTCTCAGTTTCAAACTATTTATCAGATCTTGATAAAGTTCAAGATGGCTTCTGATATTATTTTTTTGCTTTAAAACCTTATATTTGAAATTTTATTATTTATATGCTCCTTATTTCTTGTGAGATATCTTCATCTATTTATCTTTTGCTGCGAAATAGGTTATGATATAGGATATCTAGGTAAAGCCTCCATGACTAAGTATCTAACTAAAAGCATTCTATATGGTTATTTTAGTAGTCGATCTTTGTCTTGGACCAAAGAAAAAGCCAAGCAGAACATGCAAAAAGCAAGAATGAAGAAACTTCATTCATTCCTCTTTTGTGTCCTAGACTAGAGTAAGCCATTGCATTTTAAAAGTAGTGCAAAGTTGACAATGTTTAATTAATAATTAATTTACACAAATGAGACCCAGCATTGATATAGTGTCTTCGAGATAAGGCATAGATGACTATAACCAACACCATTGAAGTATTTAGAAGTGGGTGAGGTAAAAACACATGACATCATTAATGTTAAACCTATGTCATACACTAGTTGATACTAACATAATTATTTCCATTGAGAATAGATATTCATTAGGAGTTTACAATTGGGGTCTTCACCAATGCAACTAGGAATGGAAAAGCAAGAGGAAGACCCCACTTCATCTTTCTATGCTTGAATCTCCTCTCCATTTAAAGGAAGATATGACTTCATAATTTTTTAATGAAGAATTATATTAGTATTTAAATCACTACTTATGATACATAATGTAGTTTTTAAAGATCTCAAAAATAATAAGTTAACAACTAAAAACATTGGAGTGTCAAAAGAGGACCTATAACTCTCATCAAGATATTATTATCACTATCTTAAGAGCAACTTAACCACCTTAAAAACCCTCTTAAACATGATCACTAATGTTTTCACCACCACATGCAATTAGTGAGAACAATTGATCAATACAATTGATATCATCCCAAGGAAAGACCTTCATGAGCATTAATACTAGTGTTTCCTCACCTTTGATATCAACCCTAAGTCTTCATAAAATGATAAGATGCATAAGATTTAATTTCATTCTTTATCAGTTAATTCTGATTTTTGTTTATAATTGAAAAACTCATATGTCAATTCAAATACATATGAATGCTGAAGAAGGCAAGAAAGTTGCAAAAATTCTAAGAAAAGGTGAAGTGTGAACAAAGCTCTTGAGTTTCCTGTGTTAAAAATTTAGAGCACAAGGTGACAACCTAAAAGGTCACCGGTTGGTATTATCAAGAACTCTATTTGATCTTGATCTTCTCAAGGCTTTGTGGTCATTACACTAAGAAATGGAGAAGAGGAAAAATGAAATCAAGCTAAACCATAACCTAACATTCTCAAGTTCAAATGATATGAGACTAATTTATTTATACTAGTCCTGAATGATACAATTTGGCCACACCTATATTAAATTAAACTAGTCTAATTTGTACAAGAAAGGAAATGAACTCAAATATGCCCAAATAGTGTGGGCCTAAGTACAAAAATAAACTATTGACAAAAATAATATGTTAAGAAGTATTGGTGTTGTTTGACACTCTCCCTCAAGTTGGTGAATGTGTATCATTCATTCTCAACGTACATATAAAATTTTGAAATACTTTAGCACTTGGCCCCTTGGTAAAGAAGTCAGCTATCTAATCACTAGATTGACAATCAATTTTAATGTGCTTGATTCAGTCTGTTGTATAACATTATGTGCAATATAATATGATTAGATTCTACAATTCAATGTTTATGTCTATAAAAATGATCTTCACTCACAACACTTCACATATCCCTTGTGCCCTAGTCTTGAATTATGCTTCTATACTTGACCTAGCCATCATAGTTTGGTTCTTACTTCTCCAAGTAATTTTTTTCTTCAAATAAACATCTAGTATCATGTGGTGGATCTTATGTCTATCATAGATCGTTCATAATTAGTGTTTTTATACATTTCAAGTAAAGATATACCACCCCTTTTAAATAAAATTCTTTTTCCTAATGATCCTTGGAGATAATATAATACTCTATGACTACATGTAGATGTATTTCTCTTAGGTTGTGTATAAACTAACTAACCACCTTTAAAACATAAGTTTTACTAGGTAGTGTATGAATATGTAAATTAATTTCCAACCAACCTTTGATACCTCTCTTTATTTATGATTGTTCATCTTTAGCTAATCCTAATATAATATTTTGATGAATTAGTCTATTTTCTGGTTTAGATGAAATGATACTAGTCCTTGCAAAAGATCCAAAATGTACTTATGTTATGATATGAAAATATCTTATTTAGAATGAACTACTTCAATTCCAATGAAGTTTTTTCATTTTTTCAATACCTTTATTTCAAACTCATGACTTGTTTTCACTTATCTCTTGATATTGTTTTAGTGAGATTTTTAGAAACACGTGTTGATTAGGTTAGTAAGGAAGGTTCTATGGATAGATGATAAGTGGTCATAGAACAAGTAGTGTGAGAGGAGATACAAAGATTTTTTTGTACATTATATAGTTCCTTTCTTAATAGTAATAGGTATATCGTATTTGTGGCTTAACTTATCATGACTATCATAAATTTCAACTTATAAAAGTATAGGAGTGGACAAAGAGAATTCTTCATCTAATTCAAATGAAATTATTGATCATATGTATCTAGATTTGATTCATGAGCATGCATAGAATATGGGACATTTGACCTCTTCCTTGTATATACTTTATCAAACTATCTATACTTTAAAGACTAGTCAATAGAGATAGAATTATCCACAAATTGAGATGATAGATTAGGAATAAGTGTAGTCCATAGGCTATTTTTAGATGAAATATGGAGTGTACTCTTCCCAAAAAATAAGTGTACAAGAGTTTTCTTTCTCATTTTCCTCTTGTGTACAGAAAGAAAATAAGACTCATTTTAAAAGTCACATCAATTAAAATATAAAATTGCCTTGATAGTAGATGATAGGATTCATAATCTTTTATAATTTGAGAGTACCTAATAAATATATATTTTAATTCTTTTAGATCTAATTTATCTATATTCTAATTATGCACATTAATAAATACTAGACATCTAAAAATCTTAAGAATGAGTTTTGTTTTGCATGGTACATCAAGATAAAAAAGATAATAATGCATTTGATCCTTGAGACCTAAGGTTTTAGATGGTGATAAGTCTTCATTATCATGAGTTAATAATCAGTAAATAATATAGTTTTAGCCTTAACTCATGATAAATAGACTTATATTTGTGTTAAAGCATGAAAAGTGGTTTTCAGTTGATTAACGTGAATTTTTGGGTAATTATGTGATTTTATACGATTTTTACAGTCTTAGTTTTGAGATAAATGAAGAACAAGAAATAAAAATAAAAATATTGCAAAATGGGGGGATCCGCCGGCCAGCCGGGCCCGCAAGCGGGTCGGAAGCGCAGTCGGGGAGTAGCCGCGAGCAGGGGCTCGAGCGGCTTGGTTGGATCGGTAGGGGCACGTGTGCGCCACTCCCCTTCCACGTCACCGGTGGTCAGCCGGCTGTGGGGCAAGGAGTGGTCGTACACGCGAGAGGACTTTGCCTAGAAAGCTAACTTTACTCTATATTCGCCCGAATAATCCGCCCACAACCGATGTGGGACTAAATCCACCTTGTAACGGGCGGGCGACCGCCGCGGGTTCGAATCCTCCCAGTGTCAAAATTCATATATTTTTAACTGATTATCGCGACTTTCCTGCAGATCGCCGGTGAAGGATTAAGCAACCGGAATCGCTGGATCATCGGCGAAAATCTCGTCAACGCGATTCGCGGAGCATTGCTACTAAAATTTCTGAACGATTCGCGATAAAAGGATCGCAATCCATCGAGTAAATCATCTCCGATTGATCGACGAACAAGCCGTCGTCGGGAAGAGGACGATCCGCCGGGAGACCAGTCGCCACCTCCTGAGAGCGTACCAGATGCGATGAAGAGCCTCCTCTTGCTGCGCGGACCTGAGGATGAAGCTCCCTAACACGCGCCTCACCTCCATCCAGCCCCTCTCCGTCGGGTGACAGCCGCCGGAGAGCCGCAAAGTCGCCGTTTTTCCGCTCCGCCGGGTGACAGCCGCCGGAGACGATTCGACGACCCACTTCATTGGTCTCTAGACTTCGCGAGAAGATCTAGAGATTGCCCACGTCGTCTTTGTCCAAGGAGAGCCTTCGAGGCCGTGGACACTGCACGACGACCCTCCCGAACGCTCAGGATTCCGGTGCATCGCCGACGCGTCGCCGTCGCGACGCCGGAACTCTGTTTTCCTGCTTTATCTAGAGATTGCCCACGTCGTCTTTGTCCAAGGAGAGCCTTCGAGGCCGTGGACACTGCACGACGATCCTCCCGAACGCTCAGGATTCCGGTGCATCGCCGACGCATCGCCGTCGCGACGCCGGAACTCTGTTTTCCTGCTTTCAATTTAATTTACGCTTCATTTAGTGATACTTTGTTGATTTTAATTTACCAAACTATACTTCGTTCAATTACGATTCTTCCGGCTTTTACAGATCTTAATTTGATTAATTGAGTCGTCTGTAATCGCCTACGTAAGAATCGCCAGGGCGGAACTCTGTTTCCGCCTGATTCGCGTTCGCCGGGCGCTGACGTCATCCTGACGTCCGCACCCTTATTTCCTTTTTTTCGTGAATTTTAAATATATTTCCTTTTTATTTCCTAGTATAAAATTCGTAAGAAAATCGTACTCATTGAGAAAAATTCTGAATAATTACCAGATATTATATTACATACCTGTGATCGACCTGGAAAATTACCACTATTTTTGAGATTTTTATTGAATTATAATTGATATATTTATTTTGAAATACTTCTAAATATCCGAAAATTCGTATTTTCTAGTTTTATAAATTTTAAATTTGCGTGATTTAACATACAACGACTGAGTCACGTCAGATGGTAAATGATTTATCAAATGAGTGACATTAAAATAACCTCTCCCCAAAAACATTTAGGACATGATTTTGAAACACAAAGCTCCACTTACTGACGTGACTCAGTCGTTGTATATTAAATCACGCAAATATAAATCTTATAAAACTAGAAAATACGAATTTTCGGATATTTAGAAGTATTTCTAAATAAATATATCAATTATAATTCAATAAAAATTTCAAAAATAGCAGTAATTTTCCAGGTCGATCACAGGGATGTAATATAATATCTGGTAATTATTCAGAATTTTTCTCAATGAATACGATTTTCTTACGAATTTTATACCAGGAAATAAAAAGGAAATATATTTAAAATTCACGAAAAAAAGGAAATAAGGGTGCGGGCGTCAAGATGACGTCAGCATCAGGCGAACGCGAATCAGGCAGAAATAGAGTTCCGCCTGGCGATTCTTACGTAAGCGATTACAGACGACTTAATTAATCAAATTAAGATCTGTAAAAGCCGGAAGAATCGTAATTTAACGAAGTATAGTTTGGTAAATTAAAAATCACACAAAGTATCACTAAATAAAGCGTAAATTAAATTGAAAGCAGGAAAACAAAGTTCCGGCGTCGTGACGGCGATGCGTCGGCGATGCACCGGAATCCTGAGCGTTCGGGAGGATCGTCGTGCAGTGTCCACGGCCTCGAAGGCTCTCCTTGGACAAAGACGACGTGGGCAATCTCTAGATCTTCTCGCGAAGTCTAGAGATCAATGAAGTGGGTCATCGAATCGTCTCCGGCAGCTGTCACCCGGCGGAGCGGAAAAACGGCGACTTTGCGGCTCTCCGGCGGCTGTCACCCGACGGAGAGGAGCTGGATGGAGGTGGGGCGCGTGTCAGGGAGCTTCATCCTCAGGTCCGCGCAGCAAGAGGAGGCTCTTCATCGCATCTGGTACGCTCTCAGGAGGTGGCGACTGGTCTCCCGGCGGATCGTCCTCTTCCCGACGACGGCTTGTTTGTCGATCAATCGGAGATGATTTACTCGATGGATTTGCGATCCTTTTATCGCAAATCATTCAGCAATTTTAGTAGCAATGCTCCGCGAATCGCGTTGATGAGATTTTCGCCGATGATCCAGCGATTCTCGTTGCTTAATCCTTCACCGGCGATCTGCAGGAAAGTCGCGATAATCAGATAAAAATATATGAATTTTGACTCTGGGAGGATTCGAACCCGCGCCGGTCGCCCCCGCCTCTTCTGAGGAAGGTGTGGGTTTAGTCCCACATCGATTGTACGCTGAGTTTTCGGGCGAATATATAGTAATGTTAGATTTGCAAGCAAAGTCCCTTCTCTCGCGTGTACGACCACTCCTTGCCCCACAGCCGGCTGGCCACCGGTGACGTGGAAGGGGAGTGGCGTACGCGTGCCTGTTGGTCCCCAAGCCAAGCCGCTTGAGCCCCTGCTCGCGGCTTACTCCCCGACTGTGCTTCCGACCCGCTTGCGGGCTTGGCTGGCCGGCGGGTCCCCCCATTTTTGCAATATTTTTATTTTTATTTCTTGTTCTTCATTTATCTCAAAAGTAAGACTGTAAAAATCGTATAAAATCACATAATTACCCAAAAATTCACGTTAATCAATTGAAAACCAAAAATCATTCTTTAACACAAATATAAGTCTATTTATCATGAGTTAAGGCTAAAACTATATTATTTACTAATTATTAACTCATGATAATGAAGACTTATCACTTACTATAAGAAGGTAATCATTCTTTCTTTCAGCAACTTTGTTCTTTTAGGGAGCATTTATAAATGAGGATTCATAAGTGATTCCTTGTTTTTGGAAGTATGAGCCAAAATTTTAGTTAAAATAACCTCTAATATTATCAAACATAATATTTTTAATATCAGCCTAAATATATTTTAATCATAGAAAAAATAGTAAGAATACTATGAACATCAAATTTATTTTAACTAAAAAAATTACATGTGACTTGAAAGTTATAAACCATCATTATTACAATCATCAATGAAGGTTATAAACCATCATGCTCTAGAAATATTTGAAATAGTAGAAGAACTTCATGTATCAATTATGGGCACAAAAAAAAAGAAGACTTCTCATATTATTTCAAGGTAAAGTAACTCAGTTGTGTTTTGCCAATTTACAAATGTTATAGTGAAGTTTACTAGCATCCATAGTGTGGAACAAAAAAATAAATAGTCTAAATAGTAATGAATGATGGATGACTAAGTATTTGATGATACAACTAAATTTACTTCGAATTTGGTTGGTGGGATGATTGGTTCACTTCCTTTGCTATATATAAATGAATAGGGTCCCTAAAAAAGTAGAGTTCATTTCATTTCCAAGCATATTAAATCATACTCGCTAATACCTTGTCATAGATTTCATACAAATTAGGGGAAAAAAGATATTACAATTTAATTATTTAGTAAGTTTACTAACAAATATTAATTTTGTGGCTAGTTTAGGAACATGAAGGACATGAGGTAGTGTAAGGAGAAAGCTAGGCATTCACTATGCCTACTATAGTTATTAATGAATTATCAACAATTGTCACCTTTCTATCACTCAAGTAAAGGAAATATGTGAAAAATTAAAGGGTTGAGTTGTTCATGTTTTAGGTAGCTCCAATATCCATAATCTAAGTATTTGCAAAAGAAGAAGTGTAACTAAAGTATATGTAAGTGGTATCTCACTTGAATGAAGAAATGAACATGCTACTAGAGACAGCTCAATCTTGTTAACTTTCTCCATATTTTGAGGTTCTCCATTTATTTTGGTTGACTTATATTATTCTCTTAGGATGGTAAAACTACCACATAGACTTCATTATTGCCTTTGGATTGTGTACGACGATGTAAAGGCCTACCATGTAATTTATAACACTTCTCAAAGTGTGACATAATTTCCTACCATATGTACACCACATATTATCTCTCATATAACTTTTGGTCTCTCTATAATTTTATGATTTAGGTTGAAACTTATTTCTTTCTTTCTTTTTTGCCATGAATGCACTATTTTTTATCCATATTGTATTTAACATTAGACTTATTCGTCTCTCCTAATCAAGGATATTACTTCATTTTGAGGAGGAAAATTTTCTCAAACCAAGATCTAAGCTCATTATTGATCAATTTTATTATTGAGACCCAGTAAGTAATCATATAGTTTTGTTGTTTCCATCACATTTCTATTTACAACTCCTTTCACTTAAACATTAAAGTGCACCATCATGTGTAGGTCAAATTCATGACATAATATCATCAATTTATTTGTATGCTCTATCACTACTAATTTTTAGTCTTCTATTCCTCAGTTTCAACTTTAATTCATATAATTATACTACATCTCTAGTTTTAAAGTACTTCTAGGAAAGATTATCCCTTTTTTTTGTAGAAAGATGCAGAAAAATTTTCATAATGTTTGAAGTCATAGTTGCCCACATCCAAGTCATACATTTTGAATCTATTTGATCTCATTTGCTAGAGAGGGTTCATTGATTTGTAGATTGTTATTTACCAAATGATTCATTATATTCTCAAGTTCAAATGGTGTATGACTGATTTATTTATACTAAATGGTATATCTGAGTAGAACCTATATTGAACCTAATTAGTTAAGTTCATACAAGAGAAGAAAGTAAGGATATAAATAATATTTTATGTATTGAAGTTGGTTGGCAAGTATCAATTCTTTAAATAATATATGACTAAGATGTATAGTATAAAAGGGGAAGACAAGAACCACATATAAGTTCTACAATATCTCTTTACCTTTAAGAACCTTCAAATGTACATAAATGAAGTAAAAAATATAGCTTCAAATGATTGATGATTTTTTTTATTTGATATACATCTAAGAGCATTAAATAAATAGTTGAATTGATAAGTAAGGTAATTTAGATGTCAAAAAAAATATTATTTATTTCTTCTATATTAGCTTTAGACTCATCCGAAAGAGAATGGAACTCAATACTTTATTATTTTACATGAGTTTCATTTCTATCTCATTGTTCTAGTATCCTCTCTAATCATTTGAGAAGAAAACACTAGAGCTTAAAAATACTCATCAAGAGCCATATTCATATTGCTTATTCTTTTTAGATATCTTATCATCATTAATGTTGATGCCCAAACTATAATGAAGATGGGGCAACATCATCTTTGTCAGGCCCTAACATGGGTAATGCTGATGTAGATGGTGCAATATGCGTGTTTGGATGGATATACTTTTTGAAGACCTGATCTTGATTTGCCTTCCACCATTCTTCAGCTTGATGCTCGGCAAATCTTCTCTTACTGCATATATTGTATATAACTTTTATCATCAAAATAAAGAAAATCATGAAAGAATGGTCAATGATGCAAACCACTCAATACATAATTATGCGATCAAAGAAATAACTTTGTATACAAATAAATAAATTATATCTACCTAAGTAGGCCTAAATCCACCCATCACCCATTGATTACATGTTAGGCAATTAAGTAACTTAACAAAATAATCAAGTGAATATTTTATTTATGGTGTACATGTATTCAACTTATAAAGGTGACTCTACTCATTAAAAAATTTCATCTATCAAGAATTGATATTAAAAAATGTAAAATAAAATAGACTATAATCATAGTTGAGAGATATTATTGTTTATGATTTTCTATCATATGCACAAAATATATGGAATATAATTAATTATACAAACACATGCCAAACTATTGAAGTGAATGTCTCATTATATCAAGTAGACAAGATATCATTCATATTATTCAATAGAAATGATTTCACTCATAGACAAGTATGATCAATATTAAGGGTGATATTTTGACAGATTAAGGCATTAATGAACCTCACATGGAAACCTCTTCAAGTAGATAAAACAGCATAATGATAATAAGTTTTACCTTTGATAATCATAATGATCTAGGGAAGAATGCACATACCTAAATCTTACTCGTTTGAAGACTTTTGTCCCATCTTGAAGTAGAATGACTGTAATATATACACCTGGCTCAAATTGTTCAATAACCTCCTTTCCTCCCTTGTTGTATTTTGACATAGAAATATCAAGTGATCGAGGGTCAGTCTCCATACTTCCATTTTGTGTGCCTTCCTTTGCATCAAAATTCTCTAATCGAGTAACGTACACATGATTTGAAAAAGGAGACACAGAACGGCTTCTAGATCGACTGCTTGATTCAACTGGACTTGCAGGTAAAGGGCCAACTACCATCATACTACTAAAATGATTTGGTGTTGAGTCAACAATGTCGCCTAGGTTCACAATTCTTTCATTTTCAACTTGATTAGATCCAATAGTTTTATGATCTTGATAAAAGTCTGGTTGACTAATTCTATTGTTTGTTTTTATTTTTGAACCCTCTACTTGTGATGTTATAATTCGAAAATCCCTTGTAGCATCTAACATCCCTTCTGTAGCCACAACCCTTTTCTGCAAAACATTTCATTGCATAAAAAATGTTATTTATGTTTTCAACACAAAATATCTAATTTATCAAAAAAATTGAAAAATATTTCAATCATCATCTTCTTGTTGGACAAAATCAAAAGGCAACTTGAAATATAATAAAACGAAAATAAAGGAACTTCCTTCATGATGAACATAAAAAACTAATGGTGTACGCAATAATGTCTACCAAAGTAAAAAAAAACTAAAGTAATGCCTAAGTTGACTATATTTAATTCTATAAACATTATAAAATAAATTAGAGGTAGTAATTCTTAGTTATAAATAATCTCATTTCATAGTCATAGAACTAAACTAGTCATTAGATAAAATAAGTTTATAATAAATCTTTTTGGGACATTAGTTTAGGAGAAACATATAATTAGATCACAATAATAAATGGCGTTGGTGAAAGTAGGAAGGTTCTATTTCTTCCCCATTTTATCTTGAGAATGTAAAATCTTTTTTTAGTTAAAACCCTTAGGGAAATTTTAAAGAATTTTCTTTAAGTACAAGTGGATACCCCACATAATAGTAAAAACTAGGCTCTCTAATGAAATGTTTAACCAATCCATTATGGATCAATCAAATTGGTACAAAAGTTGTAAACTCATATGTTTTTCATATTTGTATAATTGTGACTAGTAAATGCCAAGAATTACCTCCTTTTAATTGAAAATTTTATCCACTTATTAATCATAAATATGTTCTATATTACTTCAAAATTGTAAATCTATGTTCTAGTAAAGAAATAAATATATTTCATGATGTTTGATCACATTGACATAACTTTTGACAAAGATTTAATAATGTTAATAGCACAACTAGATTTCTAACATATAACAACAAAATAGAAGAATACCTTAGTGGTCATAGATTTGTCAAGCTCTACTAATGTTAAATTTGAAGACTCTTCTTCATCTACTGATGTTGCTTGAGTCTTCTTTTCATATCTTTGTATTACTACATCTTGAACTTCACACCTTTGCCTTAAACCTTTAACCTATGTGCAGATGTCAAATAAAAATCAAATGGTAATCTTAACAAATTGAAAAATTAGAAAAAGCATAACATGACATATATAAAATATTCTACCTGAGCTTGTAATCTTAGCACTTCTTGATTCAAAAGTTCATTGGTCTTTTTGAGGTTGTCAATAGCACTCTTAGAAAATATCGGAGTAATAAATTGTGGAGAAGTAGGCCTTGTTGAAAATGGAGATGTAGGCCTAGAATTAGGAGATGCTGATGTGACAACTGGTTTCAAAGCAACTTGGAGCGCACTTATTGAACCAAAGAATGATATATCTTTTAGTTGCAATAGAGATGGAATTTGAGATGTATGAGATAATGATGAAAAATCTTCTTTTATTCCTTGCTTAACCATCTTAGATTCATAGTACCTAAGAGGATCTACAATAGGTGCTAACAAAACCTTTGAAAGCTTCATTTCTTTCTTTTCAGATTTTTCCCTATAATCCAATGACCGCCGATGTGTGAGAGATTTCTTAGCATCAGATGACACATTTTTAGTTTCTAATGCTTTAAGTTTCGTGTAACACGAGTCGCACACACGATGGGGCTTTCTCAAAGTTGGGGCCAATGCAGCTCTCATGACCTTTTTAGAGCTACAAGCATGACAGTGTACAAGACCACAGTTGTAGCAATTGTGACTTTTTCTCGTGAAACTAAATGCTTGTCGACATCCTGAACAAAACGATTGATCAATGCTGGAAACCCACTTATGAATGCATATACTTGCCATAAAATTAGAACCACATGATATGCTTTTGATATGTTTATCTTTCAAAGCCTCAACCAAGGTGGGTGTTGTCCGATCCTCTATATCTCCATGACCTAGCCTTCCATTGGCTCCTTTTCCCCATGTAAACACCTCACTTCTTGATGTTACAACAGCAACATGATATGCTCCGCATGCAATTTCCTCAACTAACTCTCCTACAAGCCTGTCTTGAACAATGCATGGAATTATGCCATTAGAGTGAGGGTTTCCAAGTTGTCCATAGCAAGTGCTTCCCATTGTAAAAACATGTCCTGAAGTTGTCAAACTAACAGTGAGAGTATGCCCACAAGCTAATTGATGGAAGTTGTAATCAATAAGTGATGAGACACATGTGGGGACTAACCTAGATTCTCTATCACCATGACCTAGACGATATTTATCTCCATCACCCCACGTAAATAACTTCCTTGATATAACATTAACACCAAATTGTCCTGAGATCTCAACAATGGCTGCTGTGTGCCACACTCCACATGCAACCTTTATAGTTTTTAATCCATTCAATGATTCAACCTCTCTAGGGTAAGCAATGCTCTCTCGATCCCCATGACCTAAGACTCCAAATGTGCCATCACCAAATGTATATAGCCTCCCACTAAATGTAACCAAAGCAGAATGCCAAGAACCACATGCAACATATAACACTTGAAATCCTTCAAGGGGACTAGAAACTCTTTTAGGAATCCAATGGCTGACATCTGTTCCATGACCAAGAAATCCAACATGCAAATTGTCATTTCCCCATGTATATAGATCACCAGATACTGATATAGCACACGAATGATGTTCTCCACAAACAACATAGTCTATGTTGTATATTGCCAAAGATTCAATAAGTTGAGGATGACTAAAATCCGTATGATACCCACGACCAAGTCTTCCACCATTGTCCTCACCCCAAGTGAATACCTCACCTTGTCTTGTTACAAGAGCAGCATGTCGAGCACCACAAGCAATGTGTTGGACTTCTAAAACTATATTAGATTCTAGCAACTTGGGGAGCAATACATCAGTTTTTGAACATCCATCTACTCCATCAAACCACACTTTTCCCCAAACATAGACATCGCCCAAAGATTCACAGTCATCTGGTCCAGACCCTTGACTTGAGTTGCTGGGCACACTTGAAGTACTAACTCGAAAACCATCCCCCATATTGGACCTTACATGCATATTTGAATGTGTCATCCCCACATATGATATTGCCAAATGAAAAAGAATGTACACGTGAATATACTCGTGTGATGATGCTCCAAAATGGTTGAGTAAATCCTCAATGATAACCCTCTAAGAAGATTCCTTTAAATAAATCCTCTTTGAATCCTGAAAATGAAACATAACTAATTTATAGTTATAAGAAACAATATTGAAATAAAATAAATCAAAATAAATCATATTGAATTATATTAATTCTATTTTTTTAAGGTGTATCAATCTTATTCATATAGCCATAACCATAAACCTTTCAATACATTACAACTTCTATATGTAAATTATACAATCTTCTATAATTATTTCATAAAAAATCATTTGTCCTCATTTCGGGGAGTGACATTTGATGAGAGAGAAAGCTTTATTGACATTTTGTTAGAGCCATAGAGCTAAAAGAAAAACTATAAACACTAATGTATTTATCTATCAACCAAGGTCTATGAGGCATATTTAAACATTTAATTCTAATTATTTAAATTACATGCCATGGAAAAATAATGAATGCCAATACATACCTAGCCTCAATAACTAGTTATCAAAATAGAATCATAGATTATCAAATAATAACATATTTTGATATACAGTGCATCCATATTGCATTCACATATCACCATGTATAGTGCAGCTAAAAAAATATTTATGATTTGTAAAAGTTCTCACCAAGATAAAAGACATATTAAGAAGTATTACATAAAGCTATCAACATATCTAGTTTAAAAGTAGTAGTAATTTAGATCATATGTCTTCCTTATTTTAGAGATGATGAGCTAATATGACTATTGTGATTAGTTCTTTAGGATAAACTAAATGATGTCTCTAATATAATTCTGAGCAATGACCATAGTAAGAGATAATCAAGAGAAAACTTAAATGTAGACAAATGTAACATATGTCTTAAGTTTGAGGAAAAATTTAATTTCAACTTGACATCTGAATAGTGAATGTAATAACACAACTTCTATGAGTGACTCATGAAAAAATATAAAGAATCCATGGTGATTGTAAGTGGCATGAAAAATGATACCTTTTCAATATAAATGCAAATGGTATTTGTGAAGACAATATCTTTGATAATAGTAATAATATAAGCTGACCCCAAGCAACATGTTAACCCCTTTAAAGAATACCTTAAGAATTTGAGCATGTAAAAGATTAACAAGAAGAGGGTTTTAAGTTCAAGAGATTTAAAAGGCTTTTATGATTTAGATGATCACACCTAGCTTATATCAATATTCTCAATTCATGATTTTAAAAACTAAGATGTATTTTTTTAAAAAAATTTGGATTGATACCATGAGAAGGCCAATTAGCTTTTAATGTTTCATTAATTCTTTGAAAAAGTTAACTTTGTCTTTGGATTAAGAGAAACAAATATTAGTGAAAAATATCATAAAAAGAGTCTAAAGAATTGAACTAGTTTGGATTAGAATAAGCCACTCTAAAAATCCTCTCCTTAGTGGTGTGTGTACTAAATTTTCCATTATGACTTTATTTAAAGTCAACATACAATGGCAGTAGAATACAATCTATAACCTTGATCCCATTGACTATGACTACAAGTTTGCCCAATTTTTTTACTAGAATATGAAGTCATAAGTGTTTTTAAATTTCAATTAAAATAATATTGGCATGAAAGAGTTTAAGACTTACCATTCACAAAAAGATTAGGATTGGAATGAATCCAAAATGATGCAAAATTAATCAAATCCTATTTAATTATCAACATCTATTTAATATAGACTACAATTTCAATTTTGATGAGCACAAAAGAGATGGCTAAATCAAACCATTGTCATACTTGGTCTCAGTTTGTGGCTTTATTATTCTCTTAATTCCTTGAAATAATTGATAAATGAGAACAATAAATTTTGTTCAAATGCTAACTATGTTTTAAATTAACCCCATCTACTAAAGATGTTTCAAACTAGTAACATCCCATTGATGATTTTTGATTTTTTTTAATTCAATATTTTAACCACTTGATCAAGAATGTCTACTGTTAGTAAAATTTTGAGAGTCTAGGAAGCATGTCACTAATTAGCAAGAAGAGGAGCAATACATATCAAATAACCATGCATTAAGAATAGATCCCACAATTTTTGTGTTTAGTTTTAACAAGAAGACAGGTCATGCATTGGACATGCAAGTCTAAATATGCCTGATTTAGTGTTGACCCCCTAATCATCACATTTTGCTGAATGAGAAATATCAAAGTCAAATTTACATTCAATACTTCATTTATACCACAATTTTGTAGATGATCTGACTGAAAATGTATATAACATGGAATAGCATTTGATATTAGAAACCTATGATATTCATGAAATGCACAAACTTTTAATTTTCAAGTTAACAATGTCACAAAAGTAAGAAACATTCAGAATTTATGTTTAATCATTTTCATACTTTCTCCTCATTCTCCCTTTATCAATAGCCTAATTAGAAATAGATTTTTAATTTCTTCTTGTAAAAGGAATAGAAAAAAGTTTATCAAAAATGTAAACAAACTTAAGGCAATAAATTGGAACAGTGTGGTTTTCAATAGTCAATTTCGTTCCTTTAGATGATGATTCTCCAATGGGTTTAAATTAACTGCAACCTAGGCAATGGCTATACCAATCAACTTGAAACCAAACTTTGTTTTTTTATTTTTCAAGCTAGCCTCACAATTCTGAATTGAGCTACAATAAAGCTGTGATTTATTAAATAGACAAGAATACATGCTAATCAGATTAAAAGGCAAGGTATCCAAGTTGAGTCATGACCAAGCAACCTACGTTACTAAATATACAATAAGGCTGCAATTTATGACTTTCATAATGGTTGACTTAGTTGCCCATAAAGAGTGAGAAGTACGTTGTGCTGTAGATGTATCTAGTTGAGCATTAACAAGAATCTTCATAAGATACACGAAGCCGTAAAGATATTGCTCATGTTAGATTATTAAAATACAATTCTTATAACGTTATAAAGGAAGAAAATGGCTTACATAAAAGACTTACATCATATACTACAGCTTTTTTTGGATGTGTGCCTGACGGAGGAGCGGTAGTTCCCGCACACCTCTCTCTCTCCTTTCCCAGAAGGAAGGTTTCCGTTCGGAAATCGTGGGGGGAGGCACTCACCTTTTGCCCCTTTCTCCTCTTTCCCGTTGTCGGGCGTAAGGCTGGAGAACGATGGACGACCGTTCCGGATGCCGGAAGTCGGTTCCGGACGCCGGAGGTGGCTCCGGAAGATGAACAAGTTGTGCCGGCGGCGGCGCTAGAAGGGCGGCGTCGTAAGGCGGTGCTCGAAGGGCGGCGGCGGAGGACGGTGGGCGGCGGCGGTTTCCGCACGCCCCTCGCTATTTTCTCCTCTTCCCTCCGTTTTCGGTCCTCCCCCTTGCCGAAGGATGGTCTCCGGCCGTCCGGAAACTGGCGAGGGAAAACGTGGGGTGGAACGGACTGGGCGTCCGCCGCATTCCCCGTTCAAATGGACCGTTACGGCCGGCCGTTTGCGCCGGGGAGAACTACAGCCCGCCTCGCGACTCGACCGCCCGTCCCCTTCCCGCGTCGGTTCGGTGGGAAAAATGGGCCGCACCCTTTCGGTGCGCACCGGGTGGGAGTCCGCGATTCGGCGGTCTCCCGGCCACACCCGTCTGACGCTGCCCTCTATCCGGGCCACCCTGTATCCAGTGCCACCACCTGTCCGGCGTCATCTTCCGTCCGTCGTCACCCTCTGTTTAGCGCCGCCATGTGTCCACCGTCGTGAAGCTCCTTTTCGCCGCGTGAGAGGCCGCATCGTTTCTGTGAGCTGGTCCGCTCGACACGCGCCGATTCGCGTCAGTTGAAATGATGGAAGTCCTAAAGATGATTTTAGTCTGCTGTCTGTGCCAACTGAATAAGCTTTTTATTTTTAGATTCCATTTTTCTATTTCTGGAATGATATTATCATGAAGTTTATTTCATAAATTATTTAGAAAGTTATTTGATTTCTCAATTTGTATGTTTAATTGAGCATGTTTAAATATAAAAAAAAAATCAATTCAATTTTTTTAGTATACGTGTAATATTATAGAATATTTTGAACCAATATATTATAGGTTATCCTGTGAAAATTAATTATTTTAGAATATAAGATGATTGTGTAGGTGACTCATGTGAATAACAACTTGTATGAAGAAAAGTTAATATTTGAGTGTATCTACACGTTTGATAATAGATATGTGATAATGATTTAAATTATCATATGAACAATAAGTAGTCAAAAAAACTTATTATTTGACATAATTTTATTCTTTATATTTATTTATTACACAAAGATATTGTTTATAATTAATATTATTTTTTAAAGATAAAATATTAATGTTGTACTCAATATCTTGTGATGTGAATTAACATCTTTAAATTAAGTTACTCTTTTAAGCTTTATGTTCTTACTTGTACAATTTAAAGTTATACTTTTAATATTTATGTTAGTATTAATTTTATTTTTATGTTTAGTGGCATAAACTTCTAGACATTGAAGTAAAGCATTATGATTGTTCTCAATGTCATAAATCTAGACCTTGTATTAAGGAAAATAGAGATATAGATGCAAAAGTTGGGCCTATCAAATAATACAAGTCTCATGATCATGATCCACGACGATTCAAAAACATTCAAGGTCACTTTGTCTAAAGAGGTCATTTAACAAGTCTTTTTTGACAAGTTTGATAAATGATAAAGTTGAAACAAGTATGATCTTTGTAAAAATGATTTGATGAGTACCAAGGCAATGTAACTATAAGAAATGATATTTTTGAAATGTCTCATCTTGTATAAAAAATAAAAATACTAAAGTTAAAACTATCAAAGATTTCTTCATTAACTTAATTTTGATTTATCCCTGCACAATTTAAACAATTTAAAGTGAACTATCATTTTCAAATTAGAAAATAGTTTCTTATTAAGCTTAACCACATGATGCGTAAGAAGAGAAAAAAAAGTAAGAGAGAGACTTAAAGTACTTACTTGATTGTAACCTAAAAAAATAAAATCAAGAAATGACTTAAAGACAATGAAGTTGTAAGTAGACCACCACAAAAAAAAAAAAAAAAAAAATAAGAAATCTACTTATTTCTTTTGCAAATATGATGGACACATTAAAAAGATTGTACTAAGTGTTATACTTGACACAGAAAAAAAGGTGATCATATTTACTCATGATACCATAGTAAATTACTCTAAATGTGGACATAAATAGTGGACATAGTAAAAAAAAATAGTGCACATAAAATAAAATTTAATTTACTTATGTACCCTTACAGACTTGGTGGATATATTATGGTATTATTCTTCACATAAGCATATTTGTGTAGAGTTGACATAAGTGTTGACGTCAAACTCATCGTGAAAAAATACCTATATTATACAACAACGATAATATAGTATAAGTTGAGGTAATATAGAGATTTATATGATTGTTAAATATTAGTCATTATTTAGATTTGAGTGAGATTTAATTTTACCATCTTTTCAACAAAATTGATTTATATTTTTTAATTAGAAAATGTTTATTTATAATTATCTATTTAGAAATAAAAAGTTATCTACTTGATGAAAACATGGGTCATATATCTGATAAAGAATTGATAGTCTGACATAACTCTTGGCCCACCTAATTCTAAGAATTTTGGTAGAGGTATTAATTCTATCAAGAAAAAATAAAAAAATATAAAAACATTGGTTGTCAATGAGTTATGGACATCTTAGAACTAATACATATGAATATTTGTGATCCATTGACTACAACCTTCAAGAATTGTCAATAAAATTTCATTATATTTATAGATAAGTATTTCATTACATTTATACATATGAATATTTCATTACTTATCACATTCATGTAAGTAAAAATAATTAGATGTGTTCAACAACATAAAATCAAAATTGGTAATCAACTCAACAAAATGATTAAAGCCATCATACTGAAACATGATGGCAAACATTAAGGTAGATATGATAGGTCTAGTGAGTAATATCTAAGACATTTCGTTAAATACTTAAGAATGTAGCATTGTCCTATAGTACAACATGTCTAGATCTCATATCATGAGTGATGAAATAATATACTTCTGGATATGATGAGGAGCATGATTAGCTAATTTATATCCTACCAAATACTTCTAGGGAGAAAATTTTAAAATATTTACATATTTTGATTTGTCTAGCAAAGTCAAGACCTTATAGACCTAATGGAAGAAAATAAGTGTAAAATAATTAATTACTTTTTTTAATACTCTAAAATAGTTAATGAGTTTTATGATTCCACAATTGAAGTTGTTTTTGAGGTCATAAATAATTTTTGAGAACTAATGGAAGTTATTTTTTTCTTTGAATATTTTGAGTTTGTAAGGAGAAAAATGATTAGAGACACTATTTTTGAAGATTATTATGTCAATATTCTTTCATTTGTTATTGAAAATAATCAAGATGCAATCATCTTGCCCAACATTGATCAACAAATAATTCCATATGAAAATAATATCCACATACCTCTCATTTTAGAAGAACACATTTAGTACTCTTACATTGAGAAGATACACTTGAGAAAGAAGAAATATAGTTCTAGATGATGATATTGTATTTCTTCAAGAATATGAAACTAACATCAGAACAATGGAAGATGATTTTATCAATTTTCATCAAAAAAACATTAAGAATCTCACCTTACTAGTGAGAGACATCACCCCTATTCCTAAGTGACAAATCAAGAAAGAATAGGTGGATGATTCCTTTAAGATGGAATAGTCCTAAGATGGATAAACTTATAAAAATCATTGATGGCTTCATTCTTGTTTAGGCTCAAATTGTTGTCAGTCCTCGCTACCAAAAGATATCCAAAGAGTAATACAAGGCCAGAGATGGTCAAAATCCAGTGTTGGAAGCATCAAGAAAGTAGAAGATGAATAAAATCCCTAAATAACTTACATATAAAGACAATTTAAAAATAATATTTAAAGAAAGAGGCATGATTGTCATTGAAATCCCAAACTCCAGAGCATCATCATCATGACGAGGGATAAGAGAAGGGGGGGGGGGAGGGGGGGAGAGGAAAAAATAGAAACGCAATTGAAACACTAATGATTAAAATATCTCAAACAAGAAGATGAAGGGACAAGTGTCTAGAAAATGTAGGCAGTTGGGTGTAGTGCAATAATGTGCCATAAGATCAATCGGGTAGGTTGGTGGGTGGGCAGGTCATGGTGCATAGATGTGTGCCAAACGAAGGGGGAAACAAGTGGTAGGAGGGGCCTCTGGTCATGAGGCCTCCCTCACCTATGGCAAAAATAATAATAATTTTTCTATCATTATTCCTAAAATTAAGGATTTAAAACTCTAGAGATAACCTTCAAATTGGCATCCTTGATGCTCTTAACGAATTGTGTCTAACTATAATAATATAATAGGACAAAAAAAATGAAGGAAACCATGTTTTTAAAATATTCAATTGATTTACTCAACTATGTAAGGTCAATATTATCATGATCGTCCAATCAGTAAAATCATTTCCTGCCATATCCCATAGATTGTTGGCATCTAGAGAGCTAAAAAACAATCCACAACAATTAACTTTGGACAACATATGATCACCTTACCTTCCTAAAGTCATAGTTGACTAAGTCAATGTAATTTTCCTTCTGAAATCCCAGCACAATAACTTTCTTTATTTTAAAAATCTTTTACATTATCCATTTTCCTCACATTTTGATTTTATCAATGTACAACTCTATCTTACATCACATGAGAAAATGAACTAATATTAAGTTTTACTGTTTAAATTGAAGTTATTGTGTCCCCAATGTTTCAAAACATCGACTGTAAATTGTAAAACATTGATTTCCCTCTCCCCTAATGTTTCAAAAGTAGTCATCACAAAAGGCATCATCTAGCCACCTCAGCCTCTTGACTAAGCAGATGACAAGGCTTATATGGGATTTTCTCTCAAAAATAACTCATATCTCTCTCTCTCTCTCTCAGGGTCTGGATCAAGGATCCAGGCTCATGAATGCTGACGGGCTTACCTGCATACTGTGAGAAACCTCCATGGTAAGCACGAAAGTCCTGTTTTTATAAGTGGTTTTTCCTGACGCCCAACTTGGCCCAAACCAGACCATTATTCAAAAGCACGTTTGATTTGCCGGAAGGGCCCACTCAGGGGTCCGCATCCCCGACGACGTGGCATCACATAACTTGTGCAGGTGGCAAGACGAAAGACTGCAGAGAGAGAGAGTATCAGTTGGAGGAGGGGGCGACCGAGGCGGCAGAGGGGGACTGAGCGTCGGTGGCGAGGCCCTGATGCCACTGGAGGATGGTGAAGATGGTCTGTGCGACGGTGAGGACGAGGAGGAAGACGGCGGCGGCGAGGGAGAGGAAGGCCCAGGGGCTGCGGAAGTAGGTCTGCATCAGGTTGGCCCGCCAGACGTTCCATCTCCTCTGGCAGTAGGTGCTGACCTGATTGTGCACCTCGTTGAGGCCTCCGTTGGGATCGAGAGACACGTCCTTGGAGAGGCTGTTGAACAGCTGCGCGACCGCCTTGTCGCTGCCGATGGCGTTCTGGATGATCCGGCAGTTTTGCAGCAGCTCGACGTCCCTGGCGGAGTCGATGATCCTGTCCATGAAAAAGACGTAGGAGGTGACCTCGTTGCCGGCGCCGACGTGGAGGCGCTCCATGGCCATGAGGTTACGGAACATGGGCTCCATCAGGTCGTCCACCACCACCTCCGGCAGGATGAGCACGCCGCCCCGGAGAAACCCCCCCCGGAACTGAATGTTCCGCAGGCTCCTGCACCCGCTCCCGCGGAACCGCACGCCGGCGTCGTTAAGCTTCGTCGCTGACCAGACCATCTCCACCACGCCGTCCGCCTTCTTGTCACCGTCGCCCGCCCGCTTTTGGCCACCGCCCGCCGCCTTGCCACCGCCCGACTTCTCCTCCGGATTCTTCAGCAGGCCCATCCGGCAGACGTCCAGCGGGTGGAGCCCGAGCTCCTTCATGGACAGGTTCTCCTTCTGGGCGAAGAACTTGTGCACCAGATTGTTGATCTGCTCCTACCGAGGAGACCCCATCAGGAGGATGAGGACGACGACGACCATGAGGAGGGCGATGGTGGCGGCGTACCTTGGGGACCTTGCCTCCCTGGACGGAGACGAGGATGTGGAGGACGAGGAGGGGGAGCTGGTTCTCGAGCATGAGCATGTCGCGCTTGATGTAGGGGACGGTGTAGAGCATCCCGTGGGGGCTGAATATGGGGTCTTTGGACAAGTGCTCCGCGGCGACAGCTTGCTCCGCGGCGACAGCTTGCTCCGCGGCGAAAGCTCTGGTGGGGGACCCGGTGGCCATGCGGAGGACCTCAAGCATGAAGCAGCCGTCGATAATCATCATCTTAAGGAAGGCATCCGGGTTTTCGATCCAGAATTTGTCGAGGCGCTCGTAGGCGTCCATCAGGCACTGTTGCACCTCTCTAACAGCCGCGACGAAGAGGTGGAAGTGCTTTTTGGAGCGGCGGAGAATGCGCTCAACGGAGCGGAGCTTGTGGGGTTCCATGGCGGTGAGGGGCTCGGAGCCATGGTGGTACGGGCCGAAGGAGACCACCTGCGGCGTGTAGGCCTGGGGGTTGAGCTGCTTGATGCAGCCCGGCACCCGGTAGATGGAGTGCTTCTCCCACAGCTCCGACTCAGCCGTCGAGCTCACCTTATCCGCCTCCCTCTGGATATCCGCTGCCCAGTCGCTCCCCCCCGCCGCCGCCTCCGTCTGGATCTCCACCGCCCACTCCCTCCCCTCCGTCGCCGCCATTCCGCCTCCCGATGGCCAATTCCAGTCGACCGCCTCCTACATATACTCTCGGTCCCCCCACGCCATTTCCGATCGGGCAGGCTGCTCTGCTCCTGCAACCCTCGTGGCGTTATCCTTGCAGAAGAAGTAAGGCACTCTCTCTCTCTCTCTCTCTCTCTCTCTCTCTCCCCTCTCTCTCTCTCCCCTCTCTCTCTCTCTCCCTCGCTTGCTCGCTGTGCATCAAGGAAGGAATGTCGGGAAACAGAAAGAAAAGTTTCAACGTGGGGAGGCAGATTCAGTCGCTACAACCTGCGGACAGAGGGGCTTATTGACGAGGGAGGCAACCCAATGAATCAGAAAAGAGAGAGAGAGAGTGAGAGAGAAGTGAGAGAGAGAGTGAGAGGAAGGGTGAGGGTGGACTTTTTGTCACCTCAGGAGTCGGTGAGGGCGATAAGCTGGTCAACGACGCTGGGGTCAGCGAGGGTGCTGATGTCGCCGAGCTCGTCCAGCTGCCGCGAGGCGATCTTCCGCAGTATCCTCCGCATGATCTTCCCGCTCCGCGTCTTCGGAAGTCCCGGCGCCCAGTGGATCTTGTCCGGCGCCGCGAACGCCCCGATCTGCGCCACCCACAGCCGCCGCGCCAACGGCCCCGCTCCGGCGATCATCACCACTACTGCTTTCTAAGGATCTCGGAAGAAAGGGGCAGACAGAGGACGAACCTGGCTTCGGACGGCGAGGACGAGGCTCTGGCGGAGTTCCTGGCTGTAGGGGACGCCGTCGATGAGGGTAACGAAGGCGTAGATGCCCTGTCCCTTGATCTCGTGCTCGACGCCGACGACCGCCGCCTCTGCGCACTGCGGGTGGGAGACCAGCGCCGACTCCACCTCCGCGGTGCCAATCCGGTGCCCGCTGCGTGGGAGGGAAGAGGAAACAGAAGCTCCGCCAATTAAAACCCACACCACACCACAACCAGCAACCACCCACCTTCCTTCTCTGCAACCAAGAATGAAGAGGAGGGATTTCGAGTTGGTACCTGACGTTGATGACGTCGTCGACCCTCCCAGTGAGCCAGTGGTAGCCGTCGCCATCCCTGGGCCGGCATCGGAAAAGTGCGAAGTGAAGAAGTTGAAAAAGAGAGAGAGAGGAGAGGGAAGAAGATGAGAGAGGTGGAGAACCTGCTACAGCCGTCACCGGTGAAGTAGTAGCCGGGGAAGGGCTTAAAGTAGGTGGTCTCGTAGCGCTCGTGGTCGCCGTAGAGGGTCCGGAATGCACCGGGCCATGAGCTCTTGATGCAGAGGTAGCCGCTGCACTCGCCGCCGATCTCGTTCCCCTTCTCGTCGACGATCACCGGCTGCGATCACAGACATTTCTTAATCACACTGGTGCAGATAGATTTCATTCCTTACTCTCTGTTTCTGAGAGGAGGATTTTTTCCCCACCTGGACACCAAAGAAGGGGAAGGTCGCCGAGCCGGGCTTCTGAGGCCACGCACCTGGCAGGGGGGTGATCTGCAGAAACAAGAGTCAAACAGTGGATTGAAATCCCAGAAGCCAGAGCAGCCGCTGGATCTGAAATTAAAAGTTTTTCCGGGGAGAAATCGAATCACCATGAAGCCACCCGTTTCAGTCTGCCACCAGGTATCCGAAATGGGGCAGCGCGAGTCTCCGACGACGTTGAAGAACCACCTGTAAGGCATAGAACAGACTCTATGAGAAGACCCTCTAAATAAAAGGATCACAGGCATAGAATAGAAGGGCGGCGGGGAAGCAACCCACCTCCAGGCGCTTGGGTTAATGGGTTCTCCCACGCTGCCCAGGACCCTCAGCGACTTCCGAGAGGCGCGAGTCACGTACTGCATCGCCACATACCGAGAGCAGATCGTCAACAAGAGCAATTTAGAATTGAGCAGAAACAGATTTTGAATGGGAGGGAACAGGAAAAGTATTATGGGTGGGTTTCTTTCCTTCTTCATCATCTCCTCAGCGTGCTCAATCGGATGAAGAATGGGCGGATTCATGCTTTTTTCTGAGATGGCCAAAGCGCACAGACAAAACGATATCGATTCTCTTCTTGGAACCTGGGATGTCAAATGGGAGCGATTTTGTGGGCTTCCCTGAGTGAAGGTCGGTGTTTTCATCAAAACCTAGGAAACTGTTCATCGTACCCTGTTTATGATAGTACACAGACTCCGTCCACGAGAAGGAGCAGGACCACAGAAAGGGAGCCTGAGAGCAGGAATATCATCATTCGAAGCCCATTCTCCTGGCAATTTTCAGGCATGCTCATGGTAGAGTTGGCAGCTGCTACAGGCTACGACGTCAGAAGAGGTCTCCAGACAAGTTCCCTCCTAAACTTTCCAACCGAATTCTTCGATTTCTATTCTGCTCATTGGCATGAATGGAGCGATCTTCTGTGCCACTTTATATGAAGGATGACATAAGTTGATAGCATATTTCCAAGGAACAGAAAACATGCGGCGACAAATGTAGACTGACCCGCTAGCATACGAATAAAATTCAATGGTCGTGGATATTATATTAACTTACATTTATCTCTGATTTGGTCTATTCTCCCACAAAAACTCATGGCTCCATCCGAAGACCTCTCTCGCAAACAAATAGCCTCCCAGTATACTTTCCCAGCTTCCGTGGTCCTTTTGTTTTAAAGATTACATAATTATCATACTGATGAACTATGGGAGACATCCCGAACCTTGAAGAAGAAATGCTAACCGCAAGGTTTTCTCGATTCAGAGACCAAGATATTCTGCCTCATTATTATGTTCGGAAGCAACTCCTACCGTTTATCAGTGAAGAAATGGGGAAGCTGCAAAAGCCACTGATAGGAGCGAGCACTAAGAGAGAACAGAAGAAATACGACAACCATTAACTGAAGCGTGGGCAAGGCCGACCAGCAAGAACAAGGAGAAAATTGTCCCTTCCTTCTGGTAAATCCACGTACAACACCGCGGATGCATAGAATATTGTGTAATCAGTAACAATGAACCTTTCCGAACTTCCAAAAAACTCTTCAATTGCATGTCTGAGACACCATAGACAGAATACAATGCACAAAACTTGACCCAGAAAACTCTACAGAAAACGTCAGCATGGGTATAAATAAGCTGCCCGATAGGGAATGATTTTTGGCATGTTAGGTCTCTACTCTGTCAAGGCAATCAGAAGGTCTTAATATAGGCGTACAAGACACTAATTAATGGTTTTTCCTATTTTGCAATAATAGTCAAGCCTCATGGCCTACACTACTGATTTTTGAAGTGGAAAAATCAGGGGCAAAAATTCGACATTGCATCCAGCCTGCGGGTTTCTAAAATCTCTATCAGTTGCTTGAACATTGGGAATTGACAGGACAAGTTTTGAAGATCTTCCTTTCAGCCTTAGTATCCTTGTGTTTTAAGAACATATCTAGCATCCCTGAAATCAATTAGAGAAGTAGACAACTGAATCCCAAAGGACAAGCACATTATAAAATCTCGTGATTCTTGAGGGCAGACCATGTCGCAGGAAGTTATCCTAAATTTATATAAAAGTTGAAAATCCTGGGAAAAGGAAAATGAATAAAAAATTGTGGAATTTTCAAAAGGGAAATGAATGCTTAAAATTGAAAAAAAAGAAAATGTTTCTCACTAGAAAAAAGGAAAACTGGCATGGGTGAGAACGTTCATGCATCCTTCAGTTCTCTAAAACCGGATGTTAAATCATAATGCATAGTTTCACATGGAAAAAGCATGAGGAGAAAATAAAATGATTATAATTGAAGAAACATACACAGGATTTATCAAAATTAAAAAAAACCTAAATAGGTTAATCTTAACTATTTCCATATTCTGAGACAAAGGGATAAATGGACACTGACAGGAAATTTCAACATGAAGGATGAATGTGGATTGTTCTCCCTCCAATGAAACAGCACGTGCTTGTCATCGTAAGAGAAATGTGAAATGAAGTATATAAAGTATTATGTATTACCTCAGTTTTCTCACGCATGAGGGATCGTACTAGTGTCGGAGCAGTGTAGAAAAGAGTTACTTTGTACTTATCAACAATGTCCCAACAGCGACCAGCATCTGGATAGTTTGGAGCCTATCCATGAGGAAATTAGGTGATACACACGAGGAAACACAGCTAAAGCAAGGCTGTCGAAAGGCAATTATGGATAACAAGTAAAGCATGGTAAGAAGATCTTTTTGATTTCAATACAAGAGGATAAATAAATTTACGAAAATATTTTAGATTTACTACAAGGTTTCCCCTTCCTAATACAATTAGTACATAGAATAAAACCAGGGTTGTAGTAGTGCCCATTACCCCTTCGAAGACCAAAACGCTAGCTCCATTAAGAAAAGGACCATATGTCACATAGCTGTGTCCAGTGATCCATCCGCAGTCAGCAGTGCACCTATTTTCAGATGTGAAGAATACAAAGTCATTCGACTAAGCAACAAGATCCAAGCAAATTGATATCAAGAATCCCTGCAGATCATACCAGTAAATATCCGAAGGTTTGTAGTCAAATGCATATTTAAATGTAGTGGCAGTATATACCATATAACCCCCCGTCGTATGCAAAACACCCTGCAAAAGTACTTTCTATTTACATCTTCTGAACGAACCAGAAGCAACCCAATAGCAAAGATAATGGAAGAAGGTGATTACCTTTGGTTTTCCAGTGCTACCACTGGTGTACAAGAGAAATAGGGAATCTTCCGCATCTACCCACTCCACAGCACAGGTCGTAGGATATTTGGGGGTCACATCCTAAACCCAAATTCCAAATGAACAAATTAAAACTCGAAACGGATCTTTCTTATTCTCGAACAATGAGGGACAAAGGGATTGATCAAGAAAGATTAATAAAATTAGTTTGTTAAACAAGGGATTGTCAGATAAAGTAATTTAAGTAATATCTTTTTTCAGTTATCTTATTTCAATTATAGACCAAATAATCCAATTTTTGGTTATAAGATTCTGTTCTAAAAAAACAGTATTTAAAGATGAAAACTATGGATAGAACTCTCAAAAATAGTTAAGTCATTACATATTTCTAAAAAATATCGATAGTTTCTTCAAGCCTTTTTTGGCCGTTTTGAACATGATAAAACTAACAAATATCTTCAGATTATCCGTTATTATGCTCCAAAATATGTGCCCACGTCTACAGGGGTGGGTTAAGGACGGTATTCACCTGCCACCAGATGTCCCTTCCTTCCACCCATTTGGTTGCCTCCTTCTTCATGGCCGACTGGTTCTCATATGTCAAGCATACTCCTGTTCACCGGGAGAATAATAAGCATGAAATAACAGAAAATAGCCTTTCACCATGATGACCAAAGAGACATGAGAATTATTTAGATGCAGGTAAATAAGCCATGATCTAGCTTTTTTAACAGTATTGATCAAGACAGGAGAACTTTTAGTAGTTACTGAAATGACACGACATCATTTCCCTCCCCCCAGCTAAACATCGGTGGGGACTTTGGCCATGGAAATATATGGCCATTGCTTTATGTGGTTCATGAACAACCAGCTGCTCAAAAACGTTTTGTATTCATAGAATTGTCGCCAGATGTCATATTTGCGGGGCTGACTTTCACTAAAATGGTACGCTTCCTGTCATGTCTTGAGCTCCTCCAAGTATAACTCGTAGTTTCTTACTCTCTCTTGGGAACGATTCAGCTTGCCCTTTACAGAAAGATTCCATTTTGTTTATGTTTTCCCTCCATTTTCCTTCCCCCGAGAGTGGAGAAGAAGATAATGACATAAGAGTTTCTCCCTCGCCAGGGTAATAGTAACCGTCTATTTAATAAGATCCCTGAAATGTTAAAGAGAAGCTTTTCAAGAGACCAAAAGTAAGAAGAATTTTCAAGTCGCATACCTACTGAGACGCCATTATTTACACATTCAAGGAGAGCAGCATCGGAGATATCCTTGAGATGTATGACCTTTGGGCCTCGTCGAACAGCATTGCAGGTTATGATAACTTTCGGTCTGCAATCAAGGATCCTCTGGGCGAGTGACTCCGCAGAGAACCCAGCAAAAACAACCTGGAAAGAGGGGAAGAGGCAAATAGATGAGAAGAAAGGCTCGAAGCATCCAGATCCCAGCTCTTCTACCTAGCGCATCAAGACTTCTACTGATAAACTGTCACCGTACAGAGTGCACAGCACCAATGCGAGCACACGCCAGCATTGCGATTGGTAGCTCCATCAGCATCGGCAGATAAATAACCACCGCGTCACCCTTCTTCACGCCGATATCTTTCAAGTAATTAGCAAGCTGCCATTGCAAACATGAAAAAAAATCCACCTTCCCCATCAGATCAAAGTCCGAAACAGAGCACCAGAGAGAGAGAGAGAGAGATTTGTTCATTCGCAACCAACATTCCAACAACAAAAACTACCTGTCAATGGAGAAAAGGTGGGAAAGAACAGAATACCTGGCAGACTTTCTCCAGCAGCTCGTTGTAAGTAAGCTTCGCATCGTGCCCAGGCTCGTTCCCCTCCCAGTAGAGTGCTATCTTGTTCCCATCACCTCTTCCAATGATCCTGTCCAGAGCATTGTAGCATATGTTCGTTGTCGCGCCTTTAAACCACTGCAACCCAACACATACCAAACAAGGATCACTACCCGAACAGATCGGACCAAGAGGTTGTGCAGCAGTTCATAGAGCCAACGGACCTCGATCTTCACGGTGCCCTTGCGAACGTCGAGGTTCTGCTCCACGATGGGGCCATCGCCCCATCCCTTTTTCCAGTAAAACTCCTTCGCGATCTCGGACCAGAAGCCGCTGGGATCCTCGATGGAGCGGCGGTACATTGCACCGTACTGCTCCGGGGACGACAACAGCGCCTGGGACGAGAACTCAGGGCTGGGGAAGACCAGGTCATGCTCCTCTGAAGCGAGGGACTCGCCAAGGACGACGGCGTTCAGGTGGGAGATCCGCCCGGCCCCGGAGGGGAGCTGAGCCATGGACTCCACGTGACGGAGGTGACCCGACGTCACCAGGTCCCTCTCACCGAACCGGGCGGCTGGGCCGCCGGGCGCCGGCGACGGCAGATCCATCGCTGCACCGCCTCCCCTGCTGCGGCGGCGGAGTAAGTGCAAGGGATCAGGCGACCGAGAAAGAGAATGAGAGGAGCAAGTAGAAGCGAGAACGATGGATCTGCGGGGAAAGGCGGGAGGAATCGGAGGGCACGAAGGTCGAAACCGTTGGGGCCATAAATAACAGCAGAAGCTGGAAGAATGGCTGGTGAGGAGGGCCATACCAGGCCGGTAGCTCCGCGTGACAGGAAGGTAAATTCCTTGGGAGTAGGAAGATATAGCCAAGTTTTTTAATCTGATTAAATCCTCCCGCCCTCCTCCCTGCTCTCTAACCTACCCGCTAACCCCGCAGGGCCGAGGGCATCGCAAAATTAAATTCTATGCATGCAGCAGTGGCCAGGAGAAGACAGAAAAATCGGAGAACAAGATTTCAGAGACGGAGAGAGAAAGAGAGAGAGACTGATATATGTAGATGATAATTAATCTTTTTTTTGTTAATCTTCGGGATAGAGAGATGGCGGGACCACTGTGGAGATCTTGAGGAGGCTAGATCGGAGTTCACCTGTGGTTTTATCAATGATTTGCCGGAGTCACCGCTGCTGCCTCTGCCGCCTTGGGGACGGGAAGAAGAAGGCTGGGACAGTTGCGAGCGAGCGAGAGAGAGAGAAAAAGAAGGGGGAGACGATGGTGGGAGGGCCGAGTAGAGTAAAGCAGAGTGGATTAGATCAGATCGGATCGGATCAGATCAGATCAGATCAGATCAGAGTTGCCTATTGCCCTGCTGCGGGTGAAGATATAAGTAGAGACAGATAATCAAGGGGTCCAGAGTTGACCTTCGAGAACGATGGCGGATAGATAAGGAACCTAGATGGTGCCCTCGTCTGTGTTCTTTCTCAACATCCCCCCCCCCTCCCCTCCGGCGGCGGTGATTATCTAATCAGCTTCCTTGAGACGGAAGGTTTTCATGGCATAAGCAGGAATTTATAGACAGATAGTAGGGGGGGAATGAAGCATTCAATGACGAACGCCGCCCACGGGAGAGAAGGAGAAACGGCCCGTCGAGATGACGACGGAAGAGACGATTGGCCACCGGAGGCGCCGCCGGAGAGCGACGACGGAGGCGATGACGTCGACCGCGGAAACGGAGAGAGAGTTTCAGAATCAGTGGCACGCTTCACAGAGAGGAGAGAGAGAGAGCGAGAGTGAGAGGCTTGAAAATGTGGACCAGGAACCAGAATGCACGTTGCATTCCGGATCGGGCCTGTTCTTCTATGTACGAGCTGGGGGTGTGTCAGCGCGGAAAGCTAGCCAATGGTTATAAGCCACGTGTCAGTATCAAAATGCATTATCACGTGCATCACGTGACTGCCACACCCACTGGCTGATGCAAGTGAGGAGCTGGGACGTAGAGGATGCACGTGCTCCTAAGCCGCTTAAATGGCGTGGGCTGGCGCTCGATGGACCCACCGAAGATGTCGGACCAGGCCCGGCCCGACTTTATCAGATCTAGGTTTCAGGAGTAGATCTGCACCGCCGGCAGGAGTACAGGTACAGGTCCGTGTGGATGTGCGCATGTTTGACGCGATGCGTCACGGCACGGCACACACGGAGTAAACAAGGGCTTGCGGCACGGAGTATGGCAACGTGAGTAGCACGAGTGCGTGGTGCGGATTCATGGTGCAGGAGTCCCTGATGACGTTCGGTAGTCCGGGTGTGTAAGTGGCGCGCGGAGGCGTAGTTCACCACATTGGTTACACGGCAGCGACGGAGTGCACGAGCGTGTGCGTCGGGGTGCACGGCATGATGGAAATAGCACGGGGTGCACGGTGGAACGTAGCACGGCACAAGATGGTGAAACTAGCGATGAAGCACACGGAGAGCCAATGTGCAAGACGTGCGAGGAGAACATATTGGGATGAGCCCATGCACATACCCAAGTGATGAAAGGTGAAGCTGCTAGTGTCATGTGGCACTTTGTCTAACTTACTATCTCCCTATGAATAGAAGGCTATGTAGTAAAGGAGTGGAAGAGTGGACGCTCTAAGTTTCAAATCTCTTGTAACCTGTTAGATGTGAAGTTAATGATGCTTTTACTTTTCATTTGTGTGTTTCTGCAAAATCCCCACAAAGATAGAAAATGCATCCCTGCTGGGCATGTGACACTGGGTCTAATGAAGCTTCACATACACCCTTGAAAGATGTTTATTGGATGAAACATTCTGTATAATCAGACGAGGAAATAACTTATAAGGTAAGCATAGAAATGTTCGACCTTTTCCATGGGAGAAAAATGCAATTCTGAGACATTCCAATAATTATCATTTCCCATTGCATAAAATGAGAGAAGTATCAGTTGACCCATTGTTATTGGGGACTCATTATGTCCATTCACTATGGTATTCAATGCACACTCTACGAGACCCCGGCCCACCTTATTACTGGGCTTCAACCCACTGTGATTTTTATTGGACCAGAGGAGCCATGTTCCTCTTGGCCTGGGAACTATTTCTAGTTGGGCCTCTACTCGTTTTCTTAATGGCCTTCAAGCCACTCTCGCCCATTTCGAACTGATGGGCCATATATCGAACTCTCTAGGCTCCACTTTGCCTTTTCTTATGTGGGCTTCAGCTCGTTAAATTTTCTCTGTAAGTACTATTCATTTATAAACTAAAATCACAAAAAAGAAAATAATGGAATTTCGGTTACTTATATTTTTCTCATTCAGATTTTCTTCGTATGACAATTCATACGCCACGATCCATTTAGTTCACCAGCACAGCTATTTTTCTCTAGGTGAGACTTCGAATATAGGACTGTCCTACCTAGATATTGTTTTGGTCTTTAAATTAAAAAATATTTTTAAATATGAATAAAAAATAAAACCCTGGGTATCACATCCTTTTATTATAAAATAAAAATGTATGAACCATGGGTATCATGTTTTTGTCTTTTGCATATTCTACTGGGTTTTTTTCAAAATAAATGAATTGTAAGGCCCCTTATAACGTCATTGCAAACATGCAGAAGGGGCGGGCAAGGAGAAGATGAAAATTCCAATTTTTTTTGTATAAAAAATGCATTTTTCCGAAAAACGGAGTATGTGAAATGTTCATAATATATACATTTTTAAATATAGAATGTTTTAAACTGGTTAATTCGTGTGAAAATATTTTTGCTGCATTTATGGATTACTCGTGCCTCTTCCATCACACAGGAAAAGGCTTATTAGATCGACGGCCAGGATGCTATCTGTGCTGTCCCTGGTGGACTAGAATTCGGGGAAGCCCTAAATCCCTCCTCACCCCCCCCCCCAACCAAAAACCCCCAATAAAACCCTTCCGCCTTCCCTCCTCTACGCCTTCTGCTCCTCCGTCGTTCCTCTCGCGTCGCCGTTGCCGCCGCCATGTCGACCGCCGAGGCTCCTTCCCCGTTGCCGGAGAAGACGAAGAAGAAGAAGAAGAAGCACCAGGGGGAGGAGGACGGCGGCGCGGCTATAGCGCCGGTTGTTCAAGAAGAGGGGGAGGGTGATCAGGCGGCGGACTACCTCATCAAGCCCCAGACAGTGACCCCATCCCTGGACACTTCCAAGTGGCCGCTCCTGCTGAAGAACTACGACCGTCTGAATGTTCGCACCGGCCACTACACGCCGCTCCCCGCTGGCTACTCGCCGCTCAAGCGCCCGCTCGCGGAGTACATCCGGTACGGGGTAATCAATCTTGACAAGCCGGCGAATCCTTCCTCGCATGAGGTCGTCGCGTGGATCCGCCGCATCCTCCGCTCCGAGAAGACCGGCCACTCCGGCACCCTCGATCCCAAGGTCACCGGCAACTTGATAGTGTGCATCGACCGTGCCACGCGCCTGGTCAAATCTCAGCAGGGCGCCGGGAAGGAGTACGTCTGCGTGGCCCGCCTCCACGCCGACGTGCCGGACGTGGCCAAGGTCGGTCGCGCCCTCGAGACGCTCACTGGTGCCGTCTTCCAGAGGCCGCCGCTCATCTCGGCGGTGAAGCGCCAGCTCCGCATTCGCACCATCTACGAGAGCAAGCTCCTGGAGTACGACGCCGCGCGCCACCTCGTCGTGTTTTGGATCTCCTGCGAGGCCGGCACCTACGTCCGTACGCTGTGCGTCCACCTTGGGCTTTTGCTCGGCGTCGGCGCTCATATGCAGGAGCTCCGCCGGGTGAGGTCGGGGATACTCGGCGAGCGCGACAACATGGTCACGATGCACGACATCATGGATGCCCAGTGGGTTTTCGATAATTACCGGGATGAGACCTACCTCCGCCGCGTGGTGATGCCATTGGAGGTTCTGCTGACTAGCTACAAGCGCCTGGTGGTCAAGGACTCTGCGGTGAATGCCATCTGCTATGGCGCGAAGTTGATGATTCCTGGGTTGCTGAGGTTTGAGGATGACATCGAGGCCGGAGAGGAAGTTGTGCTAATGACAACCAAGGGAGAGGCTATAGCCCTGGGAATAGCAGAGATGACGACGGCTGTGATGGCCACCTGCGACCACGGGACCGTGGCGAAAATCAAGCGAGTTGTCATGGATCGGGACACGTATCCGAGGAAATGGGGGCTCGGTCCACGGGCATCCATGAAGAAGAAGCTGATCACGGAGGGTTTACTGGACAAGCACGGAAAACCCAACGAGAAGACCCCGTCAGAGTGGTTGAGGAATGTGGTTCTTCCAGCCGGAGCGGATACCACCATCGCAGCTGCCAATGCTGCAGAGCCGGCGGAAGGAAAGGCTGCTGAAGGTGATGCTGCTGGAGAGGAGGAGAAAAAGAAAAAGAAGAAGAAGAAGGACGGGGAGGGAGAGGTGGAAGGTGAAGGACGGAAGAGAAAGCTCGAAGAAGGTGATGTAAGCCCGTCTGCTGTCTCTTTGAAGGTAAAGAAGCTGAAGGATGATATTGTAGAGGGTAAAGTTGAGGATACAAAGACAGAGAAGAAGAAAAAGAAGAAGGACAAGGACAAGCACGAGAGACAAGTCCCTGAGGAAGAGGACTCAAAGAAGGACAAGAGCAGTAAGGATGCTGATGGAAGCTCTAGTTCGTCCGATGAGGAGAAAAAAAGTAAGAAGAAGAAGAAGAAGAAGAAGAAGAAGAGCAAGGAGGGTGAAAATGGCTGTTCCCCTGGTCTTGTGGGTAGTGACGGAGAGCTAGAAAAAAGTGAGAAGAAGAAGGAAAAGAAGAAAAAGAAGCATAAAGATGCGGGTGCTGCTGCATAATAGTGATTCATTAGGTAGATGAAATCACCGGAATCATGTATCTGCAGAGATCATATAAATCTCCATATCCGGTACTGCAATTATCTGCTAGGAAACAGTGGCTTGAGCCATCTGCTGTTTTATTTCCTACCATCTATATGGTACGTCTCATGAAGATTGACTCCTTCATATTTGCTCTGCAGTATGTTGATGTAATCTGGCGCACTTTTTTCCCTTTGGAACTTTGATCTTCTCGAAGCTAATGTATGCATTTTAAATGCCTGCACGGTGGAATTTGTGCTTCTGAGAGCTTAGGTTTTTGCTGGCGGGCATTGCGTTTTCCATGTTCCTAGTGGTGTTGCTTAATGGTCAACGATAGAAACCGAACCATATTCCCTCTGTGATGTCAAAGAGTCTCCAGTTTGTGGGCTAAAACTCCATCTGGTTTGCTCCCCCATGAGTTCCCGATCAGTTTGGACAGTCTAGCTCAGCCAATTGATAATTATTTATTTTCATGCTTGCCTTCTGCCATCGTTTATGACCTTTTGTGATCATTAATGGTCACATGCTCTATGGTTATGTTGGTTAATCTCGCGATTGCTTGGTTGTATTGTTTGGCATCTTCTGTTACCCTACTTTCTTGATTCGAGAGTTAATGAGGAAAAACTGCTCACCTACAGCACTGAGGAACGAGCATGCTTTCCCGAATGACTCAAAGCATTCCCTGTATGTGGATCTACTGAATTCCACCTGTTTTGCTCCCCCCGTCAACCATCTAGTCCTGGCTGTTTTATTTATACCGTAGCACAATCCATCAATAATTATTTTTTTTGATGATTGCCCTCTGCCATGATTTATGAGCGTTATCTTAATTAATAATAGCATGCTGCACAATATTATCTGTAACTACATTTATCTTAGGATATGCATATGCTGTCATTCCACTTTCTTGATCTGAGAACGAATCAGGAAAAATTCCTCACTCACAGTGCTGAAGAATCGCCTCTTCTAACACTAACTGGTTCTCCCACACCGAAGTCATACACTGTCCACATCGACCTGGGATTAGCATCATCATCATCATCACCATCATCACCATCATCACCATCCTGCATAATTTGAGCGGAATTTATTTTTATTATTATTATTATTATTTTTTATGAAGGCAGATGAACAGTTTTCCAGTCTTTGTCATCAAGGATCTGATCCTCGTTATTTGGATCGGCTTGTGATTCTGCCAGATTTAACCGGCGGAAAATGGGGTTCATGCTTGATTTCACGCATCCTTTGCGATCAAAGATTTCCATATTTCCTTGGCTCTGGATGTCGTTTTCTGTTCAACTTCCTGAAGTGTTTGACTTTGCAGATGATAGCGCCATGAAAAACAGATGAAACTTCATCGTGCAAGTATGAGCTCTAGCTCCCTGCATCACGGAATTCATTCATCTTAATACGTTTCGCTGGGCTTTCCGTGATTTTATCTTGATGCCTCGGAAATGAAATGGAAACCAGTCAATCTATGTTTTGATGCCTGTGTAAAAATAATAAAACTAGATTATTGTTGGGTGCTTCGAGGATCATATCAGTGGTGTTCTTGGCTTCTTTTCTAAAGTTTACTTGGCTTTAAGCGGCCAACATCTCCAATCGCATAATATTTCCTCGTGACTTTTTACCTAATAAAGCCCATTGATGCTACAGGGGAATGGGCTTTATTCATGCTTCCAGGGGGAATTCCCGACAGAGAGAGAGAGAGATACTGGGCCAAGCCCATCTCCCTCTGGTGGGCCCTCTCTTCTCTCTCTTGTCTCGCTCTCTCTCTAGCCCAGTGGGGTGGTGGACTGGTCAAGGTGGGCCTTGGGTGGCCAACCCGGTCGCCTGCCAACTGCCGCCGCCACCGGGAAATGAATGCTGTGAAGCCGACGTGATGCTCACATGAAACTATAAAAATACCACAATAAATGTAAGATAGAGAGATAATATGCTTCATCTCAAATATTTGTATTCCCCCCCCTACGCAAATTATTACACGTAGAAGAGGATAATGGAGGAACCCGACCTAGCCTTCCTACTACACGTAGACAGGGATTATCCTCTCTCTCTCTCTCTCTCCTCTCTCATATCTCTCTCTTTCTCTCTCTTGGTCGTGTGGTGGTGCGCGGGTCTCTCTCGCTCCGATACGTCGATCTCATGACGCTGAGCTTACTTAAGGCCCTCTTCAACGGGCGGAGTCTACGGGATTATATGCCTTCCCCAATTCATCCGTTCGGATAAGGATTCCCCTGGGCCAGCCCACCCCCGCCTTGATCACATCTACAGCGACTGTACGGACGCCCTTCTTCACCCTCTCTCTCTAGACCTTTTATATCTATACCTCTCCGATGATGCACTCCTTAGTGACGAAGCCACCGAACCCACATCCCACATCCCACATCCCACATCTCTCTCTCTCTCTCTCTCTCTCTCTCTCTTGTTTATCTCTCTTCTGTTATTGGGTATCGGGTCGTTGGGTGAGTCTGGAACCACAGCTGCCTTATCCCCGCGCCTTCAAGAAGAAAGACTTCGCTGTAGATGGTGGGGTCGCCTCGCCGTCTATATAGTCAAATTATTGCGTCAGATCCTCCGTAATATACGCTTTTAACGGTAAAATATATTTCCCATGATTTTATAAAAATGCAGAATGCAATAATTTTATCTCCACGAAAAATCTGCAGCCAATCGGGGAGGGGAGATTTTATCTATTTAGACCGATTAAAACTTCTGGGTCGGCTCTTGTGTTCATTGAAAAACCAACCGGTGACGAACGTATTAATATATTTTTATTTTATTAAAATATCGATGCATTGTTCGTTACGATTTTCTTTAATAGAGTATTCTAGCTGATAGAAATCTCCTCGAGGGCGGCCCGAAAATGAATACGGATCTTTGGAGCAGAACCGAGACTGGCCCCCTGGATAAAGAGGCTCCACGTGGCCCGGCGAAACCGCGGATATTTGGATTGACGCAGCCCCCCGCCTCAGATTGCGTTGAAGGGTGGGGATCGTGTCGGTGAGGGTATGCTTATCGTGATGCGGCAAGTCAAAAGGCGGTTTGTGGGACCCACAGAAAAATACCGGGCAACCTTCCAAGCGGCGGGCAGCTACCCGCCTTGGCCGGGGGTCCTATAAAATGAGAGGCCCGTCTCGACGAACGTAGTTTGCCGATTCGGAAATCGGAATCCTACTTCTTCTAGGTCTTCTTCTTTCTCTTGCTGTCGTTGATCTCCGAGTTTTCTCCAGTTGTAAGCCTTTGATTTGAATAGTTGGGCTGATCTCTCACTGAGCGAGGTAGTTGAAAGCGGGATTAATCTGCGTTGCAGCCGCTACCGTCTTCACCGCAGGTGAATAGTAATTTTTTTAAAACTCTGTGGTTACTCTTTCCGATGTAAATCTACGAATTACCTCACTCGTTTTTTTTGTTCATTTTTATTTGAGTTTCTCGTGGCGTTTTCGCGTTTCGTGTTGATTCTGTGTGTGATTTTGGTAACGAAATGGAATATGGCGAAGGCCTCCGCCACATAGAATAGAGGCACGGGAGCACGATACTTTCACGGGAGAGGATAGAGCAGTCGACGTTTTCGAGTGATGCGAGGATATCCGACGACGATTTCTCGTCAGATGAGGCTTGTTTAACTCACTGCAGATATGATACGATATGGTATGGTATTAAGGTCTAGCCGGCGGGATCCTCGTTTTTTTTTTGTTGTTAATCGCCCGTTATGGCGCGGATCTGCAGTCGTCTGTGCTTGGATAAGGCTGTCCTCGATGATCCGCTGGCTAGACGTTTATTTATTTACCAACCTATTTTTCCCCGAACAAAACAAGAGTGACTAGCGGCAGGGTCGTAGGGGGTGAGGGGGCTGGGGGCTGTCCTTCGTGCGGAAGCCGAGGTTTTCGGTGCATGATTTTGTGATGTATTTGGGCTTAACTAATAAAAGTTTATTCGCTGCTTTTCCTGTGATGTTGGAAAAGGTGGGCTTAACTAGCCTTGATGTGGATAGACTTTGAGGGGAAGGGCGGTACTGTGCTGTATTTGTCGCATTCTATGCGAGGAAGATTAGTCGATTTGCACAATTAAATATCTAATCCATCTGGCTCGCTTGTCGAACGCAGATGGCCTCCATCTTCGTTGGCTCCGGTACCGGGGACAAAGACCACCACCCCCACCACCACCGCCAGCAACAGAACCAGCTGTCCCCGAAGAACTCGTTCAAAAAGACATGGCCTAGTAACCCTCAGCCGCCGACGCCTTCGTGTGCCCACGGCGATCAGGGCGGAGCGGTGCCAAAGTGCGTTTGCGCCCCGGCGACGCACGCGGGGTCCTTCAAGTGCCGGCTCCACAGGGTAAACTCAAACGGCCACTCGACTTCCTCGGCGCCGCCGCCGGAGGCCTCGGACTCGTCCGCCAGGACGGTGGAGGCTCAGTAGCAGGATTAGGTTAGCCTTTGCTGTAGCTTTTAGTGATTCCGTCGCTCAGAAAATTGTCCTCTGGATTGGGAAAGAGAGAAGGATCATCATCCCAGCAAGGAAATATAATTCAGACCTTGTAGATAAGTGAGAGAGGATACCATCTGTACTCCTCTATGGGCCCAGTTGTATCCTCCAATCCCTTCTTCCTCGTTGTGTCGATCTTCCTTGCCCCGGCGTCCTACTTGATGGTTCTCCCCGGTGGTGTAATTAATCTTTCTAGTGTGAATTGAGGTCGGTTTGCTCACTGGAGGGAGGATCATCTGTGCCGGAGAGTGCCCGAATAAGTTTCTGCAATGACGTGTGTTTTTTATCGGGTGAATGGGTTCGTCGGTGATCATATAAGAATCATCGAGATCGGCATCGATTTTCTCAGCCCCACGAGGAACGTATTATCTTCATAAGCAATCATGTGGAACGGATGCGTCTCATGTCATTTTCATCCGCTGAGTCTCAGTGCGTTCATCTTCGTTTTGCCATTTTCAGGTGTAGAGCTACGGACGGGTTCCGATGCTTGGTCTCTCCGGGGGCACACACCCACCCACCCACCACCCATGCGATGGCCTTAAGAATTTCTGCGGATAAAGTCTGTGAGTTCTTCCTGCTTTCCCCAAGAATCTGTTCGCATTCGATTCGTCATATGAATGCCGTGAGTAGTGAAGCTCTTCACGGGTGCCCCGAAGCTCTCTCTCTTCCTTCTGCCCCCCAGAAAAATTCCATTTTTAGTAGGCAACGCCAGAGATCACGAAACTAATCTCGGCCATCGTATCGTTCAGTCTGATCTAGAAGCTGGGGAAGATATCGGATTTTTTCAGATTAGAGGCCACCTTTTCAGATACTTCTTGTCCTGAATGTTTTATTTATTTTTAATCCGCTCATTTGTTCGAGTTTTGGGTTGGTAAGTGCTCGGCGGTCACGAGCTGATGTTCCGCCTTCCTTCGATCAGGTGAAGGAATCCACGCCACCGTCCGGCAGGCAGGGATCAGGATTGGACGGTCTGAATTGGGTTCGAGATCGAGATCGACAGTGCTCATCCCTGGAGATTGGATCTTCTGAAAGGTGTCTGGCAGAATTCTTGGCCCGTGTTCTTCGAGATCCATCCATCCGATGTACGGGAGAGGGTGGGAGCATGAAGATTAATTTTCTCGATGATTGAATGCCATTTAATTGTGTATTATGTGATCTGGAGAATCCTCTGGTGTCCACGGTCGCAGAAAATCCTTGATCATTCGTTCTTGGAGAGAAAATCTGTGCTGCGATATATAGATGACGGTGACGACCCCCCTTAACATCATGCCAGACTGATGAGTAAAAGATTCCATATCAAAGGCCTGCGAAGGATTTTACCACCGTATACGATGACATGTTCGAGGACCCATAGTCATTGTAAAAGTGTGATGAGAGAGAGAGAGAGAGAGAGAGAGAGAGAGATGGATGGTGTGTTATTCGCTGGCTCGTAATAATAAAGCGTCTGTTTTTATCGCCAAGAAACATGAATCCGGTCGTGGTGGTGGATATGCGCGGTCGACCATGGATGAGGGACTCGGGCGGTGATCGGACGGTGAGGATGGAGTGGAGTGTCCCCTGCTGGCTTCTGTGATTGCGTCGGAGCCGGAGAGAGAGAGAGCGCAGGGCCCCTTTGATGCCGGGAGTTCCCGACCACACGAAGGTGCTCGGCCTCGCCCACCCCACCCGATCCCGCCGCCGACCGATGGCGGCGCCGCCGTGTGTATCCTGCGCCGCCGAGCCGCCCTTCCTCCCACAAGCCCCAATTCACTCCTCATCCTCGTCCTCGTCCTCGTCCTTCTCCTCCTCTTCCCCTTCCTCCTCCTCTCCGCCTCCTCCCGCCCCGGGGTCCTCCGTCCGGCGGGTTTCCTCCCCACGCAGGGCCCTCCGGCTCCTGAGTGCCGCCCGCTGCCACACCCCGCGCCACCTCCGGCAGGCGCACGGCCACATCGTCCGTCGCGGCTTGGGCCGCAATCCGGCCCTCCTCACGGCGCTCCTCCGCCGGTACGCCGCCCACGGGGGCGCCCACATCCGTGCCGCCGCCAGCGTCTTCTCCGAGCTCCCCTTTCCTCCCCCTCCCTTCGCCTGGAACGTCATGATCCGGGCCCTCACCCTGGAGGGCCGCCCCCTGGAGGCCCTCTCCCTCTTCTACAACCGCATGGCCGCCGCCGGCGTCCCCCCGGACAAGTTCACCCTCCCCTTCGCCGTCAAGGCCTGCTCCTCCTGCGGCGAGCTCCGCAAGGGCATGGAGCTCCACGCCCGCGCTGTCAAGGCCGGCCTTGGGGAGGACATCTTCCTGCAGAACACCCTCATGCACCTCTACCTCCACTGCGAGGGCGGTGACGGGCTCTACGCCCACATCCTCTTCACTAGAATGCGCGTGAGGAATGTCGTCTCCTGGACCACGCTGGTCTCCGGGCTGGTCGCCCGCGGGGACCTGGAGTTCGCCCGCGCCGTCTTCGAGGAGATGCCGCTGCGCAGGAACGTCGTCACCTGGACGGCGCTGGTCGACGCCTACGCCAGGAACGGCCGTCCGGAGGACGCCTTCGAGATGTTCCGGCGGATGCAGGTGGAGAACGTCCGCCCCAACGAGTTCACCGTGGTAGCGCTCCTCATCGCCTGCACCGAGTTGGGCAGCATCGAGCTCGGCCGCTGGGTCCACTCCTACGCTCGCGACCACGGCGGGCTCGACGGCGGCGCCTTCGTCGGCACCGCGCTCGTCGACATGTACAGCAAGTGCGGCAGCCTTGTGGAGGCGCGGAGGGTGTTCGACGGCATGCTGGAGAGGACGCTGGCGACCTGGAACGCCATGATCACGAGCTCCGGCATCCACGGGCACGGCGCAGAGGCCGTCACCCTGTTCCGGGAGATGGAGGCGGCGGGCCTGCGCCCCGACGAGATCACCTTCCGCGGCGTCCTCTCCGCCTGCGCCAGGGCCCGGATGACCCGCGAAGCCCTCGAGCTATTCCGCCTCATGCTGGAGGAGTACGAGACGGCGCCCACCGCAGATCACTACCGCTGCGTGGCGGAGATACTGGACCAGGCCGGTGAGTCGGAGGTGTGCCGGCTGCTCGAGCAGCTCAGCGCCGACGTGCGGCGGGCTCTGCTCGTGGCCTGCCGCTCGTACGGTGCCACCAAGGCCGAAGCTCTGGTCCACTCCATAGAAACATCACGCCGGTCCGCCGCCGCCGGCGTCGGCGTCGGTGGCGAATGGCTTCTCCAAGACAACGGGTAGGCGGCGTGGGAAGTCGGGTGAGTTGTTCCGGCGGCATCGGCGGCGGTCTCTGATTCAACCGCGCACAGCGGAGCCAACCAGAAGAGATGATGATTCCTTGGAAGAGAAGAAGACGTGAAAAACAGAGGATGCCGGGAGGCTTCCGGCGCGGCCGAGATGAGCTCAGACCGGGAAGAGCCCTTCACCTCCGCTCAGTGAGCAGTATAGCCCTTTCCGACATTCTTTCGCCTTTAATATAAAGAAGCTTCGTGTTCAGAAGAGGGTCTAAATTGTCGAAGACGGTCGAATTCGAACCCACGAGAAGCCGTGGGGATGAATAAGAAGAACAGAGGGGCGTCCAGGCTGCGGTTCTCTGCAGACACCCACATTTAAAACTCGATTCTTTGATCTAATCTCTCTCTCTCTCTTCGTCTCAAGATTGAAACTTCTCTGACCCCAACTTCTGAAGTCATTGGCCCATGCCATCGAACAGGCAGCAGCAGGGTCCGCTCACCAGTAATCCTTGCAGGAGCAGGCCCCGCCGGCGAAGTGGTGGAACCGATTGGCGTCCCGAACGACGATCGTCCTCCCCTTCGCCATCGAGAGGGCCTTGAAGGTGCTGTGGCAGTCCCTGCAGATCCGTAGGTTCACGGTGACCCGGATGACCGCGACCGCGGCGGCGGCGCCCAGCCTCATCAGGCCGTAGGCGACCGCCAGTTTTTCGCTGTGCAGGGCCAGCAGCGTCTCCTTGTCCTCCTCCTCCACGTCGTGGAGGACGCAGGACGTGTCCGGCTGGTGTCCCGCCGCCGACATCTCAGCCGCCAGCGCCGCCGCCTTCCTGTAGATCGCCGCCCGCTCGGGGTGGCCCTGGTCGGCGGTGTAGAACCCGTGCACCTCTCCGCCGATCTCGATCACGCTGAACGCCGCTGGCTTCTTCAGCCCTCTGCACCTCATGAGATCTCTCAACTTCCCCGCCTCCGGCCACAATGTGGAGGCGGCGTAGACGTTGGACATGAGGACATAGTAGCCGCTGTGGTCCGGTTCGAGGTGGAGGAGGTTGCCGGCAGCGAACTCCGCCAGCTCCCTGTTCCCGTGGATCCGGCAGGCGCCCAGAAGGGCCCCCCACACGGCGTCGTTGGGCGGCGCCGGCATGCCGGCGATGAGGTCCCGCGCTTCTTCCAGGCGGCCTGCGCGGCCAAGCATGTCCACTACGCAGGCGTAGTGCTTCACCATGGGCGCCATCGCCAGCTTCTCGCTCATCTCCTGGAAGATCTGCTTTCCCTCCTCGACGAGCCCGGCATGGCTGCAGGCTGAGAGCAGCGAGGTGAGGGTGATGTGGTCTGGCGAGAGGCCTTCTCCAGTCATCCGCCGGAAGAGCCGCAGAGCTTCTTCGCCGTGGCCGTGAAGGCCGTATCCGGAGATCATCACGTTCCAGCAGTTGACGTGGCCACCCCTCCCGGCGGCGAGGCAGCGGTGGAAGATGCCTGCGGCGGACTCCAGGTCCCCGCATTTGGCATACATGTCCATGATCGCGCTCTGCAGCTCCGCGCTCGCCTCCACGCCGCCACCGTCGCCGAGGAGGAGGAGGACGACGCGGTGGAGCCGCCTCGTCAGCCGGAGGGAGCCCAGCTGGGCACAGGCGGAGGCAGCCACCAAGAGGGACACCGGGTTGGGTTCCTCCCCAGCGGCGAGCATCTCGTCGAACAAAGCCATGGCCTCGCCGGCGCGCCCGTTCTGCGCGTAGCCGGAGAGCATGGAGTTCCACGAGATGTCGTCGCGCTCCGCCATCCCATCAAACAGCCGCCGGGCGAGCTCGAGGTCGCCGCATTTGGCGTGCATGCCGAGGACGGCGTTCCCCATGGAGACGTCCTCCAGGAAACCACGGCGGAGGGCGTGGCCGTGAAGGGTCCGAGCCGCCGGGGCCGCGTCCCCCAGCTGGGCGATTGCGGAGGCGACGCTGATCGCCGCCACCCGGTCGACAGCGAGGCCATCGTCCTCCTGCATCCGCCGGAACAGCAGTAGCGCCGCCTCCGGCTCCTCCGACTGCTCACAGGCCGTGATCATGGCCGTCCAGCTGACCAGATCTCTTATCAGCATTGCTTCGAACACGTTGCGCCCATCGGCGATCTCTCCGCACTTGGCATACATGTCGAGCAGAGCCGCCGCCGCATACGCATCTGTGGCGAACCCGGTCTTTTCCATCTCACCGTGGATGGACCTGCCGGTGGTGACGGCAGCCGTGGAGGCGCAGGCCTTGAGGATGAAGGGATACGTGTAGTTGTTCGCCGGGACACCGGCCTGGCGCATGGAGGAGTAGAGCTCAAGGGTCGCCGGGAAGTGGCCGCCCCTGGCCAAGACTCTGGCCATGTTGTTCCAGAGGAAAGAGCCGGACCCATGGATCTCATCGAAGATGGAGCGGGCGGCGCGAAGGTCGCCGAGGTCGGCATACCCGGTGATGAGCTGTGCGCCGAGGTGGGGGTGGCGCAGGAGCCCCCCCACGGCGAGCCGCGCGTGCGCTCGCCGCAGAGAGCTCAGGCTGTGCTTTGCCTTCAGAAGACCGTCGAGGAAGACGAAATCCGTGGGGCCGCCCACAACGACGGCGGTGGAGAAGGGGGGCTTGCCGGCGGAGGAGAAAGGGGGCTTGCCGGCGGAGGAGAAGGGGGGCTCGCCGGCGGAGGAGAAGGTGGGCTTGCCGGCGGAGGAGAAGGTGGGCCTGCCGGCGGAGGAGAAGGTGAGCTCGCCGTCGTTTTCCTCCTCGTCTTCTACTACTCTGGGTTGGAGGCCGGAGAGAAGAGACGCAGAGGGGAGGGAGTTGGGGAAGAGAAGAGGGCGGGGGAGAGGCCGGCGGGGGAAGCAGGGAATATCCCGGCGGTGAGACGAGAACGGCCCGCGGGCGCGGCGAAGAGAGTACATGGCCCTTCACGTTCATAACGTCCTCGGCTCTCCTCAGGACGTGGACCCGGAGCCGGTAGTCTTAATGGGCCGTTCAACGCGAAACTTATTAGCACTGTATTTTTGTTAATAACCAATTGGCTCAAATTAGGTCAATCTTAAATTAATGATGTTGTTGAAATACTTGATATATATATTTTAATATATATACATACGTACGTACATGCATAGATGCATAAATACACACGTACATATGTATGTTCCGGGGCCCAAGGAATTTTTTCTGTTGAATTCAAAATAAATACTTTGTTGAGGGTTTTTTCCCGGGCCCAAGGAAAATTTTGGTCAAATCCCAAATAAATTCTTTAACATAATATCACCATGAAAACATAAAAATAATAAAATTACGATGATACAAATGGACTATTTTACTCTCCTAATCTCTTGTCTTAACATCAGGACCCAATTAACCCAAAAGTCAACTATAGGTATGGATTTGTAGGGGCAAGAACCTACTCAAAAAGTCCATTCTATCTCCCTCTAGATTTCTTGATGAATGTGAGCAAGACCCATCTTGACAATGAATTTAGAATCTTACCATAAAATACTTCTTATGCTTTGACATGAAATAAGTTTAGAAATATCTGTATATATACATAGATGTGTATAAAGTCTATCCATAGGTTGTCTTTTAGGTTCTTGGCCCTAATAGAGATCATCTTAGTAGAGCACCTGATTTGACCAATTCAATCACCTTGCATGATCCTAAATAAAATGCTGCTATTAATGGCGGGGATGGTTGTGACTGTAGGCTCCCTTTTATTGCATCAATTTCAAACTCAATTATGGACAATTCTACTTACAAATACTTTCGTTAATTCTGGTGATGATAGTTTTTATGAAAAATTGGTTGAGAATAATTTTAACAATATTCATTAAAAACTTGATTATTTTTTTATTTCAAGCAGTACAAGTCAACTCGCAAATATCTAAGTGTAGACTCAAGTTTTAGGAAAAGGGAACGTGCATACCTTAGTATATATGAATTATTTACATAGATGTTCCTCTCAATTATAATGTGAGACTGAAACGAACCTTGATTTTCTACTTGAATGTATCAAGGTTGTAAAATCGAAATCAAGAAATAAAAACAATCCTTGACATTCGATTTAGGATATTATTTTTCTATAAATGGGAAAAAAAAGGATGTCATACTACTAGTTGGATTCTTTCAATTGTCTAAAATCACATAGTTATCTTTATCGAAAATCAGGAGAGTCTCAATTGTGACTGATTCAACATGAAGGGTAGTAACAAGGCATTTACTATCGACTTCTGTCGTTTTTAGAACAATTACTCTTTGATTTTTACCTTTTATTACTTCATATCGCAGGGGTTTTACCTATGATTTTGCTCTTTCTTCACATCAGACAATGTTATTGCTTGCTTGTCTTTGGGTTGAGAACGAACTAGGGCACGAACAGGCAAACAAATGACCATTGCCTCTTCTTGCGCGATCGAAGTTCCTTTGTGAGATGTATTTCCTAGGAATAATGTACGAGGAGCTATTTTCCGGGCCCCTCTTTGATGTTATATAATTTTGTGAGTAGCTCACGAAACCCCTTTTTCTTAGTCTCTGAAGCCCAGCTGCTACGGCCTGCGCCAGACGCTGACAAGGTCTCAAGGATCCGCCTGGGCTCCCGCAGCCCGTCCCCTCTGCCGGAGAGGGAGGAGAGCGGAGAAGAGGGAAGAGAGAGGGGAGGAATCTGAGGCCGGCGGCTTCGCGATGGAGAAGTACATGTCCCCACAAGGTATGCGACCAACTGGGGCACGCCACTCTATCGGCTTGACCGTCGTCAATCCTCTCGACTAAACCTGGGTTTTCTTGTGGTTTGATTGGGTGCAAAGAGGAATCGGCGAGGGTTTTGGTGGAGTTCATGGAAGTCGCTGTGACCTCTATCGTCTTTCTCAAAGGCGTCTATCCCCGCGGTACTACTTCTCCATCCCCTCCCATCTCTCTCTCTCTCTCGGTCTTCCGTTCATCAGATGATGGAAGAGGTCCTTTTCCTTCTTGGGTTTTCCCCAACCGTTCTCAGGGGCCTTCCAGAGGAGGAGATACATGAATATGGTGGTGCACTGGGCTTGCCACCCGCAGCTCAGCGGTTACATCCACTCTGCCGTCTCCGGTCTCCTCCCGTTCATCCAGAAGGTAGGATCCAGCGTCCCCGCGGATGCCCATTAGCCTTTCACCCATATGAATCTCTTATAGACGAAAGGGGAAAAAACTTCACTCGACAATTTCCTACCTTCTCTTCACAAACATAGCATTCGTCATTGTTCAAGCTCAATCGATCGTGCTCATTTATACTAGGGAAATAAATTCGACGTGGTTCAAATTTCCAGAGTTATTTCCCACATTTTCCATACGCTGGAGACGTCATTTAATCGGTAAAGCTATACTTTAATTCTCTAAACCTGAGCATTACATGCTTCACGTCGAAGACTTTGTGATGCTTTTCCGGAGATTACATGAAGGGTGTATGGGTATGATTCAGGTATATCTTATCAAACATAGTTCGACGAGGCTTCAGCCTCACCTAGAAAAATACTAATTTGATGCTTTCGAGATTCGCGCATGGCCATTGTCCGGCGTGTCCACTGTTTCGGCTTGAACCTTGAGATATGTTTGGTAGAGAAAGCTGATTCTCGTTTTGCAATCCCTGGGAGAGGATGATGCAGAGCGAAGGTATTTGTAGAAACAGCACTCCTTCCTTCCCAGTGCCTAATTTGGAGAGCCAACACGATCAGCAGCTAACCCTGGTATCCGAACTTAGAGACACTCTGCAAACGACTGCACCTCTGAACTGCCCTTCATTTTCTTCCCTATAGCCAATTTTCATCACAACCCTAGTCATTGAATCTCGTCTAAGAACAGGTTCCAGCATACCCAGTCTGGCTACTTTCCTTGTGGGAAGATTGAGGTTTGTAAATGGGCTTGTTTGAATGGATCGTGCTGCTCAAGAAAATGAGCCCAGGAGTTGGAAAGTATGCTGGATGGGGCTTCATTCTGCTCCAAAGGTTGTTAGCCCTATGTGTAAGTACCTTGCATAGAAATTGGGGCATTGCTTATCTGGATCTTTGCTCAACAGGGCGTGGTGGACAGGGTAGCCGTCGTCTTCTACAATGCAGAGCTGGTCCCGATGGAGAAGTTCATGTTTAGACTTGCCGTCAACCAGTCGTACGGGTCAAAGGTGGAAGAAAGAGATCTGGAGTTCGCCCTGAGAGCTTTCTTGATCAAGTTGTCAGTGTCCGAAACCCTCACGAAGCCCCTTCCGGCAGGTATTTAAGTACTCTCTCTCATTTGTATGGTGTCTGTTAAAAAAAAAAAGTCATTTACTTTGGAAGAATCTTTTGACCGTCTTCAAAATTTTCTAATCAAACAGGTTGTGATTGGGAAATCACCGCTTATTTTCGTGCTCTTCCCGACGGTATCAATCAAGAGCAGCGGCTTTGGATTCCAACCGACACAAAACTGTGGCAGCATCCTCCTCTCATCACCCCAATAAAGTCAATGAGCAGCAACCCTTTGAAGCTGCAGCTATATTTGGAGCACCCCGACCCCAGCGAACCAAAGGATCATACCGCTCCAGAGGCATCATAAGGGGATGATGCCCAGATTTTCTCAGATACCGTTGGATTTCTTCATAGGGTATTGAATCTTTTCCCTTTCTGGGCATGTAGATGTGAAGCAATGAAGAATGGAACGCGCTGTACATAGATTTTTCGGCCAAATGGTTTCAGATATCAGAATATGAAACCTGGGCATACCATCGATTAATTGTTTACTGTTTGAGAGATATCGTCGGCCTGATGTTTCCCTAGCATGGAGTCGCTAGGAGATGTTTTTCTCCTAAGCGGTGGCATTATGACTTTGGTATCATTTAAAAAGTATTTCTGTGGTTGGCTCCCATTATTGGGGGTTCTGAAGAACCAGCTGCTCGAAGAATTTGCGAATAAAGGCCATCTAGAGGAAATAAATTGCGTGGGAGTGATAGTTCTTGTCTAGGGTTACATTTGTAAAATATTCTATGCATCAATATATTCTTAATCAGATAAAAATGACGTAACAGCCCAATAAGATAAAACTTTAATCTTATTTATGGCTCGTAATCTTCATCTTTCGAAAGATGAAATTCATTGATTATTCAGGATGCGGATGAATTAACGGATCAAGATAGAAGTTCTTTACTTCCTATCAGACTGAGAGTGTCCAGCTAAGATTGAGAGGTGTGTGGGCTTCGGGTTTTATTTTAAGCCCATCGCTTGTCAGATAGACCAGGAAGAACCCATGGATGGAAGAAAAATAAGGTAGACGGGAGAAAAAAGATGAACTCTTGGTTTGGATTAGAAACGGATAAAAATTATCTCTTCTCTCTTTCTGGGAAGCTCGAAGGATCCCACCATGGGGAAAGAACAAACAGGAGCCAGCAAGCGGCACCATGAACAACCCCCTTAGAGGAAGCACGAGGGGAACCCCAGCTCCGGCAAGGCGGCGGCGGGGTATGTGGCTTCGAAAGGTGGGGACACGCTGCTGAACATGGGGGTGTGCAGGTAGGGTCCGTTAAAAGGTAGACTACCGCCGCTGTCGATCGCTGAGGAGCTGCTGCTATCGGCGCTGGTGAACTCCCCCGGATAACACCATGAGCTCTGCTGCAGGCCGCCTATCCGGTCTGGGAGCCACAGGAGCTCAGAGAAGGATCCTACCGCCGTGACAGGGAAGAAGTTTGGTTCCTGGGGCGTGCCTTGGTGGTCATTACAGGTACTGTAGTTGAGAGGGTAGGTGGAGTTGTTGCTCTCGTTTTCCTCCTCGGGGAGGAAGGTTATGACAGAGGAGCCTGGTGGGGCGTCGGAGGAAGGAAAGTTGGTCCGGGCGCGGGCTCCACGGAGGGACCGGGCGGCGCGGTCGTAGGCGACGGCAGCTTCTTCGGCCGTGTCGAATGTCCCGAGCCAGTGACGCTCCTTCGTGGTGGGGTCCCGTATTTCCGCAGAGTACCTCCCCCACGGCCGTCTCCTCACGCCGAGGAATCTCGCTCCACATCCGGTGCGGGCCTCTGCTGGTCCGGTGTTTGATTTCTTTGGTCTTCTCTTCGTCCTCTTCTCCTGCGCCGCCCGAGAAGAAGAAGAGGCAGAAGCAAATGACCAATAGTTCGACTCCATAGGACTAAAGAACTTGAGAGAGAGAGAGAGAGAGAGAGAGAGAGAGAGAGAGAGAGAGAGAGAGAGGCTAACGAAGGTAGAACTGTTGTCTCGTAGGCCTAAGAAGAGTTGGAGGGGTCTATATAAGGCCGTTGGAAAGGGTGCAACACTGTCAATTACGTCTAATGTAATTAAGAATACCCATCTAATTCTCCATGAGCTCCGACGATAGTCCCTAGTCTAGAAACTGAACGAGGGTCATCTCCGTTTATTCACATATAGATTCTAATTTGAATCTCAACCGAAGATGCCAATCCCGGCGGCCAATAGAATCCTATTTTTTATGCCTTGAATCGACGTTGGGGTTCAATTATGGGTCTCACATGGAACCAAGCTGCAGGACTACAGACCCGACAAACCACAACTTCCCCCCCCCCCGAAATCATTGGCATGTGGCTTCTCCACAGTTTAGCAATTCATGTACCTTCGTTCTTTATAAATACCACTATGCTTTGGACCGATATTTAATTCACCGAAGGCGTCAGTATATGTCCTATGTCTTGTCAAGTGGGGCAGCTGGTGTCAGGTACTGGTTGGTAGATCTCATGCTGATCTCTAAAGCTCAAAAATAAAAATCAAATCTTGACCCTCCTGTCAACAGTCACTAGATCTGTAGGCATATGACGGAAGTGTCATTCCTCCATGTATTGTCCACACAAGACATTGTTTAATATACGGTTCTATCTAGATCGTTTGTGGATTCAACTGAAGAACGCGCACTATTAGTTGTAATGGTGGGTCGTTTATCATCATGATGATATGGATAGCATGATCTGATTTCCAATGCCAATCAATAGGCAGTGAAGCATGAGTGGAACACACGACCTCCTATTCTAGAACTCTCTCTCTCTCTCTCTCTCCCCCTCCCCCTCCCAATGAATGATGTCATGGCGATGGGATCTTGAAGCAGCTCTATATGATACTTACATGTTTTGACTTGAAGCTTATATTACTAAACTGTCTATAATTGACTATCTGAAGGTGGTGGGATCCAAAGAAATGGGTTCTTAACTGGGTTTCTCATCAGAATGAATGAAGCCTAATATAATTTATGGATATAATCATCGCTCCTCCCATGTGCATCAGATTCAAGCCACCTGTTTATCACTTGTTCCTCAATACGTCTATCATGTTGGCTTGCATGTGGTGGGGATGATTAACGAATGTAGGGAATATTTCCTTGTTACATACAACTAAGCTAGTGGGTGCAACACCCGGACTATGGTGTGATGTCACTAGAGTGGATGAAAAGAAAGTTTTTAAAATTTGTTCTGTTGTACTAACCTCTCAGCTTGGTGAACAACAGCTCTTCTCTCTCTACGTTGTTGCTTCTCCGAGTTTTTGTTTATGCGGGGACAAGAGAACTATAAAAGGCATTTTCATTATCAGCTGAAATCAAATAAGAGCTGAGAAGGTGGGTGGATTGGTTTATAGAGAAGGTTACAAATAGTTATTAACTTAATAAATGACTTCTGTATCTGACAAGTAAAGTAGTTTAAGATTACTCCACCGTTGATTGAATAATGGGTTTCTCAAATAACTTCTTAGTTATTCGAATAATTATTTGCCTTGTTCCATAAATAATATATGACTGTATAATTTAGGTTACTTAATTTCATCATCCTTCATCAACTATTCTTCTCATCTCAAACGGAAGGAAGACATCCAAACATCAAGCTTGAATAACCCTAATCATTCTTTTTCCCGATCCTTCTGGAAGACAGGACTGTGAAGTCTGCCCGAGCTCCAAGCATGAGGATATCTTGTGTCCGTCTGGATGATCTCTGTCTCTCTCTCTATCCCACAGGCAAACGGACATGCACACATATATGTATATCTGTCTACCTGTCTAAATGTTATGCTTCACTGGACAATGAGTAATACGTCATCATAATTCCTATTTATATTTAATCCTAACGTGAAGTAACGAAGAGATGTGTGTGTAGATAAGAGTTTCAGATATGGATACGCACATATCTGATTAGGTATGTATATCGAGAGAGAGAGAGAGAGAGAGAGAGAGAGAGAGAGAGAGAGAGAGAGAGAGAGAGAGAGAGAGATCTAACTTACATTATTAAACAGTACGCGAGCATTGCAACCATAAAAAGGAGGGAGAAAAAAGAATTAGAAAGGAACATAACTACGGAGATAGACAATTAGGACCTCCATGAGAAAGAAAACCCTCCCCCTCCCCCCCCTCCTCTTCCTCCTTCGGTGCTTAGCCACTCATCAAACCCAACAGCTCATTCAACCTCATTGTCCTCCATAACAGACTCGTCCCTCCGCTTCTATGGCGCCATAAATAAAGTTTAGGCAATATCATGACGGATGTGATCCTAGAGGCAACCGATCTATCCTTAAATTCATCCAGTTTTACGTAATAGTCATTTGCGTTCTACTTCGCATTAATCTTGGGAGATGTTATTCTTAAGATACGAAATGATGCTGTATTGCCAATAAAGGCAGATTTATCCATTCTCAGTCATAAATAACTGTTAGTCTTTTAGGATGTCAATTGAACATGACATAGATCTAACCCTACATACACATTTTTGGAAATGGTTCATAATGATTCATGATATGTGTACAAATTTCGCTACTGCAACCAAGAAGCATCACCTGAATATTAATTGGTCTCATACGAATTGCACCAGAGAAATGTCACTGACGCCTGTAATGATTTTGTTGAATTCAGTAACTAAGACCACAACTAGCTGCACTTTATTTACGGATCTCAGACTTTAGAAGAAATGCCAATATTTAACCCTAATTTTTGGAATCATTTAGCCCAATTATCAAATATGTTTCCTTAATTATACATATTTTATCATTAATTCATCTTACATACATCTAAACACATGAAATAATGCAGACACAATTTACCTCTACTAAGAAACGTTAAATAATTTAATTCTCAAATTTCACTAGTAAAATAAAAAAAGTGGTATTTTCATATCATCATGTTAATGCAAAAGTTTATAGTGCACCTCATCATGTTTTTTATGTGGTTGACCTATTTAGATTTTACACTCCTGAAATATATACTAGTTTATTATGCCACATTAAGACTCCTGATCCATATTCTTTGCATATAATTCACAGTCTCATGGAAATTCAAGTCAAAGAGCCTGATCAATATCAAAGAAAGAAACATGAAGCTTACGATTTCTTAGGTTTGAAAATTGAGATATTGATCAGGTTTGTTCAATGTCTACACTTGGACCAAGACTTACCATGGGGCACCTCCTTGAGATGTTTAAATTTTCTTGATAAAATTTCCCACTCCCTTTACAGAAAATTGGAAGTGAATGTATGTTACTGAAAGGTAAAAGCCTGAAAACACATAATATGAATCAGTTATAATAAGGATTATACAATGTCATTAGCCTGTGATATTAACTAATCTGATTTCTGGAACATAATTCTTGGCCATTATGCTTGTTCTAAATCATTCAATTTGATGGAGCCGCATAGGTATATCAGAATAAACTGTGGAACTCAAAACGTATTTATGTTTATGTAAGAGAGATTTTCTATGGAATGACTTGTCAAAAGAGTGGTTCCTTATGTTAAATTAGGGATCATTGGCGTAATTTTCTAGCAAGATCATAGGAAACCATCCCATATTCTTCTTCATCTCTTTTTCATTCATCTAACACGGACCCATAAGTCTAATTCAAGTGGCTCCCAATATTATTCAAATTGAAAATGTCCAATTTGGTCTGCATGTATTACCAAAATGAGTCCAAAAAAGTTAGAGGTTGTGGGAGAATAATTATTTCATGAAAATGATATATTTTAATTATCGGATTCTCTCTCAAAATTCAAAAAATGTTTTATTATTTCTTATTCTAGTTCATTTATTTTCTTTTTAGAATATTTTTTCTTCAATAATCTAGGGGCATTTATATAATAAGGATACATATTTAAAAATACCAAAATTAGTCATAGTAAATACACCAGAATGCATGAAACTCCCACTGTATAAAATGTTCAAACTCTGGGCTGAGGTTTTCACCAAAAAAGAGTTAGTCAATATGTAAGCATCACTTCTTCCAGCGTAAGTTTAAGGATAATCATCACAGAGGCTGCGATTGGAGGATCCTGTCGGGTTGCCATGAGAAACAAGGTCCCCATTCCTAGGAGATCGAACACTTTTCCTGTGAAGAACTTCGGTTAGCAGACACCTCAGTTTTCATACGTACCAGGCCGCTGAGTACCTGTCGATCTCATACAAATGAGCTAGCGAGCAAGCTTGAGTGAGCGAGAAGACAGAGAGAGAGAGAGAGAGAGAGAGAGAGAGAGAGAGAGAGAGAGAGAGAGAGAGAGAGAGAGAGAGAGAGAGAGAGAGAGAGAGAGAGAGAGAGAGAAAGAGAGAGAGAGAGAGCAAACCCTAGAAAAACAACCAAGAATAACTATTTTATTAGATCAATGAATCTAACCAGTTGAGTAAAACAAATCCGAGTGGCTATCCTGCAAGAAGTGAAATGAATTGAATCGACGCGGTTAAGAAACCATCAGGGATAAGGGTTCTCCACTCACAATATATCAGCTAGCTGGATATCATGGGATTCTCACAGACTCTCCACCAGTTATGCCAATAAATAGATCTATTTACAGATCACTCTACGGTAATTGTAGGACAACACACGAAATGATCAAATTGCTCAAACCAGAAAAAAAATAGGGTTCTAGAGACAATTTTCTCACCTAAATGAGCGACTATTCGACGGATCACACATAGAATTTGGACTCTCAATTGTTGATAGTTACCCATGATTTGACCATTGACCGAGAGTTGAACGTCGACTAAATGGTAATTATTGGTCAAAGGTTGACTGTTGACTAAGTGCTGATAATTGACTGTTGACTGCTGACTGACAAGCGATGGGTTGATTGGCGGTTCGAGATTTATGCTTGTTGACTGGTGGGTTTGCTTTGATTCTCGTAGAGATTGTCTGGTTCGAATCTAGACAATTCAAGCCAATCTAGATATGACGCTTCGCTGGTTCACGAACCGGTGGGGATTTAACCTGAAACGGGCGGAGTAGGCGGCGGCGGAATGGGCAGAGGGGTAGAACGACGGGGCAGATGGGTGGCGGTCGACGGTTCTGGCAGTGGAACAACGGTAATGATGCGGTGGCGGTCTAGTGGCTATGAATCGTGGCGGTAGGGCTGCTGATGGTGGCACTGGCTAGAGATGGCGGCGAAGACATAAATTGAGCCCTAGGTGTCGTTGGCGGGCATTAGATCACGACAGCAGCCGATGGTGGCAGAGGAAGCAAAGAAAGGCAGATGACGGATTGAGGGTGACGGACAGTGGAAGGCCGATGATGGACGGCAGGCGATGGACGGCGAGCGATGGGCAGAGGACGACGGTAGGTGGTTTGCGGACGGCGGACGACGGCGGCAGCTGATGGTGGCTGAAGGACGGCAAGCGATTGGCGATGGTGGTGGATGTAGATGGACAATGACCCTCACGACTTCTCCTTACAGAATGATATGAACTCACAGTCTCTCCTTGTAGAGTGATGATTAATAATCCTCACAACCTCCCCGTCATGAAGTGATGAAGGGCAACATCTTTAAATGATCTTCTCTGCCGTTTCTTCGGTTCTCATCAGAGAGAGAGAGAGAGAGAGAGAGAGTTCATGTACACGGGATCCTTCGATTAATTCTCGTCTCAGATGTTTAAGAGGAGCTACACAAGACGGTGCCATTGCTAAGGACGTTGTCCATGCAGTTCGGGGGCGACGGCTTTGCGCCAGTGCTGAGGATGTTCTCCATGAATTTCGGCTTCTTAGCGCAGGAGGACAGTTCGGATGCAGGCGTGGTCTGGGTCTCCAGAAACTCTACACATCTCTGCAGGGCCTCTCTCATCCACGGGTACCGGCAGAGCTCCCGAGCCTCCCCCACAGACAGCTGAAAGGGACGAACGGTGCAGTGAGATAAAAGGAGAGAGAAGTAGATAGGGTGAGAGCCGTGCCGGTGACCACAATACTTACCCATCTCCTCTCGTGATATGCCTGCTCCGGCCATGAGTCGAGCTCCTCTTTCACCTCCATGGCGAAGAAGTGACATTTGCATGTCCCCAAGGGATTCCGGCTGATCTCGCTGCTCTTGCTCCTCGACTCCCAGATTCCTAGCAGTTTCTCCTGTAAATTCGACACGGTAGGCCGTCTTTCGTTATCACCTTCTTCACGATTCCACTGCTCTGAGGAATGGAGTATGAACAACACGTGCAGAACGGAAATGGAGGCACTGAAGGATCCGGTCATTCTGTTCCACATCATCCAGGTATTTACTCTTTCTTACACTCATTCATTGTGGGACCATTTAACTCTTCCTCACCTACACTCTCGAAATCAACTCCAAGATTACCGCAATTGGAAATTCACCGTCACTGCTGACGACATATCTAATGTTGACACCAGTTGTTGAAACTAGGAACGCTGGTTCCCTCCGGTTCAATCTGACTACGTTTACGGACAAGGTGTGGGGTCCCCCTCGTCTCGGTGGGAAAAAAGTCAAAAGATCATTCATTTTCGATGCAGAACTGTCGGTAGTCTGACGTTGCTTCAGTGGTCAGGGAACCTCGTGAAGAAAGAGTTGGAGATCTATCTTACAATGAAAGCTCGTCAAAGCATCTAAACAATCAACTTTTCCCTCTAGGTTGACCGTGATGGAAATTCCAAGAAGAATTTTGACCATGTCTACAGAAAGATGAGTTTTTTCTAACAAATGGGCGAAAATTCCTGTTTAGTTTAGATTCCAGGAGCTGGAGATTTGTGCTGGAATAGCTTATCATCTAGACTATCATAGTCTTCTAAAGAATCTAAAGAATCACCAAAACTATGAGTATGCGACAGAGGGGATGAAGGGGAATAGGGGGGCATTAGAGAGGTTCTCCAATTCCGGTCTGACAGTAGTACTGGAACAAGCCGCGTGAACGAGTCGTATTTCACCACTGCCATATAAGACTAATTCTGGAGGAAGAACAGAGAATACGGATCCATGAGATGCCGAATTGCGTACGAATAGAGTCTTTTTCCATTCTTCGTTGACTGCTATAAATAGAAACTGTTCCGAAGAGAAGACGAGAGCGAGACGCAAATTTAAGACTTCTATCCCCTTGCTACAGCCTTAAACTCGGAGAAGAAAGCTTACATGAATGGTTCCTTTGATCCCCGCCTCCTCCAACGCCTCACGATATGCAGCTTCGCGCTTCGTTTCGTCCTTTTCCCATCCTCCCTGACCATGAAAAGACCCGTCGTATCCTCACCATGAGAGAGGGTTCTTCCGAGCAATCAAAGGATACAATCTTGGAACCAAACGTTGAGGGCGGAGAGGGTTTGCCCGGAGGGCAGTACCTTGGGGAAAACGAGATCCTTGCGATTGGGTGAGGAGATCATAAGAACCTCTATATTGTCTTCAACGCTGGCGACTCTCGTCGCTGTTAGTTGAGAAAGATCCGCCCCTGCTTTGAGCCTGTAGGGGACACACCTGTTTGCAGATCGTAGATCATGGTTAATAGGGAGAAAGTCAACAATTCAATCCACATCCTGACTGCAAACTTCAGAAATTTCACGAATCAGCAGCACTTTCTGTACCGGCTATCAGGTTTGAGTTTGTCTAAATCCTAAGATAAAAACCTACGAATGATAATGATTGAGGCCGCCGGGTAGTGCAACGGGGAGAGACCCATCGCAGGATTTCGCTGACAATCGACCTGAGAAGATTTCTCCACCGAACGATAAGTTCCCCCGAACGAATAAGGAACTAGAAACATGGACCCATTCAGCTTGATTACTCTTCCAGAGAAGGGAAGGGGAAGCAGGATATAGGTGGTCGAAGAGGCTGGGAAGAGGATCTTCCCACGTACAGACGTCGACTCGGCTATCATGGGGAGAATTACAGCCATCAGCTGAAAATCAGGGGATGGGCAAATGGAAAGAGGGGCCTACCCCGCCACCAACCGGCACCCGTCCTCGTAGAGCTGGTGTTCTCGCCCCGTGCGAGCCTCCACGGACATGGCTCCCATCCGATGGATATATCCGTCACGCTTAATTGAAATCAACGCCCTGGAAAACCAACGAGATCAAAGACGAGATGGTTATGGAGAGTCGGGGTTGTCGTCTGCATAAAGCAGAAAGAAGAAAGCGGAAGCTTCGGCAGCGTACCTGAGGAAATCACGGCGCTTCCCAAGTCCGGAAAGAAGTGCTCAATCGAAGCTATAAATGCTCACAAAAAGGCGGTGGCGCTGATGTTCGCTGCTGTGGTTCACCATCTCTCGGGGCCTCCTGAGCTACTGCCTCCTCGTCATTATCCAATGAAGGCCAGCCTTCTCTTGCATCGACCGCAGTCCGGGGTTTCAACCCAGAAAGCCAATCACCGAGAAAGGAAGAAGAAGAAACAGAGAAGGCAGCCGAAGCGAAAAGTCCCCCTTACAGCTGACAAGACAATTCAGAAACCCAAAACTTGGAGCTCCAGGGAGAAATAGAGGTGGCTCTAGCAGCAGTTTTAAAGCCCACGCGGCATCGAGTCAACTGGGGGAAATAGAGAGGAAGGAGCAATTTTATGACCGTTCATCGATTTTGAAATCCACGGTGGCCTCCCACGGGTTGCGATTGAACTTGTGGTGGTAGGTAGGGATCAGAGACGTTACGCTCACCACGTCATTGAGCGGCGGACAGCTCTTCTCTGCAGTTTTCCATACGTTCGGAATCCGAGAATATTGCTAGTTATACATGAAATAGACCAATCGATGCAAAAGATAGCTATATTATCTAAATTTCTGCATAAGAATGTGTCGGTATTATCACTTCATGGTTGATTATATTATTTTATGCTATAGTGACGTATCAAAAGAATGTGCAAAGTTATCTCTAAGAAAACCTGCGTAAAATAGTGCCCTAATTTTATCTCTAAGAAACCCTCGCCACTCCTGACCTATGATCAAAGGCCGTGGCTCTACCGCCGATCAAAGCCATTGTTGAACTAAAATAATAAACAAAATATATGCCATATCCTAACCACAACAATTGATAATATCATTCTTCCAAAGATAGAATTATTGAATTGGTAATAATCAGGTTAAACTCCTAAATAAATATAATAATCTGCTTAGAAATACTTTTATTATCAAATTGAATTGGTAATAGTCAAGTATTATATTCATGTAAAGATCCAAAGTAAATATAATTATCTACCTATAAATATTTTGTTTATGATTTGAAATACTTTTTTAACCAATTCCTTTTTAATTGAGATGATATTTACACCGTTGGTTAATCTAAAAAAACCTCAATACCTTTTTAATTGAGGTGATATTATTTGGTTCTATTTTTGTCCCTACTATTATTAATAATTTACTTATATAAAAATCAAAATTATTTCAGTTACTAGTTATCACTGTTCTTACTAATCATGACCTCAAACTATTGTCAAATATGAAGTTGCTTATCCAAGTCTCATTAATATTAGTCTTAATATTATTTGTTGACAATGTTTTGACAGTCTTCAAATCATCAATTGATTTTTTCAATTTCTTTTTAAGGAATTGTGAAGAGGAATCATGGGCATGGCTACATTTGCTGAAAGCACAAGAAGTAGTAAAAACTCCTGTCAGAAACATGTTGATATCTTGTTCTCATGATGCTGTCAAAGTATTGTGCCAGGAATTTGGTAATAGATAAGGTTGATGATACTGCCGATAAGGTACATGTTTACGTGTCTATATGCAGGCATAGCTAATCGATAAGGTACATGTTTCGTGTCAAGAATTTGACATCTTCTCGCACATACATCCAAAAGTACATGTGTGAGTTTGTATGGATTGAAAGACGGAGAAAGTGCACTTGTGCGAGGGAGAGAGAGAGAGAGAGAGAGAGAGAGAGTCACGATTAAAATATTTGTAAACGATGAGAGGCGCACTTTGAGAGAAGACTCATAGCATCCTTGCTTTGAATGAAATCACAAAACATATGTAATTCAGTTGGCACTGCTTTCTCTCTAACCATTAGTGAATACATAAAATATTTTCAATGTTTAGGTTATTATTTATGTTTATGGATATCTTCACATAAGTCATCGAACGTTTTGCAAGAAGCCATTTGTGCCACCAAGTGAAATCATGCACACAAATGGTAATAAAATGCAATGATTTTTTATGAAAGATGGAATTTTTACCTAGAATTTCTTTATTTTTATAATAAATCATCAAATTAATGATGAAAATTAGAGAGATCTAGAAGTCAGCTCTAGTTCTTGCTGAACTTGGCACAACTTGGCTCTAGATTTAAAAAATAGGAGACCCTAGTCCCCCTGTTTTCCTCTCAATATCAAACAATCAAACAGTCGATGAATACTAAAAGTTTGAAAAAGCCACTCAATTGTGAAGATAATTAGAGATCTCTACAAGTTGGCTCTAGATCTTGCCAAACTTGGCTCGAGCTTGAAAACCTATTTCACGATTTTCATGTCGCTCAACCCCAATAAGAAACCCATAAGCTGACTCTGGGTTATGCTCTCGTAAATTTTTTGCTCTGGTTTGATTCTCTCGTCATGTACCTTGCTAAAAGTAAGGCGAACTGAGAGAGAGAGAGAGAGAGAGAGAGAGAGAGAGAGAGAGCGAGGGGCGAGGGAGAGGGAGAAGCTGGCATCTCACGTCAAGGAAAACTTCGGACCTTTTCGGTTAAAGACTGAGTCGAGCTTGTATTTGATTTATTTTTTCTGAACTTTATTTTAGTTTAGAGGCAGAGAGGGAGACACAGAAGAGACTGTCGCATGAGATGATGTCACACATTGAGGAAAAGTATATTTGTCATTGCTAGTTTCCCTGATATAGACTTTGTCGTCCTTGTATTTGATTTTTTTTTCTTAGCTTAACATTTAGCGGACAAAATGGAAAGACCAGCCGAGAAAGACGACATAGATCCTCTGTTTCTATATCCTTCTTTTCTGTTTTTTATTTCCCGTTCAGCTGTCCAACGTCAAAGAGATCGTTAAAGTAATTGGGGGGTATTACTGAATTTCAGTGGCACGCCGGAGATACCCTATTTAATATTTATCCGGAAGATAGGTTTTTCTTTTTCTCAATCATCAATAATATCTATCTTTGCCATCATTAAATAATCCGTGGACGGTATCGCCGGATGATGTGTAACTTCCTGTCATTCAACGGAGAGAATTCAATGGCCAAAGTTCACACTCGTTCACACGGGCGCCGGCGCCCGATGACCGCCCACAGCTACCTTGCCACCGGCGAGGGATTTAATTTCAGGTTTGACGCGGTCCCCGGCCGGCGAACTTGCACGGAAGCTCGCCGGAGGTGAAGAGGAAGGACGACGGCGAGTCAGCGGCGGCGGCAGCTCGTCAAGTGGCCGTTCTGTGGACACCCGTATAACCGGGATGAGAGGATGATAGAGATGCCTGAAACGATGTTGATGACGATGGGGATATGTTCCTTGAAATATCCGCGAAGGAAGCGTTGAAGTGACGTCTGTCCCCGGATGTGCCAATTCTCTTATTTTCTTTATTTTAGGGTTGATTCGGACGTATTGGTGTCGCCTCTCCAGGGGATTTCGTCGATGGAGGAACGAGCCCCTCGTTTTGGATGATGTCCCTCGGGTAGTGAAAGCATCCCCCGTCTCTCTCTTCTCCCTCTGTCATTTGCCTATGTTTCTATATTCCAATGTCCCTGTATTTTCCTCTAGACTTAATCTTCATATTTCTGTCTTCATATACGGATCCTTCCACCATTCTGTTCCTCTCCTCCTCTCTCTTCACGTTTTCTTCTTCTATTCTCTCTCTACTCATAATCTTTTTACTCTTCTTCTGACTACTTGGTCTGCAGCCTCGTACGTAAATGTAAAACTCAGTTTGTGGATCATAGGTTGTAGTGTAGATATATGTACAGGTGTGAGACAGATACATGGGGCGTACGCAGAGAAGAAGTGTAGTATGTTCGCATCCTAAATCTCCATCGGAAGTAGGTTCAGTGGGAAAGAGAGCCATATGTTGCACATGAAGCCGTCCCCAAACACTAGAACAAGTCCACCTTCAAGACTGACGGGAAGATAGAGAGAGATAGATGAAGATTATATAGACAATACCTTCGTGTTGTAGGTATTAACTGGGGAGCCAAATGTTGACGATAAGATGGTCCACAAACCGTGGAGCGCATTGAGCGTTAAAGGTCTGCGTGCCTTTGTGTGTGTGTGTGGGAGAGAGGGAGAGGGAGATGAATAATGCATAAAAGCCAAATTGAATTGTTTGAGGATTAGGTCTCGGCCAAACGCTAGGAAGGGAGAGACAAAGAGAGGAAGCGTACAGAGAAAGTAGAATAATGCATGAAAATTGCATAGATAGATGTAGGGAGAGAGAGAAAAAGGAATCATACGTAAATATGAAACTTAGAGGGGAAAAATCAGTGGAGGAGACGCACATAGGTTGATGATGAGATCGTCGCGGAGCTAGCCATGATAACAGCAAAACTCGAGAATTCTCCATCTTTCTCCCCTGAAACTAACCATTTAATCCCTTTTATTTCATCTGGGAAGCCAGATAGCTTTACGAGTCACCTATTGTCTGAATTAGATACTTATTCTAACTCTGATCACCTTATTGTTCTCCAATTTTTAGTGTTCATCTCGTTTATGGGCTCATCCAACTCCGGCACCGTTCATGATTTCATTTGATCGAGATCCTCCCATTGCCGTCAGATCCTACAACATCTTAGTCCACTCTAAGTACTCTTCTGGATTACATAGGCAAGTCTTAGGAACTTGGCGAGTGAAGTGTTTAAGGGCTTGGTGGGCCGATCCTAGTTCGACTCGGGCATGGCCGATTCAAGCTTCCCCTCAATTATTGTCGACTTTGTGAAGCAAGACGACAGGGAGAAAGACGGCAAAAGTGACCTGCTTTTTCTTATGTACATCTCCTACTAGAGACTTGTAGGTGCAAGTGGGCCGGAAGTTGCAAGGTCTCCACTGTGCTGTCTTTCTTTCTCGTTTACTTGCGTTAATAATTTCCCTTTCTCCGTTTGTGTTCACAAAGTCTCTCTCTCTCTCTCTCCTTCCGTCCATTGGGGTCTGTGTTGTTGCGTTCATGAGGTCCCCGCTCGTGTCGAGTGTCCTGTCCAATCATCAATTTCGGCGGAGTTGGCATCATCTGGCTCGCATACGCTGAAAGTCAAACACGCGGCGCCCACCTCTCTCTGGCCGTTCCCTCCTAGTCGTACAAATCTTATCTCTTGCAGCTGCCACGAGTGTAGACCCCACATTACTTTGTATCACCGACCGCCATCCAGCCGCATATCTGACGAGGACCTGCCCATTTCCCGGCAGCTTTCGCCCTTCCTTTGTTTTGACCTCGTCTCCTCCTTGACCATCTACGCGGCACCAAATGGGCGTGGAATATAAAAATCGACGAGGTCACGTGACCCTCCGCGACTAAGTGGAAAGGCCCCCATAGACCGGTTGTTAGTCTCCATTTCTTCACTCGAGACGGTTCTTTGCGCAGCTTGGGGGAGAGGAGAGAGAGAGTAGCACGCATCAGCTTGTAACTGAGATTAAGGGATCCTATAATAAGTGAAAAAATAAGAAAAATGGGGAAATTGCACCCCCCCCTCACAAAATCAAGTGTCAGTAATTCGTGTTTCTCGCCGTGTGCAAATCCTCGGATGGGTAGGTTTTGTGATTGACAGTCTAAAAAGTGTATTTTTTATGGGGGCATCCAAGAGCAATATAAGCATGCGTGCAAATTTCTTTCCTTTACGAATGCTTGGGTTGGACTTGACCTAGGAGAAAGGATTTGAGCCCGACATCTCTCAAGCAAGGTAATCATTGTCCTATGGGTCAGATGGTGAACACATGAAAGAAGCCTTGTTCTGAATGCATTTAGTGGCGAGTCATCATTCCCTCACCCTCTTTCTGTCTATATATTTATATATGTATATATAATTAGGAGTTTTTAGTTAGAATAATTTACGCATCTCTATAAATTTCCACTTTAGAAATTTTATTTAGTAGTACGTTATACATTTCACTAATTCGTACCTCTTTCCATTGACTCAAGACTACAGGTAGAGAAATAACTACTCCCTAGACCTTGAGTAGAGATGTAATCTCACTGATCAAGTGGGGGAAATGATGTGATTTCAAGATCCTTGTAGTAAACTTGCTCCTGGACCAAAACAAGAGAACCTGAATATGTTTGATGAGGGGACGAAAAATGGGATATATACTTAAGTTGGCTGCTATCATGTTGATGGTGAATCAATTATGTAGAAGGACAATGTGTGGGAAGCATGTCATTTGAGGAAAAGGTTTTCAGCTGAATAACTTTGCCACTCAACATAAGCTAGACCTCACCAATGAGCAATTTTTAATGCCTTCTTTGGGAGGAAATATTTGAGCCTTAAAAAATTATTCATTTACTACTAAAAATTCTTGATTGCCTCAGTTACTAGCTAAATCAATATCAGGGTAGTTTAGAGGGAGAGAGGAGCATAGACTATTGAGTAGTGGAGAGATAGTAAACTATAAATATTGAAGACTAATAAACAAAAATAGTTAACATTTATAACTTGCAAGCTTGATTCACAATAGAAGAAACATATTTCATAGTGAGAATCTAACAACATAGAATTCCATATTTACCTCATTTGGTGAAGGATATGACTACAAATCGTAATGATGTGCTAAAACTTTGAACAACAAGTTTAACTTTCTAGAATTAATATGAAACATTTCTTGAGATGTAGATTTTAAGATTTTGAATAACTAAGGTGAATCTTCTTCTGTAGTAGTTTGCTTTTTCTACTCAAAGGAATGTATTAGGCTGCCCCACAGCCTCCAAAGTGAAAACAAGAAATTGAGATGGGACAAACCATGATTCAATTGAAGAGTTCCATAGTTCCCAAATTTGAGCACTTTCACCCAAATTTAATACTAATCAGCATGTGCCTAAGAGAATCACCTGAAGAGGAAAAAAAAACCTTCATTCACTCAATTTATCTAGACTTATGATGAAGAATTTGTGCAAGAGCTCTTAAAATAGGAACACAAAAATTCTCAAAGAGGTTTTGAAATGTTATTCTTAGAGTGATATTACTAAAAAATATGTAGAAAAGAGTGATACAATTAAGATTGAAAGATTGGACATATTATAAAATAGTTCTGAAGTCATCACATAAGATTTGACATTTCATAATTATACAAAAAATATGATTATATTATTATGGATTAGATATAAAAATTATTAATAACCTAGATAAAATATGTTCAATATCTTTGGTAAATTAAAGATCAAATTATTGCCCTCAAAGTTGTTTTATCAAGATTCTTTTTTCCTTCATGATTGGACTAGATGAGCAGACAAGTAACTTTTTCATCTAACTTTTGTTTGAGAAAATGCCAATCAACATTGATGTCTTTTATTCTGTAATTACCAAAAAATTCAGAGCAAAATGATTATCTACATTATTATTTGACAAAAAAATTGGATGATATGTTTACAATCTCAAATGTTTCAAGTCAATAACCCAAATTTTAGCTTTCACTCTACATCTAGTCACAATGTTCCATCTTTTATTTGTACAACATCTACAGATAAATTTTGTCATCAACTTTGCCTACCCAAATCATATTTAAGTATCAATTAATGTGTACATTATCCAACTTCTTAAAAATTAATCCCTTGGTATTTTGTGCATTTGTCAAGTGCTCTTCTCGTGATATGAGTATAAAGAATAATAATACACTAAGAAAGCCATCTCATGTTAAGCATAGAATAAGTATATTACTTTTCAACCATACTAACTAACTATAAATATATATATATATATATCTTTTAGGCAATTTATACCATTGCATAAAAAAAATATTTTTCTTTAGGGCACTATGAACTCATTGGTTCAATGACCTCAATACTAGCAAGTATTATAATGATATAAATATATTGATTTCTTAATCCATGGCTATAAAGGTGCTTAGTTCACTTATTTACAAAGATCATTATTTACTAAGATGAGCATTGAAACTATTCCACAATGATCATTCTTATAAAATTTAGCATTTTTAGCATTGGATTATATTTCAAGGTCACTAAAAACTTAATAAACCTGTTAAAACAGTCTCTAGGAGTTTTTTAATCCACAAAAGTGACCTCTTAAACACAGATATAAGATGTGACAATCTAGGATATTCATTTCACCCCTTAAATGTTTTTTGACCTCATCATTAAGGAAACTATTTCTCACATCAAACTAGTGTACATCATAAGAAAACATGTTTCAATAGGCATTCTGAACTAAAAATTATTTTTCATACCATAAAATGAAAATCTTCTCAGCCACTCATCCATTATGTTAGAGTATAACCTTTTCAATTGCTCTTTGTATGTTTCAATTTATCTTTTAGGTTTATATTCTAGTATACTGTGGAAGGTTTTCTGATTTTTTAGTTGAATTCTTTTCCTATGCTTCCAGTTTCTCAATTGTAGCTTTGTTTTAGTGAATAACATCCATTGTCTCTACTACAAAGTTGGAAACATTGATATTTCATAAGTTATAAATAAAGTCACTAAAAAAGGTGAGTAAATTGTGACACATGGTGGTTGTAAACATTGTTTTTAAGACAAGATTTAGTCTCTTTCTAAGAGTAATGTGGATATTAAACATTTAGAAACTATGAGGTTCTAGAACAAAGAAGAATTGATATACGTGTTGGATTCTATGTGACACCCTACTACCATGAAGAGGGCTGAATTGGTAAAGTTTTAATTCTTTTTTTCTTCATCCATTTATTATCTCTCTTTGTTCCTAAGATATAGACAACAATAAATGTATGCCACCTACTCCACTCTTTGACTACCATGTTCAACACTAATTTAGAAGGTTTTACTAAATCTTTAAGAAAATGTGTTGAATTATGGGCTTCAAAAATATTAACACTCAATTTAATAGTTCTAGTCAACTCAATGCCTCTTAGGTATCATCTTCTAGATTCAAGAATCTAGGGGATAAAATAAAGGAGCTCCACTCCTCTCTTCTAAATTCACACCTCTATGGGCCAACCAGAGGAGGCCCACTCTTCTCTTTTAGAATCAATTGTTTTTTCTGGATGCATTATAAGCAAATAAATAAGAAGTCGATTAAAAGGATAGAATTATTTCACTCATAGTTTGATATACCAATAAATATGAGAATCTATTTAATTTTATATACATCAAATCCACATTGAATTTGATGTAATAATATTAAATGATTATATTAGAATCTATTGAGCATACTTGTAAATAGAAATATTGAATTCTTGTAACTAACTAATCTCATCATACAAAATTATCACACCATTAGGTTGTAGAAAGTGCCAATATTTATAAAAAATTTATTATTAAACATGGATATGAAAGACTATATACTCATGATAATAGATTATTACTTTCAAATGGTTTTAATGTTGAATTAATTGACTGGATTCAAACTACTTATCTCATTGAATATGATTTTTTGGATAGCAAAGAATACACTTTAGAAAATTATTTTTTCATCTAAATTATCAAAAGTGTTATTACACATCAAATCAGGGTTCAATGTATTCATTTGAGAATGAATTATATAGTGAACATATTTGTATTAGTTTGTTGATTATTAATAAACCATCTTTGATTTTACAGTTAATTTATTAGTTATTTAGCAAATGGACTTAAATCAATATCCAATCAATTAGAACATTGACTTATTAACCTTGAGTATCAATTTCATAGAAAGATATTTGAAAAAGCTTAAAGAATATATCATATTATATTTCTAGTCATTTAACTGTGTTTCTTCCAAGAAAATTGTACATTGAAGATCTTAAAGATATTCAAAATTCATCTCGAATGATTCACCTATAAATATGGAGATTTTAATAGATGATCGATATGGCATATATGCCTATCTCTTTATAATGATCTAAAGCTCTTGAGTGCAGTACCCACTTTGATAAATTAGAGAGAAATGAATGGGACATTCAGATGTAGTTGAAGTTTGAGAAAACATTTATTCTAACATTGATTGTCAAGCCCTCAAATAATCTAATGTCAAGCCCTCAACATATTTTATACAATGATCCAACATTTATAACCTTAATCTAAGAAAAAATTGAGTGAGAGTTGTCCTAATGAAATAACGATGTGGTCTCCTAAAGTTGTGAATCTAGAAGATAATATTCTAGAGAACAATAATAGTAAAACAATGGTGTGTGGCCTCCTAAAGTCCTAAATTTATAAACAAGCTTTAAGAAGATTTTTTTATAGAATTATCTTAGAAAAACAGTTTTTTGTGGCCTCCTAAAGCCTTGAACCTAGTAGAGAGTTTCAAGGTGATACTAAGAGATTTGAGCCTATTTATCAGAAATTATGGCCAAATTATATGTGATAATGAAACCCAAGAGTAGATTGTTATTAGAAAGTAGATGAAAATAGTGACTTGAACCATGATAAAAGCTTAGTACATTTCATGAAACTTAGAAAATCCACTCTCTTATTATACATCAAAGGATACTATGAGAGAGAAAAAGGTGATCAACTCAACCCCCTCCCCCTTCTTGATCTTAGTGTATGCCAAAACCCATACTCTAACCACATGGTTATTGCTAAAAGTGAGCATTGATCTCTTTAACAAAGAGTGTATTTGTCCACTTTAGACTTTGAGGATATAAGGCTGCTTTAGTAGTTGTCTAATGATTTGAAATGTGTCATACCTCGGGCTTGAAATTTTATGTCTACAAATACTTTTAATATTATAAAATCTATTTCACATCAATGTCTTTGCATTTCACTAGGCAGTTTATTATATTGTGTTCCTTTTCCAATAAGCTTTCAAATAAGAACTTAAATGTGTACATTAGTGACATTAATTTTTACATAAAATATTTCATTCAAGTTTAAGCATAGATGTTTACCATTTTACTCTTCCATGAAATCTTCAAAGCAGCTTAACATTGTAAGATGTTTTTTGATCTTTGAGGAAATTTTGCTTATATTTCACTAAGCTTTTTGACACACACCAAGCTAGATCATCTATATATATATATATATATACCATTCTTAAGTGACTAAAATATCCTCTTACACATATAGTCATCATTAAAACAAGTTGGGAATCCAAAGCCTTCAACCTGATGTGTCATGATCAATTACATTGAACCTTATTTTTGTCATGTAATTTTAAGGTTTCGCCTTAAGACTTAATCCCCTATTTTTTGTATTTTCAATTACCCATTCTTCATACTTTTCAAGGCTTGGTACAATAAATTCAAAAGTGAAAAATGATCTATGAATAAATCTAGAAAGTAAATTCTTATAGTAGAGAATCAATATTCTTTGAAATTTTTAATCACCATGATTCTCTTTGAGATCAAGACTAACTTTTAAACTATTATTTTCATCCATACTCTTATAGCACTATACTATTAGATTATAATAGTGCATGTAGTGACTTTGAGATGGTGAAAGCCTAAAAACAAATATTCACTTTAAGATCAACTTTGATATTGTTAAAATTATGGATATAAACACTAACAACATATAAAAAACATCTTCAATGGAAAATATATAAGTGTTTGATTGTGTTAGTAGGTTTGTGAGACAATGTTTAAGGAGATTTCAAATTGATGCACTGAAGTCATCACCCTATCTTTTTGTTGTTGTTAAAAGGGCATACTTGAAGTATATTTAAGAATTTTAGATGTAAACATAATTTCTTTCATAACTCTTTTTCTCTTGACTGCTATAATTGTTGATGCTTGTAGTTTTGATACTTAAAAAATCAAAACTTTATTGATAAAGTGATTATTAAATATTGATGATTTTTTTTATATGTCACAAATTTATGATCTTATGATTTTATTAATAAGAATCAATCCAAGACATTAATCCTTGAGAGTAAGTGATCTTCAATTTAAAAACATCTGATTGACAAAGAATATCAGTTGAAGAATCATCTTCAAATGAAATGACAATATGACTAAATGAGTATTATTCAAATCATGTGAATTATGTTTACTTTGATTATATATTTTTATAATCATATTATGCACTGTTTAACATTTAAAAATGACGATATATATGTTCTTTAAGATTCCATGTGGATTAAATCATCAAGAAAAGGAGAAAATGAAAGTTATATTCAAACTTAAAATATTTCAGTTTGATAGTGACATGTAAATTGATTACATGGACAAAAAGTTATAATAAACTTGATGATTTGGATCTAACTTATATATCTAATATCCTCTATCAAGTTAGGAAATTTTAATTTCAAATTTGAATGAAAAAATAATCAAATAATAAAGACATTAAAAAAATGGAAAGTTTAAAGATCATTAATGGATGTTTTTGATGAATGGTAAGTTTCAAACTTGAGGTTTTTGAATGTTTGAGATCTCATAAAATCAAAACATCAGTAAAAGATGAAGGTTCACATATGAGAGGAGGTTGTTGCATTGAAAATTGATTGTATATAGTATGATTCAAGTCAAAAAATTAAGCTCTTCTGGTCCTGCACATCAATGATGTGGGAGAAAATTACATCATCTTCTCTAGCTCATTTTGGTGAAACAAGCAACTCTACTTTCACAGTTCTCTCTCCATTAGGCTCTAAGGTAATTAGGTGGTGAAGAAGGCTAATTTAGTAAAAGCATGAAGTGTTGGTAGTCATATTTAACTTAGGAGTGGCTAAGTGTCTAAACTTGATGCATTTGAGTGATTGATCCTATGAAAATCAATATGTAGTTTATGGAGGAAGTTACTAAATACTAGAGAAAATTTCAATATGGGACTAAAAGTAGCAAGATGAGGGATGAATAGTATAACATTTTAATATTTTTTGTGAGTAGTTGTTGAGAGGTCAATATCACGATATGTGTGCTAAGACATTGCAACACATACACATAGGTTTAACCCAAATAAAAAAATAGATAGAAATTTTAGAAACCCCAATTCACTTTTTCTCTTGGTGTTTCACCTAGCCCTATAGTTCCATCAATTTTTAGTTGTGTAACATGACAAGATGTTGGATGTGTTCCTATTAAAAAATTTATAAAACTATTTATATAAATACTTTTTATTTCTCAAGATTCTATTTTTATATAGGTCTCATGAATTTCGTATTTATTTAAGCCATAATATGAGTACAAAACCACCCTAAGTCATAAGATGACATGGGGCATAACCTTAGTCAATTTTTTTCTAACAAAAAAATGCATAATGAGGTAGGCATAAGTTTGGACAATAGTGAAGGAAAATAACCCCATTGTTCCAATAATATTATTCACTCTCCAAAATTCAAATGTCACTTGAAATAAGGAGACATGGTATATTGATGTTTTACTTCCTAATTGACATCACATGAGAACTCAAAGGTAATTTTTTATTTTTAAATTAAAAAGAAAAAGCTTTCTTTTCAAATGCATGAAAATTGGGTTAAAATTATGATATGAATCTTTTATTGATTGAAAAAGAATAGATATTACTAACAACCTGAGCATATGCATTTTATAGGATGCCTCACATTCAAATTGAAATTTATTTTCATTTATCTTCTTCAATTACATATCCTAAAGCTCACATCAATGTGGAAAAATCTATTTACATAAAAATATATATTTAATGAGGTCAAGAAAATTTAAAGGATGCCTCACATTCGAAATTTTAAAGTATTCTCATTCACCTTCATCAAGTACATATCATAAAAACTCACATCAAGGTGGAGATAATTTGTTTACACAACTGAAATATTTAATGAGATATATTTAAGAGCATGAAAAACATATTTAAGATTGATGTCAATCCTCTCTTTAATGAGATATCACATACCTCATTGTAAGATTAGCATATGCCACACAATTAAAATATGTAGTGAGTAACAACAAATAAGTTATTACACAACATTTTAAGATAATATTTAAAATATTTCAAAGCTAGTAGAATGTCTCTAGAGTTATCATTCATCAATCATAAAATTCACATTGAAATGGAAAGAACATATGGGGGTTTAATTTCCCAATAGATCAATTATTACATGTTAGTTAAGAGCATGCACAACATATGGCAATCTCTAATTCTTTAAAGAATAGAAAACACTTTTGTTCAACAAGAGGCAAGGATCCACTCCTAATTCAAATCATAAGATTAACACATAACTATTATCACCCAAATCAACATCAAAGTGCTTGACTAGTAGTCAAGCATATAGGAGATGACTCATAATCATTCTAATCATTATAGTTATTGTTTATTGAACCTGATTTTCTCGACATTTTCATGACATGTGTTAGTAGGCTATTGGCAGCTACATAATATTGGTAATGGGTCTTTTCGTTAAAAGGTATATTTAAAATTTTAAATATGTTAAGGTGTTTTTTTGGTAATTTCAACCCGATCAGGTTGAGATTACCAAAAAACCCTTTACATATTTTTCACTTCACCTTATTCTCAGCCGTGTCGTCGCTCTCGGGGGCGCTCTTTGACGCTTTCGGTCTCGCTCTTTGAACGCTTCCGGCCTGAACTTGTCTCGCCGTCGCTTCTCCAACCTTGTCTCGACTTGCCACCGCACCTCCGGCCTCGTCTCGTCTTGCCACCATCCCTCCGCCCTCTTCTCATCTCACCACCGCCCCATCGGGCAGTGGGCTCATCTCAACGTCACCAACGGGCTATTGATATGTCTCGTAGCCACGTCGAGTGGTGGAAGACTCGCGTTGCCATCAAGTTGTCTCATTGCAACTTCTACTCCTCGCTGCCGCCTTCACCTCGATTCTTGAATGGCTCATCTATTTTCACTTTATTTATGAATCTTACGACATAATTTCTAACATGTTATTTTCTAATGTCTTGGTCATTTTAAAGTCTACCAGGTCCAAGTCCTGTACACTACTACACTCTCATACTTAGGCAGCCTGAAAGAAAGGTTCATGTTCCATTAAGATCAAGAAAAGGTTTCTTATTAATAATATTCTCACATCGTTGATTAAACTATGTCCCAGAAAATATATATTCCAATACATTTTTTATCTCCGACTAGTTACTTAGCATCATAATCTATTTAACTTCTATGACAAATGGTGGTGTGATTTTTTGAAAAAAAGGTGATCTTGGATGTTTACCATAATTCTTTTAGAACTTTCTCATTGATTTGGAAAGTTTAAGGTAAAGATGCATGCAGTATATGTGAAAACCTAATTTCCCACTATTTACTAGTTAACAAAACCAGAGCAATAAATATAATTGCCTAGTGACACTGTTGGTGCCTAGTAACAAAACCTCGTATGGATTGTTATTAGAAAGCAGATCTAGGCTGCTACTAAATCATCGTGAATCTAGCTTTTCTAATTTACCATTAAAAGAGTGTTTAACCAACAACGAATATACACTCCAAAAGTGATCAATCAATCTACTTTCTGGCTGAAACCCAAGAGAGCTGAGGGTAGGATCATCTAGTAACCCTCGGAAAGACGGCATATTAAGCCCCTCTCTTGGTTCATATGGCCCATTGTTAGGACCAATAATGGTGATCAAGAGGAAGGAGCAAGAATGTCCCAACGATTATTCAACAACCCTATTCTATTCCCAGGTCTCATACTATGTATCTTTTGTCCTTGATACCATGATAGATTCATTAGCAGATTTCAAACATCATTAAGTCTTAGTCATACATTGAGCTCATTCCATAAACTCTCTCTCTCTCTCTCTCTCTCTCTCTCCCCTCCTTCCCCCAGTAAAAATCTAAGCTGCATTTCATCGGCAGACAAGCAATACATCCATAAAACCATCAATTTTTCACAAGCATCCCGAAAGTGACAAAAAATGTCATTGTTTCATGCCATCCGCGGTCACTTAAACATGCACAAGAAGTCTGCCAAAAATATGCGTAGAACAAGCTTGAGATGAGAGACTAAAGCAACGGCAGAGACTCCCCACACACATCACAAATTTCATAGTGGACGTATAAAAATGTAGCAGGCAGAAGGAATGCAACATTTTCTGTCCTTCATAGAAACTGATGTGATGTAGGAAAGTTCAAAGAATTAGAGAGGCCTGTGCTATGCCAAAAAGGAAATTATGCGCTAATACATATCACCAATCATGTGAAATGTCATATGATGAAACTGATCTAGACTATCATTCAGAAGGACTGGAAGCTGAAGATGTATTAAAATAGCACGTCGGTTTTATAACATGGGTACCTCAAACTAATTAGGATTAAGAAAATGGGTACCAAAATTTTGAATAGCCAAAGACTTTGGATGATGTCCTCGCATAATCATTTAACCTAACACCATGAAAGCCATTTATTTCAAAATGATCACCCCCGGAGATGATAAAGGAATTAAATTGCAGCTCATTATAGAGGAAAGAAGTAGACGAGGCACACAGAGCATCATTAAAGAAAAAGTACATAAAATCACATCCAAAAGAACTCCGAAGTGTGTGATGAAGAAATGCAGGGGACTTCCAGAGAAAAATTAAATTGCTACAAAAATACGACCGGCACCACCTCCGCGATGAACATAAATGTACTACATTTGTGCCCGTTTACCATCCGGCAAAAAGAAATAATCATTTCAACCTCAGGCTTCCTAATGATCATTCAAAGAAAGGGACGAGGAGAGGGAGGGGGGCTTTGGTTGGTCCTTCTAGTCACCCTTCTTCCGGAAGGAGCATCCCTCGGTGAGCCTGGCCTTGCCCCCAGTCGGCTGGCAAAGAATGGTCTGGCAGCCCCCGCACACCACCACCGTCTGCGAGTGGCTGAACACCGTTGTTCTGCATCACCAGAAACCGCAACCCCAACCATGGAAAAGGCATAGGGAGCATCCACACCAGATTTAATGAGGAATAAGGCCGCATACAGGAGCAAAGAAACCAGGTGATGAGGGAAAGAGAATTTACATGTTGAAGCATCCTTGGCACTTGACATCCTTTGATTGGGCAAGGAACGAAGATGATGATAAGAAAAAAATATATATCAGTACTAATCCCCCTTTCACCGGATTCAAATCTCGAATTGACGTCGGTAAATATCTTATCTCCCTTTTCGGGGTGTTTCGTACCATGAAGAAGGAATTAGGAGACTGAACCAGGCGCTTGAACTTGTGCCGCCGCTTCTCGAGCTCTGGCGGCGGGTTGAGCAAGTCGATATCGTTGGGGAGCACCTAAGCATCATCGCCAAGGCAAACCGACGTCAACCCACCGACCGAAAACAAGGGACTTAGGAAATCTCTAGCGGCTAAAAAACGATGCGTCGATCGAAGGTAGCAAGCAGTAAAGACGGGAGCGGAAGGGATACAGAAAACGAGACGGAAGGCGAAGAAAGCAAAGGGGCGGGGAGAAGGCGGTGGGAGAAGCAGCAACTTACCATAGCTGGAGCGGATTCCGGCGAGTCGGGGGAGCTCGGAGAGGGCCGCGGCGGCTAGCGCAGAGGATGTTGGACCGAATGCCCTAATCCTTCGATCGTGACGAGAGAGAATTTAATACAGAGCGGCCCTAGCCTACGTCCAGGTCCCTGGACCGTCAGATCACTTTATAGTCCTCAACTATTAAAACTATATTTACTATAACCTTTCATCATAATAATTTGTTTTAGATGCCAGGGTACGATCAGATTTCCAAATAATTTTAGTACTTATGGAAATGATTTTTTGTAGATTCTTCCAGGGTGCTTTCACATTTTTCATCACAACCCTGTTTTCCAACGCAATTGCGTAGAAAGCCAAAAGTTTGATGGAATTTCTCTTTTTAACTTCAGAACGTGTTTCCATTTTAACCCTGTGCGGGAAGTATTTAGTTTGTCATCCTCCGGGTCATCAAAGGTATTTCATAGTACACCCCTTTTAGATACATGAATTTAAATTATGAAGTAATTAAATTAAAATAACGGGTCAGAGTAAAATTAAAAATTAAACAGATAATGAAGTGATGTATATGTGTGGGACATTTTTGACGAATTAACCCCTAGATTCAACCTATGTATATTATCACAAATATAGATTTCAGACTAAAGTCCTTAGTTTCCATATATTTTGAAATACTCATGCTCCCTGCCACCCACCCTCAAACTCCCCACCTTGTACTTTGGCATCCATTTGACCTTTCTCTTTAGGATCCTTGTAGTGGGTCCTCTGATTGATCACAACAAATTTATTAGTTCGTATATTTTAATTAATTTAGAGAAAAATGGTTTTTTATTTCTAATACTACTAACTAAACTAGAGAGAAAGAGGGAGGGATTGACACAAGTTTATCACTATTCAAATATATAGTAGCCTCTATTTATGAACGAAAAAAAAAGTGAGAAAGAAATCCATAACAAGAAACGAGAGCAATTAAGTCAACGGACATTTTACTTTCATTCAAAGTAGACAATGCATAATTGTGTAAGTGGACATTTGAGTGATCCTCTAGACGTTGGTCTTATAGTCAAATTCACAAATAAAAGCAAATGTCAAATATTTTTGCTTTCAGACGCAAAAATATAGGGAAAACCCTCTTTATTCTGCTTTTTGAGATTAACTCCCCAAAAATATATATGTATTATACTTATGCCCCTTATCTCACGTGCAATTAAAAGGCCCGACCTAATCATGGTTAGGAACCTACTTCCGGTCCTTGCTCTTTGCCAAACGGAGGTCTGACCAAGGTCCAAGAGTTAACTCCTAAAGAATTTGAATGGCCATCTCAAACCTATTGATTAGTGTTTTGACTCCGAGAACCACTATAGATGCTACCAAGTTCTGCCCATTACGAAGACAGGTTTTGCACTTTGTAATGCCGTTATCACAGCATAAACACGGAAAAAGAAAGTCAACGACGAAAGTCAAAGCTGCAAGAGTCAACAGGACAAAAGCCAAGGTTGTCCTCCCAGAGGCATCTTATCCACTGCCCGCAAAGCCACTTACTTCACCTAGAGAAGAGGAGGAATAAGAGTATTGACTGATCGGGATTGGGACCAATAATCAGGTTATTAGGACCCGATCTTTGGCATCGAACAGGAGTCATCGATGTGGAGATAAATAAATAATATAAGAAAAAAGATAATGCATTAAACATTAATAGTCCATTAGAACAATAGCCAAGAAAGGGACAAAGTCAACCATAAAATTTACAGAATAAGTACAAGAATAGCTGAAGACAAAGATTCATAGAGAAACGTCTGGAGTTAAATTGTGGGTTGCGTCACAGAATATGTAGTAATTTTGGATAATTAAATGAATAAAATGACTCGGAGTATCCAAATATGTTTCTCTCACATGTTAGACAACTACAATATCCTGTGATTCAGTGCTTATTTTGATATTAACAGAGAAAGTCAACATCACCGAGAAACCAACAACACTAACCAAGAACATACTGCATAATTGGCAAGCATGTTGAACAAATGAACAAGAAAATTTGCGAACGGAGCAAATAGAAGGTGAGAGAGAAGGAACGACAGGTGATACCTTCTGCCAGGTGTTAGCATTATAAGATAAACACCCACGGTTCATCAGGCCACATGGGTTGACTTCACAACAGAAGCCAGGCGGCACCATCGTAGAATCAAAATAATCAATGGGATGAGAATTTCAGTTAGAAACTTTGACCTCATCATCGTCATCGGTTCTATCTGTCAGTCGTGTAGCAGCGACAGCCGACTGTCTCCAGCAGAGCTGTCGGCTCAATCGAGGGCAAAATTTTTCTTCATACTTTCATAAACTAAATAGGTGATGCTTGCAGCCGGCACCACTTTGAGAAGGTTGGGGAAGATTCCCTTGTAGAAGCCTCGAAAGCCTTCTTTTCGATATGTTCTCCAGAACACATCACCCATTCCCGTGTACGCAGCCTCTGCATTGGTGGGTTGGGCTTGCATTCTATAAATAAAATAATTAATCAATAGAGCCATCAATAGCCAGACATCGACAAATTTTTTTGAAACTATATAGGCAAATATAGACAAAGGGGGAAGAATGCTTGGCCGAGGCATGCCTTGTTCTGATTACTTGCAGGGGATATACACAAGTTGCGCCAAGAGCCCCAGAGATCGTTCCACAACCCAGTTGCACGAGGGGGCCAGGCTCTACGTAAATGGGAGGTCTTAGAGGAGTACAGCAGCATGTGTCGAAGAATTAAGGAATGAAAGAATGAAATAATTAAAGAATTAAAGAAATAAAGAATTAAAGAATTAAAGTTTGGGATTAATCACCACTATTCTCGAGGATGTAGGTTCTGGATAGATCTTTCAGGGTCTCATAGGCAGCGAGGTCAATCCCAGCATAGGGGACGATACCCAGGAGAGATGGAATGAGGCCTCGGTAGAAGGCTCGGGGCCCCTCTTGGAGCCATATATCTCTTGAGAGTTTACCCAGATGAGGGGCTCTCCCAGCTTCACTGGGGTGCGTCTGCAGTCTGGTTTTTATGAGATCAATCGGGTAGATGGCCGTCTGTGCAACTGCGCCGGCTAAACCGCCGGCGATAAGCCGCCCAGAGGCACCAATATCATTCATATCTTCGCCTCTGAGATTGACGATGACCCCCTTGAGCATCTCAAATGTGTAGAACTTGATAGCGCTCTCAGGTGTCACCTTGACAACATTTAAGCCGTTCCCTCTGAAGAACCCCAGTAGGCGGCCTTCCTTCCATATGTCCTTTATTGCGGGGATTATATTTGCCTTTGCTGTTTGCACTTGCAACAGCACTTTGAGACGGTCGAGGGGAGCAGTGGCCGTACGAGAAGCTGCTCCGGCGACTCCCCCAGCAATGAGGTACTTACTGGCATCCAGATGCTTACTGATTCCCTCGGGGATGACGGCTTGCTCGCCGATATCTACGAGGCAGACTCTCTCCCAGTAGCGGTAGATGTTCTCGATTGTTACCTCATGGGGGTAGAGCAGAAGGAAATCTCTCCACTCGTCGAAGGTGATGATCCCGTCATTATCCTTATCGACGTGCTCTACAAAACGAGCGAGCTCCTCATCGTTGATCTCAATTCCTGAAAAGGAAAAGTTGCAAATATTTCTTCATACGTGGACCAAATTTCTGGATGAAGAGTTAAAAATTTCTGAGAAGGTAACCATAATCGGCAGCAACCAAAATGAGTGGGTCCATTTTGCCTCCGTTCGGTCAGAGATACAAAGGGCACCATTTGTGCACATCATAGGATTTACCCAGGAAAACCGAAAGCTAAACAGGCATTATTCCAACATGTGTGTTCAGAATTAAACGTTTTACAAGTTTATGAACCAGTTCTACGTCATCAAGATTAATTAGTGAAGATCAATAGTCGTAGCTTTGGCAACGGAGAAGACCAGTACCAACAGTAGTTGCCTCCTGATTGGCGAATAGAGAAATTCCCCAAGAACAATTTTGCCAAATTCTTATAGCTAAATTTACATATTAAAATCCCGCGACAGAAACATTGAAGACCGTCCAATAATTTTGAAAGCGCCCTAAGGAAATAAGAGGAGAAACAAATCTTTCTCTACATGGAGGAGAGTCACACACACAAATATGGCCCCTTACAATAAATGATTTATGACATGGAGTTCTTATGGTATGAGATATAGCAAGCATGCTAATTCAGCATCTCTACTTTCTGTGATCAGAGAGAAAATAATGCGTCATGCATTGAGCACAGAACGTTACTACGCAGGAGAATTTGACTTGCTTTTCTTTGTATTCCATTCTGTTTCATTCCACTACTATTTCAGAAAAGATGGTAACATCTGACTCCAGATGTTTGAAAAGAGACTAGGCGAGACGAAACTAACAAATGTCAAAATGGAAACAACCTCAAAAATAGATAATTCCTACAACTAAACTGGCTGAGGCTACAGCACTGACAACATGAGAAATCTAGGCATATCAAAACTTCTATGATTCTGGCATCTCCCACATCTTCAGCTGTGAAGGAAAACTTCACATGAGGCTCGAACAAGACATGCTTGCGGTAGGAAAATACTCGCCAACTTTGTAACGTGCATGAAAGAGTACTTTACCTGGAGGACAGCACTACCACGAAAAGGCAACAGTCACGTCGAAATCATTATGATAAAAAATTTACACAAGTTATGTACGCCAGACGCCAGAACTAATAATGTTAACTATAGGGCAAGCGCAATTAATAGATAAATTTACAACAAAAAAGATATTCCAATCATCATTTCCACCAATTTCACTACCTAAAACCAGAAACCAACATCATATTCAACCGATCCACTATCAGATACCATGTAACCATGTAAGTCCATTCCTTCTCTGTCCGTAAATCATAAGTTATTTCCAGACTTCCACATACCCTTTTTTGAACGCTAACAAGAACGAGTTTCGTTTCTTTAGTGTGCACTTCTATCGATCTTCTTTCAATACACTCATGTCATTTGAAACCACGTTCAAACATTTGAACACAGATTGGTACTAACCCCAATATCCATCAAGTAGAGACACCTGATATAAAGAAATTTCTGGTCCTTCCATATACACACCCAAAATTCCACATCCAAGTAGTTTGAGCTAGTTAATGTAGATTCTTTTAGCAAGCGCAGCACTTCATCCCAACCAACAGTCAGTTTAGTTCCCATTTACGACGTCTTATTCCTTCAATGGTCAAAGCGAGCTCCAGAAGCTGCTACTTTAACCATGCAGTTTTGATTCTATGGGCCAAATTCTTATTTCAATCCCTTTGTCTCAGTTACTGATGCTAGATACTCTGGAATAGCGTTTTCTAGGTGATGCTTCATTGTCTGATTGACTGAAATATCCATTTCCACCTATTTCTCCAAGAGAGATACACCTAATATATTCTATTATGGTCTAGCTAATTTCCAGAACCAAGGTTTCAAAGCGTTCTTCTATAGACTTACATTACACAAAAATATGTTTTGAATGCATCCAATGTACTACAATATCGGTAAACTTGTCATTTATTCAGAAAAATAAGCTTAAAAGTACAAAAACGGCAAAATTAATGTAGACCTCAAATTGATGTAACCGGAGACTTGACCAAAAACAGCGCAACTGTTGTCGAATTTAGACATCCTCGAGCGTTCTTCTGGAAGAAGAATACTTTCCACGCACTCTTTACTAATAGGTCAAATGGTAGATATCTCTGATGCTTACACCAGAATTTTCAAATGTGGACACATTGTGAGCTCATGAGCACCGCTCTGCTATCCAGTAGCTCTTGCCTATCTGATGATGAATAGTTCATTTCCTCAGAACTTTCAGGTAATTGTAAACACTAATTTTCATTTAAACGCAGAGATTATATAAACTTCCCCCTACAATTCTCAAGGCGAATTTTCCCAGGTCATAACCGGCTACATTGTGTTTTCACACGGAAAAAAATAGCAGCATTAAAAGATCAGTCGAGCGTCAGTACTGATCTCATTACCTTGAGTTTATATCGATCTCTTTTGAGATCACTTGTCTTGAGGAAACATAAAAAATCGAGAAATCCTATCTTCGAAAACTCACCTGCCTTCACTAGCGCGTCCCACAACTCCTCCGGAAGGATGCACCCGCTATGTTCGACATCTATAGCCTGGAAGATGCGGTACAGTTCCAGCTCCTTCTCATCCATATACCACCGGAATTCCCGGTAGTCAACACGCCCGTCCCTGTTGGCATCGCATACCTTCAGCAGATCCCTCGCGTACTTGTACTCGGCAGGAATGTTGAGGGCCGATAACCCCGCTTCGATCTGCGCTTGGTCCAGGTGTCCCGCCCCGGCCGCGTCGAAGAAGTCGAATAGGCTCCGAATGCGGACCTCCCGCTCCTCCACCGTCTCCCTCAATGCCAGCAGTACATGTTCCATCGAAATTGGCCCCGGTTTCTTCACCGGGTTGCAGCAACCTGATGGCGGTTGCTTCTGCTGCTCCTGTTCCTGTCGCCCAGGACTATCTTTCTCACCCGACGACGACGATGACGACCAAGGCAGCGGTGCCGGCGGCTTTGTCTCCATCCCCTTAAAACCAGCGTATTACTCCGCCTTCAACCGCCAGCCCAGCCCGGATCATTCAAAACCGATCAGGATCGGACATTCGGAAGGTTCCCTTAGCGAACCCTGCCAGGCGCAATACTTTGCAAAGCAGAAGATGACAAGAAAGTTCCCCGCGCGAGATCGACAGCATCTGCTTCCAAAAAGCTCGCATTCAGGGAACAAATTCAATCACCAGAGAGTAGTAATTGGGGAAAGTCCACGGGAATCCGCCGGATCCCCCTAAAATCAGGCACCGATTCTGGAAATCTCACAGATATCGCTCACAGCAACCCGTATAACGAGCAGACCGGCAGGAACTGCCCCCGCAGGAGCCAGAACATTGGAGCTCTTCTCCTTCTTCCCCACCTCCGCGGACCTCGGATACCCACGGAGCCACGTAGCCACAGAGGTGCGTAGTGAGGCGGTGAGAAGCCGATCGCCGCACTCGCCGGCGAGAGATCGACCGGCCGTCGCCGGAACCCAACAGTAGTCAGCAGAGAAAAATACCACCGAACCAGATACAGCGGGGTAGGAGATGAGAAGCATATTTATAGCCAGCTTCTTTTTTACCAAAAATAAAAAATACCAAATTACTGTCCATGCAAATATCCCCACCCTTTTTTGTAAGAATAAAAAAATGTACATATTTATTTATAGTGGTCTTTTTTGGAAGTGCTTAATATTGATTGGACAAATTTTTACAAAACAATTCGACAAATTAGTATAAAGAAGGTTTTTATTTGGGCTTCGTTCACTGGGAGGGTACGCTGAGCCCGGGGCTCTTCGGAACTCCGCGGTGTCCCATCTCCTCCCGGAGCCCAGCCTTCTCTGTCCACCGTCCGATCCCGCCGTAGGCGTTCGAGAGGAGGACGTAGTCCCCGTCGTGGTCGGGGTCCACCTCGGCGATCTCCCCTCTAACGTGCTCCGCCAGATCAACGTACCCGTGGGCCACGCAGGCACCCAGGAGGGTCCGCCAGATCACCGGGCCGGGCCTGATGGGCATCCGCTGGACAAACTCGTGGGCCTCCCTTACCATCCCAGCCCGCCCCATTAGATCTACCATGCACCCGTAGTGCTCCATCATGGGCTCCAGCCCGTGGTCCCTCTCCATGGATCCAAACAATCTTGTCCCTTCTTCCAGTAGACCCGCGTGGCTACAAGCTGTGAGGGCCCCGATGAAGGCCACGTGGTCAGGCTTCAAACCATCCGATGCCATGCCCTCGAACATCGCCAGCGCCTCCTTCCCCTTCCCGTGGGCCGCCAACGCGCAGACTAGGGACGTCCTGGTGAGCAGGTTCCTCTCTTTAATGGGCATTTCGTCGAACATCTGGCGGGCAATGGAGATCCTGCCGGAATTGGCCAGCGCCACCACCAGCGCCGACCCGAGCGCCGCCGTGACGCGCAGCCCGCGGCGGCGGCACGCGTAGCAATAGACCCACGTCGCCAGCTCCGGCGAGCAGAGCCCGCCGGCGGCACGGGCGGCGCCCACCAGGGCCGCCTCGTCGGGGGCCACTCCAGCGGCCTGCATATGCCGGAAGGCGTGTAGGGCCTCGGCGTGGTGGCCGGCGGAGGAGGCGGCGGCGACGAGGGCGGTCCAGGAGACGAGATCGCGGCGGGGCGGGGGGATCTCGGAGAAGGCGAGGAGGGCCTGGCAGGGGAGGCGGTGGCGGCCGTAGAAGGCGACGAGGGCGTTGGAGGAGTGGGGGTGGCCGGGGGAGAGGAGGCCGAGCTTGGCGGCGAGGGCGTGGGCGGCGCAGCCGGCGAGGAGGCCGGAGAGTGGGGAGGGGTGGAGGGAGCAGGCGCGGAGGACGAGCGGGAAGGTGTAGCCATCGGGGGCGGCGCCGCCGCGGCGCATGGCGGAGAAGAGCGAGAGCGCCGCTGGGGAGCCGGCGGCGGTGCGGGCGTGCGCGCGGATGATGGCGTTCCATGGGAAGGGATGGGCCACCGGCGCGTGCTCGGAGAAGACCCGACGGGCGTAGCTCAGCGATGAAGAAGAGGCGCCGCCGCCGCTGGAGACGAGGAGGAGGATATCGCGGAGGGAGTTGGGGTCGCGGGTCTTGACGAGACGGGCGTGGAGAACGGAGATCCTCCGGCAGTCCGCCATGAGGATCCACCCCGCTCTGTTTCCCTCCCTCTATCTAGCCCTTGTTTGACCATTGCCCGGGGGGAGGAGAGAGAGATAGAGAGAGATAGAGAGAGAGAGAGAGAGAAGAGGTCATGAGAAGGAAGACATTTATTATAACTCTCAGAGGTGTATCAACTAGATGACAATCGCGGACGGTGTATCATTCAAGCAGCTGCTACCCTTAGACTAGTTTCTGTCTCGAAGAAGAAAAGAAAAGCTCGACGCAGAGAGAGAAAGACTGAAACTAGATCTCCTTCTTCCGCCTGGTCCCCCGGCAACGAGAGAGCTTTACATGACCATTCCCCCGTCAATGGTGAACACCTGCAGTTGAGACCAGCGAAGGATCAACGGAGGCCAGTGGAGAGAATCCAACAGCTATAAAGGAAGAACAGATTTTGGGAGCTTAGATAGAAGGATCATTGAGAGAGAGAGAGAGATTGGTCTTTCTACCCTGGTGAGGGTGCTTACGGAGAGAGACAAAGAGAGGGTTTTTCAGCGATAGTCCTTTGCTATAATTTTCTCCCTTCCGGCGTTCTGGGTTTTTATCAAGGCACTAGTTTTGGCGTTTGAGAAAGGGGAGAGAGAAAGAGAGAGAGTAAGAACAGTGAAGGCCGATAAATGAGATGATTCCCTAAGAATTGGGTAGGAGGAGGCATGGACCATTTGATCCAGCTGCTGATAAATTCCAAGATGAATGAAGACGTTTTCTCTCTCTATACCTGCCCGGTTATGTAGCTCGCAGCAGGGTTGAGAGCCAGGAATTCCACCAGGCCGGCAACTTCCTCTGGTTTCCCGTACCTGCCTGCAAAATCAAGAAAAAAGAATGAGACCGACTGCTCATCCTCTCTGATCTCAGCATCTTCAAATGGGAAAGGGCCTCTAAACCTGGTTTTCTTCTTCAATAAAGGCCGAAATTAAAGCCGTGCAATCCTCATTTTTATCTCATACAGACGGATTCAGTTAGAGAGAGAAAATCTCACCGAGAAAAAGCCAGAAAGAGAGAAGAAAGACCAAAACCTGGTAATGCCTTCAAATGAGGTTTATTCACATCCAACCGTGACAAGGGATGTATTAAAAAAATAATAAAAAAGGAAATGATCCTTAATTTCAAAAAACGTAAACCATGAGTCTTCGATCAGACATGAACATTGGGCAGGGATGTTCTTCAACACGATGAACGGTTCTTCAAGAGAATTCTTACCCAAAGGGATGCTATCGAGAATCTTCTTCTCAATGTCTGCTCCAAGCTTGGCAGTCATATCAGACGCAATAAAACCAGGAGCAACAGCATTAACCTAAAAAAATGTAGCATTAAGAAATTCAGTATGATCAAAGGAATTTTTCAACTAGGCCAAGAATTTTTTTTGGTAAGTAAATGTTTTATGGTCCAAGCTCACATTGATGTTTCTGCCAGCGTATTCCTTGGCGACACTCTTGGTCAACCCAATCACTCCGGCTTTGGCAGCACTGTAATTAGCCTGCCCAGCATTGCCCACAAGACCCACCACAGATGATATGTTGACGATCCTGCCCTGAAGAACCCAGTCGATCGATTAACAGTTACATTAAAATATCGGCAAAAAGAGGGGAAATAACAGATGTTAACGAGAAAATGTGTAAGAAAAGAAGTGGAGCTTGCCTTCTTCTTTTTCATCATTATCTTTGCCGCAGCCTGTGAGTAGAAGGTATATTCAGCAGCTGGGTATATACATAAACCATGGATGCGGGGGCCAAGAAGGTCCATACCTGAGTGCAGAGGAAGACACCTGTGAGGTTAGTGTCAATGACCTCCTGCCACTGAGACGTCTTCATCCTCATTAGCAAGGTGTCTCGGGTAATTCCTGGAGATGCCAAGAGGTGTTGTCAGGAGTAGGAGGGGAGAGGGAAGAGCTTTAAGTCAAGATGACCTGCATTGTTGACCAAAATATCAACAGTTCCCCATGTGTTGACAGCCTGAAAGGTAAGTTTTGACATCAGATGATGAAATGTAATTTTTCAGGGTTCTGTATAAGGAAACACCGCTATACTCACAGTCTTGAACATGGCTTCCACGTCAGCTTCTTTTGAAATGTCTCCACCAAAGATAACAGCTTGCCCCCCAGCTGCCTCAATCTGCAGTAAAATCAGTAAATGGCGTTCACCTTGCTGATTCTGTGATTTTGCAGGTGCTAAAAGCTAAATGTGTCATAAATTTAAGATCCAAGTCGTTTGTATACGTCACAGAAGAAAAGACTCACAGGTATTAAAAGACCAAAGCTTGGTGAAACAGATATATGGTTGCCCTATGAAACTAACGTGAGCCGCTAGTATTCCATCAGCATCAGTTATTTTCTGCTCTGACACTCGATATGATACATATGCAGTATTTCAGGTCAACGCCAGTTATTTTATTATGTTAAATAAACTTCCACTAGATGAAGACTAGTGAAGAATTTGGGTCCCTGGTAGACAAATTACAGTCAACCAAGCGATAGCTTTAAGCCTTGTTGAAGTAAGAAAATGATTGCGCCAGTCGCAGGTAAGAAAGTCAACAAAGAGAAATCAAAGATGAGATGATGTAAAGAGAGGCAAATCCCGAACTCGATTAGGATATCGCAGAATATAGGTAATTATTTATTAAGGCTTACGAAATCATTTTCACAAGCAACCACTCTGGATGGAGACCTGCTCTGAATTCATCTATTTCATTCTCCTGCGTCTTTCTGATAGGTCCCTAGTGGGCCTCACGCACTCTGGATGGAGAAAGGGGCCCAAATGACCCAACAGAGAAACCCAAAAAACCCCTCTCATGAAGACTAAGTCAGGGACTATTAGGTCTTTTCCCAACCAAGGGAGAAAGGCATTAGGGTTGGGATCGGGAATGGTAAGGAGGGAGCGATCTATTTGGGGAAAGCCATAGGCTGAGGGAGAGCCGTGATCTTCACAAGCAACCACTCTGGATTCTAGGGTTCACACAAACCCAAATCTCTGTTTTCTACTTTGCGCTCTTCTATTTCAGTGTCTATTCTCTTTCGTTTCCATATTCCTTGCTGTCTGTCAGCTGCTCCAGGTCAGGGTATCATCAATTTCCCAAAATCTTTACATCCTAAGGTGTTTGTGATGTTGTTAAATTATCAGTTAAATGTGCATAAATCATTGAGATTTATATATCCTCATGTCGAACAAGCATTTGTAAATTATAACCATTTTTTTAATGTTCACAGAATAACCAGACTCACCTCTTGTGAAACCTCCTCAGCCTCCTTTGATGACCTTGCATAATTCACGACCACCTTATCAAGAATCAGAGCAAGGGTTATTCGTTAACTATCAGCATCTCAAAGCCCAAAACAATAATGCAGCAAAAATAATCACACTAGATTGACATGAATAGTAGTAAAAGCATGTCTAACATAGAATTTGAGAAATCTGTTAAGATAGCCCTTTCTTCTTCCAAGAGAAATATTTGAGGCAATTGTAGCAGGAAAAGCAGGTTCCTCTTGATAGTGACGTGAAGATGACCTTAAATTGCTGTGATATACGTTGTTCTGATGGCATGAATCTTGCTAATCATTGTTCATAACACACATTGAATCTTTAAACATTACACTTGCACTTCTAGAACTTACTTCATTGAATCTTCCAAAAATATTTTATGGAAGCAGATGTATTTCATCTGAATGATTTTGACCTGATTTCCACCAATACCCACCCATCACAAGCTGCTTCAGCCGGTTGATTTCAGTTCCAAGGAATTTCAAAAGTATGACAAGGGATCGAAATTGGAGAGTAGGCCTTTTCCAGTTAATCTTCCAATTATCTTAAGACCTGCACCCTATGGCCAAACTGTTTATCCAGTAAAATGTATATAAAACTTGATTGAAAAATTACAAAGGGAATTTGCAAGCACTTAATAAATAAACTAGTTTTGAAATGAAATCATCCGCGACTTCATTACTAACCTTGCAACCAGCTTTGCCAAGCGCCAATGCTATTGCTTTCCCTATTCCCCGGGAAGCCCCAGTAATTACAACAACAGGACCTCCTAGTTCTTGAACGTCCTGAACAGATGCTTGTTCAGTAGTCAGAACGCCAGTTTGCACACCTAAATTTGGACAGATTACATGATCATCCACTAACAAACAGAAATGATGGAGTAGTTATTGCTATGCAAGTGAATTTAACCCCATCCTCCACCAACTTTCAAAATGAAACTGTAAGCGCAACTGAGTCTGCCTGGTTCATACAATTTGCATGTTTTATATCATAACACACATTTAAAAGATGGAAAATAAACTGGATAAAGAGAATGAAAATTATTCGTCAATCCTTTGAAAACATAATATTTGCTGAGCCTTATTTATTGACTATTTGTTCTCAAAAGAATTGTCACATCTTAATATCTAATACCGCATAGAAAAAGGTGCAAACAACATCTTAGAATGCAGAAAAAGAGAATGACAAATGATGCACTGAATTACAAGAAGGTGAACATTCAACAAAATTAATAAGGGTTGGGGGATTGGCGTGGGGGAGATAGTCCTATCTTCTTCGTGATTCCTGAGTGGACTCTAGATACTAACCACTAAAATTCGGTGATTACTATTCCCATCACTGGATAAATATGGAAATGATGAACACAAGTTTCTTGTAATTTCAAGCTAACCGATTGATGAAAGGCAAAGTAACGAAAAGTGAGGGTGGGAGATTTCGCAAGATAACTTGATGGCTACTGTTTGAAAGAACCCGAAGAAAAAAAGTACCATGTAGCTTTCACTTGGCAAAGGCCTAATCCATAAAACCAGCAGACACCTTCAACAGCATTCCCTCGTCAGATCCTGGAACAAGGTATCCTCTCCTTGGATCCGAAATTAATCTAGAACATTCGTGGTTCATTTTAAGATAATTTATTTATGATAAAACATTCAGAGGAATGCTATTCTAGTTTCTCCATTTATCTGAGCTGATAACAATTCCATGCAGGTTCTCCATGTCGTGCATTTACATTGCATTTTTACTTGAAACACTCTTGAATCGTGTCAGAGAGGAAAACCCGCTAATCATTCCAAACCCCAGGCTCCTTTTCCGACACAGATTTCTCAATCCTTGACCCAGTGAAACAACCATTAAAGGCATCCCACCAGAACACACGGAGAATCACCAGAGAGGAATAATCAGTTGAGCACAATGAAGAAAAACAACCAATCCGGTCACGTTCGTAGAGAACTAAATGCGAACCAGATTGAGACATGAGAAGACAAAAAGTGAGCCGAGTTTGGATTACCGGCAGAAGGGAGCCCACCAGAGGAAGCGAAACCGCCCGACCCAAAACCAGCGCGCAGGAGAGGAACAGCGGTCCGCGGACCCGACGGTTTCAGGCATCGGAATGACACGATCCTCCTCGATCCCGCATCGCCCTTCGAGTCGCCCCTCCTCGGTGCCGCTGCGCCCGCGGCTGGGTTGAAGACGATGGTGGAAGCGGCCATGAAAGCTCTGTGAAAGAGAGATAGGAGCGGGGGGGAGGACGACCGCAGCGCGGAAGCCGTGGGTAGCGAAGGCAGAAGCCTTATACAGCCGACTCCGTTCCTCGGGATCTCCGACGTCCAGGCTGGGGGCGCTAGTGGAGCGAAACAAGAGAAGTGAGGAAGAAGACCGCCGCCGGTCTGAAGTGGATGAACTTCTCTGACTAAGACAATGCGATAAAATTAATGCCCTGACGGCCAGAGTGGGGGCAGTTTTTATGACTTTACCAAGGTACCTCTATGTTGGAGCATTAATTTTTATGATGACAATAAGATCAATTTTAAACAATTAATTATATTAATTGTCCCTAAACCTGAGTTAAGAGCAAATATTATTTTGGGTATAAACACGAATTTAATTAAATATATATTTAGTAATAAATGAAAGTAATAATGGCATACACTCAAATAAGAATTTAAGAAATACATGTGGATTTCTTAATATCGAATTCTATAATTCGGTGGATTTCATCAATTAAATTCGAGAATACGACTTGGTATATTATTTTAGAAAATAAAAATATTTATAAAAAGTATTATTGTGGAAAAGTAATGATGAGCATTTTAGAATCAATGAGAATTCATGAGGTAAAAGGTCAATACTAAAGCTAACATACTATACTAGATATCTATGATGATAAATCATTAGCTTTGCTTATTTCTGGTCTTGAATTAATTGATTTAATTCAAACCATTCATATTATCACTGAAGATTCTTTAAATATCAATTAATATAATTTTAAAAATATTTTTGAATATTGTGTCACCAAAGTTATGACTTTCAATATTGACAATTATTCATTTGACGTAACTCAAATATTTTTTATTATGAAATTATTTTTTTGATATATATTAATAGTTATGTTTCAACAATATTAGATCTTTATCAGGCTTAGTCAAACTAATAAACTTTGGATATATATATATATATATGTATGTGTGTGTTAGTACTTAATTGTAACACATTTGTTTTTCATAGAGAATATCCAAACACTTAAAGGTGATGTTCTATTGATTTCTGATCTTTTGAATTTCTAACTAATTTAAATATTTAAATATTGAGGGATGACAAAAACCATAGAGTTTTTAATGTAACCCATTGATTTTTTAATATATTTGAACCATCATCAAAATATTATACATTTAGTGCTCCAACAAGTTAAACATACATCAAGTATCGTGCATGTTCTTTTGATGCTTCTTGCGTCAATTATATTTTAAATCATCAACATTAATAATTTAAATTCTTAAATCATCAAATTTTAGATGAGTACTAAGATATTCAATTAACTATTGTTCATTGTGATTCTTTTGTATTGCTTTGGAATTTGGAACACAAACATTAAACAAAAAAAATGTCAAGCTTACTTGTCGTTAGGTATAATAATAATTTGATTATTACTCTATAAAGTTTTTGATTGATTGTTTTCCTTTTCTCATCTAGGCATAATTTACTATTACAATGCATGACATCTCTTCATTTTGAATTCATGCTTCACAATTTTGAAAGTTCATTGCACATCTCTTCATTTGTCAATCTAAAGACAATATCATCAACATTAATCTGGTTTATCAACATATGACTTTCTTTACTTTTGGTGAAAAGTTCTCAAGCAAACTCAATTTTTAGTTATAAATAAGCTTAAAGTTGATGTGCTTATTCATCTAGTATTAGAACCTTACAAAACCAAATGATCAATAAACATTTACTTCTTCTACATAAAAATCTAAATGTCAAACTTATATGAATCTACTCAATATGCACTTCACTTTCATGTGAATATCTTGAACAAATTTTTTGATGTGTAGAAATATTGTTGATAATTCAAACATATAAAATTATTTTAAAAGTATACTCTTAGATGTCTAAATATTCATATTCGATGAAATACATGGTCTAAATTGAATGGATAAATTTAATGCTAAAAATATTCAAAAGTAATGGTATAATATCATGAACACATAATAATTGAGTAAACTTTCATACTTATATATCTTTTTAAGGACTCTTGTTAATTTGGAGATATAATCATTGTTTTCTCATAATTACATATTCTATAAATATTGACATTTCACACAACAATATGTAACATGACATTTTTATGTGATATATTAAATCAGTTACATAAATTCAACATTACTATTCAAAATTATGGTCAATGAATTCTCATGTGATCATTAATAGTACTACATCAAGCTAAATATGGATATTATCATATACATTCTCATATCATGCAAGTTTAAAGAAATTTATAATTTGATCTCCTTATTGAACTTTATGTACAATTTGTTAGGATCAGCGCATCCTTCATACAATGATCAAACAATCTTGAGAGTAAGCATAGCTTTTGAATTTTATGCCCCTTACGTGGTAAATTATGATCTCTTGTGACAATGTGACTTGAAATGAATATTGTTGGTTGTAAATTGGTCCTTTGACTCCAATTTATGGAAGTAATTAGGGATTGAGTTTCATGAGGCCTTCAATTTAATCATCAAGATACTTACTATACATGTTATCCTTGTATTTTGTATTAGTTTGTGTATAACTTGTAGGATGTGTCTAATGCCTTTCTCTATAGCCATCTTAAGGAGGTTTTTTTATGAATCACCTACCAAATTATATCATATCTTTCCACATTATGTATGTCATCTTTACTTGTCTTTATATGGTCTACATTAAGGATTCACAAGATAAAGGTAATGGCACAAAAGTTTTGTTTCTCCAACTCAAACACATGTCCATGCTTGTTACATCATTACTTAAGTAATAACTCAATTCAAATTTATTTGTATGATATATTTTATAAGCTTAGATATAAGCATTGAAACATTAAATGTATGATGTTTTGATAATAATAAATATTCATAAGATCAGTTTAAAGATTCAATTATGTATAATTTTGAATATGCTTGATACATGAAAGTGTTTATATATATTTCAAAATAATGACAATCTAGGAATACATTAAATATAGTCATGATCCATGATTCTGAAATTAATTTACTTCATTGATTTTTTGTGTGAACTTATTACTTTACATATTATTGTGGAAATCACTAATATTTATTAGAAATACTATAGTGAGAAATAGAATGATTAAGATATTCAGATCAATGAAAATTTGCAAAGTAAAATATGAGAATAAAATTTGAATTAGTCCACTATGTATCATGTGTTTATATTACTACATTTAAATTGAATTGACACTGTTGACTCAATTCATGCAATTCATTCTGTTGTACATAATTTTTGAATGTTAACAAAGAAAATTTAAAAATAGTTTTAAAATTTATAAATCATTGAAGTTGAGTTTATATATCTGGATCTTGATTCCATATGTATACATGATGATTACATTTTAATTGAGGTAATTTAGGTTAGCTTTGATTACTGAATCACTACTTTAACCAGACTTACATCATTATTAATGTGATAGTAATGTGTTCTCAATATGAAATCTTTTATCAGACTAATTTCAAATCAATTAAAATTTTATATGGACATTATGTCTTAATGGTAATACATATTGGCATTTTAAAATATATCAAACCCTTTATCAAATATATTGTATTGATTTCTTTGTCATTTAAACTTATTTTTATTTTAAGAAAAATTAGACATAAGAGGATTATGAAAACCTAGGAAGACTTTTCTTCTTAATTTACCTATAAATACCATATCTTTCCAATGGCTAAATTTAAGACAACAATCATCCTTATCTTTATTACAGCCTCGAGCATTCTATTGAGTGATTTTGTAAAAAATCTAAAGATCAATGAGAAAGTCTTTCATGACTAGTCAAAATGTGTGAAGGTATTGAGTTGAAGAACATTCTTTAGGTATTCAGTGGTTACTGACTTTTTCAAAGCAACAACACTTTTCATCATCTAATAGCCTCCTAATATTAAGAGAATAGTAGAAACCAGCTCTCATACATTGTTCTCATTATCAAACTTCTAAGCTCACTCTTAGATGGCATCATCTTGAAGTGAAATTTTTCTTATTTTTTGTGAGATAAATTCATAATTGAATTCTTATTTAATCACTTGAGAGAAATTTAACCATTAGTTAACTTTGACAATATAGGGCCATGAATCTACAAATGAAATTCTTAAAAAAATCTTTAGTGAATTGAACCCAACAATTAGAAGTTGTGATTACGTGATAAACCTTAGTGAAATTCAAGAATAAAGTTTTTTCTTAGAGAGTGGATATAGGTAGTGAGTTAAACCACTTTAAAAATCTCAATGTTATTATAGAAAGACTATATGACTTCAGATTTTAAGAAGAACCATAATTTACTTAAAGAGAGGAATTACGAATTAAGCATTATAAACTAATCAAGTCAACTCCCTCTTCTTGATCTAAATTGCCCATAAATTAAAAAGTTGGGGTCATTGAGGTCACATCATTAAGTGATGAGTTTATAGTTTGTAATTTTTCTGATGTTCAATACAACTTGAGAATTGAGCTCTAACGTCATCATAATTATTTTCCTCCCTCAAACAAAATGTATTGCCGATCAATTTCAAAGGGTCAATTTGAATACTTCTAAATTGATTAGTACCTCAACATACATAATTATTCAAGACTATGTCTTATCATCACTTTAATATTTTTCAAGACTACTTCACTATCTTTAGCTATATATTGTCTTTATAATTAATTATCCCTCTTAATTCATTATGATCCATAGAAAAGAGATTAAATTATACAAAAACATATTTTTTGATATTCCAAAGGAACTGTTGGACATGGTTTAATACTTCAACATTCCTCTTGTACTCAACTCAATGTCTTAAATGTTGTAAATCGGACAATATTTTTCAGCATGTGACCTTCCACTAGTAATTACCTTATCTTCCTTGTATGTATCTTTATTTTATAGAGCTAAAAAAAAATGAGGTATACTGACTAGATCTAACACTACAAAAGTGAACAAAAGCCATTTTAAATGTCATAGTGTAGTTACTTTGAACAACACAAGGTTGCTTGTCAAATTGTGATGACCCCATTGGGCATGCTCACGACCAAACCAGCCAAATGTCATGACCTGAGATCTTGAACACAAAAGAGGTGTACTCTATTGGTAGTGCTTCAAAAAGCTCATAGTCACTAGGGGATTGAGTCCCTTAATATAGTGGGCTTAGGTTAGGCAATTAATCCTAAATCCAATATGGGATTAAAACAAATTACGACCATCAAATTTCTTTTTGACCAATTTTTTGCATATAATTTTGAGAAGTATTCAAAGTTGATCTAATGACAAGAAGATATTCAATTTAGGAGAAACATTTGATTCACTAGTCATATAGCTTATTGGCATAAAAGGGAGATTAAAAATCAATCACTTATGATCTTCATCTTCATCAATTTTGTGAACTTAATTCGAGTCTCAGCCAAATTTTAGAAAAAATCCATTGTTAATTTTGTCTTTACTTATACACAAAAATATGTTTTTACGTCTCAAATTAATCAATCAAGTGAGTTGGTTCAATACTCAACTTTGGAACACCTAGAGCAATAAATTTAGGAAGAAAATATCTTATTGATATTCTGTAGGAGTGATCTTGTGTAGAAACCAAGAATGAAATATTCTTTGAGAGTGGCCATAAGGAAGTAGATCTACTATAAAAATATTAGAGTGTTCAAAATTTAGGCCTTCAAGATTCATGAAAATTTAAGAATGAAGGAAAAAGATAGAGAAAATTAGAATAATTTAACAAAGTTAAATTAATATAAATCATTCAACCCCTCCATGATATGTGCAACCAAAAATCTAAAAAAATAGCAAAAAAAAATCATTTTTAAAAATCAGAGATATCTACTACTTCACCAATTAATAAAGAGTGCATGAAAAGTATTATTCTTTTAAAAGAATGCTCATGTTATCAGTTCTATAGTCTTGTTATTAGATTGTTATCAAACTGATTTAAACCAATGTGAAAATAATACAACATTATGACTTAATGACATCAGGTGTTGGTTTCATGCGAGGATATCCAAAAGGAATCAAAGGATATATCATATCTAATTTTTAACCATTTGAATTTTTTATTATTCAAAGAAAAATACATGTTAGATATCTTAGATATATGAGAAGATTTTGTAAGATTATTTACCAATAATATATATATATTTGGATAATCGTATTCATATATATACATCTATCTCTTTACGACAATATTTGTTTTATATGAAATACTCACATTGAAAAATCAATAAGAAATAAGTGAGATTTGAAATTTCTAAAGCTCAAAAAAGCATTAATTCTAGTAATATATGTGAAGCCCTCAAGTAGTCCTTTCAAGTTTTCTATCCACTACACTGAACTCTATCAATAATCAACTCTTGAAATTGTAAAGGATGAATGTATAGACATCTTTAGTAGGCAAAATTGGGTAGTGGTTAGAGTTTTATTACCATCAACTAAAATATAAGGCGATGAAGACATTGTAAATTCTACTAGATAACTTAACAATGGCCTAATAGTGCTTAGTATAGATGAATTTATGTGAAATAACTATTGACTATTAATGTGGACAAACAAATTCCTTGAATATAATGTGTTGGTGTTTAATTCAACTCATAGCACAATCAAAAAGGAGGTTTGGACTGATCTCATTCAAAGTTTTGATTTCAACACTAGTTTAATGGCTCTTACATCCCAACACTATTCATTGTGAGTAGTTTTTTGATTTCCTTAAGTGATTAAGTAAGAATTTAATCACAACTTATCTAAAAAAAGAGAGATGTCATTGTGAGTAGTTTTTTGAACTATAATATTGACTTATAGTATGTCCAAAAATTTGATGAAAAGCATAAAGTTTGAGACATTAATTTTTAATGTTTTTTTCATGTGAGATTACTGGCAGATGTTTGAAGACATTATAGCTTCTCACAAGTTGAGGAAGATCATTCTATTCTTGAAGAATGCTCATCAATTCCATGCCTTCACATCATTTGACTAGTCAATCAAAACTTCTTTATTTCATTTTAATATTTTTTTCAACTAAATAAAAGAGGTTCAAGTCAAAGTAGAGATAGAGATGAATGTTTTAAACACTTTATATTGGGTTAGATGTGGCTAAGTGAAACACTAAGAGGGGGGGTGAGGGTGAATCGATTTCCTATGTTTTATGTCCTATTATTTTTGTTTTGTCTTCATATATGTATGTCTTAACACAAGTTCTCACATTGTCTCTTTATTTTATATACAAGTTATCATAAATTAGTTTCCTTTTACATGTTAGTTTGTTCTACTCTATTTCTCTCACTTGTCAGCACAAGAGACATGAGTTTTTATATTGATTCACCTTTCACCAAGCTATATCTAGTGTTAGAGGATCCTTTTTATTATGGTTTACTATTTTCTTTTGAAAATATAGTCAATTTTATAAGATCAATGGCCCAACTACTATATATTATATTTATAGAGATCAATCCCTTATAAATAAGTTTGATTATCAACACCACATGCCTATACATTGATCTCTTTAGAGACCACACTCTTCATGGGCACTTACAACTTTTGTTGTAGCCCAAACCTCTTTCTACTCACCACTTGAGTTACCTTAAGACCTTATGGAAAATTTCAACCTTCAATATAATAATTGACTTAAATCATTAATTGTGTAAGTATAATGATAGAGCTTTCAAGTCTTCCTTTGAAGTGCATAGTAGTTTTTTTTTACGAATGAAGTATAAACATTTCTCTAATATAAGATGAGAAGATAAAAAAAATTCATTATTTAGAATTAATTTATTCTTTGTAAGTTCATTATGTTCATCCTCTAACATCTCATTATCTTTTCAATACTTGAGAACAATCACATGAATTGAAATTTTTTTCTATTACTCTATTGACAACTAATAAGTTATCATTATCATGAGTTAATAATTAGATAACTTTAGCCTTAACTCATGATAAATAGAATTATATTTATGCTAAATTGTGAAAAGTGATTTTTACTTGATTAATGTGAAAATTTAGCTAATTATGTATTTTCTACAAATTTATATGATTTTTATAGTCTTATTTTTAAGATAAATAACAAAAGGAGGGGACCCGCCAACTAGTCAAGCCCGCAAGTAGGTTGGAAGCGCAATCAGAGGGAGTTGTGAGTAGAGGCTCAAACAACTAGGACCAATAAGGGCATGTGTGTGTTGCTCCTCTTTTACGTCACTAGTGACCAACCGACTATGGGGCAAAGAGTGTGATCATATGTATAAGAAAAAAGGACTAATTGCTTGTTAATGCGATATTACTATATATTTGTCCAAAACTTCAGCACACAAGTGATGTGGGAGTAAACCTATGTCACATTTTCCTTCGAAAGGCTTCAAAGATTTTCATACCTAAATTACCTCTTAGTTATAATAGAGATATATTATGATGATGTCACTTAATAAGGACATTATAGTACTTACTTTAATCTCCTTCATACATGTAAACAATCGATGTGGGATCGAATCCTTTTAGAGTCAAAACTCGTATTTTTAATTGATTATCGAGACTTTCTTGTAAATTATCGGTGAAGGATTAAGTCATCAGAATCGTTAGATCATCGACAAAAATCTTGCCAACGTAATTCACGGAGTATTGTTATTAAAATTGTTGAACGATTCGTAATAAAAAGATCAAAAATCCATTAAGTAAATCATCTCTAATTGATCGATAAATAAGCCATCGTCAAGAAGAGGATAATTTGTTGGGAGACGAGTTGTAACCTCCTGAGAGCGTACCAAATGTGATGAAGAGCCTCTTCTTACTACACAAACCTGAGAATGAAGCTCCTTAACACGTGCCCTACATCTATCCAACTCTTCTCTGTCAAGTGACAGCTACTAAAAAATCACAAGGTCGCTATTTTTCCGCTCCATCGAGTGACAACCACTGGAGATGATTTAACAACTTATTTCATTGATCTCTAAACTTCATAAAGAAATCTAGAGATTGTTCACGTCATCCTTATCTAATAAGAACTTTTGAGGCTGTGGACACTACGCGATGATCTTCTTGAATGTTCAGGATTCCGGTACATTATTGATGTATCGCCGCCGTGATATCAGAACTCTATTTTCTTACTTTCAACTTAATTTTTATTTCATTTAATGATAATTTAGGTGATTTAAATTTATCAAGCTATACTTTATGTAATTATAATTCTTTTGGTTTTTACAAATATTAATTTAATCAATTAAATTATTTGTAATTACTTACATAATAATTGTCAAATATAACTCTATTTTTGCTTGATTTACGTTTGTCGAGTGCTGATGTCATTGTGACATCTACACCCTTATTCCTCTTTTTTATGAATTTTAAATATTTTTTATTTTTTATTTCTTAGTATAAAATTTATAAAAATTCATATTATTTTAAAAAAATCTAAAAAATTACCCGATATTATATTACATCCCTATTGATCGATCTGGAAAATTATTATTATTTTTAAAAGTTTTATTAAATTATAATTAATATATTTATTTAAAAATACTTCTAAATATCTAAAAATCAGTATTTTTTAATTTTATAAATTATAAATTTACATGATTTATTATACAACAACTGAGTCATGTCAACAACATATGACTTTTAGTTTCTCTTCAATTCAAAACTTTTCATTCCCTTATAAGTTGTCATTAATATTCATATGGAGATACATAATAGATCAACAAATATTTTCACTTTTAGGATCTAACTTAGATATAATCATTGAGCTTGTCATTTTGTCCATGTATTATGTTGGTGTGTTACTATTTAGAATTCATGTTTGTGACGTTCCATGATTCTTCAATTTAAAACTTTATATTCTCATATAAGTTGTCTCTAATATTATGTCTAGATATGCATAGTAGAACAACAAATGTCTTTGCCTTTGAGTTCGAGCTCAGATTTGATTGTTGAGCTTCTCATTTTTTCCATATATTTTATTGACGTGTTATCATCTAGGTGTGGCTATTGACCTTTGGTTATTTCTTATTTCAAGACATAGTTTTCTCATAGATTATAGTCAAAGCTTCAGTATAGAGATATGTAATACTTTAATGGTTATTTCAACTTTAAAGGTTGAGTCAAAAGTAAGTCATTTTACTTTGTCATTTTCTTCACGTATGATGTTGATGTGTTATCATCCCAAGTATGTGGTGAAGACTTTTCTACTCCTATGAGGGCTTTATGCAAACACTCTAGCTTAGCTATTGTGTAAGATCTTAGGTTAGATTACTTTTTTAGACACTAACCATCTTATATTACTTTATTTTCTTGAGCAACTTTTTAGCATGAAGTTTGATTTCAAATCCTATCAACATCTTACTCTTCATAATATTTAAATATTTTGGTTGTCATTTTCTTCACCTTTGTAACTTACGCCTAAGTTCTAATCTCACACCTAACATTGTGTGCTTTAATTTTTTAGGCATTTTCTTTATTAAAACTTCTATTTTCACATTGTTCAAGTTCTGTATTAAAATCCCACATGTAACTTAGTGTTTCTAGATTGTATATGAGATTGTGTTGCACATGTTGGTACATGTTCTTTTATACTTATGTTCTATTGACATGATGTAGCATTATTTCAGTATAAAGAATATCTCAAAGATGTAACTTCTTGGATTTGTTGTTAGCCACATGATTATTTTGAACATTATCAATGTATATTGAGAATGATACTTGTAATATAAGTATTCATGTAATCAATTTATAATTAAATAAATATTAATGATTCTATAAATCATTCATAAATATAAATTTTTCATTACAAGTGTCAAAATCAAGGCCATAAACACTTTAGTCATATGAAATATGTGATATTTGAAAAAAAATAATAATGCAAAAGTTTTCCCAAATTTTCATAATCTTTTAACAACTATTTTCCCCTAAATGGATAGAAATTGAAGGATTTCGATATCCTTATTAGAGAAATCAATTCATGTTAGCATTAGGACATAATGTCAATTTCTAAATTATATGAGTTGACATCAATTAAATAAGTATTTGATATCATAAACCTAAACTGATAATACATTTCGTATTGAAGTAGTGTTTTAGTAATCAAAACTAATTGGAGCTGCTTCAAATAAAATATAATTTTTTAGTATACATCTTGAATCACAATCTCAATATGAAAAAGTACAACTTTGATGAACCATAAATTTAAAATCAACTTCTAAAAGACTACTATTAATATTTCAAAATTCTATGCAGTAAAATAAATGATCAAATTTCAGTCAATAAATTTGATATAAAAACCTTTGAAATCGAAAATGGACTTTCATGGCTTCATGATAAATTGAATAAGGTTGTATATCCATATTTTGCTTCATGTATTCTTATTTATTTAGATGTCTTAATCACTTTTTTTCTCATTATGATTTTTTTAAAATATTAATAATTTTCGCAATAATAAAATTATTTAAAAACTTTGGCATCATGGATCATCAATATACTTAGTTTATTCTCATAGAAATATTTAATATAATTATTAGAATTATATTTCATATACTTTGATGTTTAGCCTCATATCAAATATTTGCAAAATTAGGCATAATTTAATATTTTTAATTAGCTTTATAATTGTTTGTTGTCATGAAAACATCATCCATTTCATGTTATAAATAGCAAGACATAGAAGGTACTGAGTGGAGATAGTGTTTACTACTCATCACACCAATGAAATTGCAGGATAAAAATATAATCACTAAAAAACATTCAATATGATGTTGAAATTGTAGAAAGGCATGCAATGTACATATTTACATTATAGAAGAAAATGCCACACATTCTCTGTAGTCATTGAAAAAAAAGGACAGCTTGAAAACCTACAATGAGAGGTAATAAAAGAGGGTCCCCAATTAATTGACATGTTGATGGTAACATAGTTTGATACCATGATATTAAGTGGCTTGTTGATGATAATATATGTGGCGTGGGTAGCACATTATAAGCAGTCATACGGTTATCAAATGAGTTGTAGAATTGATCTATCATATGGCAGATTTTGTCCCTAACATGCTGGGAGCTGAGAACCACTAAGTATATAAATTCTTGACATTACTATCATAATGTCCACCATGATTGCCATGATGCTATGTAGTGTGCATTGCTCGTTATTACTATCATGACGTCAACCATCACCATGACTTTTTTCCCCATTAATACTTGTACTGGTGATGTTGATTGACAGGTAATCGAGACTCTCTAAGAAAGAGTATTGTTATTTCATGATCATGTGCAAACTATAGTTCCAAGGACATTTTATCAAGTGAATGACTCCATTAAAATAGTGACGTTGGATATAAAAGCCTCATAACTTTGTCATCATCTTGTCAAAACCATCATATCAAGATCTTGGTCCCAAGCTATGTTATTTGAAGCTACAAGTTAACTTTTAAAATAATTTAATTATTATTGACTTAACAATGAGTACTTATATTATTTAAAGCAACCTATAGTCATACTTCTAGTATTTATTAAGTTGATCTCCTAGAGTCATGAATTTGAATTCGCTTCTTAAAAAACCCATGGCTTCTTGACGTCACTAAAACATTTGATTTGTTCAACATAAGATTTTAGGAGAGTATGGGTAAGCCAAATGGGCATATCCACTAAAAATTTGAGTTTCATGACTGGATAGAAAATATGAAATCTAAGAGTGATTGAAAAAGGACTAACATTAAAACTTACTTTCTTTTGAAAACCACTTAAAACTCACATTAACAAGGTGTTTAAAAGAAATATTATGAACTGTAAAGGTTTGTTTTAATGGCTGCAAGTATTATGAGCTATGAAAATGTACAAGGTGCAAAAAAAATAGAAAATTCTTCTGGTGGAAACAAATTACCCTAGGAGCCCCTAGGCCCGCCCGCCTAGGGGCCCCTCAACTCTCTCGTTCTCATTTTCTCTGTCATAGGAAGCTCATCGCGCGTGGAAGGCATCCGTTTACACTTTGATAGGTTCATCGACAGCCTAAAGGTTTGGATTGAATATGTCGTTCCCTTAGCAAAACCTTTCAAGTTTCCTTTACACCAGCATACTCTTCCATCCTTTTCTCATCATCGTGGACGCTTATTTGCAGCCATATGACTTGGAGAGTGCCCAGCTTGGTTTGGGGCATAGTTACAGCTGCGCAAAAGTTAAGTTCAATGTCAATCGGGTTGATAATATGGTCATCCAGGCTATCTTCCTGCTTGATACTCTGGACAAACATATCAACTCCTTTTCAATGAGAGCCAGGTTGGTCGGACAATCGTGTTGACATATCATCTACTCTGTTCATGCACTTTCGAGTTTAACGATACATGCCCGGTAATCCTTTTGTTGCCTAAATGCTAATTGTTTGTAGATGCCTCTTGCATCTGAGCTAGCAGTAAGTTCTTCGAGAAAACAATTCATTTAACGTTTCAGGATATATATATATATATAGATATCTGTAGTTAATGTTCTCAATCAATTTGACTATGCTAAAATCCATTTACTAGTTAGCATTAATTTTATTTTTTCTGCTTAGGGTTCGAATCATTGCATATTCTTCCGGATAAAATCTTGGCTCCTAGATTTAATGTTTCGCACTTTTCTTCCACATTTCATAATTTAATTTGTCGTAATTTCCCGTTGCTTGCAGAGACTGGTACTCGTGGCATTTCCCCGAACTCGTCAAAATAGTAAACGACAACTACTTGTATGCGAAAATTGCCAAATTTGCGGAGAACAAATCAAACTTGGCGGATGAACACATGCCAGCACTAGCTGGCATACTTGGTGATGATGACAAGGCAAAGGAGTCGTTGAAGTGGCAAAGGCGTCCACGGGTAAATGCCTTAGGATGAGCCTGTGCTCTTTGGGTGTCTAGTCCATGCTTTCTGATCCTCATTGTTCCCTGTCTTTTCAGGGCAAGATCTGTCTCCCATTGACTTGATCAATGTCAAGCAGTTCGCCCAAAGGGTCATGGATCTGTCTGAGTACAGAAGAAAGCTTTACGATTATCTTGTCCAGAAGATGAACGACATGTATTTTTTCTGGACTATTCGAAATTAGTTCTAGTTCTAAAATTCATCTTTGAGGTTTTCATATGGTGGGTTATAGTGCCAAACCCTCCAACTACTACAAACCGTTGATTCATTCGATATTCTGAACTTATTGAAGGCTCTGTGAATGAGAAAAAAAGAGATTAATATGCGGTTACAATAGCCGTCATTTAACTGCATATTGAGATCCATAGTTTTAGATTGGACGGCCTGATTTCTTAGGATACATGTTTTGTATGCTCACAGACTAGAAATTCCTTCTTCTTCTTCTTTTTTGGTTGTTGCTGGATGTGCAATTGCGTCTACTGACTTTGGTGAGCTTCCAGGTCTTTGAAAACCCGTGGAAATACCCCTAAGTATGGACTGATCTTCCACTCATCGTTCATCGGCCGAGCATCAACCCGGAATAAGGGCCGTTTGGTCCGTTACCCTGCTAACAAGTGTTCTATCGCCTCCCGCATAGACTGCTTTTCCGGTGGGTCCATCCTTCTTCGGTGGCTGGGTTTAAACTTAGAATTATATATCGATTGGGCTGTCTTCTCAAGCAGATTTTTTATGCTGCAGAGAGTAGCACCACGGTGTTCGGTCAGAAGCTGCGGGAACAGGTCGAAGAGATGTTGGACTTCTATGACAAGGGAGTTGCTCCTCGGAAGAATGTTGATGTTATGAAAGCCATTGAGAGTGCATCAAACAAAGAAGATGGTGAGCAATTTTAAGAGGGTTCTTTTTAGTTTTATCCCTCTATGAATTATATTATAGAATGGCCGTAATCATTGGCATCTTACATCAATCTACTCATATAACATGTGAAAATCTGCGGGTTTCTAGCTAAAGTGAGAACTTCTGCTCTGTAATGATATCATTTCTGCTCTCATCCTACGTTTGCAGATACGAAAGAAGATCAGATGGATGTGGATGAGAAACTCCGCCAAGAAGAGCAAGAAGAAGAAGTCCAAGACAGAGAACAATGGAGCGGCAGAGCCCGCGGCAGAGGACGGGCCCGGAGTTGCGTCTCCGCAGCCCGAAACTGAGAAGAAGAAGAAGAAGCACAAGCTGTCCGAGGAGCCAGAATCGGAGCCTGCATCCGCGAAGACGAATGGATCGGGCTTGGAGTCGGAGAGGAAGAAGAAGAAGAAGCAGCACGAGCAGCAGCAGCACGAAGACGTTCAGCCCACCAGCGAGAAGAAGAAGAAGAAGAAGAAATCCAAGAGCAAGGATGATGAGTGAGCTGATCAGTCTCTTGGGCGAGCTCCCTGCCCTCAGAAGGAAATGAGGTGGGCCCAAGCTGGCCGAACATCATCTCACCGGTATCTAGAGTCTCCCAGAGCCTGTGTTCTTGGGATCAAAGCCTGTGATATTCTTGGTTGAATTGAGTTATTGCTGCTTACTTTATTTTGGTACTTGGTTTCTACGAGCTGTACTTTCAGGAATTAATGATGATGATGATGATGATGATGATGCGTTATCTAAATAGATAATTGATGGGCTTCCTGTAAATCGGGTTTCAAACGGGCTTATTAATGCCAGAGCCAAGCCCGCTTTGAAGGAGGATAATTATTTCTAGTCAATCCTATAGTGGGGTGTATTATATCTATTCAACCTTATAAGTTGTATGATTATTTTCCAAGGCCCATGGCCTGGCCCTGCAAGATTGATCAATTACAAGTCAAATAATTTCAAAATAGTAAAATATCTTTCAACGGCCATCAGAATAATTTCGATAAAAACGGTTAATCTATAATACTTCGGCATTGGTTATCCCATTGAGTTTTACCGAGGAATTTCACTAGTAAAATGCATAATATTTTTCTAGATCGAAGAAATGATACACCAAACGCTAAAATCAGTAATGGAGCCGCTGTCCCTTTAGTCCACATTAATTTCTTCTAGATGAAAATGATTTTCAGGGGTAAATAGCGCATTAAATACCAAGTTTCGTATTTAATTAGATGTACTGTGTTCGCGCATTCACACTGTTCCCATCAGGAGTGTCCCAGAGGCGACAAATGTACGGTCACGATTGGACAACTCCACCGGCACCCAGGGAGAATATCCTTCGAAGGGTCCATTTTCTCAGTTCTTATCTTACACCTGCAGAACTCCATAAGTGAACTACCAATAAAACGGCATTAGGAAATTCAAATGTTTTGGTTCTACAGTGGGATACTTGATAACCTGAAGAGTTCCAAGGGCTCACCAGAGAAAGGTTCCGTTAGAATCTTCCTTCTCCCGGACTCCCGCAACAGCAACATAACTCCCTCTCCCCTTCCTTCCTGAAGGGGCGTTTCCCCGTTGTTCTCTCTCCTCTCGACCCCTACCAACCTTCTTCCTCTTCTTCTTCGTCTCCGATCTTCTTCGGGGATCCGTAGGCCTCACCTGGAGCCCAATTTCCATCTCGATCGAGGCCTTTGGCGCGTTACCTCACAGCTGCAAACCCGGTTTTTCTCCGTTTTCCCTCCGTGTGACGATCACGGGCGCGGCACCTCTTCGAAACCTATCTTCTGTCTCGAAAACCGGCGTGCTTGGTGAAGTTCCATTCTTTTCGGCTGGTTGGTGCTGTTTTGTTCTGAGTCGTGGGCGGTTTTGGACCCCCAGGAAGGTCAGATCCTCTCTGGGTATCCTATTAGTTCAGAGTAGGAGTTTCTGGCGATTATCGATATCTACAGTGAGTTGGAGATTTTTCTTCTTCTTCCTCTTCGCCCGATCAACTCAGTTTATTGCCCTGTTTGGAGTAAGTAGATCAAGATAAAAATAGTTTTCGGATTTGGAATCTGGTGGAAGTTCGCGAATTCCTTGCGATCCCGGCGATGGAGGCCTTGTGGGGGACGGGGATCCTGAATCACCCGTTCTATTGGTCCTTCTTCGCTGCATATTGCCTCATATATACCTTTGGGTATCTTGTGGTCTTCCGGAATTGGAGCCCAAAACATCGTCCAGAGGCGTCAAGCTGCTTCATCTCGTTCGTTCACGGTACCCCTGCGGCTGTCATGGCCATGACGGCGATCATGGCCGCGCCTGGTGGCTGGGAATTCGAAGCTCCTAATACCTATTTCCAGTCTATTGTTCTCGACTACAGCATTGCCTATTTCACGGTCGACCTCCTCCACTACATCATCTTCTATCCAGGGGACTACCTCTTCATTGCACACCACCTGGCAACGCTGTTTGTTTTCATCACTTGCCGCTACCTCGTCTTCCACGGAGCTCTCGCCATTCTGGTCCTCCTTGTGCTTGCCGAGCTTACCAGTTTTTGCCAGAATGTATGGACGCTTGCCAAGATGCACAAGGCCGAGTCTGTTGTTGCTGCCAAAGTGTATGACTATCTGTCTCCACCATTCTTCTCGCTTTACACGGTGGCGAGGGGCTTTCTCGGGCCACTGTTCTTCTATAAGATGAGCATATTTTATCTAAGTGGCAAGGCCAGGAATGTGATGTCGTGGTGGATCTCGCTCTCCTGGATCCTTGTGGTTGGAACTGCTATTTCTGTGAGTATTTTGTGGGTCGTAGATCATTGGCTGGAGTTATTCCGAGAGAGGACAACGAAGGAAGAGAAGAAAGCGATCTAGTACGAGGTGAATGCAGGTAACTTGCCCGACGGAAACAATGTAGCTTTGCAGCAGATTGTTTGATGAAGCTGGGAGATATATCAATAGAGGATGATAAGCGAGAGGCAGTAAGTTTTCTGATGCGGCTGCAGTTTCAGAAACCCTCTCCAGCTCCTAAATAGAATATATATCAGTTCTTGGTTCTATCCTTGTAACTCTCCCGAATCATCATTTATTATATATGAGATTTATTTTTTTACGGTTCCAGCTATTTTTTTATGTGTTGGTTTCCTCCCATTCACTCCTCCCCGATTGCTTTATTACCTCAGGATCAAATAAATGGCCTATGTTCCCATGTTGGGAGCACAACCCACCAACTGATGGATCCAAGTGTAGCTGATTGCCTACCTCTAGTTTTTATTTTCTTTTTTATTATTTTTATGTACAGCACACATTATCTAGAGATGGATTTACCCGACTCTCTGGGCCCCGGCCTAATTTTTCCCTTGAAAATTCATTCAATTCAGCAAAGTGCCGAGGATATAGTGTATTCGACGATTGCAATAATTTCATCTGTTTTCCTCATGGGGGTGTGGGTGCAAGGAGTGTGTACTCGTATGCTATACAAAGCTTTTTTTCCATTTATAGAAATGGGCATTTGAATGTAGATTCGGGTTAACCTTTTTTGTCTACAAGGTCATCAGCGATTTAAGCATCTGCAGGCTATTGTGAGATGATATCCTGCTTCAGTTGTCTTCTTAAGGGTTAATCCAAGAAAATGGGGCTCTGAGTTTGTCGTTTGGAATTCAAGTAAGAGATGATCCTCATTTTTGTTGATTCCCATCATCCTGTTCATAATTTAATTATATTCCTTTTGCCACAAAAATAGCGAACTTGATCCTCCTGCTTGAAGAACAATTCAATGACTTTTGTTTCAGAGTTTCTTGGACTTTTGTTTAGTTGACTTTCAGTATCCCGGATATCCCCCAGAAATCCAGTTTAGTAATGAGTAACTCCTTGTTGGCTCTTCTTGACAGTTTGCTAGGTACAGTTTTTAGGATGAATATGGATATACATGTTTCTGCCATTGATGGAAACTGATATCTTGACTTTTAGTATACCGGAGTTTCCCAAGAAATCCAGTTTAGTGATGAGTACTGCTTGTTGGCTCTTCTTGACAGATTTCTTGGTGCAGCTTTTATGCTGAACATTGATATGCATATTTCTGCCGTTAATGGAAACTGATAGATTGAAAGGGGCATAGTGACTCCAGTTCAAATTTATTCATATCGTGCTGGAATTTACAGATGGATTAAGTGTTAAAAGAAATTTGATACATCTAAAGATAAAATCACACATTAATCCATGCATATAATTCTGAGTTAAAACTCTTATGACTTTGGAAAATTATGCTGGAAAAAATCTTATTGACACAGGATCAAAAGGGTTTATTCTGAAATAGTATATATTTCTCTTGAGGACTGACGATTTAATAATTCGTCCGCTGGATTAAATGGAAATCGAATTAACTTCCCGTAGAAGCTTGTAATTTTTCATGATCAATACACTTACTCTGGTCAAGCGGTGCTGTTTGCCTGTTCTGAGTTCTGTACAGATAGATGCTCATCCCCATTCAGAACTACTAAAAGCAGCAAAAAAAAGAAAAAACCTTACAGCTTGGATTGGAACCTTGGAAAAGAAATTCTAGTAGCCTTCATGTTCTTCGCCAGGGAGGTGGCTCTCTCTCTCTCTCTCTCTCTCTCTCTCTCTCTCTCTCTCTCTCTAATTCCCTCATGCTTCTTTTTTATGCACATTGTTCATGCGGATTATTAGCCTTGACATGCTTATTATGACATATTCACAAATGCCATCTTATCTTGTTCGTGAAAATATGTGTGCAAAGATATCTGAACTTTGTTGCTAAAATATTTCCTAATTGGGATGGCGATTGTTCTTAGCTTAATCAGTCCTTACCCGATGAACCCCAGGGGTTTTCGCCATGTCGTGCAAGAATGATAGAGAGAGAGACAGAGAGATAGAGAGAGAGGATTGGGTCCGCCGCCAACACCGGCAACCATACATAAGCACACGCACACGCACACGCACACGCACACGCAGGAGGGGCGGAGTAAGGTAAAGGCCGTAAACAGTTCCTCCCTCCTCGTCGCCGCATCCGCCGCCGCCTCCGGCGGAGCAGGAGGAGCGGCGGCGGCATCTCTCCGTCAAGGCGAGCTCACGAGTAGAATTTGTAGGTCTTCGCCTGAAGGATGATGAGCCTGAGCCCCCCTATGGGCGCCAAGATCATCAGCAGAACCCCCAGTATGATGCATATCTGATCACCACCCAAAGCAAACCAGATCAGAGGGAGAAAGAGAAAGAGAGAGAGAGATAGAGAGAGATAGGGAGGGCAGGGAGGCCTACCCAGTTGGTGATCCATGAGATGCTCCACCGCCTCGGCTTGTAGATCGCCAGCCACATGATGCAGGGGAGCTGCGGATGCAAGCAAGGAAGGGGCTCATTAATGGAGAGGGGAGAGAGAGAGAGAGAGATGGTGTGGAGACGCTTACGAAGTAGGTGGTGGGGGCAAAGGCGAACCCGCCGAAGAAGGAGAGGAGACCGCCGAAGAAGGGAAAGGTTACGGCAATCAACGTGGTGAACGCTGCGACAAGACAGTTGAGAGAGACAGACAGCCTCAGCGACCATCTAGATAACTACCCAGAGATAGAGAGAGACGCAGGGACGGTGGGGAAGCTTACAAACGTAGGCGGTGCGGGAGATGAGCCGGAGCTTGAGGCTGGGCCGGAAGTGGAGCTGCTTCACCAGCACCGTCTCTATCATGTCGAACACAGGCATGGCGTATATCTGCAGTTCACTCGCACGGAATCGAAAAGAAGAGAAGGTAACAGAGAGAAAGAGAAAGATGGAAAGATACAGAGAGATAGAAAACTAGCGAGAGAGAGTGAGAGAGAGAGACCTGGTAGCTGCCGATAACGTGGACGACGACCATCATGTTGGCGGCGGCGATGAGCCAACGGGGCTTGGCGAGGGAGATGAGGATGTTATCTTCAACGGCGTTCCCGAAGGCCCAGTACCCGACCAGCGCCACGGGGAAGTAGCAAAGCGCCACCACAATGTACGCGACGATCACCCCCCTCCACATTGGCTTCTTCGACGGCCTCTCCGGCGTCGATGGAATCGTCGCCTGAATCTCCAGCACCACGTTGTGCCCCGCATAAGCGAAGGCCACCTCCCCCAGCGCGCCGAAGAAGTTGAACACAGTCCCCGCCGTGCTGCTCGCTTTATAGCCATAGTCGACATCCTCCTGCTTGCCCTTGTCCACGGAGGCCCCCCAGGCGATCGTGGAGTAGCTCAGGGACATGACCGCGGCGGCGAGGGAGACGCCGGAGATGGAGTTGAAGTTGGGGAGCTGAGAGAGAATGTAATGGATGGAGGCGAAGATCATGATGAAGTAGGTGGTCTTGATGCTCTTGCAGTCGGGGCAGACGGTGTCGTGGAATTTCTTGAGGGATTTGCCGCCGGTGACCATGTAGACGATGCAGACGCCGACTTCGACAACGAGCTGCTGCGGGACGACGATCCAGAGGCCGAGCTTCTCGCCGAAGGCGTGCTGGCCGAGCTCGTGGTAGCGGTCGAAGCGCTTGCCGGGGACCATCTCGTGCATCTCCACCATCTGCCAGAGGGTGTACAGGGTGACGACCCAGGAGATGATCAGGACCGCCACTCCAGGCCCCCTGCGAAGCCAGAAGATTAAGGTTCCGCAACGAAGAGAGAAAGAAGAGAAAGAGAGAGAGACAGTCACGTATGGGGAGTGGTGTAGAGAGAGAATTATTGGCACATATCTATACATGTACATATATATATGTATATATATATCTATATAGAGAGAGAGAGAGAGAGAGGAGAGAGAGGAGTTACCAGCCGAGCTCAGACATGGCGAAGGGGAGGCCGAGGACGCCGGCGCCGACCATGGCGGTGACATTGTGGAAGGCGGAGTACCACCACTTGGCGTTCCTCGAGGAGGTGATGGGGAGCCAGTCGTCAATCGCCTTCTCCTTCACCTGAACACCCCCGTCGGTTGTAAGCAAGAGAAGGGCTGGGTTCCTTCATAAAAAGGCGACCGGGCCCGATATATCCTCTTCAAATAACAACAGTAACAATCGCAACAACTCTCTCTCTCTCTCTCTCTCTCTCTCTCTCTCTCTATATATATATCTATATATATATATATATATAATGCCATCAATTCTCTCTCTACACCACTGCCATCGAACTCACCTCTACCTCTTCCTCCTCCTACATGACTCCTCTCTCTCTCTTTCTCTCTCTCGCTCTCTCTCTCTCTAGCTCTCTCTCTCTCTATCTCTCTCCCAATATATATCTATTTATTTTGAGGCCAACAATTCTCTCTCTACACCACTATTATCAAATCCACCTCTACCTCTTCCTCCTCCTACATGACTCCTCTCTCTCTCTTTCTCTCTCTCTCTCTCTCTCTCTCTCTCTCTCTCTCTCTCTCTCTAGCTCTCTCTCTCTATCTCTCTCTCTATATATATCTATTTATCTATCTATTTATTTTGAGGCCAACAATTCTCTCTCTACACCACTATTATCAAATCCACCTCTACCTCTTCCTCTTCCATATACGTGAGTAAATCTCTCAACATCTCTCTCTCTCTCTCTCTCTTTTATATATATATATACCTCTATACATTATATATATATTATATAAATAACCCACGCCAAGAAGAAGCATGGTTTGAATCATGTGACGACGTCTGACAAGCATACTGTAATTATTGAATCTATAATTTGGCCCCAAAAGGCAAAAAGAATCAACCAGAAAGCACGAATTTCATCACTACTTTTCGGGAAATTGATTCTTTAGAATCATAAAGAACTATTGAGAGGGAGAAAAAAACCTACCAATATCCATGAGAAATGGATGAACTTGGGATAAATGCAACTTTTAGAGATATTTTGGTGGGGCTGCAGCCGAATGCCAGAAGAAAGAGGCAGTGAATTTCTGGGATTCCAAAGTCAACCCCCAATTAAAGAAAATTAAGTGACAGGTGTGGCTTTTTCCCCGCCCAACGTAGTCAACGACGACCTTACACGCCCCCGGCCAATCAGCATGCGACACGGCCCTCCAATCTTCACTCCCACAGCGAGAGAGGGAGAGATGGGTAGAGAGAGAGAGGTGGGGGTTCCTTTTCGCATGTAAGGTAAGTAGACAAATGAGCTGTAGATATTGAATACGTCCACCGACCGTAAATGTAATCATATTTACGAACCGTATCTTGTGGACGAGGAGTAATGACGGCCACGAGATCATTCTCTCTCTCTCTCTCTCTCTCTTCCCGTCCCTCCAGCGCACCAGATGTGTGTGTGTGTGTGTGTGAGAGAGAGAGAGAGAGAGAGAGAGCTCCCGATCTGGGCGGTAGAGGAAGACGACGAGGAAGGGGAAAACTTCGAAGAGATGAGATAGATTTAGAGAGGTAGAGAGAGAGGGGTGGGGAAGCAGCGATATTTGTGGAAGCCACGAATCTGAAGCCTATGGAAGAGTCCCTCGAGGGCAAGAGGTTGGAATCGATGATGCGAATATCTGAACTCTCGAGACCCCGGAGTTTCTTCGATTTCAGGACCCAGAGGGAGAGAGGGAGGGAGAGAGAGCGGCAGGAGAAGGGAGGACAAGTGTTCAGTAGATACCTTCGGGTCGTCGTCGACATGGTTTCCTGGGGGGGACATAGCTTGTGTTCCCATGGCCGTCCAAGATGAGCGCCGAGAGAGAGAGAGAGAGAAAGAGGAGAGAACAGTTCGGAGTCGGGTGAACGCTTGACCGAAGGCCTCGGGTTTTAAAGAGGAAGATTTCTGACAAGTCCAACCGCGGGCTGACAGGGAAGATAACGAGAGAGAGAGAGAGAGAGTAGGCAAGAGGTAGTGTAGAGAGGATAGTCGTACGTTGCGGCGGACCTTCCCTCCACCTTCATCCTATTTTCAGGGAAGCCGAGAGGGAAATCCGGACGTGCCCTAACCATTATTTTAAGGCTAAACTGATTGTTTTCTAATCCCATTAGATTCGGGAATCTCTTCGAATCAGATATTTTTAATCGAAACTTTGCTCGATGAATTTTTTACGCAAATTAGATAATATCTGAATATACCGTTGACCTTGGACTAGCACGTCGGGGTCGAATTAGATCTGGCTCGCCCTCTTCTCGCAGTTCTATGGCGGCCTTCCACAAAAATCCGACGGAATCTCCCCTCTCTGAAGTAGAACAAAAAGAAAAGAACAGGAAGCGGAATTTGAGCCTTGAAAGTGGAGCTGAAAGCAGTTTGGATCGGTGTAAACGCGTTGAATTTCAGATGAGGGGAGGATTGTCTGGTGTGACTTTCTGCAAAAAGGAAATCACAAGGAGGAAGATGGACCAGGTAGTTTTGAACCTCTACTTCACAATGATCCTCGAGTATGATGGGATAAGTAAAAGGAGAAAGAGAGAGAGAGAAGTTTGGCTGTGGAGGATGTAGACCTCTCCTCCCTTTCCACAAACGAGGAACTGAATTGTAGGGGGATTTCTCTCTCTCTCTTCCTTCTCTCTAAATCAAGCAAGGGAAGTTGCCGTAACGAGGCCTCCATCCGGCATCTGCGGGCGGAATCCGCCATGTGCCTACTCAAGGACAGGCTGTTCTTAGCCGCACCAGTATCCTGCATTCAAAACTCCCCTTCCCGACTCCCGAATCCCTCAACCTCGTTTCAGGCCCATCTCTCTCTCTCTCTCTCTCTCTCTCTCTCTCTCTCTCTTTCTCTCTCTCTCTCCTCTCTCTAAACAGACAACAAGGAATAATAGGTATTCTATAGCCGGGACCCAGGCTTGGCTGAAAATATTGAAGTCTAATCTCTCTTCGATTGAGGACAAATCCAAGCGTATCACCTCTGATATCTTCCGTGCCTCGCTCTCTCTCTCTCCTTCTCATTGAACACAGAATCATAGATTATATTCATTGACAAGGCGGTGCCTACTTGCCATTTATAATCAATGATTCTTAAGCCAAGTTCTCATCTGGTCGTCATCACGATTAATAAATTCGCGCCGATCCAGGGCAGGGTTGAAAATTTTCTCAGAACCAATTCTCGTACCCTCTCTCTCTCTCTCTCTCTCTCTCTCTCTCTCTCTCGCTGTGTTACAAGAACACCGCGGCAATGAGCAATTGAAGCCGTAGAGTATTCGAAGGCCTGAAAGTCTTCCGTTCTCAGCGGGAAAGAACGGCCAAATTGAGTCGTGCCTAAACCCGATTCACATCCTCTCTCTCGCTCTCTCCCTCCTCTCCCCAGCTTCTCCCTAGTGGGCTCTGCGGAGCATTATCCGAGACACTGAAATTCTGCAATCCGAGTAAAATATACCGGGTAAGTAGTTTTCAACGCGTACTTACCCCGAATCGAAGAGTGCACGTTGATCATACTACTGATCTCATCTGCCCCCAGGGGTTAGAGAGAGAGAGAGAGAGAGATACAGACGGACACAGACACGATTGGGTTTGTCAATCCTTTTCTTCCTTTTTGTTGAAGTCCTCTTCTGTTGAGCCCCAGTTTCTCCGAAACTGCCGAGGGCGAGTTAGGGACAGAGAGAGAGAAAGAGAGAGAGGGAGAGAGGGGGGGAGGCGAATTGGGGAGGAGAAAAAAAAGAAATAGAGAGAGGGAACTGGGGGAGGGAGAAAGAAGAGAGCGAGAGGAACTGGGGAAGAGAGGGGAAACTGCGGACAAAGAGAGAAATAAGGAAGAGACAGAGAGGGTCAACTTGTTTTATCCGCACGCGATAGGAGTGTTTGACCATGAAATCGCCGGTAGCTGTCACTCTCCTTCGGTGGGATCGACTGAGCTCCCCTCACTTGTAAACCTGTCCTACACATGGGTTCACTCCGACCCGTCAGATGAAGAAGGTGGGCCAGCTGAATTCCACAAATGCAATCTCATCCTGCCCCTCCATCTGATTTCCTTTGCAATGGGCGCCTTTCTGACTTCAGAGAGAGCCGAGATAACTGTCAACGCATCTACACTGGACAGTCTCATCCTCTCTCTCTCTCTCTCTCTCTCTCTCTCTCTCTCTCTCTCTCTCTCTCCCCTTTTGACTCGTCCTCATAAAGGATGAATTTTCACCAATGGTGGGCCATGGCTCGTCAATAGGTGTCAGTTGGTGCCAGAGAAAAGGACAGACAGACAGGAAGAGAGAGGCAGCGAGAGAGAGAGAGAAGCCACTGCCTGGGTCCCGCTTGCGGGCTAAATGGATCGGACCCACTCCCCTGATGGTACGGAACTATGGAAGATCCGACGATGGTTTCTCCGATGTAACATCAACTGTTCAACGATCTCAGATCTCGACACGTCAGCCGATGGAGAAAATTGCCACGTGTCTTCCCATTTTTGCCACACAACGAACTTTGACCAGTCTACGTGGCGTTGGCTGGGTCTTCATTAATCCCCACATCTCTCACTCAATCGGCGGAATCGTAACTAATTAATTAATTCACCGTTGAGTTTTTATCTAGAATCTCCAAAAAGCCAATGACGTGGCTTACTTAGGTGCTCCCCTTTAAGTCGGATAAGCTCATCTAAGCCTACGACCTTGCGAAGAAAATATGGAATAAATTTTGGAAATAAAAATATGTTTTCTCTAATTTCATTAAGTGGCTTAAATCAATCTAATCTATGATTTTTCAGGGTTTAAATAAAAGTCAAACTCTCCATGGTCAACTTCAGTATAAAAAACCACAGAAAAAAAAGGAAGTTTGTGTTTTGCCACCATATACTTCTATATTTCAAATTTTCATGAAAGAAAAATAAATTGACACATTCAAATTAGGGATCTTCCTTCATATAGTTCCCCCTCACCGAAGCAGCCCAATAATAATAACAGTTTTTTTTTGTCTTGATATTTGACCCAATAATTCAGCCAAGAACACAGAACTAGGCCCATTTTTCAATGAGGGATTCAATCAACACGGCTTACTCTGAACGGGGCCCGGGTTTTTAGCTGACAGGTTATTTCCCAGATTTGACCCTTGAAATAAGCCTCGAAAGTGATCTGTCGGGTTTTTTTTTGGCCCATTTCGTAAATGATTGTCCAGATTGGGCCCTTAAAATAAGGGTATTACTTTTAAGACAACCCGACCCATTGTTGAGCCAGTTTTCCAGACCTGACCCTTCAATGGGCCTTGGAACGAGAAACGTCCAGGCCGGCTCGGGTTCAATTTTCAGGCTTTCTTCTCAGCCCGTTAAGCCCAGTCCGCTGACTCATCTTCGGCGGCGCCGGTGAGCAGCTCTGATCGACTCCTGTGTAAAATGGGTGGGAAGATCAATACTTTCATCCCTTCCCTGACTGTGGGGAGGAGAGGGCAGGACAGTGCAGGAGGACGGGGAGGCAATCGAACCCTCCTGTACTCTTGTCTCCCTTTGCGGCTGCGGCCTTCTCCCCCTCTTTGTTGACTTCGGAAAGCGTGAAACCGCTTCAAGAAGTTCCGCAAATGGGAGAATGAAGAACACCGAAGAGAATGAGAAAGAATGCACAAAATATGTATTTCAAGAAAAATAGTAAGCGTCAATCCGTCGAACACCTTGTGCCCCTTTATATAGGGGAACCAATAAGAGAAGGAGAGAGAGGGTGAGTAACAAACTGAAAACAAAAATATAGCTCTGTTCTAGTGAATGAGTTTGCCGGCGACAGAAGAGCGACAACTAAGCTGAAGCAGCTCCTTCAATCTCCTCCTTGCTCTTGCTCCTCCACACAAAGAATTTGTACACCTAGACGTCGTCGCATGTCCAGAACTTCAATTTTCTCAGTGCCTTAGTCAGTATGTGCTTTGTTGAACTGATCCTCCATCTTTACATAGGAAACGTCCAGCTTCTGTTCTTTAACACATAGACGTAAAAAATGATACCTTATATCGATGTGGCTTTGTACGATTGTGTTGAACTGAATTTTTGCTTAAGATAATTGTGGACTGATTGTCCACAAGTAATTTCATTGTCCTTGATATGCAGTTGATGTGGCAGAGATATTCTCAACTTCGCACGAGGACAAAGCCATCATCTTCTGCTTTTGTGAGGTGCAACTGATCGCTGGTGTTCCTAAGAAAAATATTTTCCTTGAAGTACTTCTCTGATCATCAATATCACCGGCATAATCACTATTGCTAAAGTCGATTAGATTTGCCTCATTGACCCTTCTCACAGACAAGACTATAATCAATTATATCATTTATGTATTTGAATTTTTTTTACAACCGAGAGATGCTCTGAGATGGGATTCTCCATAAATCTACTCAGTAAACTTACTGAGAAAATTAAATGTGGTTGAGTATGAGTCAAATACCTCAGGCTCCTTGATGCTTTGAAATTGAGTTGGGTCTATCTTAGTCAAATACCTCAGGCTTCTAGAGGAGTCTGTGAGGAATTGTAGTTTCTGAGTCCTTTGAGCTCAAGAATCTTTCGTACATATCCTCTTTGACTCAAGTAGATGTAGTCTTTCTTTTGACTAATTTCAATTCCCAAGTAGGAACTTAGCGATCCAAGATCAATTATCAGTTTCTTCATCTGCCTTTTAAAATCATCAATATCTCTCTATCTAGTGCATGTCATAATTAAATCATCTACATACACTCTAATGATCATACTACATTCACTTGATCTCTTCAAATAAACTACATGTTCATGATTACTTTTAGTGAATTTAAGTGACAATAGGCACTTGTGAAGCTTGAAATACCAAGCACGAGGAACTTGTTTAAGCTCATAGAATACTTATTTCAACTTTAACATAAAATAGTCTTTGCCTTTCACACCAAATCCCTCCAATTGCTTCACATATAGATCTTCCTCCGCACCCTCATTTAGGAAGACTAACTTAACATCAAGATGATGTAAAGTTCATCTCCTTTGAGCTGCAATAGCAATGAGCACTCAAATAGACTCAAAACGTACCATATGGGCAAATACCTCATCATAATATATACCTTGTCTCTGCAAATAGTCCTTCATAATCACTTTGGCTTTGTGCCTCACAACTTCACCTTGTGCGTTCTTTTTGAGCTTGAATATCTATTTAAACCTAATTGACTTGCAATTAGCTAGGGGTGTTACTAGCTCCCATGTTTGACTTTGATCGATAGCCTCAGTTTCTTCATAACTCTCCTCCATACTTCCTCTCAAGAAGCATTTGTATAAGAGCTTGGGTCTTCACAAGTGAGAAAACAATCTTTATCCACATATGTAATTGGGTTTGTCTATGAGTAGATCTGAGTGAGGGACTTATATTTTGGAGCTTGATTGTCTTTAGACTCAATTTGAGAAGTGAAAATCTCTTCTTGAGGTTCGAATGTCTCCACTTCATCATTCTCAAAATCAAAGACTTCCTCCACAACTTAATCAGATAGAAAATCAGGTAAGAAATTAAATTTTGTGGTTTTTTCACCTTTCTTCTACTAGTCTCACTTGCTTTCTTCTTCAAAGAGAACATTTCTACTGATGTTGACTTCGCCGTTGACTGGATTATAACATCTATAGGTTTTAGTACCTACTTCATATCCAATAAGCATCATGGGGCTACTTCTATCGCCAAGTTTCTTCTGTGAGCCTTTAGTGTTCTTTACATCCACAATTGACTAAAAAATTCGTAAATAGTTAATATGTGACTTTCTCCCTGTCCACTTTTCATAGGGAGTCATACCTTGTAGACTTTTTTGTGAAGGAATGATTTAAAATCTAAACATAGGTGTTTACTATCTCTCCCACAATTCTCAGGGTGACTCTATTTCTTTCAACATGCTTCAGACCATGGACATCACAGTCCAATTCTTTCTCTCCACTATGCCATTTTGCTGAGATGAGTAGGGGGTATCAAGTGTCTCTTAATGCCCTGTGAAGCACAAAACATAGTAAATTCATTAGATGCAAACTCACCTCCCCTGTTTGAGCGAAAACACTTGATCTTTGTGTCTTTCTCAACCTCTAATAGTGCAGTGAAAGCATTTGATTTTTCTTTCAGCAGAGTCACCCACATTAATCTTGAACAATCATCAATGATTATTAAAAAATACTTACTCCCTCCTAATGTAGGTGGAGTAATGGGTCTGCAGATATCAACATATACAAGTTCAAGTGGTTGTGAGGCTTAGAATGTGGAGACTTTAGAAAATGGAGCTTAGTGCTCTTTGCCTACTACATAGTTCGTGCAGACCTAAGTAGGCACCCTGATATGAGGAAGTCTCTACACCAAATGTTTACTTGATATTTCCTTCAGATAATGAAAATTCAAGTGGCCAAAATGAGCATGTCACAACCAATTCTCATTCTTTGTATTTGTAATAATCAAATAGTGATCTATTACACTTAGCTTCAGTAAACAGAGTTTGCCTTCAGTAAACAACGTTTTTCATCTAGATGACCTAAACGGAGAATATTGGCCTTTAATTGAGGGACAAATAGGACATTAGTGAGCCGAAGCACACTGCCATCCTTCTTGTTAACTAGGAGACTACCTCTGCCTTCAATTTGAACCTTCGAATTATCTCTAAATTTGACCACTCTGTATGTTATCTTACCTAACTTAGTGAAGAAAGTCCAACAACCAAACATATGATTAGTAGCTCCAATATCAAAATATCAAAAATCAAGATCAGAGAGCTCACTCTTATAGCCCTAGAGTAGGAAACCACCATGTTCCTTTGTACATGCCATCAGAAGTGAGGATTCCTCCTTATCGGAAGACTCAGCCACATATACTCAATCGTTTCTTCCCTTCTTCATTTGGCTGATTCTATCCTCGTCCATGGCTTTTGCCTTTGTCTCAGTGCAGTGTCATCCTCTTCCACGAGATGAGGACTCCTCCTTAGTCGAGATATTTGATTTGCTCAGCACTCTAGCTAGTAATACTTGTTTCTCTTCTCTTGATTCACGCTCCTTGAGTCGCAGCTTGTGGACGCTCAATGAACCAATGGCCTCGTCAAGACTGATTTTATCCAAATTATCATATTGTTCCAAAGACAAGGTGAGAGCATCGAATTGAATGAGAGTGAGTGTCAAGAGAAGGCAACCATTTGGACATGTGAATGAGTGAGAGAGAGAGAAAGAGAGAGAGGTGTAAGCCATGTTGTTCACACCATTTCCAATGAAATACCCAAAAATGTTTTTCTTATTATTCAAATAAAATGTTTCAATTCTATAGATAAATTGTGAAAATTCTTTACTATGCTCAAAGGATTTGATCTATGAGCTGATGATTTGTATTTTATTTATGCCCATTTTTGGGCCCATTGTAATGATTATTAGTTGAAAATATTATCTCTTCAACTACCCAATGAATATGTAGAATCAAATGATCTTAACTTATTTTGCTGCAAATTTTTGATCAACATCTTCCCTGTTAAATGATTTTAATCATAGAAAATATTCTTGAATTTGATTTCATTGATTGTTAAGGGACCTATAGATACATTAATTTGTTGAAGTAGAGGTATAGGAAGTCTCATCTTGAATCTAGAAGAACTTTTGTCAGTTGGTAACATTAACGCGGCTCATTTGGCCCGGCCCGAAGCCCGCACATTCCGCCTTTGAATGACCGGTGCCAACGGTCATCTCCTACCAGTCCCTTCCCGCCACCTCACTCCTCTTCCTCTCTCTCCCTCTCTCCCTCTCTCCCTCTCTCCTTCTCTGTCTCTCTGTCTGTGTCTCTCTCTAATCTCCGCTCTCCTTGTGCTGGCGAACCTGTTTCTCTCCTTGGGAAGTCGATGAGCTTTCAAGATCTAGAGGGAACCTCGACGCAGCCCCCAGGGCTGCGGAAGACAGGGACCCTGATAGAGATGGCCAGTTCCATATTCCGTCTCAACACTTCCGTCGCCAGATTCCGGCGACTCGTGGACGCCGTCGGGACGGCCAAGGACTCTCTCGAACACCGCCGGACCCTGTACCTCCCTCCCCCCCTTCTTCTCCACTCTCCTACGCTGCCCGCCTTCTGCGGAATCTTATGCCATCATCCTTTCTGACTTCAGATTCTCTTTCTGTGCGCAGGTTTGATGCGAGGCAGTCGATCGGCAGGATGGTGAAGGAGATCTCGGGGAAGCTGAAGGCTCTCACCGTTGCCGACTCCACTGTCCCCGTAAGTCCCTGCGGGCACGATTTTCAGGCACTTTCTCTGTTCGATGTTTTGTCCATGAGAGTAGAGACGATCTGAGAGGCGATCCTCGGTCCGAAATACCAGCTCAGCAAGAGAGTGGAGGGATCGAAGCTCGCGGGGGACTTCCAGGCGGTGCTGGTCGACTTCCAGAGGGCCCAGAAGCTTTTGGCCGAGCGCGAGTTCGCCTACGTGCCTCCTCCTCCATCTCCTCGGCAGATTAGGTCTTACTCCGTCTGCTTATGAATACAGCCATCGCATCGGTTTAATTTTTTCAGGCTAATCAGCAAAAACTAGAGAACCCTAGATGGTGTGGGTAGCTGTAACTTTACCTTGACAGCCCTGTTCTAGGTGAGGACACGACCCCTCCTCTGGTGAAGAATCAAGAGCATGAAAGACCTTTAGGAGGACAACAGATGTAAGGGATCTGTACCCAGCGAAAAATATCTTTCATTTTGTTGAATTTTCTCTTTGACCACCGTTCCATAGACGCATGGAGAGATTCTTATTCTTCTTATGAACAGCCAAGTTCGTGAGCTCATCTTCCAGTTCAAAATCTCACAGAAAATAACAGTTCTGGACTGTTATCTTCTCTCATTGCCCTCGCATAATTCTGTAGGGGAGTGAGTCTCTCTCCCAGCATCTGCCTCCCTTTGGTGGAGTAAATCTCATCTTATTATCGATCAGTACGCAGAAGACAAGGAGCTCTGCCATCAGTCCGTACAGAGCCGATGGCGCATTCATTCCATGAGTTTATTAGAGCCATGACGCTGGATGACATGCATGATCTTTCTCTAGTCTGTATCTCCCCTACACATGGTTGGCTTCATTCTTCGGATCAGATACTCATTTCCTCCTCCATTCTAGTAAGTCATTCATATACAGAGAATCAACAGATTCGGTAAAGAGGATGGAAGGAGCTCACTCTATCGTAGCTGCTCATGGTCATTTTGACCGATTGATCTTCCAAATATGCTATTTTTTTCAGCAACTCCGGTTCTTTACACTGCTTCCCAGCTGCTTTTTGGCCTGTCATTTTGGTTTACTGCTTGAGAGCTTCCACTGTGTCCTGAATAGAAGCTGAAAGTGCCATCCTTGTGGTCCAACCCGGGAACCCCATTTTTCTGGGATTCGTTTCCTAAACTGGGTCCAGATCCACCCACATCGCACTGCAGGCCTCACAAAAGGCCCCCCTGAAGTTCTCTGGTTTCTGACCAAGCATGCTCACAAAATGTAGACAAGAGATGTTTCTCCTGGAGAACGAATTTGCGTTCAATGAAGCGATGGTAGAGGAAAGGGAAGAGGGGATCAGAGAAATCCAGCATCAGGTCGCCCAAGTCAACGAAATCTTTCATGACCTCGCTGTCTTAATTGGCCAGCAGGGTATTGTGATCGGTGAGAGTCCACGAACCCTTTCCATCTGAAAATCTTACACTTGTTTCTTTTGGTACTTGTTCATGATTTGAAGACATCACTCCTCCGATAAGCTGCAATGTTCTGCTTTCTTTTGACAGATGATATCGTAAAAAATATTGAGGCCGCCTCTGCAGAAACGGCCGATGCAGAAGCTCAATTCGCCAAGGGTTCCAACAGCATGAAATCAAGATCTTCATGGGTAAAACAGGCGACTTTCTTAAAACATTAGAGGATCCTCAGATGATGTTTCTCTTAAAGCATTGGTTTGATGGGCCGTCGATGACCAGGGTAAGCCCACATCCAAGCACGGTGCAGAAAAAAAAAGAAAAAAAAAAAGAGCATAGTATGATCCTTGTTCGGGTTGAGGGTGGACTTCAAAAGGGTCTGACCCCAAAATCTGTTAGAGGAGAATTAAACATGAGGATCTATTAAAATCATATAACTATTTATGTCAATTATTGAAGATCGGTAGAGTCTGATTCAACAGGGTCATTGAAAATGGGGCAAGATTAACGAATAATACCTCTAAATATACAACCCATTTCTGGAATGTGAGTAGGCATTTTCTTGACTTTTAAACTAAAATGGGTGTCTTGCTATTTCCTCTTTTTTTTTTTTGTTCGTTCCTTTCTCATTTAGCTAATCGTTTGCATCATCTTGTTGCAGTGGTGTTGGGTGCTTGTCATCGTTGCTGTGGTCTTGGTGGTTGTAGTGCTCATCTCAGTGTTATAGCTATACATGGGGTCTCTTTCACTAGGATAGACCGTGATGGTGGCCTAGGGGCCTTTAGTAGGGTTTCATTGTCTCAAGATAATCAATGATGGCTATGGATTGGGCCCAACCCATGTAACTTATAGCGTCTATTTAAAAAATTGTCGAGTTTTTTTATATATATATCCAAGATAATTTTTTCTAGTCAGGAAATTATCTTCTAAACCTTAACAAAAATATAGTTTTCTCGGTCTCCTTGAATTACAGATAAATTCCTCCATATCTTTAGTTTAGTCATAATTATCTCTTGATATTAGTATTCTTCTATTTTTGGTTTTTAATATTGCCTATAGTTAAATGAAAAAAATGGTCACAGTGTCTAATCAGCATCTCTCTCTCTCTCTCTCTCTCTCTCTTTCACAACTATGATGTTGCCTTTCCTCACATGTGGCACCCCTTACTTCCTTACCATTCCTAATTTACAAGGGCTTCATACAAACAATATTTTCATTCAGTCCATAGATTTTATGACAGCCATGAATTGATAAAACTAGTTGCCCTTTTCGTCAGTGTAGACATATCAAGGCAAAACATGGATTCAAGAATTTCTTACTGAACTTTTAAGGTGTTTTATTCTCTCATTGGTATTTAAGTCATGGTAAAAATATATGGTTGAGATGTTAACTATGTTTAATTCATAGCTGCACCTAGATTTAAGTTATGATGAACTAGTAATTCCATGTTTTATTGCATTCTTTAGTGCCTATTATGAACATCATGTATTGATACAATTCCATCAAACTTATAAAAATAGTAACATTATAGTATTACCCTATTTGTTGGGAAATAATTTCATGGATACATATGCAAGGATGATTGATAAATGCTTCCATTATCTAGCTAAATTTGATATTAATGGTGAGAAGACGATTATGTTGCAAAAAAAAATCTTAATTTCTTTTCCTATAATACAAGAAGAAGAAAAATATACATAAAAGACTACAACACTAAAATTGCACAAAGGATTAAAAGAAAATACTCCTTCATGTTTTGAACTAGACCATCCATTTCTGATTTTCTTTGTAGGAACTCAAAAGTTTTAGTTGAATATTGTGTATGATAGAATCAAAAGGGCTCGTTTATATAAAATGATTTATCAAGTTTCAGGGCTAGATTTCATATCTAAGATTTTTAAAAATATGATTTGATAGAGACAAAACTAACAATCATAATCCACGTATATAGCTCAATTTTTTTTTTACCAAGTTGTAGACAAGAAAGATTAAACTTATGAAATTGTGGGGGCCTCTCATGATTGTGGAATTAATGGGCCAAATGATTATCTAAAAAGACCAGATGGCATAAAACTATTATTTCTTCAAGTTTATTTTATTGCCACAAAAGTTGTAGATGGCAACATTATGTGGCATTCAGTGCCATTTTCTTATTAGGCCTTGACACTAGTTGATTTATAGAAATACTTTAAGCTCAAGAAGCATACACTTCTATTTTTGGATTACATTATATCCATATTGTATAATTTAAAATAACGTGTAGAATTCAGTGTGAGCTATTATGAAATTAGATTTTTTTAAAAAAATAGACATTTCTTAATTTATTGCGTAAAATTTCATAAATGAAAATAAACTCATAATTAGAATGAATAAGATTTCGTCATTATCAAAGCTAGTCAACAATATAAAATGGCCTTTTTAATCTTCCTATTAATGAAATAAAATATGCACTTCATTTTTATTGGATTTTTATAAAATAATTTTAATAATTCATGGGGAGGACTGGAGTGAGCTGTCTGCGACGAGGGTGATCGAATACACGTGGATTTGGGGATATGGGGCCTACTTTCATATTGTCTATTTTATCAGCGTTTAAATATCTAGCAAAAATAAATTCCTTTTGTTTTTCCACGTCACCTTCCCTCTCCCCTTCTGCTCGTCGTCCCTCTGCCCCTCCCTCCCGAGCCTCCTCCGAAGAGAGAAGACATGGGAAAGCAAGTAGAAAAACCAACGAGAACCCTAAAACCCTGCCCACCAAGTGCGCTCAAAACCTCGTGCTCGTTTCTTTCCTCTTCAGGCTCCAGCTCCAACCCAAGTATGTGACGTTCCCTTCCACCGCCACCGTCACCTGTTCGTCCTCTTCCTCCCTCCCAGCTCCCCCCCACCTTTCATAAAAGAAGAGGTGTGGCCGGCTGCATGATGTCACTGCTCCTCCGAAGCTGTTATCTGAGGCGGGCCCTCATCGCTGCGCAGGTCCTTTTCCTCGCCCGGATACCCTGCTACTTCTTGTCTCCTGAACATCTATTCCTCTCTATTATTATTATTATTTTATCGTGGTTAGTTCGTGTTGTGGGCATGGTATAGCGGGTGTGCTAGAGGTGTGCAGTTTCTGTTTCTCTGCCCAGTAGAGGGCTTCTCATGTGGCAGCGATCTTATGTTCATTTATACTGGTTGCACTGATGAAAATGATTAAAATTTTGTACCTTCTTGTTGGTGGGGTCTAATCGGTGTGAGGAACCATTAAGCCTGCTCTTTGGATCTCATGTGTCCTGCAGCGATTGGGATTTTTTCGAGGTCCAAATTTTCGGCGTTTATAATTTTGATTTTTTTTTTGAATTTCTCTTATCCACATAAGTTTGTACTTCGCGCAGGTCGTCAATCATGGAATTGCAGAGTCTAGACTCTTGTTGCGCAGCTTCTCTAAAGGTACCGAGAGAGAGGGAGGCGGAGGGAAAATATCTGGCCACTTCTCTTTTTGTACACCTTTTCATTGTGTGACACGATTATTCTTTCAATGGTCGCCACTAAGCTTCATTATAATCAGTGAGTGTCTAGTTTCATCATGGGGACCTGAGTACCAGTGATGGATTCTGGAATACAGGAACAGAATTTTGAAGGATCAATGTGTCATAGACAGTGGAACCTAATGTTTGACTTTGGTTCAATATTCTTTCATTAAAATATGTTACTCTACACCAAATTTTGACGTCATATATGCTGTATTTTGATAAGCATGCAAAATGATTCCAGTCTGTTTTCTTTGGGCTCAGTACTCAGCTTCTATGATTAAATTTATTCTAGTTCTCGACTTTCCATTTATTCTCGTCTCCTCCATTGAGCTCTCGGACATGGATCCTGAGAGTTAACGTTATCACCTTTTCATCGTATAAAGAGACAGATTCCTTGGTTCTTGTGTTCATCTCTTTTTCTGAATCAAGTGCTGAAGGCTTTTTCTGAATTAAAGCATTCTCTTTTTTCCAGATTTCTTCTCTCTCTAAGCATTTAATGTATGTCGACGTGTGTGGATGTTCCTTGAGAATATATCTTGGATATTCCTTGATATTTCCTCATATGGAAAGCATTTAATAGTCTTTTGAACTTGCCCACAAAATATGCCATTCCAAATGCACAAGTCTCGAGTGTCTGTCGGTGGTTGTATGGATTAGCAGGGAAAATATGACCGACGGTGTTAAAACACTTTATCCTACAGAAATCTTCATTACTGTTCTCGTTCTCAAAGACTAGTAAAGTTGGGATCTCTTGTGAATATGTTCATTAAATGAGTAGGGTTAATGCCTCACCTATTTCATTCCATTTTCTCTATCATTCTTTCCTGGTTTCGATCAAAGTCGAGTATATGCCCTTGTAAGGTGTGCGACATTGAGCCTGAATGGGCCTGAAGTGATTGCAATGAGTAAATTCTTCCGAGAAGACAATGGTCTAATCCATAACATACATTCATTAAACTTGGACTAACTAAGAACAATATGAGACTGTTTGCTGCTCCACAATCAACTCCTGACGATTTTCGACTAATATCTTGCTCAAGATAGTTGCTCCCAATGGATCAAATATCATTCTAGCTTTCTTTGACTATTAATAAAGCTATGTGCCTGTGTGTTATGCAGTCAGGCATCATTTTCATCTTTTCTCTTAATTGGTTCCACATTCATCTCAAGTGTAAAATGTTATTGTCTCGTGCTTTGATCTGCCTTTTTTTAAAGACTTGGGCATTTGATTTGCTCTTAAACTGAAGTTTCTCATCCTATAATTGTTTTTTTTTTCTTGGAAGGGAGAAAAAAATGTAAGCCAGATGGGAGTGACTCTGGAGAAGAGAACTTGTCCAAGAAAGATCTGGCTCTTCAGCTAGCCTTGGATCAGATTACAACTTCGTTTGGAAAAGGGGCTATCATGTGGCTTGGTCGCTCTCATACCCAGAAGGACGTCCCTGTTATATCTACCGGATCGTTTGCTTTGGACATAGCTTTAGGGATTGGTGGTCTTCCCAAGGTGACTTGTCTTCTAGATATATCCTCTTTTGATCGGATTCTTGCGATTCTTCATTGATCTACCTCCGAGTTGAATTTATTGATGTGACTAAAAGCAAAGTCTTAACTACCTTATGTTTTTGGTACTGCCTTATGTTTGGTTTTTTGCATTTGACATGTAGTTTGCAAAATTGTCATGATCCAGATCAATAAAATCAAGTTGGAATCAGTCTTTGGGGGAGAGGTTGTGTGAACATGCTAATTTATTTATTTTGTTTTTTTTTGTAAGAAAAGGTAAATCATATTTAATTGGTTAAAACAGAACGCAACTGGTAAAACTGGAGAATTCTAGTTTGCATTGCTGTTTCAACCATAATTGTACAGCTTGTGGGTTGTGAAATCTGAAAGTGGGACATCTCCCATTGGGTGTGAGTGGGTTGAACGACTATTACTATTTCCAACACAGACTGAAGTTCCCCTGGCTTCTTTTTCGTGAAGCATACGTAACACAGCAATGAAGCTTAAATCAGTCACCTCTAGAAGTTTTGAACCGTGAACTTCAGGCATTCCTTTTGCCCTTTGATGCATTTTACTTTCCATATCGATTGAGGTTGAGTTATCCTGGTAGTTTGGTTCTTTCTGTCACTCTAAAACAGACCATTCGATGACACAGGGACGGGTGGTGGAAGTGTATGGTCCAGAGGCATCAGGGAAAACTACTCTCGCCCTTCATGTCATCGCAGAGGCACAGAAGAATGGAGGTGAATTCTTGGAATCCTTATTAAACCCTTGATCATCGTAAGGGCCAAATAATCTCTGGGCGTGGTGGTTTTTGAACTAGATGATAATATTCTCAAGCTTATGGCTCTGTAAGCATGCAAAAGTGGGATAAGAAGACAAATGAAAGATAATCATTGATGAGAAAACTTATAAAAAGCATCATCATGGATTTATCGCTACAACTGCAATCTGCATTACATATTTGGTCTGCAACAATCTATTTTCTATGCTGCTATTGGTTTTCTTCTAAATTATTGATCCGCATCAACAGTCATTCATCTGTATTCTTTCTCTATTACTGTACCAACACCGGAAGAATTTTGTGTTGGATGCATGTCCAATGAGGACATGCATCTGTATTCTTTCTCTTTGAATTAATGGTGCTGTTCTCCAATGGGTTTTACCAGTAGCTATTCCCACTCCATATTGCCCTTCATACAGGCATCCAATCATATCATACCAATTCATAAGCCAAAATGACCATAACAGCGTTGTGGAAGTCTCTCAGAAAGGGAATTCCCCATGTAACTGGCATTTTTCTTTCCTATATAACCCATCGTTAAGAATGTAAGCATGGCTAAGTTGACGAACCCATCAAGATATCGTGAGGCTGATCTTTCAGTATTTGTCACAAAGTGGTGCATGAGCGAAACTGTGCGTCTTATGATGGCGAGTCTTCAGTTCGGAACCCAGAAAGGCATGTTTCAAAAATAAATAAATCATAATAATAATCATCGTATTATATTTTTACCTGCACCATCATTCGATTTATTGGGAGTCCAGAAAGGCATGATTGGTTGTTGATGCCTTTTACCTGGCGCAGCAGAAAGGCATGAGATTTTCTGGGTTGGGTGGGGAAATGATTGCTTGCTTGCTTGCTTTGGGGGGAAAATTGAATCTTGGAGGTTTCACCGAAGTTAGGGTTCACAGCGCTCCTATCGTCGTGGAGCATTGTGATTACTTTTTCATTTATTACTTTGCATCGTATTAAATTAATGTTTTTATTTTTTATTTTTTTTATGCAGGCTATTGTGCGTTCATAGATGCCGAACACGCTCTTGATCCTGCGTTGGCTGAGGCTATCGGTGTGAAAACAGATAATTTGCTCCTTTCACAGCCCGACAGTGGAGAGCAGGCACTGAGCCTGGTGGACACCCTCATTCGAAGCGGCTCAGTTGATGTTGTTGTTGTGGACAGTGTAAGAGCCCGCGCCCCCACATATAGACCGATCAGGATTTTCTTACCTTTTGAGCTTTATTATCTACCGGAAATAAGTGATTCATGAGGATGATGTACCATTCACATTTACCTGTTTATGGCGAGCCGGTGACGTTATCTATGGTTCATCTCATTTATATATATATTTATTTTATTTTATTTTTCTTGGATTTACCTTGGATTATTAGAAGCCATAAGCAGCAATCTTTGGTGGGTCTCGTGCGACGCGCAGGTTGCCGCTCTGGTTCCAAAGACGGAGCTTGATGGTGAGATGGGGGACGCGCATGTGGCCCTCCAGGCAAGACTGATGAGCCAGGCTCTTCGCAAATTGTGCCACTCCCTCTCTCTGTCGCAAACCATCTTGATATTCATCAACCAGGTACGATTTTTCTCTCTTACTCCAGTGGAGGGTCCCTTCCTCCCCCCTCAACAGTCTCTTTCAAAAGAATTTCTTAATCTTACCATGGCATCATTCATATGAGAGAGAGAGAGAGAGAGAGAGAGAGAGGGCAGCTGTTCTGTGTTCAGAACAGCTATTTCTGGCAACAACTGGGAGATGTTGGTAGTTACTTCAAGTAGTGAAGTGTACAGTTGTCTTTCATCCATCCGGGTGCATTCATGGTTGTGTGCTGACTGCTCGTTCGGATTTCAGGTGAGATCGAAGGTGAGCACATTTGGGGGAGGGTTCGGGGGCCCCACCGAGGTCACCTCTGGCGGCAACGCCTTAAAGTTCTACGCTTCCATCCGCCTGAACATCAAGAGGATTGGGCTCGTCAAGAAGGGCGATGAGGTGAGCGCTGCTGCAAACTCCTTTTTTTTTTTTTTTTCTTTGCCAAAAATTATGAATTTTGTGGTCATATCTGAACCGGGGAGCGGGAGAGGGGGGAGAAAAAAAAAGGAAGAAAAGATTTCCTCGTCTTGTGGGTGTAGTTACAGTCGCGAATTTTTCTTTTTTTTTTAGTTGGGTTCTTTAGTCTGATTCAGATTATGAATGTTGTGATCTAATCCGCGAAGAGGGGAGCGGGAGAGGGAAATAATATATATATATATATATATCCTCGTCTTGCAGGTGTAATTTCAGTCGTGAATTTATTTATTTTGAGTTGTGTTGTTGTGTTTTTTTAATCTGATTCAGATTATGAATGTTGTGATCATCCTGGACTGCGAATGAATGAATTATACTAGCAGAAATCGCAGTTCTTGGGGGGAAATGGAAAATTTTCTCCAATAACTCATGGAATCGTGAATTGTATGAACGATTCATGAGTGGAGTCTTGGATCTTTGGGTGTGTTTGCAGACGGTGGGGAGCCAGGTGCTGGTGAAGATCGTGAAGAACAAGCACGCCCCTCCATTCAGGACAGCGCAGTTCGAGCTCGAGTTCGGTCGGGGGATCTGCCGGGACTCGGAGATCATCGAGCTCGGCTGCCGCCACAAACTCATCGCCAAGGCTGGCGGCGCCTTCTACACCTTCGCCGGCCGCAGCTTCCGCGGCAAGGACGCCATCAAGCGCTTCTTTGCCGAGGACGGCGCCGCCGCCAGGGAGCAGCTCGCGGCGGAGCTCCGCCAGAAGCTCGCAGCGCCGCCACCCGGCAGGCCGAGGAATGGCAGCGGCGGCGACTCGGAGGAGGGGCCCGCCGCCGTCGCCGACGGGACCGATGAAGAAGAGGAGGTCGTCGTTGCCGCCGTGGAAGCGTGAGGATGGAGGCCGCCGCTGCCGCCGCCGTCGCCGGGGGATCCTACGTGGAGGTGACGTGGAGCCCTACATGAAGCCTATATAGAGGTGATGTGGATATGACGTGGAGCCTATGAGTGAGTCAGTGGTGGGTCCCACTCTCGTCGCCTTGAGTTTTGATCGGTTGGTCGGTCGTGTTAGATGGTCCATCTGCGAGGGGATGGATCTGTCCATCTAATTCAAGTTAATTATAGTGTTTCCTAGGAAATGGCCAACGTCGGAATGAGGCCGTCTCTCTAAGCAGGGGTTGGGCTCACTTTGGGTATTGTTATTCCCCCGGGATATCCCCCAGAGAGCCGAAAAAGTAATTAATTATATGAGGAATAAGAAGGCCCTAAGTTTGGTGCCGTCACGTTCGGTGGGTCTCCCCCGTCAATGTAAGGCGTTTGACGTGGCATTTTGGGTACAGACAAGCGCCGACGATCGTCCCATATGATGCGCAGGTTAGGAGATGGCAGCTTCCCTTTCTTCGCGCCACGTCAGAAGTGTGGTCAGACACGTCGGTTAGGCCCCGACTGTGAGCTTGCCGATGAAACGGGAACGTCAAGATTACCCACCGACGGTCTGTGGCCCCCCCCCACCCCGGCATACAGGATCCAGACCGTCCGTTGGAGGATCTACGAGTTCAACATGCCGCTTGTTTGGATGGCGCTCTGTGGGGCCTGCTGCGGGCATCTACGACGAAGCCGATGAATAACCGTTTCCCTCCCCCCCTGTGGGGCCCGCCTCTCTCTCTTTTTTCCCGGGGCGCGCGCAGAGAGCACTGGGTAATGGTTCCCTCTCATTCTCTCTCTAGCTATTTCCCATTTTATCCCTGCGTTTCTTCATCATCTCGTTCCGAGATCTTCTCCTTCCTGCTTTCCGGTTCTCTCTCTTCTCCACGACGCACGCCTCGATTTGTAGCAGAGAGGATACCGTCACTGTCTCTCTCTTTCTCTATCTATCTATCTGTCTATGTTTTTCGGTTTGTTTTTTCTCCCGAGCTATGAAATGGTAAAGAGGCTGAAGATCTTCGTGGTAAGATCTATGTTGTCTTCTTGTTCTTTGTCCTCTCTTCTGCATTGCATTTCCCTCTGTTTCATTCTTCGTCTGGGCAGATGTTCGTCCCGCGTTTACAGACCGATCAACGAATGGGTGTCTTTCTTGTCTGGACCCTGCGCCGATCGGTTTCAGAGTCCCTTTGTCCGTTCTGTTTATTAGGTGACACGATGTCTAGTTTGCTTTTCATTTTTTGCTCAAGGATGGTCAGGAAAACGAGAATTGCGATTTAATTTCTTCTCTTTTGTTTTGAATTGTTCGTACTCATGTTTTTGGCGTACCATTCGGCTGGAAAGGGGTGGCCGTGACAGCAACCGGGTTTCTATTGCTCTTGCAGATGTATTGAAGTTTCTGGTCTCCTGTTAGGAGAGTTTCGCCGTCTGTAAAATTTGATTGCGCCTAGCTGTTCGCACTGGGATTCAGTGTCAATGGGCGTTAAGATCCCGAGTGTGGAGATCTTGGTGAATCGGATTTTCAATCATTGGTTATTATTGTTGAAACAAAATTTGTTGCCTGCTCAAATGATTTGTAAAGGATTCTGTCGCCCTACTAATTTTTGTCTTATCAATTAGCCATCGCGCATTCTTGCACTGCTGTGATGATTATTCAGTCTTCATGATCACTGAAATACTTCCTTGTGTGTATCGTCTCTCTGACAATTTCACTGCGAAATTCAGGTTTGACTGTAACCCAACAGCGGTTTTTGAGCTTCTTCCTCCTTCCACTATGGATGAGCTAACCTGAAGAAGCATCCCCGAACCACAGTGATGGGTGGAGGACATTGGACTTATAAGAGGAGACTATCAGTGGCGTTGTGTAGGGTGAGGAGTTGCCGCAGTGGTATATATCCATTGTTCATGTGCTCATAAGATCTCTTCGCTACTGGGTACCAATGGGGGAGTGGGTTGTTGGGGCGTTCATCAACCTATTTGGTAGCATTGCCATCAACTTTGGGACCAACCTTTTAAAACTCGGACATGATCAGGTAAATTGTGCTTTCCCCTTCTCTGCATACATGTGCTGACGAATTGATTCAAAGTCAGGATCTATGAAGGATATGGAAACATAAAATAACCGCTTGATCTAGTATTCTTTCCTTGCGTGCGGAAAACGCGGATCTCACCCATAGATAAGAGCATGAATGTCTACATGAAAGTATAGTCAATATCCCATCGACTACACAAATATGCTGTCTGTCCCTAATCCGTTTGGGGAGCGGGATGGAGTCTCTAAATTCCTGATTTATGTGAGATAAAAGTTCCTAGGCTACAATTCTTGATTAGAAGAAAACCCACCCAGACGATCAAAGGTGTCATAAACCGAGTCTCCTTGATAACTAAAAATCACAGACGATTGGGAGAGCAAGATGGAGAATCGTGCAAAAAAAAAAGACAGTTATTACTTTACTTGATAGATCAAAGATAGGCTGCGTGTTTTTATTTGGGTCTTTTATTCTCCACCTGATCCTATGCCAGTCATGATACTACAACAGGTCCTCGTGGATCAGTTTTATCTAAAAAAATTGGAATTTCCACGGTTGTTTCTTTCAACATTCTACTCCCGCCTCGACAGATGCTGGAAATCCAACATCCCAATATTAAATGGGAGAGTTTCATGTGTCATATAGAAAAGTATTCCTCTGATTTATCTGTTAGCGATGATAGCTCCCCTGGTAATGATCTGCCAAAAATCTAATCCAAACTTCTTTCTCTTCTGAATAACATTATCGACGTTAAAAAATTCGCTGATCTGAAAGTGAAACTTCAGCTCTTGAAATCTGCGCTCTAAAGCCACACTTTCTCACTGTTTTGCTTTTGCTTCTGGCTGAAACACATAATAATTTTGCAGGCCTAAAAAGGCATCCCTTGTCTGAATTTTATTCTCAGAAAGATATGGACAGCACTTTCCTCCCTCTCAAAAACCCTTCACCGTCACTAACCGTCAAAGCCAAAGTTCATACTTCATTGCTCATTTTTTCAGTATCACCTGTTTGCTGCCCTCCTCATAGTTTCCTAATTTTTTTCTTTAATTATTCTTGGTACTTGTTGGCTACTTCTCAAATATCAACCCTTCTACTGTTAGATCGTATTGGACAGCGTGTTGACTCAGTTATTTGAAGCGTCACCCGATATCATGTGCCTCAAATCCGTCACTCTGTAAAATGCATCCTGTTTCTTTTTCCCAGGTTTTCAGCAGATTAGTGTGATTTTTTCCTTTTTCAACTTCCTAACCGCTTTTTGGTAAATTCTGCAGTAATTGGAGACAGAAAATTGTGGACATTTCCCTGAATTTTCATCACGAATTCCATGAATTCTTAGCAAAGGTTTTCGTTTTTTCTTAGCCTCCAGTCCAAAGTTTTAGCAACTTGCTGACCAAGATCATATTACTTGTTACATTTTTTTTCACCTATGCTCTTATCGGCCAATTGTATGGCACTATGCCATCTTAGGCTGCAATGGAACGCATCTATGAATTGCGTCAAGGTTTCCCGAAGAGATCCCTTCCCTGTACTCAATTTTTCCTGGTTATAAGACCAGAAAATGGTCAAAACGAGCTATATACAGTTGGTTATTTTTATTCTACGTCTTACGAGTCTTCATTCAAAGGTGTATGTTCTGTACTTTTCACCTTCATATCTTGGAGATTGTCATGCGCTATTTTTGTTGTCTTTTGCATTGGAGTGAAACACTTAATGCTGTTGCAGCGAGAAAGGCTTTCTATGCTGGGCGGTGACGGAAGCAACAGGGTTGCATTAAAGCCAATTATACATTTTCACACGTGGAGAGTTGGTGATGTTCTAAATTACTCTCTTGCTGGTGAAGACACACTTGGCGTTATTTTGAAAGAATCTGATCCCAGAGGATTAACCTGCAGGAATTCTCTTCTTTGTTCTCGGGAATTGCCTCAACTTCATTTCTTTTGGATATGCTGCGCAGGCAAGTAGTAATACATCATTGCTATCACGCATTCCACTGGACTGAGTTAGTACTTCCTTATTAACGTAAATTCTTGTCATTATGCCTGATGGGACGCCGTAAAGCCGCTGTCAGTTACCTTAGTGGACCTTGCAAATATTTTTTTTCTTTGCTAAACTTTTAAATTTGAAGAGGCCTATAGTAAATATGGGCAAGATTCCGGCAGATATGATCCATGAGGAGCGTTTGCCAGTTTGATGGCTGGTTACTTGTCATGCAATTTCCCCAATGGATAACACAGACTCTAGGAATCAGAATCCTAGAGATAGATATTTTTTTGTTCGAGACTGGATTTTAGAGGAATAGATAACAGAAATCAAAGAACCGGCAGCTTTGAATATCAGATTTATCTATGAGGAACACATTTACCCATTAACTTCTATGCCGCAAGCGCTGGAACAGGCGAAAAAATTACAATTTATTCGGTTCATCTTTAGCATACTAATTACATATAACGTGGCAACACTGTGTTGTGCCCACATTGAATGAGAACGTGCTGCGTTATTGACTTGATTCATCTGATTTTCCTTCATCTACTGCTCATAACGAGTGTTGGGTCGAGCTAATTTATGCTATCAAGTTTTTTAACGTCTCATTAGATATTTGTGTGGATAGTGGGTGGCTAGGCCCCTTTTTTTTGTATTTTAGATGGTCTCTCTCCACCAGGGACCCTTTTATTCAATTTTAAGGCGAAGCTGAGCATTTTGAACATTTATTTGATCTGACAGTGTAAAGACAGGTTTTTTTTTTTTTCTCAATTAAATTCGTTTACACATTCGTTCACCTCTTTTTGCAGTCGCTCCTCGCGGCCCTGGGATCCGTTCAATTCGTGTCTAATATTGCATTCTCCTATTTTGTCTTGACCAAGATGGTAACAGTCAAGTGAGCCCATCTGTAAATCACAAATCGTTTTGCTTAGTGGACTTTGCATCTTAGACTGATCCTTCATCTGTTGAATGGATGAACTAATGGATGAAACAATCTTCTTTTCAGGGTTATGATTGCAACAGCCTTTATTGTTTTCGGCAACGTTTTCCTCGTTTCATTTGGCAATCACCAGTCTCCTGGTATCATCATCATCCTTGCTTGCGTATATTTGCATCAGCAGCCCTTGCAACGGGGCATTGCCATTATATGACACTATCTTTTGTGAGGACGACAACAGCGTTCTACATGTAAACGAGCCAATAGATGATTTTTGGTAGATTTTCTTTTCATGCTTGTCCATATTTTCCAGTTTTCACACCGGAGCAGCTAGCGGAGAAGTACAAGAATCTCGTCTTCCTTCTTTACTGCTTAACTTTGGTGCTGGTAGTAGCAGTGAATCACTACATTTACAGGTAAACGTGTTACTTACCGCTGGATGGATACTCATGACCTCTCAGTCCGCGTCCCACCCACGTCACAAGATTTCTCTGTTCTCGGGAAGATCTTCCATAATTTCATCGATTTCTTAAGATTCTAGCCGCTGCGGCAACTCCCTCCTCTGACGATCGATACTATGTGAATCATCATCAACAGGAAAGGTGAAATCTCTGTTTCAGCCTCCAGCCCCGAGTTCAGCCCGTATTGGCACACGCTGCTGCCCTTCTCCTATGCCATAGTCTCCGGTGCAGTGGGCTCATGCTCCGTCTTATTTGCCAAATCTCTGTAATCCCCTACTCTCCTCTCGGAATGATGCAGTTTCTGGTACCCTCTAAGATATATATGTTAAGATATTTATATATATATAAAGTTAAATCCCAATTCTTGCCACCTATTGGCTTTTATTTCAGGTCAAATATGCTGAGACTGACGATGTCAAGCAGTTACCACTTGCACAGCTGGTTCACCTACTCCATGTTTCTCCTGTTTCTCAGTACAGCAGGATTTTGGGTAATGCATTTTGATAATATACGCTGATTGCCTTGAATCAAGCAGTGACCGGCCCGGCCACCTGCTTAATGTTTTCGTGCTAGATCATTTATTTGTTTATTTATTTTAAAAAAATCCATCTTCCACAGATGGCGAGGCTGAACGAGGGCCTGTCGCTGTTCGATGCAATCCTCATCGTCCCCATGTTCCAGATTTCTTGGACCTTCTTCTCTATCTGCACGGGATTCGTCTACTTTCAGGAGTACCAGGTGGGGACCAGTCAAGTCCTTTTCCTCCCTCCCCGCACGAGTTCATCTCGCAGAGACCCTATCTTACTGCTTACTTGCTTCTGGAAATTATTATTATTATTATTGCTGTTTGATTACCAGGTGTTCGATGGATTGAGAACAACCATGTTCGTACTGGGCATGTCGTTCGTGTTCATCGGGATTTCACTATTGGCCCCCGACGACTACTCCAAAGGTGCTGCGCTCCTCTCAGCGGGATTTCGTGCTATTAATCCTCCTCCTGGGGGAGTAGGATCGGATTTTATCTCATCTGATCTGACAGAGTGGATGTGTATGTATGATCCTTGAGTAGGTGGAGATGCTAGAGATGCTAGAGATGCTTATCCTGCTTCCTCCTTTGCTCAGGGGATTCCGGCGGATGCAAACAGGTGCACAAAAACTTTTTATTTATTTATTATTATCTTCTCTCACTAGCTGTAGAGTTTGTCTTGAGTGATATATACGGTTGGTTGTTTTGATTATTTTCATGATCTTCCTGCAGGCTGGGGAAGCAGCGAAATGATGACGCCGAGCCCAAGGATTCAAGGCTCCTCTGGTGGCCTCTGCGGGCAAAGGCTGAATCTTTCCTCTCCAAGGCAAAGGTGATTTTAGTGGGCATCATCCCTCTCTCTCTCTCTCACACACACACTCTTTCTCTTCGATGTGTAGATTTTAGATTGACCCAGTAGATCAAAGCAGTTTCTTGATCTGACCCACCGGCGAACATGATCCCAGTAGTCATGATTCCACCTGATCTTCCTGAATTCCCGCATAATCTCTCTCTCTCTCTCTCTCTCTCTCTCTCTCTCTCTCTCTCTCTCTCTATTTATCTATGCATGTATGTATGTATCTATCTTTCTATCTATCCATCTCCTGTGGTTGAAGAAGGATCTGGGGTGTGCTCTGGATGCAGGCGGCCTGCTCTCTCTCTCTAGGATTGGGGGAGGAATCAATGCACGCCTCATCAGTGCTGGTGATGCCAATGGTGTCGTCGAGGACGACGGGCTTCAGAGGGACCACCATCTTCAGCCGGGCCAGGTTCGGCCCCCTGGACGAGGACCACTGGCCGGCGTTCTCCATGGACATCATCGACCATGAGCCCCCCAACGACGCGACCTTGCTCCTCCCCCGACCTTCTTCCTCCTGATTCTTCAATGTGATCCATCCAGTTCTCTCTATTCGTATTTCATTTTTATTGTCGTTCTTATTTTTTATTTGTACCCTCTCCATGTATAGAACCCCTAGATTTCAAGATGTAATCACCAAATATTTGAGCTCCTTGGTGCCCGTTGACTTTATTTCCTTCTCGTGTATGTGTGAAGAGAGAGAGAGAGAGAGAGAGAGAGAGAGAGAGAGAGAGAGAGAGAGAGAATCACAAATATAAAACTTTAGAGGGTTAAAAATTAGGTATTGAATATTAGTAATTATTAGAAAAGACTTATTAATATTGATTTCACACTCCATAAAATACAATGTGAAGAAGAAAAGAAGAAGAAATAGATCACCACTAACACAATGTGGTGGGGAAGGAGGGGGGGGACCGAGCGATTCACGAGGCCGGTGACTCATGCCTGCTGCATTTAATGCATTTTATTTAATGAACTGCCCAAAAAGTTGACCACATTCAATGACACTAGGCGCAAAAAAACTTGGGTGGGTCAATTTAGGAAACAAATTAAAAACATCGATCGTCCAGGGACCGATCCGAGAATCCTAACCTTCACCTTTCAGCGGGCCTTCTTCGAGCTGCCCGCCCCCGGCGAGCGGGCGACGGCGGCGGTGGCGGCGCTGATGGCCCTCCAGCTCCTGACGGCTATGAGTGTGGGGATCACCGTCCAGGGGCTGTTGGCGCCGACGAAGTAGGCCCAGAAGTAGACGGCGTTGACCGAGAAGCCGTGGCCCAGCAGGTGGGCGGTAATGAAGTAGACCAGGCACCCGTACAGCTGCCCGAGGCACACCGCTAGCTGGATCGTGTGCCGGTACGGCCTCTGCCACGCAATCGCCAGCCTGGTACGATTCAAAGCAAAGGACTTCCCAGCTCACCCATCCCCACCGAAGGAAGAATTAAGGTTCTCATGAACAGAGCAGAGAAAGAAGAAAAAGCAGATTTAGGGTCTCGGATCACTGATCTACCTCCTCATCTGGCAGCAGAATGGGTTAGGGTTAGGGTTAGGATTAGGGAGAGTTAAGGTTAGGGTTAGGGTGAGGGTTAGGGCTAGGGCTAGGCTAGGCTACTAGGGCTAGGGCTAGGTCTAGGGCGACCACCTGCAATACTTCTCAAGGAGCAGCAGAAAATGAGAGGAGAGGGAGGAGGGGAGAGAAGAGGTGGTTGTGCTTACACTGCGAGAAGGCAGGCGGGGCCCTCGAGGACCGCGGTGATGCCTTCGACGGTGACAATGGTGGGGTCTCTGGCGGCGTATCTCGAGTCCCCTTTGCTGTACTCCTTCCCTGCGGACGGCAGAATTTTCTTCAAGGCACCATTAATGAATCTAGGATCTCTTGCTGGACGACGGTACGGGGGGGGGAAGGGGATCAGAAGTAGATGTTCGCAGAGTTGAATGAAATGATCGTGAGATGAGGACGACGACGACGACGACGACGACAATGATGATGATTGAGGGAGGGGAGGAACTTACAGACTTCTGCCAAGTAAAAGGAGGTCTTATTCTGGTAGAAGCGAGGGGAGAAGGCGTAGTAACCCTCGATGATGATGTGGGTGAGCCCGGTGAACGCCCACCAGCACATGATGATCCTGTCCGTCTTTGACAGCTTCGGATAGCGCCCTACAGAAGATGAAGAAAAGAGATCATCGATCATCATCTAGAGAGAGAGAGAGAGAGAGAGAGACAGACAGACAGACAGACAGACAGACAGAAGAAGAACAAGATAACGACGACGACGACGATGATAACGAAGAAGATGGAGGAGGGGGACCTGAGAAAGCCCAGACGAGGAGGACGGCGAGGATGGAGCCGGTGGCATAGGTGATGAGGATGTCGACGGTGGTCAGGAAATTGGGGACGAAGGCCGGCAGCTCCAGGTCCCTCGGTGCGTACGGGTGCTCGTAACCCGCCGCCATCTTCTTCTCCTCTCTCTCTCTCTCTCTCTCTACCTCTGGGTTTCTCTCTCTCTTGATCTCTTGTTAACCTCATCATCTGTTTGTAAGACTAGTGTGGGCCCCGGTTCTTCTTTGGAGCTTAGCGGGGTCTACACGCCGATGCGTGAGTGAGCGACCTCAGATAGGGCTGATAATTTTATTGGAGAGAGAGAGAGGAGGGGGGTGTGGATCTCGAGGTCCATGGCTGCAGAAAATCCTATACGCTGCAAGCCGAAACCCAGAACCCTAATTTTGCCCTTTTTGGAAATCCCTCACAGGAAAACCCAGATACACTCACCATTAGTTCCATCATTATCATCCATCCATCTCTTCTTCTTCATCCCCAGTCGAACTGAGAACCCTAATTCCCAAATTTTAGTGGACCCTGTACGTCCCTCAATCTGATACACGGAGCCCTAATTTCGCCATCGTCTAGAGCACGAACCACCCTAAATGAGGCACCCCCCTTCATCACCACGAAAACCCCACCACCTTCATCCCCACATGGGCTATGGATATCGCCAAAGAGAAGACCTGCGTGTGATGGGCCGAGTGGAGGACTCAGAAGAGGTCACCTCGGAAGGGAAGGGAAGGGAAGGGAGGGGGAAAGCTCCGTAGCTTTACCAGGTATGGAGAAAAACCTATCGCTCGGCACAGAAGCCGTCCAAAACGTGGCGAGAGGGCCGCAAAACCTCCAAATGAGGGACGGAGATGACCCGGAAAAAAAAAATCGACATCCCCTGGAAGCCAGCGAGAGAGAGAGAGAGAGAGAGAGAGGTGATTATCTGATCCTCTGAAGATTTGACCAATTGACGTTGCAGGAAGATGCCCCCCCCCCCGATCTAATCATCAGGGTCCATCTCCGCGTCCTGCTCTGAGGGCCCCGCGGCGGCAGCGTCCGCCTTGCTGCCGCCGTCAGTCTCCGGTGGAAATTCTCCACCCACCTCATCTTCTCCGCCACCGCCTTCCTCACTGCCGTCATCCTTGCCACCAGTAGCTCTCAGGGAGACTGAGACAGGACTGGACCTCATCCACTCTGGGCATATTTCCACGCCGCCGAGGAGAACTTCCTGGTCGCCGGCGGCCGGGGAAGTTCTGCAGGAGCATCCCGGCAAGGGGTGAGAGAGGAACGACGGTGGCGGCTGCTGCTCCGTCATTCTATCTGCCGCCGCCGCCAGACCCTCCACGCCTAATCCCTTCTTGAGGCTCTCCCTCATTGCCAAGGTCCAGTTCCGACTGGGATGATAGCGATTGCTGCTGGTCGTCCCAAATAATTCTGCAAGCCTCCTCCTGAAAACAAATTGAGAAGAAGAGGATCGTCATCAACAGTTGAGCATCATCATCATCATCACCATCATCATCATCTTTAATTAACTGCCACATATCGGTAAAAGGAAAGCTCCAACAGAGAACAAGAAAGGTCTGCAGCTTGAACCAGAAGATTAAAAAACAAAACCTTCGAGAGCTCGATCATCATCATCATCATCATCTTAATTAATTGCCGCAGATGGGTATAACAAAAACTCCAAGAGAGAACAAGAAAGATCTGAACTTGAATCAGGGGAACTAACAAAAAAAAAAAAAAGCTTTCTAGAGCTCGATCAAAAAACCTTCCTCACCTGTCAGGGCGATAGGTGATCTTGGAGGCCGACTTGTGCAGGCGGTGCCCCATGACCAGGCTGGAGAAATCCGGCCACCGGCTGCCATCATCATTGAACCCGGGGAAGAATGCGTCGGCCTCGACAGAGACATGGTAGTCGAGGGCGTCCCATAGCAACCTGTGGGCGTTCATCCTGAGATCCATGGTAGTGGGATCGGGCTCAACCTCGGCCTCCGCCAGCCAGCCGTACCAGCCTTCCTTCTCATGCCGGTAGAACGGCCGCCCTGGCGGCGGTGGCAGGGGGCGGGGGCGGGGCCCCGCCTTCTTCCACTCCTCTTGGAGCTCCTCTTTGGTCTTCGGCGGCGGCGGCTGGACGGTGCTGGGGGGGAGAGGAGACTCAGGGCCTGCTAGGCTCGAGAGCTCCGTCTTGCCGCACAGGGAGGAGCGGTCAACTGTGTTGCCGTACATGGCCCGCAGAGGGAGGAGAACTCGTTGCCCGCCAAACGTCTCAGAACCGGCCAAGTAGATGATGGTGTCCGGAGGGTACTCCACGGCTCGGAGGAGAAGGCCGACCTGCAAGGAGCAGAAGAGAAGGGCTTCACCAAGGCAAATTTATGATCATGGTAGGTTTGTATCTCTATGTGAAGGGATCGAAGCTCAGAGAATGGAATATTAATGGAAGACTGCGGATAGCATGTAGATCAAGAGCCTGTTGGCCCGAGATAAAGCTCATCAAATCGAGGGCAGATCACTTGGGTCGGACTAAATTGCACCGAGATCTATAAAGGATCATCGGATTCTGATGCCAGAGACAAGGGTATTATCAGATACTCCCCATCTGGAGTGGGGATATTGGTGAAGGCCATGCGCTTAACAGATCGCAAGGGTGGGTCAGGCTAAATTGCACCAAAATCTCTGCAAGCAACATCGTTCAATAGGTTTTATATTGTTTTCAAAGTTAGGGTTATGGGAAAAATCAGATAAATCCCAATCTGGATTGGGGTCCTGTCAAAAGACACGCAGTAAAGAATCACAGATGGAGATAAGATCAGAATATTTTTTCACATGCAGGCTGTCTGAGGATAGATTTTTTCCTCAAATTTATGACAAGGACAGCGTAAGGAACCGCAGGATTATTCCAATTGTGGGTCAACTGAGGGCTGGATGACGGGAGAAACAAATATTTTATGTTGAAACTTACTGTGAATTACTTGAAGATATGCATGAAAAATACATAAAATAACTTAATTTTAAGAAAAAACCCCTTCAAGGCAGAAGAAGGCAACAGTGAATCCACCTCTTCTGGCATCAGAGGACATGACCCATTTCTTTTTCGAATGAATGAATCAACGCTCAGTTCTTCGTGTAGAATCCCCTTTTTGATCATTTGCTTCCTTCTGTGCTGTATAAGCTCTGTGTGAAGATCCTGATCAATCCACATTGCGAACCAGAGGTTAGATAGTTATAAAAAATGAAGACAGAAGGAAAGCACAACATAATTTTTAGTATTGGAAACTTTAAACTGCCTCAACACCTGCCCCTGTTCTCAGTATAACATATAGAAGGATTGAAAATAACAAGTAGACCAGATGAGATGGTACAAGAATAGCTGACCTGAAAAAGCTCGGCACATCCATGGAATGCCAGTGTTTCTTTTACAAGACCAGGGTGATACGCCAAATAAGGTTTTCCAGAAGCTCTCAACCTGCCAAACGAATTTGAATAATGCTGTTCAGCTAAAAAAAGCTGTTCAGTTGAACCTAGATCCAGACGTAAAGGCAAGTAATCCGACTACTGACTCAGATCTCCACGGGAACTTGAACTGTCAGAGCCTAACGAGATCAAGAACTCAAACATATAATTTCTATGGCTTTTTAAGACGACCAGGGTGAACCTGTCTTATGCCTACATGATGGGTTATTAAAATTTAAAAAATTAAGCATGAGTATTTGATAAACAGGAAAAGTGTCCATATACACAAAATATTGAGCCTGAAATAATATTCAAATATGTTTTATACACGTAATTGAATAATAAAATTAGAGACGCCCATTACATATGCAAAAATATTAGTATTCATACAAATAAGCATCAGCATAAAACGCATAAAACGTTGACAACAAAAATTTCATCATTCAGTAGTTAACATAAAAGTAGATACGAGTGAACAATTTCAACCAAGAGACCACCACAATGCTTTTGTGATGCAAACACATGGTACTGTGCGACAAGACCAAATTACGGGGCATTAAAGCCCTCATCTAGGTAGTTTGTACACTTTTGTTGTCAAGGCTCTACTTTGGAAGTTACGAGACAACCAGACAAAAGTCAACAATCTACATATGTTCAAAGAATATTGCAACACATTCATATGATGATGCATAATCTACTGCAACATCTTTGAAAGGGTTTAGGTTTTGGTGGTGATATTTTAGCAATCAGGGGTGAGACTGTCTGGCCCTCTTCACTTTGAAGAATTTGATGAGAGTTGAGAGAAATCTACAACTCACCAACTTCTATCCAACAAAAAGGTGTCATGTTTACCAATAAACCACAAAAGTAATATATGCCAAATTAACCGAAAAATTACTACAACTGAATCAATCATATCCTGAAAGTAACTGAATAATTTAATACGAAGAAGTGAAATTTTCCACACCAAATAAACACTTTGGAGTAATCTGATCAAGGAATCTGGTCATGAAAAGTGCTACCTTTCCACAATTTGAGTTCCAAGTGCCTTAATTTCAGGGCGGAAATCAAGAGCCATGAAAGCAACTTTGCATCTGAGCCTCTGATACTCGACCATAGTTGGAGGAAGGACAGACTGGAAAAAGAAATGGGAATGATCAGAGAACAATAAGAGCTCTTGCCTTAGAAAAGAGCAGGATGGGATCCTAGGGCAGCTCAAACAAAAGTATGTGCACATGTTTACTAAAACACATCAACAAATAGAGGTTAGGAACTATGATAGAATCACTCACCTCCGTGCTACATTGAGCTTCAAAGAAATTATTGTAGTACTACGCTCAGTATATGTGTAAGATTTTGCATGTAGTCCAACGCTTGATAAAAAAGTGTAAAGCAGAACACATTTTCATGACGACAATAGAATGTATAGCTTAAGAATCGATCCACCAAAATGTATACGCATACACATGAAGCATTTTAAGAAGTTAACAAGACTTCATCTGCTCCCAGTGTAGGGAGTTAAAGATTTTTTCTTTCATGGATTGGCTTACACAGCAGAATTTTCTTCGATTCACATTAACTGAACCAAAAATATGAAACCGGCAGCAAAAATAAAAAAACAAAAAAGATGCCCACATTCGAGAGATGAGCAATCTAACCGCACACATAATTCATTTAGTGGAATAAACAAACCCAAAGCGTGTCTAGAAATAAGAAAAACAACCCCAACTGAAATAAATCTGTACAAGAAAGAAGATTAATCAACATTACATGTATAATTATTTATGAAACTTCTGACGTCATAACAATATGCAGAATCTATAAAATGTGCGTGAAAATTATATTTGCAGAGAATTTCACTGATCATAAGCTCACAACGTTTCCAGTTATGATTGTCTTCTGATAATATACATATTGGAAAACACTAAAACACACGAAGGATCATCATAAAGTCAAATAATTTATTTTCAAATATACCCCTACAATACGGAAACATAAACATAAATATATAGATACATAAATATTATTCTTAAGACCCATATTCTAAATATCACCAGACTGTGGTAACACCCCACTGGAACAGCAGCGCGTAGAACTTTCGTTTTCGTATTTACACATGCCATGCAAGAACTAACATGCTGAATGCAATGAAAATGCATTTACTTATTTACGCTTCTCATAGGAAGAGGTTTTATAAGCATCCCATTCCCTAAACATATCCAATCATAGAGTATCCATAGAAATTACATATGGAAAAAAAAGGACAAAGCAGAAATGTTGTGGAGGGTGAATGGATATCTGGACGGTTGTCATGGAGGTTATAATCCATTAAACAGACAAAAATGACAAGACATAAAAAATCATGAAAATTATTCAAAGTATGCAAGTAATAAAACAAATAAATTACTTCTCCACATGATTACAACAGATCTTAAGGCGAGAGTATACAAACAAAGGCATTTCAAAGAAAAAGTGCGGTTTTTCGTATGGCGTGTATATGAAAAATAATAGACCACTAAAAAAATAATGATCCGTTTCATAGATCCTCTAGTCCCAATATAGTGAAAAGCTCTATATCAGTCATCAGTAAGACAACTAAAAAAATACAGAATATGCACCACAGGTGAAAAGGCTGCACCTGAAGGCATCCCCCATCAGCGATCACCAACCCAATAACCTTTGATCCTTTTAACTTCGGTAAGACTTCATCGAGATAGAAGCTCGGGGAGGCTGAATACTTGGGTGAAACTACAGGAAAAATGTTCTTTTTCCTTGCTTCCTTCAAGCTTCTAGGCAGGCTTCCAATGATGGTCACATCCTTTGTCAGCGCTTCAATGAATTGCGCCTCATTGTAAAGATATGAAAAACTTTTAAATTTTGAGCTATGCAGCAAACGAAAGAAAGAAAGAAAAAAAATTAGGTTAGAACACACAAGCAGAAACACATGCATTTTGAAAACGTATTCCAGAAACCAAACCTGATGCCCTTTGATTGAAGACTTGCTTGAATTTCTGGAATGACAAGAGTAGCATTTAGGAGTCTCGCAACAGTAACGAGATCACAGATCTAGCAAGTAACAGATATCGACATGAGATTCCGACAAGAAACAAAATCAACAGGCCACACTTTGGAGAATCAAGATTATACCGAAGATCTGATCCTCTCAAATCCACCATAAATCTTTGCATAGATATAACCATTGTTTGATTCACTTGGAGCTGTCATGAAAAAGTGCATTATTCAAGACATAAGCAAACCAACTTAAAGAGGAAAAGAAAATACAGAACATGTGACCCTATTCTCATGTGCCAGGTAGAGTGAAAAACACAATCCTCAACTTTCAAGACTAAAATATGCTGTTATGATTCTGTTGATGCAGTTAAGATAATCTGAGAAGTGAAACTTGTCTGAAGAGGATTCAGCATTACTGCCGGCCCAGTATTATCTTTTCACATGAAAATGACGAAAAAAACCCCGAGAAATCTCCCCCTTCCATTAAGACGAGATTACTTTTAGGAATAAGAAATCCTGTAGACTTATAGGAAGTCCTTCGTAGTTAAATGTTGATAAAAAACAGCGTCTTTTCAATCTGCAATGAAACTGTACTTGATGATAAAAACTGGACATATGGTTTCGTATTCTTGACCCGCTCATGCATGCCCAAGTAGAACAGGATAAGAAATCTAAAGAAGTAAGAGACAATATTGGGTTCTTGACATGCACTGAGAGATAGATCTATTTATCTGATTAAACATGATTAGTACTCTCAAGATTTAAACGAAGGGTGCTTTACAGACTCTTGCCACTGAAACGAACACCAACTGGGTATTTTCTAATATTATTCATGGGCCAACAATACAATTTCACACCTGCTTATCCTACAGATTGATGCATATGGGATTGACATTCAGAATGCTTGATTAAATGAACTTGTCCTCAATGTCATGCTTACATATCAGTAGACCTCGCAATGAGAAAACAATCTCAAAGTAGAAATTTAACACTAAAGGCGCCCTCTCCTGTCAAGTAGTCTATGAGTTGTACGCCCAGGCTTAGGCATAGTGCACGGGAGTGTATGATAAACTGACAACAAGTTGGAAAAGGGCCGTAAATAATTTTTTTTTCTAATATTATTGTCTAAGCCTTGATTGCATACAACAGTAATAACACAAACACATTAATTCAATCACGAAACTCCTAGGATTTGCAATCACTTCTGGGTTATCCTCATTTTGCAGCTTTTTTCTTCTTACCAAAAATTAGCATGGCACTCTTTCAACATCAGCAATGTCTAGCAAATATCACTCATAATTCTGCTCCTAAACAGATAATATTTCACCAAAATAACGACTTCATGTTTTACCCTTTTCTCATGACTGACAAGTTTCTTGCAGGACCGCATTCTATTGTTTTCTTCGCATTCCAAGTTAATCCAAGAGCTTAGACTTAATTGCAGATTTCTGTCACATCAAACAAGTATTGATCATGCGACCACATGATCTTTAACCTAACGTTCGTTCTTTCAAATATTTTATTAAACCATTCATTTCGATAATTGCAAAGGAATCCTTTTGCAGTGGTATGGCGAAACCAACTGTGCCCAATCTGAAGTCGAGATAGGAGAAGAATCATTCGCGATCAATCCAATTCAGAAACAGAGATGCCCACCCAATCCAACTGGCTACAGCTGGCCTAAATTGTTGCCCGGATATAGCTTAAGAATCCTAAGAGAAGCAAACTCGGTCCTTCTAACTCCAGTCTGGGATGGATCAGGCCTAGCCAATCCAGCCACCCAAGGCGATTATTGTGCCATGGAACAACGTAAACACTTAAATAAAGGATTTAAATGTCCATTAGAATAAACATTAGGAAAGTCTTCAGAGAACCCAGACCAAAATGTTGAAAGATGGAACCCATACAAGAAGACTCCTTCCTAGAACAAAGCATTATTTGGAACAATTTGAATGCAATGTATTGATGCAGATGTATAAACCCGCACCCTCCTAATGAAGTACATTTCAGTTCATCTCTTCTTTGATGAGAAATGGCAATAAATCAATTTTTTATACGAATGATGTGCAGCATGTCTACACGTTAATTGTAAGCTATAACTAAGGAGATTCATAAAAAAATGAAGTATAAGTTATGAAATTTCCAGTTTCAGTTCTCTTATTTTCCAGACATTTTGAGATTTTCAATAAATAAATTCTCATATATATCCTTCGTGGACTATCTGTCAGCTTCTGTGCTTAAAGCTTGGTCACGAGCTGTAGGTTGGTTCTTGCCCTACAAATAACTTAGCCTTACAACCATGCGCTTGCTAAAGTTGATAATTAACAGGCTTCGAGGCAAAACCAGCGGACCACATTTGACGAAAACTTTCTGAGTTCATCCCCATTCATTATGTAGTATGAATCACTTTTTCAATGGTTCTAAAAATTATGAGTCGGGCAAGTGGAAAGCAAGAAAGACAAGAAATAATCACAGAGGATGCAGTACCAGGGTATACTTTTCTTGGATTTGCATACGGTTGCAGTGATACCAATGAACCCACAGGACCCCATAATGCTTTGAACTTGAACCTCTGCACAAATATAGGGCGTTCAAAACTATACAATGGACATCAAAGAGGCACCATCTTTAAATACAAGCATTCACAAAACGTTTGTCACAGCATTTTTTACATAGGAGAAATCAGAATTAGAGATTTTGTACATAGAGAAGATACAAATTGAGACAGGAAAATAAAAATACCGGTCCATAGAGGTTATCTACAGGCAGCCTGTAGTATATCAGCTCTCTGCTTGATGAATTGGCAAGGTAGAGATGTACAATCAATGATGCAACAGATAAAATGATTCCAACGAAAGTAGCCAATTTGATTTTCGATGTGTGGAACATTTTCCTTAATAACAGGCATCTCCGAGACTGCAAATAAACCCATGCATGAGTCAAGAAATAATTCATTAATTCTTCACGTGCAATAAGTTGATTCGGAAATAAACATGACAAGAAGCAAGAATCCGGTTATTCAACATCGCAACCAAAAGAATCAATGTTCATTAAACTTTGGGATCCGTTATAATAAAACTAGATAAATATCGAGCTCATCGTGAGAATGCCAGTATCCTTTAAATGAGAATGAGATATAGAACTCTGTTTATCCCTTACATATTCCTAACCAGGTTTGCTTGAAATGATGATGATTCCCGCTGGACAGAGTATTTTCTGCCAGTCTCGCTCAGGAATTTTTAACCACTAAGAAGTTTCGATTGGTAGCCGACCTGATTGATCCAAGTAGGGTTCTAAAGAAATACAACCGTTTATTCAATTAACAGGTAAGATGATAACAGAGGACAGTTACCAACTCAGCCCCGATCTCAGTTGAAACACTATCATGAGAGTAAAAGGTAAGAGTCTTGAAAAAAAAAGGTCAATGCACCAAGTATATATTTCTTCAGGTAAAAAAAAGAGTCACACAGATGTACGAACGATATCTGGATCCCGCCTTGGAATAAACTGGGGGTTGCCGGCTACCCTTTGACGTATGAAACATCTTCCCTATTCTTTTCCATGTGAAGCCATGCCTATTTGGGATCATGCCCGCATAGAAAGGAGACCGTTAACCCGTCATTTCATGAACAGCCGAAAGACTGCTAGACACTATTATTCCTCACTTTAAGAGGAGAATGGCCTCCTGCGAGGATCCTAACCATCAATCCATCAAAGAATATAAAATAATCTATAGGATTCTGGGATAAACAATGGACATTCGAAAAGGGAATACACATAATACTTCTCAGGTTCTCAGAAGCGGGCGTGAGCGAAAGGATACCAATCGTCATTCGGAATGCTAGATCGGCTGGCGGTCGCTGAATGCCATATTTAGCAGCGTAAACGAAAGGCTAGAGCTGGCACGGACGAAAACCCATGGAATAGAAAATCCGGGCCTCGCGATCCGGGATCCATTCATCGGACTGGCGGATCACGGACGCTGAATCCGCAGTGAGAACCAGGAACGAGAAATGAACGAACCTCATCAACCCAGCGCCCTTCGGCGGAACTCTCCCTGATGCCAACCTCCTCATCCAACTCCTGCAGCGACCGTTCTAAGGACACAGAAGAGAGCGAGAGAGGAGATGAAAAAGAAGCAGATGCGGTGACCGAGCTAGAAAAAGGTAGAGCGGAGGAGAAGGAAGAACAAGAAGAAGAGGCGAGACTTGCCGCCGCCGGTGCTGAAGCGGGCGACTGATCGAGAGAGACAGAGGGATAGAGAACTAGAGAGAGAGAGAGGGAGAGAGCACCAGCAGCAGCAGCAACAAATTTAGACGCCAGAACCCGTACATTGTGTAACAATAAATATTTATTGGATCCTGTGATTACCCTCCCCGTTGGGCACCGCAAACCCGAAGCCCGACCCGACAGGATTCTCCAGCCCGATGACTTAAGATCGGGCCCATAAATAAAGAGCGGGCCAAAAGCCCGAAGGCCCATTTCCGAGTCTCACGTGACCGTCGCTCCTCCCCTGTCCATTTCTCGGGGTTCTCTGCCCATTACGTAAAAAAATTATTTTCATTAATTTCATCTTAGATTGCCAAAAATAAACGGATAAACTTGGATAGGCCCTGATTTCGCATGATCGTGGTAATCACCTCCGCGCTTACAATAGCAAGCTTACCCACCTACTCTTATCATTGGACCTATGACTCATTCTTGTTCACAAAATATTTTGTTGTGACCTCATCTTTTCTTGAAATTGTCAGATCCTCGCTACATGGTACCTTGTCCAAAGAAAAAACATGAAAATTTATGCCAAAAAACATAGAAAAAAGCCTCTCCATTATAAGACCATCAGAATCATTCTTGCCCACAAAATATTTTGTTGCCACCTCATCTTTTCAAGAAATTGTTACGAAAATTTTTTAAAAATAAAATATATGAAAATACGAAAATAAGGGGGCCTAACAAAAAAAACCCTCCTATTTAGAAGCAAAGACATCAAAATCTGACAAACCTCAGACAACTAGAATGATGATGATGTGATTATCATCATCATCATTATCATCATCATCATCAGTATGGACGGAACTTCCTGGCAGCCCTCAGTTGCTGCACCCTCTTCTTGTCCTGCTCAAACTTGCTCTGCAGGATCATCAGCTCTGCAAAGGCGCATGGAATGATGATTCACAGTGAGAAAACCAGAAATCTGCCCCTCTCCACATCAAGAGACCTGTCCAAATCTATTTTCGGTTCATGTCTGCTGTAGAAACAAAAAGAATAATTTATGAAAATAAAATGGGCCCTCGGGACCACATCAGAAGACAGACCATGGATGGGAGAGTTGACCTTGACTGACCCACAGAACCAGGCAGGGCCAATCAGGGCCGAGCAATCTTGGCCATGATCTACCCGATTTTAGTAAGAATATACAGACCATAAAGTTCCGTCTCTGGAGTCGCAGGTCAGTCGACTGACCACAGCAGCCAGAGTTGACCATGATGAGCCTGTAAAATGTAGCCTAGCCCGGTCGATTGGACAGGCGATTCAGGTGTCTGGCTTTCCACAGGTGCAGCAGCCATTTGAGACCAGCTGGGTTGACCGACTCTGGCCGAACTCACAATAAAACCGGTCTAAAGTGGGAAGATTTTGACCTGGTCAGATGTCTATTCATGGAGAAAGGTAGGCCCCACTCACCATTCCTACGGGCTTCCCTCCTCTGGAATCTGTAGAAATCCAAAGCGAGCTCCTTCTCCTTCTTCTGGGTCATCTTCTGCTCAACGGCAGCCTGGGAGACGGAGCCCACAGCAACCCCACTCTCAGAGTCGGTCGTCTTCTTCCTTCCCTTGTGGTGAACCACCACCGTCCATCCCTCCCCTGCGGCGCGAGCCTCCCTCTCTCTCTTAGCCTGGTAAAATGAGAAGCAGATGCTAAGTTAGAAACTAATCCGACGATTATACGAGAAAATACCTTATAATTAATAATAATAGTAATAATAATGAGAGAGCCTCTATACCTGTTCCTGTTCGGCTTCGTATGAGGCTATAAACTCGTTGAGTCTCTGTTGTATTACATCCAGCCCGGGTCTTCTCTGCTGGTACTCCATGACCCATTCTGATCACAGGAAGAAAAATATAAATATATATATATATAAATAGTTGACGATTATTTCTTAAAATGCATCATGGGGTGATGGGCATTAGAGAGAGAGAGAAAGAGAGAGAGAGAGAGATTCCTGTGGAACAGCCTCAACACTAACTGGTTGGAGATGGGGGTTTCTTTCAACTTTTAAGATGAAAAATATTATGAAATTCTAAGATGGCATTAGTAGATGCCGGATGACCCAAAACAGTTTACCTTGATCGGCGTTAACCTCTCTGGTAAACTAACTTTTGCCGGCCATCAGCGAAAATTAAAAATTTAATGAATTATATTTTTTTCAAATAAAAAAAATGTACGAAAAGGACAACCAAGTGAATCGGTCTGCTGGGCAGATGTATCTGCAACGATTTTAAAAATTAATAATTCATGGTTTACTCAAGTAAAAAAAATGTGAAAGGGATAATCAAGCGAATCAGTACGAATACAGATCGACAAAAATTCAGCAGCTTAAATCACAATGAAGCCCGGCCTGCTTCACCTTATTATCATAAGGCAAGGCAAATCAAATCAGTTATCAAAAATCTTGGAGGAGGTCAAACCGCACTTTAAAAGAAATTCCTGGACCACAAACTTCAAAATATCACCATCCAGCACGATATAGACGAAAATCAATGCATTTCAAGGAATGAACTGATGAGACAACGTAATTCTAAGGGGCGTTAGAGTTGGAATAAAAAAGGTGGCTCATCTGGAATCGCATGACTAGATAAATCTAATGCGAAGGCAAACAGGAAATGACGAGTACTTTTCATCCCTCTGGAGCAATCTTCATCCACTGAAGAAATTTCCGCAACCGGCCCTTTTTTTGCATCAACTTTATGTTCAGTAGATCTTTTCTCTTTTTTCAATAAGAGGGTCTCCTTGTTTTTCCTTCTTGCAGCATTCTTGGACTCACCTGCACAAAGAAACTGTTAGAAAAGAGCAAGAAATTCACCTCATATCTAGAAAAAGCTACTAATGGCGGTTTCAATTCATTTAAATCAACAACAGGAAAAGGCATCACATTTAGTGCGCCCTTCTCTTAAAATGTATTCATGAGCCCGCAGCCTATTTAAAGCTAGTTACTAAAATCTAATTGGGCGTCCTAAAACTGATCCCATTACTTATAATACAACAGATCGTTATTCCAAGTCAACCTCATATATCGTTATTCCTGTTGCATCAGCTTCATAAGAAGCCAAACCTGAAGAAAGCAACAAGCGGCTTACATTGTGAACTGTCGTCTTGTAGATTTCGTGATACATTTTACATAATATATATGTATATATATATATATATTCTCGGTATATATGTGCAAGAGCGTGCATTGCAAAGAAACTCAAGTGGCGCAGGTTCCAAAAGTGGTGCGCATGAAAAATGCAATTTTAATCCTTGACCTGGTGGGATGACAGAAAAATATTTGAAACTAATGGTTCATGCATTTCAAGGCCGTTCGAATTTTGAATAGGCTCAAGGAATCATCTCACATGGACAAAATCTGGTGCAACTGGGCCCAATGATCTACACCTATCAATTATCACAGGTTGGCAACTACTGCTTTTACTCTGTTTATTTTATTCCTGATCAAAATTCCCACATTATGTGAAAGTTTCAAATTTCTGAAAGGACATTTGACTGGAAAGCTAGAATAATCTTTAAGGAAGTTTTCTAAAAAAAATCGACATTTATGCCTCAACGGATCATCCAATATTGCCATGAATTTTGAGGGTCAATGCAACTACAAGATCCAGATTTCGACCTCCAAAAAGCATCCACAAGTTTTGTGTTAGATATCCGTGTGAATTATAATATCATTAACGTAGAATTTTATCACTTGGGATAGCGTACCACCTGAAAAATAAAAATTGCTACCGAGCCAAGTCTAAATCTCATTCTCTCCTATAAATGGCAGAAAGACACACTAGTACAAAGAACAAGCAGAACAATACAGAATACCAAAAAATATTACTCCTCTTCATGAATACTCAAGGTTGTGTCAAAGAATAAAGATTGAAAAACAATCTTTATTCCTAGTTATCATCAAAACTTGTGGGAATGCCTCAAGAAGACCACAGACAATAGCATACTGAGCAAACACTGAAATTCAGGTAGACTGGCGAAACCTAAGATAGTTTAAAACAATGGCCAGCAATAACACAGTATATGATGCAACCAAAGCAAAAGCAATGATTGCCAGTTCGTGAAATATTTTCTTCCTACATAACAGGGAAATAATATTATACGATCTTTTCAGGTCAGAAATCTCATTAAAATTTAGGCAAGAGAAAACATCGAACAGCTCAATTTGGGTACGTCAAGAAGACCTTAAGGGCTCCCATCGTAGTAAATTCAGATCCCAAGAACATAAACCCATGAGTGTCATTTGAGTCAATGTTTTTTACTCATCAATCCCTTCTGCTGTATAAGTGAGCAATCGATGAGAATGGTATTACTTAGGGTGCCCAGTCGAGCCAAATACTCAAGAAAACCAGACGTAAAATCAGAGAAAACAACTTTCCGTCAGGGATCTTCATTTAACATTAACGTTCAACTAGGACCACAGCATTTTTCAAAGTATACCAAAGATTCTCACTGGCATGGCCTCAATAGCACCGTAATTTGTTCACTGCTTTTCAAAAAGCTGTTTTTATGATATTTCAACTATAGTAAATAAAATTTTATCGTTTTTATTCATTTTCGAACTTGTACACATTGAATAATACCATCAAGCCACTCTGCCAACTTGGTTTCAGGTCTTATTCCATTTCATATTCTACATGTTTAGGGTGCCAACTCTGCCAACTTGGTATTACTTAGGGTGCCCATTTCAACTATACTTCAAACAAACAAACTCTCCAAGATAAGTATTTAGTTCATAATAAGAAGCGGCCCAGGGTATCTATATCAAATAATAAAAGTGATAAGCAAGAATAAGATGACAGATATCCAGAAAAAGCTATCTTAGAAGAACACCAAATAGGTAGTCTATGTTGCTGAATTAAAAGGCATTTTATGGGGGGGAAATAAAAAGTTTATAATGATACTACTCGAAAAGGCATAAATTACATTAACAAAGTCACACAAAAATTGCATTTTTTAGGTTTCCAAGGGTCACACAAATAACCTGAACAAGAAAATTTAGAACCTTTTTAGTTTTATCAATCATCCAAGAGACCAAACTACCTCAAGAAAAGTAACATAGAAAACGATGAAACAGAATTCTAGAACTGAAATGAATAAAAGAAATGATGAATACTTTTGATTCCTCCACACCGATCTTCGTTCACTGAAGAGATTGCCTGGACTGTTTCTTCCTCGACATCAAATTTATTTTCTGTTGATTGTTTTCCTCTTTTCAATAAGGGAGCTTCCTTCCTCGTTCTTCCAGTTTTCCTGGTCTCACCTGCCAGCAGACTAGTCTCAAACTAACAAGAAATTGCACCATATTCATAGCACATCTACTGAGGTATTTTTAGCAACATTCAATGCAAAATAGAAAGAGATGCCATGTATAATATATATATTTTTTCAGGATGTGTTCATGAGCCGCACCCTTATAGGGTTTCTTTACTAAAGCAGCAACAGATAGTGAGGTGAGGATGATATAATCATTTTCTATGTTTTAGCATAAATCCTTAATATGAATGAACTAAAGCTTATTAAGACGAGTGATGCCATTGCACAGCCTGTGGGAGACGATGAAGAAGAGAGAACTGAACAAGCAGATATGAAAACTTTAGAAGCAAACGTAAACCATACCACAGAAATTTTAGCCGGTTCAAATTACACTATATCCACGACTGCACTGAATCCACAATGTAGAAGAAGGATCCTTGTCATACAAGATAGAAGCTGCTCCATTAAATATGAGGCAGCTATGGCAACAGGCTCCTGGTGTAAAGGCTACATACCCCAACAGATTTTCCCTAGTTAATAAATAAACTACATGCCCCAATAGTTGCTTCTCCTAAAAACTAAAACTAAGTAGGCTCCAATCTTGATGCACATAAAAATGCAACATTGATCCTTGAGACTGATAGAATGACGTATCGAAATTCAAGATCATTAATTCATGTTGTAACTTTTAGGGACAATCACCCTGTCAACCAGATGCTGACATCGAGCCTCACAAAGAAACGAAAGTACAACGTAAACTCTATAAATCATCATAATCTAAAGTACCAATGTTAATTTTCCCCTTTCTCAATTATTGAGATCTCAACACTTACGTAAAAGCATGAAAATTAATACATTAGGTACTGCAAATGATAGCTGGAATATTTTTTGCGAAAATCATCGGTATTAATTAATCCACAGATCATCAACGCAATAGAAATTCGTTGCCATCAATGTGGCAGTGGTCTATTCACATGGAAGATAAGGGATTAGGAATTCAAGAAGCAATCAAAGTTATTGACTGCCATCAAGTTTTCCTTAAGGTACATTTATGTCACTGCATACAACGACGGATAGAGTGTCAGCTCGAGCATGGCAAATGCTCCCAACTCAGGTCTAATTCTCATTTCCCACCAAAAATAAAGCGAAGGCAGGAAGAGACTGAGATTAACTTGAAGAAACATGAAATGAGATCTGCATTCTAGTTGAAGTAAAGTCGTGGAACTTTCCTTGTCCATTAAAAAGAACTATTGAAAAAAAGTAATCTAACTTCTATCAGATATATACTGATATGATGCTATTGCTTGTGCCAGGAAAGGACGCAATAGTTTCAACTTCAGTTCAAAATTATTAGTCGGCTATTTTTTTCAATATCAGTCGAATCAACGTCATGATATGATCACTCCAAAAATAAACACCATGGAGCGAAATCAAGCATGCTAAAAGCGTAGAGAAAAATATGTTTTACACGAAATTATCTTGGGGAGTAATTTGAATGGTGCTGTACAATCACCTTCACTCGTTTTCTCCTTTCTCCTCTCCTTCTTGGAGCTGCTAGAGTCGCCCTCAAGTCTTTTCCCCTTTCTCATCTTCTTCTTGGAGCCGTCATGATCGCCATCAACTCTTTTCTCCTTTCTCATCTTCTTCGTGGAGCTGTCAGAATCGCCATCAACTCTTTTCTCCTTTCTCATCTTCTTCTTGGAGCTGTCAGAATCGCCATCAACACTTTTCTCCTTTCTCTTCTTCATCTTTGTCATCAACACCGGTCCGGCTTCTTCTGCTGCTGGTCTCCGTTTCCCACCTGAATGAGTAAAATTGACAAATTAAAGTTGCATATCAAGTCTGTTCACGTTGCCAGTTCTCTATGCCCACTCCAAAATGAGGTTAAATTTTATTTCTGATAATTTAGAATCTATAATCAAGCTCCTCTAGTAACATGCTAGATTTCCAGAAATGTAAGGATGGAAGTGCCAGGTTGTCACCGCACTACACAAAGATTGGACTTGCTGAAAGAAAGGCAAACAATGTTAAAACTCCGAAACGGATGGGCATTTAACATTCCATTTGGTAACGAAGTTCTGATACGATATGCTGAGGCTCTAACTTCAAAAGGGAACTTGACCTTCTACATTTCACTTTATTTTATGAGCGCTTCAATTATCCAATCATGTTATGTAAGCACCTGCAATAAAGCAAAGCCATGTCCCAATTCCTCACAGGTCGGCATTGACATTAAATGCCAGATTTTGCGGATGGACCAAGTTTTCAATTTCCTTGTCCATATATCTCCAATTATTCCTAGGCAGAAACCACTGAAAAACTTGGCTTCTGAGACAACACGCTGCCACCCTCCGGATCATTCTCTGGACAGCTCTTCATAAACACCGTGATTTCACTAAAATCCAACTTTCATGCATCTTGGAAATTATTGGCAATCAAGTCTGAAGTAGAGACAAAGTACGAATTTTAGAATCTTATTCTACTTCCTAGACTAAATGTTGTTCACCCAATTATAACAAGCTCCCCAATAGCAATCCCCATATGGCAAGATCAGCACCCGAGCTGAAATAACATTGTATATCTGTCCTCATCCATCGAAATAATCGCCACTAAACGCTATCTAATTACCACGATAGACCGTTTTCAGAATTATCGGGAGATCTATACCACTGAGATGGCATCACTGCCATAGGGAAGCGAGCAAAAGTTTCAAATGCAACTTAGAAGCTTTAGTCAAGGAAGGTTAGAATACCAGCTCGAAAAAATGAAGTGTAGCCTGATGATTTGTAGCCTCAACCAGAAAAAGTACATTAATATGAAAATAATTCCTCTGAACAAGAATGGTGCAGCAAAATCACCTTCACTTATCTCGTCCTCTCTCCTCTTTTTCTTGGAGCTGTTGGAATCGCCTTGAATCCCCTTCACCTTTCTCTTCTTCATCTTTACCGTTAATCCCCCAGTCCCGATTATAATGATGCCGATCCGGTTTTTCACTTTGAAAGAATCAAATCGACGAAGCAAAATTATCAATCAAACCTATCTGTGATGCTCGTTCTCTCAATACACCCATCGAAAAAGAGGATAAAAACTCTTTCAACTTGATATTCTCTGAGTTATCTTGAGGCATTATCGAGTAAATCAAGCAGTTCATTCGATGAGATGTCAAAGGTGGAGTATCAGCAGTGGGTGGAGACATTCAGCGAGAAGCGCAGACAGAGAGAGGGAGGGAGAGCAGGGATTGTTAGGGGGAGGGGATAGCTGGGGAGAGAGTGATGTTCCAGAGTTGGGGAAAGAGAGAGAGAAACTGACAGACAGACAGAGAGAGACGTAGGGAAGTAGCAACAGGGACAGAGTGTTGCCCGAGGTTGGGGGGGAAGACAGCGAGCATACATGTAGGAGAGGTGAATGAGTGAGCGAGTGTGTGTGTGTGTGTGAGAGAGAGAGAGAGACAGACAGACAGACAGAGAGAAGGGATGTTTACCAGAGTGTGAGAGAGAGAGGGGACGCTTACCAGAGTGTGAAATCGGTGAGAACCCTATGTCTGCAGAGTTCGCCGAGGGAAGGGGGAGGAAGCAGAAACAGAAGGGATGAGGAAGAGGGAACTAAGGAGGCCATTTAGGTCATTTCACATATTACTTAGAATTAACATATAACAATACATATATAGTGCTGAGTTGGGGCTCTCAGTCAGGAGCCCACTCTTCGTAGTTTCTATGGGGCCTGGGCCCGTTCAAGGCCCGGCCCGGAATCCCCCCACTAGTTTATTCCGCATCAAAATCATCACATTTAGCATATAAATAAAATATTTATTATCCAAGACTTGGGAAACGGCATTCCTTCTAAAAATTACATCCCTTTTTTTACGTATTTTATACAGAAGAAGCTATTTATTTCTCCACCTCCACGGGCCCAGAAACCCTACCCGAGCCCGGCCCGTCCTCATCGGCCCAGCTGAATTCCGTCTCTTCTTCTTCTTCTTCCTCCTCTGAAGAGTCGTCGCCGTCGTTCCCTCTGCCGTCGCCGGAGCTCCGCCGGGCGCCTCCGGCGAAGAGGAGGATCTCCGAGTCAGCAATTCGGAATCGGGTCCCCGGGCTGGCCGCCGGCGGGTTTGCCCTCAGCTGGGCGACCAGCGCCGACCGGGTCGACTCGTCTTTCAACCCCGCGATCCCACCGGCGGCGACCAGCCGCCGGAGAACGACCTCAGACGAGCCGGTCCGCGGCCGGCGGCGCAGCAGGTCCAGCGCCGTCATCCCGTTGACATCCCGGGCGTTGACCTCGACCGAGGGGACGGCCATTAGCAGCGCCACCACGTTGGCGTGGATGTTCCTCGCCGCCGCCACGTGCAGCGCCGTCCTCCCTTGCCTATCTCGGGCGTTGACCAGACTCCCCACGTCCACTAGTCTGCCATGGAGGAGGAACCTGACGACCGCCATCTGCCGGTCAAGTCGCCGGAATCCCGAAGCCCGGAAGCCGGCCACCGCCACGTGGAGGACGTTCTCGCCGGCACCATTCGTGGCGTAGGCACACGGCGGCGCCGCCAGGATCAACGCCTCCACGGCGGCGCCCTGCCCCCGGTAGGCCGCCACGTGGACGGCGGCGTTCCCCTGGCCATCCCTCTCGTCGGCGATATCGTACATTCTCAGCAACCCCTCCACCACCTGCATGCACACAAAGAACAACAATCAGTTAATTGACAGATCGAGAGAGAGACAGAGAGAGACAGAGAGGACTACTGATAGATTACATTTTCCACGTCCCAAAGTCGCGGCCTTCTCCGGAGACATAGAGAGATAGAGAGAGAGAGAGGAGATGCTGAAGATGAAGCAGAAGCTGACCTGGACGTGGCCGCGGGCGGCGGCGGCGTGGAGGACGGTAGAGCCGGCGGCGTCTCGGAAGGAGAGGACGTCGCCGCCGTATCGCCGGAGAAGCTCCACCGTGAGCTCCAAGCTCCCCCCTCGGGCGGCGGCGAGCACCGCTCGGTGGGCTATCTCCGCCGCGAAGACTGCACTTCGGCCGGCAGCGGCTGCGCGATCGAGCAGGAGGAAGAACACCTCGGAGCTCCTGCTCCGAGCGGCGGCGTAGAGGAGGTCGGTGACACCATACTCTCCCTCGCCGAAGACGAGAAACGGGTCCCGACGGAGGAGCTCGCCGGAGAAGACGAGGTCGCCGGCGGCGGCGGCTGTGTAGAGGAGCCAGCCGCCGTAGCCGGCGGCGAGGAGGGAATTGCCGCCGGAGGGGGATTCGCAGTCGAGGAGAAGCTTGTGGGCGATGGAGGAGCGGGCGGCCGCGGCGGAGGAGAAGCGGGGGTCGTCGTCCCAGAGGGACTCGAGGCGGCGGAGGCGGCGGAGGGAGGTGAGCTTGATGATGAGGTTGCCGTCGATGTGAAGGAGCTCCCGGAGGAGGTCGTAGTGGCCGTTGGCGGCGGCCCAGTCGATGGGAGCGGCGCACCACCACTGGTCCCCCGTGCTCTCCCACCTCAGCGGGAAGTCAGCGCAGGCCATCACGGAGGAAGAGGAAGATAATGATGATGAAGAAGAAAAAGAGGAAGAATTTCGAGAGAGAGCTTGAGGGTGATAGAGAAACGAAATAGGTCGAACTGGAGAGGTACAACAACCGGGAATCGACGAGAACCCAAGCTCCGAAGGAGAGAATCCCAGGGTAGATCAACTCCGAGGACCTCCGGCGAACCCCCCGACGACCGCCGGAATCCGTGGCCGAGAGAGAGAGAGAGGGCGAGAGGGAGAGAGAGAGAGAGAGAGAGAGAGAGAGAGAGAGAGAGAGAGAGAGAGAGAGAGAGAGAGAGAGAGGAGGGAGAGGATAAGAGGAGAGAGAGAGCTGCCCGCCACGAAAAAGTGGAGAGATATTCCAGGGCGGAGGGCAGTGGGTGATGTCGGAGGGAGCTCCCGGAGGTGACGGCGACTCGCCGGAAAGGGAGAGGGAGCCCAAATGGTCCATCCCTCCCTTAAAAAAAATCAAAAAATAAGGAAAAAAAAGAGTGGCCTCTTTGCGAGAATATTCTTTAATTTTCCATTTTCCTAATAGGAAAGTGGAATTATTAATAGTTTCATAGGGCGATTAAATATGAATTAATTTCAGGTGGGCGTGAGCCCAATTAGCCGTGTCTTCTTTCCATGCGCGAAACTATCTTCCTGCTTTCATAAGGTGGGCATGTAGATAAGACTCCCCGGTCTGTAGCGGCAGCAATAAAGCCCGGCTCTCCTTATGAAGCCTCTCTAGAGAGAGAGAGAGAGAGAGAGAGAGAGAGAGAGAGAGAGAGGGAGAGAGAGGGTGACCTTCACGATAATGCGATGTCTGATGATTTTCCCACGTTGTGTTAATGGGCCATAAAATAAGCCCAGGAAGAAGAAAAGATAAAAGCCCACCTCACTTTGGGCCAGTCCTGACCCACATGTTCCCAGCCTAGAAGCCTAGACCAAGAAAAGGCCCCACTTTCAATAATAATTCTCTCTCTCTCTCTCTCTCTCTCTCTGTCTATCAAGTAGTGAGCTCACTTTTTCGGTCTTTTTTCTGGGACATGGTCGGGCCAGACCTCCCTCTGTAAAAGACGGAGAACTTTATTCAACCCCCTTTGTAAAGGCGGGATTCTCTTATGCTTCGTATCCCATCCTGTCTTCTCGATTTTCACAGTCCAAGATTGTCCCACAGCTTTCTCTCACTAGAGGGGAGAGGGAAGAGGGACGGGGGCTAATGGGCCTGCCTGCCTGAACTCGGCTCATCCATCATCAAACGACCAAGCCATCCCAGAGACTAAAATGAAGAGAGAGAGAGAGAGAGAAGACTGCTAATAAGAGGGTCTGATCCAAAATCTGGAGAGCAACACTTAACACAAGGGGGGGGGGTACGGAGATGGTTCTCTCTCTCTCTCTAGCTCTCGCTGTCTCTTATTCCATGCAGGTGAAGCTGCCAGCGGGGAGGGGGGTGCTCTTAGTGGACAGAGGCGATGTGGAGGATCAGGTCGACCACGCGGGTGCTGCACAGAAAGAAAAGAGGGGAGAAGCATCCAGCGTCAGAGGGAGGGCAGACTGTTTGGATTACCGGAAAACACAGGAAAGCGGAGCTCGAAGAACAAAGGAAGGAGAGAATTCCGGGGTGCGGGGGAGATCTTGGGATTTTTCTCACCATTCTACGGCAGTCCAAACATCCACAGATGTTCGGATTGCTTGAAAACGAGAAATTAGAAAGCATTACTTTTCCACGTGGTTATTTTAAATCCTCGGCAGAGCTCACCGTTTGGATTGCGGTGCATTTCCGGAAAACAAAATCAGAATACGTCGATTTCGGAGCCAACGCCTTTCAGCGGCCTCTGGTTGACCGACGTTTGGATTGCGGTACACTCCAGAAAAAACAAAACCCAGAGATTATAGGATTCCACCATTCTCACGTTTGGACTGTGGTAAAATCGAACCCGTAAAATGAAGCTCAGACACTTTCACCATTCTTTTTCCTCGCGGTTTTAAAATCCTCGACTTTCACCGTTTTCCGGCAGTCCAAACAAAATCCAGAAACATGGTTTTGAAATCCTAGGATTTCAAAATCTGCCGTAGTTTTTGGAGATGTGTAAGCCATTCACGGTTTTCAAAATCTTCGGATTTAACCATTTTCCGGTAATCGAAACGACAAAAGTGCAAGAGAGACAACCTCGGAGGGAATCGAATTACCTGTAGCCCCACTCGTTGTCGTACCAGGCCACGAGCTTTACGAAGTTTTCGTTCAGGGCGATCCCGGCCTTGGCGTCGAAGATGCTCGACCTACAAGTCAACCAAGGTCAACACATTCTTCAAACCCTCCACGTGGCAACTCTACAACGCTCGCCACGCAAGAATCTGTGCGTGTGTGTGTGGACCCATTTCCCGTACCTGCTATCGCCGACGAAGTCCGTGGAGACGAGGTCCTCGTCGGTGTAGCCCAAGATGCCCTTCAGCTTCCCCTCCGACTCCTCCCTGAGGACCACCATCAAAGACGACGATGAAACAGAGAAGCAGCCATTAATGGCGGATGGGAGGTTTCCAAGGTCAGGTCACGAGGAGGAGGAAGAGGAGGGGGGACTCACTTGATGGCAGCCTTGATCTCCTCGTAGGTCGCCTTCTTCTCCAGGCGGACGGTGAGGTCAACGACTGAGACGTCCACCGTGGGGACCCGGAAGGCCATCCCCGTCAGCTTCCCGTTCAGAGACGGCAGCACCTTCCCCACAGCCTGTGGAGAGAGAGAGGAGGATCGGGTGAGCATATGCACAGAGAGCGAGAGAGAGAGAAGAGAGTTCTTCTTCGTCAGATTCTTGAGCAAGGTCTGACTGACCTTGGCGGCACCGGTGCTGCTGGGGATGATGTTGAATGACGCGGCTCTCCCGCCTCTCCAGTCCTTGGCGGATGGTCCGTCAACAGTCTTCTGGGTAGCTGGAGGGCAAGAAGAAGAAGAAGAAGAAGAAGAAGAAGAAGAAGAAGATAAGAGCGACGAGAAGGATTGAGAGAAGGATGCGATGGCTTCGACCCAGTGAATGAAGGACGGGTTTGATTACCGGTGATGGCGTGAACGGTGGTCATCAGACCCTCGACGATGCCGAATCTGTCGTTGATGACCTGCATGTACAGTAAAAGGTGAGGGCAGAAGGCTTATTAGATAAGATAGAACCCACATTCCTGAAGAGGAGATGGGATCCTTCTCTCCTGAGGATTTCTAAAACGGGTGGGGGTACCTTGGCCAGAGGAGCCAGGCAGTTGGTGGTGCAGCTGGCATTGGAAACGATGTCGATGTTGGGCTTGTACTCGTGCTCATTCACGCCGACCACGAACATGGGGGCGTCTTTGCTGGGCGCAGAGATGATGACTTTCTTGGCCCCTCCCTGTCGACACAATCGCCCCATGGTGAATAAACAGGATCAATCGTCTGAGCCGGCAGTAATCACCAAGAAACAGGGATTTAGAAACACGAAGAAACTGGCATCTGTGGTTCCGGAAGCTCTTTTGGTTTACTAGAAATATTAACAACTCTTTTTTAAGAACAATGACTAAAATGTGACCAAAATGTAACTGAAAGACAACCTTCAGGTGAGCAGCAGCTTTATCCTTATCTGTGAACACACCAGTGGATTCAACGACAAATTCCGCACCAGTCTCGCCCCATGGGATCTCTTCGGGGTTCCTGCGTTTCCGTAACAGCGATTAAATAAATAAATAAATAATGTGCAGATATAATGATTTGGAAAATATCTAACAGACGGAAGAAACATGTACCTAATGCCAAATACAGTGACCTCTTTCTCGCCGAAGAGGAGGGTCTTGGAATCCTTTACTTTAAGCTCATGGTGCTTCCATGAGCCATGGACAGTATCATACTTGAACATGTACGTCTGAACAACAAAGGAACGATAAGAAACCATAAAACTAAAGATACGGCATGAAAACAAAGCATGGCATTCCGTAGCATTCAAGCAGAAACCAATTCACAACCATACTAGAATTCTACCCATCCAAATAAAAACTAAAAATTAGATACTTAATTAGGTGAAGATTGCACGAACAGCTTGCGATCCAGGAATAAAAGCGGGGACCACTGAGCATAAAAAATAAAAAACAAAAAATAAAAAAAATCCAACAACGTGATAGTACTCTATGCCGAAAGACCATAAACAATGCAGAACGATTTACGTGCTTCTGAACACACCAACATATTTGGACGTCATATAGGCAGGTTTCTTCACATGACTACATAACATCTCTGGCATAAAGACCAGGGCCCATCGGACGAGAAATCGTAGCAAAGTGATTTACCTATACCCAATCATTACACCGCACGATATACTAAAAAAAACAGCAATATAAACAAGGAGAAATGGCAGCAGAACATTCTTTAATTAGCCTCACACGAGAAATGAGAGAGATCCCTGATCAAAGAGATTAGTAAACAGAGATGACAGTCAACTTTGAGAGAGGCTAAGCGTCAAAAGCACTCACAACCCATATTTTTAAGCACACTAAACCACTTCAAAATGAACGACGTCGTATAAAGCAACAGGTGCCGAAGGGGAAGCATAATCGAGGGAAGGTATTTTCTATGTGGCGAACGCCATGAAAGCACCACATATTCAATTGAAAAAACGCACAAAAAAAGGCAAATTTGATATAACAGAAATTCACAGAAAACTAATATAAACCCTGGCCGGCTAGTCATGCTAACTATCTCAAGTGCCAGCCGTCTGAATGAATACGTCCACCAGACCTCAGATCGGTTCATGCACCAACTGATTCATTTCACAACTCAACACGAAAAGAGAAAGGAACGAGAGATCTCGACATCACAGAGAGAAACGTTCAACTGAAACAGGAAGCTCAATCGAACTAATTCGAAAGAACAAATCTATAGATCAGAACATTGCCGACTCGAGATCGGCGAGGGTTTAGGGTTTGAAGCATGTCTCACCATGTAGTCAGTGGTGATGAAGGGATCATTCACGGCAACCAGCTCCACGTCATCCCTCTGCAACGCAACCCTCGCCACCAGGCGGCCAATCCTGCCAAAACCTACACCGACCACACCGCAGATCGTCACAAAAAAAAACAGGAAAAAAAGGGATAAAAGATGAACCTTCAAAAATACTACGAAATCAGAGTAAGACCGCGAAAGGCGCATCATCGGAGAACCAGAAATAAAAAAAACTAGGAGAGGAGAGCCCATAAACTCACCATTGATGCCGATCTTCACCTTCTTGGATGCTGCAACCACAACCGCATGCGTCAAGCAGAGATCAACGGAATCAGTACGTAACCTGCAGAAAACAAGCAGAATCGAAGCAACGGAAGGACAAAGGCCGGCTTACCCATGACGATCGCAGAAGCGTTGCGAGAGAACTGCGATGTCACTAGAGAGACAGAAAGAGAGAGTACAGCTGAGGAGGGGGGGTGGGGGGTTATATATTGAAGGAGGCGCCGAGAGGAAACAGTACTTACGACCGAGGGGTTTTTCTAAAATTGCCACCAAATTTTCCGCTTGGAAGGGCCTGCGACGAATCCCGTGGGTATATGCGGCTAGCGGGAATGGTTTTCTGTTTAGGTGTCTCTTTAAACTTGTTTTATATTACCGTATTCCCCCTACGTGGGAGAATTTCCACCCTTGCGGTTCGAGATATTTTGGACGGACCCCGCACCAGTCAGCGTACTCGCAGGCACAGCTGACACAAGCGTCACCCTCGGCGTCGAAAAGCATTCCCTTGCCGGAGCCGTCCGATAGGACCCGGATAGTACGTGGCGCAAAAGTCGTCATCCTCACGATCGTCTTGTGATCTTCGAAGAGCGTCCAGACACGTGTCGGAACCGTACTCAGATCACAAACGTTCAAGGCCGCTGGAGTTTTACATAATTACGGAAAAGCCACGATGGACCCGGTTGACCGGGCCTGTCTCTGGACGAAATTAGGTCCGAAACGACGGACCGCGGGATCCCCGGGCCGCCGCCGGGTTCGACTTTTCCCGGGTCGCGCCCATAAGAATAACTTTGAACAAAAAAAAAAAGATATTTCCACAACCCTTTTCTGAGCTATCAAATTTATATAATTTTTTTTTAAATGTGTGTGAATATTAATTATAGGCATTTACTCTTCCCAGTTTCTTGCATCCGCTTTATAAAAAAGAATATGTATTAATTTTCTTATAACTGTTATTGGTTCTAAGTCAACCCCTCAACTTTTGTCAACATAGAGTCAAATTTCATAAATCCAGAGCAAAACCTCCAATAATAATACCACTGTCTAATAATAATAATAATAATAATCAGAGTTTTAATTTTTTTGTTAGTAGTGGGAGGCTTTTGTCGTGTGTTTTTTTTGAAGAATAATTGAAGCCCCTTTCCCCATTAATATATTATAGCTCACATTTTCCACGTACAGAAACACCTTTTTTTCCCCTTTTTTAAATGGTATTATTTCAGACGGTTGATGACGCCCCTGTTGATTGGGTGCTCATCAATCAGCTCCAAAAGTTTACTTGTTTTTTACCAATGAAATCGATCGTACGGAATAGAAATGGATTGAGTTCAGTCTGTACATTTCTCCGCCCATTCTTGAATCCAAATGCTGAAGGGAATGCGTGAGAGATCCGGTCGAGGCGGAGGGGGAGGGACTCATCTCGCCGGAGGACGTCCGAGATCAGGTGAGAGATGACACTTTCGCCGCTTCATCAACAGTGCCGTAGTCTTGAAATCATGCCCTCGTTTATCGCCGAGATCGATTGGAGCTTGGGATCGCGATCTTCCTTGAAATGTTTGTCGATCATTCCCGTGTGGAGCGTGGAGAATTCCCCTTGCTCCGTGAAACAGATGCCGCCTTCTGATGATTTATGGGGTTTTGTGGGTTTCTCCTCTGCTGATTCTCCGCTCGCGGACAGAGCCTCTGATCATGGGAGTTCTGTCAGATCGGCCGCCTGCTTCAGGTAGGGGGCTGATAGTTTGTTCTCGATCTCCTTAGGAACTCCATCACCAGCTTTGAGAAGTCAGATCCTCGATCCTCGAGCAACGCAATGGGGGTGTCGTACTCCATGATTCTACCTGCGCAGCCCCGAGGAACAAAGGTGATGTTTCCGAAACCCTAATCGTCTCCTTGGGGGAGAAGAGGGGGGAAATTAGAGTTTTACCTTCATCGAGGACGAGAACCAGGTCGTTGTCGATGACTGTGGGGATCCGGTGGGCGACGGTGATCACAGTGCAACCGCTAGTCTCCTCCCTGATGGTCTTCTGGATCACGTTGTCCGTCGCCGTGTCCACCGAGGCCGTGGCCTCATCCAGCACCAGAATCCTCCGCTTCTTCAGAAGAGCCCTGGCCAGGCAGACCAGCTGCCTCTGCCCCACGCTCCAGTTCTCCCCATCCTCTGCAACTGAGCCACCACCGCGGCCGAATCGTCAGCTTCCATTCCCCGTTAAAAAGGAAAAAAAAAGCTCAGGGAGAAGAGAGAGATCGTTAAACAGATGCCCGCTTCTTCTCCATCATGAACCATCCTTCAGGCCAGATTCATCACATACCTGGTGCATCCAGAAGCCTTGGATCGCTGTTCACAATCTCCCCCAGATGGCATTTGCGGAGGACCTGAGAAAAACCCACCCATGTTTCATCATCAGGGATGGGGAAGATCGTACCGACTGAGAAAAACCTTTGTTCTATGGGATGGAGATTTTTTGTTTTTGGTTTTTACCTCCCATATGTCGGGGTCTGAATGCTGCTGCAGGGGATCGAGATTAGTCCTCACCGTCCCCTGGAAGAGCAGTGGGTCTTGGGGAATTATGCTCAACCGGGACCTCAGATCATGCAGGCCGATGAGGGAGATGTCCAGGCCGTCGATGGCGATCCTCCCCTCCGACGGCTCCACCACCCTGAAGAGCGCCTGGATTAGGGTTGACTTGCCGCTGCCTGTCCTGCCGACCACCCCGATCTTCTTCTCCCCGGGGAAGGTGCAGCTGATGCCCCTAAGAACCAGAGGTAGCTCCGGGCTGTAGCGGACATGGAGGTTGTCAAACTCGACGGTGCCGGTGGCGGGCCAGCTGGGTTCTGGCCTGCAGCTCTCGTTGACCAGCGGGGCCTCACTGGGGACCCTCGAATACTGGAGAATTCTCTCCACGGAAATCATCTTGTTCTCCACATTGCAGAGATTCCATATCACCCAAGCTTGCAGCACGTTCAGATTCAGCCCGTAGGTCGCCGCCAGCCCCGCAAGACCTGCAGATCACATCCTCTGTGAGTAATTTCCTTCCAGAATGACCCATCCCTGATTTCTGGTTGCAGAGGAGGATTGAGCGGTACTCGGGTCGACGGATGATCTCTTGAGGGTCACCAGGAAGATGAGCATAATCAGGAAGACGAGGTTGAAGAGGAAGTTTATGCGGACGCTGAGCCACTCCATGGTCGCCGAGTTGTGGAAGGTCACCCGGGAGTAGTCATCGACCAGGGAGAGGTTCCTGGCAATGAAGCGCTCCTCCTGGTTGAAGCAGCGGATGGTGGCGGCTCCGGCGACGGACTCGGCAAAGTGGTGCAGTATCGGGGCCTTCCTTATCCCCACCATCCTCCCCAGCTCCCTGGCAGTGCTGATGTAGTAGGTCTGCAAACCCATCTATATATAATTAGCCATGTTCCTGTCACTGACCGACAGTATCTGAGCTAACTTGATCAGGGTGGGGAGGTCGGGTTACCGACCTGGTACCAGTAGGAGATGGCGAGAACGACGAGGAAGAGGAGGAAGATGACCCAGCTGATCAGGGACATGAGGATGATGATGCCCAGCAGCTGGACGAGAGCAAACACCAGCCCGGCCAGCCTGTAAGGAATGTCTGTGTCCACCACATTCTGATCGGTAGATGACTGCAGGAACATGACAGGTACAAATAAATTAAATTAAATTAAAAAGTAAATAATCATCGATGGGAACTCAAAATCTACACAGATTGTTTGCAGATTGGTGTGTCAGGGAATCGATAGGCTGACCCTGTTGAGGATGCGGCTGGAGGGGGTGGAGTCAAAGAAGGCGATGGGGGCCCTGAAGATGCTCGTGATCATGCCGGTGAAGAGCCTCTGCGCCGTCTCGAGGGCGACTGTGGCCAGGAGCACCGCCCTCCCCAGCACAAAGACGGAGCTCCCCATGGACAGCAGGACGAAGACCGAGATTAGCCTCTCCCTGGTTATCCCAGCCTTCTTCTCAATTGCCCACGCGATCCAGTAGTTGCTACCAATCTGCAGGCCCTGGAAGAGCACCTGACACAGCAGGATCACCGGAATTAGCACCCCCCGGTACGCCACCGTCACGAAGGTGGAGTAGACCCCCCACTTCACCCTCCCACCGCCCTCTGTTTCCTCCTGCATGACGATGCCTCCGTTCTTGCTCCATGGCCCTTCCTCCTCCCTGAGCTCGTCCTCTCCGCCGGAGATGACGGCGGCGGCGGCGGTGGCGCAGCCCTTCCTGGCATGCTTCTCCTCCGCCGCGGGCATCTGGCTGAGGGAGCTCTCGTGGGCCGCCATCTGACGGAGGAACTCGCTGCCGTCCGTGTCGGCGACCAGGTCCTCGTACTTCCCCGCCTGAACAATCCTCCCTTCCTTCATCACCTGACGAGAGGTACAGATCATTTCCATTCGATCCAATTAACCAACTTGCAGAATTACCAAGAAGAAGAAGAAGACGAAGCAGCAGCAGCAACTCACTGACCAGGACGATATCGGCGGCATGCAAGAACTCCAGCTGGTGGGTGACGAAGATGACGGTCTTCTGGGCCAGTAGATTCATCAGGCATTCCTGAAAGCACTCCACTACACCAGTAAGTTTCCTTCTTTTAGAGAGGGAGAGAGAGATGGGTCTGTCTGTCTCTGTCTGTATTACCTTGAAGAGATGGGAGGCGGTGTGGGCGTCGACGGCGCTGAAGGGGTCGTCGAGGAAGAAGACGTCGGCGCCGCTGTAGACGGCCCTGGCCAGCTGAATCCTCTGCTTCTGGCCGCCGCTGAGGTTGACCCCCCGCTCCCCCACCGCCGCCTGGTCGCCTCCCTCCCACCCCTGCATGTCCCTGTCCAGTGCGCAAGCCCTCACCACCTCCTCGTACCTCCCCCGATCCATGGCCTTGCCGAACAGTATGTTCTCCCTCACCGTCCCCGTCTGCAACCACGCCCTCTGCGGCACGTACGCCCTCCTTCCGGCAACCTTACTGGCGGCACTGCCGCAACCCACCCGCGTCACCTCCCCGAGAAGGCTACAGAGCAGCGTTGACTTGCCGGAGCCCACCGCCCCACACACCGCCACCCTCTCCCCCTTTTTGAAGCTCATCCTCCTCTCGATCTTCAGCCCTGGTTTCCTCGACCCCGCCCAGCTGTACTCCCCTGGCTCCACCTCCACCGCCGCCGGTGGCGGTGGCGGAGGAAGAAGAGGTCTTTGGTTGTTTTCGTCGTCGTCGTCGATGAAGGTGTGGATGCGGTCGAGGGAGACCTTGGTCTGGGCGACTATGGCGACGAGCTCAGGGAGGTTGTAGATGGGCTCCTGCAGGATCCGGAAGGTGGCCAGCGCGGAGAGCACGTTCCCGGCGGTGAGCTCCTGGCCGGCGGCGGCGGCGACGACGAAGGCGACGACGGAGACCAAAGCTGGCGAGGCCCAGAAGAGGAAGGCCACGGCGGAGCAGGTATACAGGTACCTCCTCAGCCGCCGCCTCTCCACCTCCCTCAGCTTGAGGATCTTCTTCAGGTAGGCGCCCTCCCACGCCTGCAACTTGAGGATTCTCATGGCCTTGAGGGTCTCGCCGGTGGCGGCCATTCGGGCGTCCTTGGACTCCATGATCGAGCAGTGCATCCTCTCCTGCGCGTTGGCCAGTGGGATATTGGACACCATCACCAGCACGGTAGCGAGCAGGGCGGCGGCAGCGGCGGCGCCGCCAAGGTTGGCGCGGAGGACCAGCAGCGCCAGGAAGACCTGCACCGGCAGCAGCCAGATGCTGTGGAGGTACCAGCAGAAGTCGCCGACGCGCTCCACGTCGGTGTCGAGAAGGGTGGTGGCCTTGCCGACGCCGCAACAGGCGCAGCCGCTGCCGGCGCCGCCGCCGCCGAAGAGGGACCGGCGGTAGACGGCGGCCATGAGCGCCGCCCGGAGGCGGAGACCGATGCGGCGGGCGCCGAAGTACCACTGCCGCTGCGAAAGCGACTCCACCGTTTTGGAAGCGAAGAGTAGAAAGGCCAGCGAGCAGCCGGCGGCGGAGGAGGAGGGTTCGCCGGCGCCGGCGCCGGAGAGGAAGATGACGAAGCTGTTGATGAGGTAGGGGCCGAGGTAGGAGGAGAGGGTGTTGACGCCGGCGAAAACGGCGTTGACCGCGAGGGGTCTCCAGACGGCGAGGAAGAGGGCGTGGGAGATAGAGGAGGGCCGGCCCTTGTCCTTCTTTCGGCATTCCTTCAGCTGGGAGAAGCAGCGCTCCGTCGCCTCCTCTGGCGGCGGCGGCGGGAGGTGGCGGAGCTCCAGCTTCTCCGCCCGGCCCCTCTCGAACACCGGGTTCAGCCATCGGAACGTCAGCCAGCTCCACGTCCCCCCGCCGCCACCGGCGGTGGCGGAGGAGATCTTCTGTATCAGAGGTTGCTTCAGCGGCGGGGGCGGAGGCTCGCCGGCACCGGAGAAGAAAGCGGCGAAGAAGAGGAAGGCGACGAGAGGGAAGGAGACGATGCCAGCGGGAGATGGCGGCGGGAGGAACGCCGGGGAGGGAGCTCCAGCGATGTCGACGGAGATGGAGGCGACGCTGAAGAGGCCGTAGAAGGCCCACCAGAGAGAGAGAGGGAGCGGCCACCGGAGGGAATTCCTGCTGCAGATCGCGACGGCGCCGGCCGCCGTCCAGGCCGCCGCCGGCAAGGTGAGTTGCAGAGAGACATCTCGGTGAGTCCGCCATTTGAAGGCGAGGAAGCCTAGATGGGACGCGGCGACGAGGATGTTGGAGACGACGAGGAGCCATGAATACGCCGGTGATCTCCCCCTTCCTCCTTCCTGCTCCCCATCTTCTTCAGAATCTCTCCGTCGCATCTTGATTACTGAAACACTATGAGAAAGAGAGAGAGAGTGAGAAAGCTGCTGTGAGCCTGCCCCTTCTGGAGAGACGAAAAGAAGATCTTACGCAGGGGTTTGCAGCAGAGGAAGGGGATGAGAGAGGAACTCTTAGACGGAGCAATGGGTGGCGGAGAAAGAGAACGAGATGTGTCCACAATGCAGGAGGAAGGAGGGCATCTTCCTCTTCCCTCGGCCTGATAGCCTTCTCATCCCCGCATTGTGTGCAGGCAGGGAGAGAACCTTTGAGAAGCACAGATAGATAGATAGAGAGAGAGAGAGAAAGAGAGAGAAGATGAGACGAGATCAATGGTGGTGGGGTGGTGAAGGAAAGGCGTAGATTGAGGCGATAAATGGGGGAGGGGGAGAGCCTTCTTCTGTTCTTATCTATTCTGTAGGCGACCATGTCCCGTTGAATTTTATTTATCAGAGCCTGAGAATGCAGAAGCAAGAATGTGTACTAGGAGACGACATCTTTCCTCGTCCTCTCTCTCTCTCTCTCTCTCTCTCTCTCTCTCTCTCTCTCTCTTCTCCGACATTAAAATGGGTTCAAGAGGAGAGATGCTGCCCGTGGAGGGAGGCCAGGCCCACGGAGGGATTCTCTCCAGTTCAACGGTGAGAACTGCGACTTGGGCGATTCCCTGCCGCCGACACGTTCTGCAGCTAGGTTAGTTCTACGGGGGTAGGAAGGGAGGAGATCGAAGAGGGAAGAAGAAGGCTTTGTGAAATGACTCTTATAAATTTTCCCTGTCTAAAAAAGTGGAAGATGGCGGATTAAATATACTTGTTTATTATCTAGAGGCTATTTAAGAAAAGTCACGACCGCAGACCTCCAGGCGAATCGCAACAGGGGAGATCTCGAATCTCCTCTCATGTATTGACACCTGGCGGCCGCTTATGCACGAGCCAGGGCCGTACACGTGGGACACGAGCAGAATTGGTGAGCATATGGGCCCCAATGAAACGTATTTGACCCCAAGTGGGTCGTCTGTCGGGAGTATGGGCCGCTTTAATGGGCCCACAATGGGCCGAAAGCGACCCGTTTGGAGTGAATTGGGATTCGGATAACCACTCTCGGATCCACGTGTTTCCCCCCGGACGGCAACTCCACCTCTCTCAGCTCCTCAACTCCCGGGCTTCTAGAGAGAGAGAGAGAGAGAGAGAGAGTGGGGGTGAGATTTACGGATAAGCACATGGGAATCCTTAAATTGTGATGGTACTCTTCTTACGAGCGAGGGAGTGGGGCCCATTGAGACGGATGGGAGAGGAGAGGGGATGAGGATGAGCTCATCCGTATCCAAATGATGTCAACAGATATCCTCATCAAGGGAGGCAGGATATTCTCCGTCATATCTGAATAATTTACCAGATAGACGAATATCCCGGAGAGGTAGCCAGCTACCCAGCGAGAGATAGATAGATGAATAGACAGAGATAGAGATGGATAGATAGATAGGCAGAGATAGAGATAAATGGATAAATAGAGAGAGAGTGAGAGAGAGAGACTCACAAGAGAAGCCAGCGCAGTGGTGCCAGGGTGGACGAAACCTTGGAGATAGCAGTGTTGGGGGAGGGGGGGGGGGACTGTGAAACTCTGTGAGGAAAGCTTTAGAGGAGGGGCGCGAGGGACATATAGCCAGACAGATGGCTTCGGGGGGAGGGGAGAGAGAGAGACGCCGTGTGGGGGAAGGTGAAACCTTGGAGACGGCGATTGGGGAGGGACTGTGAGATCAAGTGCGGAAAGCTTTAAAGGAGACACGGGAGTCTCAGACAGCCAGACACATGGCTTGAGGAAGGAGAGGAGAGTTGGTGTGGAGAAATCTGTCCTTGGTGTGTTGATCATCCGTTCGTCATCCATTACCATTTTGATCCTGTCTACTCTCTCTCTCTACCCCCCCTTCGAAGTCAGACTCGAATGCTAGTCCAAATGTCGTCACCCCTGAGCTCATCAGATGGACATCACGTATATAGATACGACATCCTGTACGGATGATAGAGAGAGAGAGTTTTTTGCAATTTGTTAGTCCAAATGCATGGTGGTTGATGGTGGGTCATCCCCCCAACGAGGGTAAACTACTTAATCAAACAAAGGACTTCATCTTGACCGTCGAAAGAGCGGTTTTCTCTAACAAAGGACAAATACATTAACGTTGAGGAGGACACATCCTCGCAGCTCCACCCAAACTGGTGAAGATTTTCTTCCCGTGCAACATGAAATCGTATAATTAGTCTCAGGTATCTTACATATCATTCATTCAATTTTTTTTAAGATGGTCCATTTTTTTTATGCTTTTAGGTTGACCGAAGCAAGTCACTCATTCTGGAAGTTTCTAGCCCCCTCTCCTGGATTATTGTCCTACATCTCTCTCTCTCTCTCTCTCTCTCTCTCTCTCTCTCTCTCTCTCTCTCTCTCTATTTATCTCTATCTGTCATAGTTGCATGGAGAGGCCCGGATTGAGGATATCATCCCTCAAGTAGTGGAGCCCAGTTCGTAGATTTTCTCAACTAACTTACTTAAGTTGGGTCAAAGGCCAAGTCCAATGTATTTGGAGACATTGTGGGGTGTAGTCTATCTTGAAATATACATTTGACTAACAGAAGCTCACTAATGACATGTCTACCAAGATCTCCATCTTTGAACACTTTTTTCCTTCTTCTTTTAGATAGAGAGGTATACAAAGAAATTGGGGTTTAACTTCCATCTTGATTAAGTGATTCATTTTCCTGTGTGATATAAAGATACCTCAAATGATGGAATTTCCTCACCGATCATCTTTTTTTTTTGTATTGATGTACCTGTTCTAAAAAACATTATTTATTTCGATCGGGTATTAATTATTTTCCAAGAAAATTCGCGCCCACCCCGGATGAAGAGAGAGAAAGAGAGAGAGAGAGAGAGAGAGAGTCAGCTGGTTCTGGTAGTCAATCCGTACGCGGCCTCCGAGGAGGACTATGTTGCCATCGCTTGTTGCAGCTATGTTAAGGCAGATGGGGGGATCCGGTCACCAAATCCCGGATGTTCGCTGGTCACGGGTGCTGACGGACAACTGTCGTCCAAGAACGAGACACGTGTGTCGACAGACCATCCACATCATCACGTGCACACTGCCCCCACCATGAGAGGGGGCCACGGAGACATAGCGGGAAGATTTCTCACTTTGCCTATTGGACTGGGGATCTCACCTAAAGACCGACTAGAAAAAAAAATATTTTTTCGGCTGGGACTTCGAGACTGAACTCCAAGAAGGGACGAACTTTGGCTCATTCTCACTTTGCCTATTGGTCGGTACCCACATAAAATCACGAGGACAATTCATCAGATTTTATTTTTTAAGGCCTTTTTTCTGTAAGATTATGATAGAAGACAATATTTGGAAGATTTCTCAACGTCTTCAATGGTTTGATCCATATTAAGTGAATGTTATGAACTAAGCATGACATCTTGACAAGCCAAGGATGTAGGAAGCAGCTATGGTTAATTTATTCAAAAGTCCTATTTTTTTCACTTAGAATTGAATTTATCGTTGGATAGTTCAGATGTATTTCTTTTTGGATGGGCTATAATGTTTAATCGGCTATTGCCTATCGACATGAAGGCCTTTTCAACAAGATTGACATCCCATAAACTATGGTCGTTAGGAAAATATATATTATTTTATCTTAATACTAACATTTAATTATTTAATATAAATACATTCATATTAATTCTATATCTTAATGACATGTGGTACAATGATTAAATAACTCAAGATACTCTTACTTTTGTTACAAATGTATCAAGTTTTTTCTTAAAAGGGCAGTCTTTTATTGGATGCGCAACTTTTTTATTCAGATTTTTATAGTAAAAAAATATTTACTTTTGGAAAAAATAATTAATGTGGTAAATAATAATTTAAAAAATGACTTAATCCCGCTAATAGAGAAGCCTAACTCATTCTTAGCCAACCATGGACCTAGTGTGAAAGCTTGAATCTAACCCATCTTTGTGCCCCTCTTCTCAAGGGACCTTGATCCCATGGTCCTCACCACTTCTCTCTATTAGAATCATCATCATTAGTGGCCACGAAGCTGCCATCTTGTTGTTCTCCACCATCTCCATCACAAGTTCACGCCCCTACTCAGATGGATATTTGAATGTTGTTTGAAAGTAATTATGCAATAGAGAATGGTAGTGGTCTAGGGAGAGGATCGACATGGAAGAGGCTTGTGTGCTGGCACTCTATTGACACTATATTCTTAGCCATCTATCTCACCCTCAACTTATCATATCAAGTTTTAGAGTATATTTGAACAATCAACATAATGTTGTGTGGCATTTTGTGCAGAGAAAACTGGTGTATGTGAATTTGGCATGATGTGACATGGTGTACACACAAAAAAAAACATCTTGTGCACAGTGAACCCCATGTGACTTCTGAAAGCTGTTAAGATATGGCTTCATACTTCAATAATATGGGCCTAAAATAGGCCCAAAACTTATAGGAGTGAGACATTATATATTGGCACTTTCTTTTGGCCCATATAGAAAGGCAAAAGGGTAACTCTTTCAAGGGATGTGAGAGGGTTAAAACCTTGTTACATGCTCTATTGTCAAGGGGCACGAACTATGTAAGAAAACACTTGGGATTTAAGGTTCTTTCCCTTTTTCTTCCATATCTTCTTTGTTTAGATATCTCTCCCCACCTCTCTTCTTTTGGTTTGTTGTCTTCCTTGATCATTTCAGGTTTAGCTGTCCTTGTGAAGCAAGACTGCAACTCGAAGGCTGTAATAGAAGTTGTTCACAATAGAGATAGAGGAAAGAAAGAAAGACCAAGGTGACTATTCTTGGAGGGTACAAAACAGCAGAATACATGTATATTCGAGGTGAATATATAGCGTATGGAAGGTTGTCTACATGCTGTATTTGCCACATCTCAGATACTTAAAGAAGTGCGCTCCTGATTTCTACCTCAAATATTTATTATATCTTCAATTACTTTCCAGCTGCAATCCATTTGAGAATATCATTTTATATTCCTTGATGATTTGGCAATTTTTATAATAGAAGAAGTTATGGAGACTTAGCATGTTGTCGGCTCTATGATGCATAATGGTTGCATGTTTGTTGTGTAATGTAGTGCATGCGGGCTCAAGTATGTATGGGAGTACAACATGAGACAACATTACACAACACAATAATAATGTGTGCATACACTCTATGTTGACACAACCCAAGCATGCACTTGCATAATGTGGCATGATGGTCACATGCTAGTAGTGCAATGGGCACAAGAGGGCTTCAGTGCACTCAAGTAGGCACATCACAACACAACAACAATGTACACCTCTGCACACATATCTTACACAATGCGACTTATGAGAGCTACAAACACTCAACACTAATGATTCAGAGCATGGTGCACAACAATTGTAACATAGTGGTGTGGAGCAATACAAGTGTGTCACATAACAACATAATGTATACACAGAGATGTAACTTGGCACAACATGACATATGAGAGTAATAGAGGCTCAACACAGACATACACTAGTTTTTTGAAACATAACAACCACACTAGAATAACACCTTAAAATAAAATGATCATGTGTTTGGTGACATGTGATGTGGTGAAACATATCATGAAGTGCAGCACAAAGTTGTGCTACACTAATTTTAATATGTGGCATGATGTTAATGCATGTGAGAAATTTTAGCATGAAGTGGTGTTGTATAGACAACATGTCATACATGTATGTGAGCACACAACTAGGTAGAAGCATGTAGTGACATACAACATTTTGAGGTAGCATGATGATAGTGTTGAGATATGAGATATTTTAAATTGGACTCAAATGAAGTAAATTATTTAAGATCTTTAAGCTACATAAAGGCTCAATAATAGAGGAGAAAAAGCTCCAAAAAATATTTATTTTAATAATTTTATGGTGAGATAAGAGGGATATAAAAATAGTACTTAGAGCCTAGTTTAAGACATTTGAGCTAAACCTAGCTTTTTAATTTTTTTCCTCTTTTGTGTGTGGTCTATTTCTTGTGGGTCACCACTCATCTTCCTATTTTTTTAAGTTAAGATTTTGTTACTTTCTCTTATAGGTATTAGTTAGGAGATTAGTTGCAGAGATACTATTCTTGATGACACTTGAACCAAGAACTTGGCTACTCCTCAAAGAACAATGAAGAAAATTAGAGTTAGTTTAGTTTTAGAAGAATAAATAGGGAGATTGATGATTGTTTAGATCATTGAAATTGAATATAAGAGGTAAAGAGGTAATAACCTAAAAATCATTTTAGTATATATTAATAAATCAATTGAATCATTTTTTCACTATAAAATCAAATTTTCAACTTTGAATCAATTTGTTCTTGTTGAATTTTTTTATTTATGTTGATTGTATTTTTTAAAATCTTTAGGGTAGCATGATATGTAATAGTAGTGGAGTGTGTCATAATACATAACAGTGTAGGTACGTACCATGGACATCTATCACATAGAAAGTGCACATTGTCAATCTACATGGACATGTGAAGTGTGGATCAATTTAATAGTGTAGAATGTCAATTGATACATATGTATATGGTGTCAATGGGTATGGCTAATTTACAATCACATATATGTACCCAGGAGACAAATTCTATATGAATATCTAAAGGTAAAGTGTCATGAAGTTGACAAAGGTATTTTGATATGTTAGATTTTTTTTAATGTGAAATAAGAGAACAATCTTCCTTTGAGTTTTTTTCTGATTTTATGAGGTCCTCAGCAAGGATAAAGGCTGCTTAGCGTCAAAGAGATGTATAAGATTGCACATGGTTAAGCACTTTTGAATTTGTTCATATCATGGTATCAAAATGTTTGTTTTGGTCTGAAAAAAGAATGGTAACTGATGAATATTTTTCATTGAGACTAAATATCTAATAAATTTTATAAATGAAACTTTAATTGAATTTTAATATAATGGTGATTCCAATTCAACATAAGGAGGAGGAATAATTTGTCATTATAATTATTTAGCTTTTAATGTAAAATAATCTTAGTGCTTTATCACAAATTTTAAGAAAATATATTACAAGAGATTAAGAAGATGAGAGATTTAAGAGGAAGGAATAGGAAGAATATCATGTGAGATAGAGAGAGAATGTAGGTGGATTTAGAAGGAATTCCAAATAGAAAACAATGGGAAAAAGATAAATATATATATAGTGAGAGAGAATTTAGAAGAATAATGAGGAGAGAGAAACATCAGTCAACCCATTTACAATGATTTAGTTTACTCTTAACTCAGTTTGACAACATTTCTCAGACAAACATGTGATGCAAAAGTACACACAAAAGATGTGAGATCATGCGTGAATATCTCTTAACTATTTTTGAAATATTAAGTGTTAAATAATCAGCTCTTAATCTTACTATTATATATTAAAATCATAGAAATATCTTGGTTATTTTGACTAAGTTCACGGAGCACCAATAATATAATTTTTCTAAAATCAATTACAAAAACTAATGGAGAAATGTTGAAAATGTCCTACAATGATCTTAGAAAAGTTAAAAAAAATTAGGAGAGAAAAAAACCTTGTTCATTCATTTTTGTATTAGTTCTTCAAATTTTTATTAGAAGGCATATAGTTCAAGTAAAAATAAAAATAAATTGTTGAAAAAGAGAAAAAAATGTTGCTCATTTGATGGGTCACCTCCCAAGCAACTAAAGATGCTAGTGTGGCAACTTTGAATCATCCAAACACGTCACACCATGCTTGTAGTCATAGAGGTTTCCTATAGAAGTACTAGGTCACTCACTAAAGAGATCTTCCAAGAAGAAGATTTATGACACTATCGTCATTGTGTGAGATGAAATAAGATGAGCTGACCACTTGCCAAAGGCCTTGAGTGTGTTGAATGGAGGAACGAATAAACTTGTCAATTGTTGAAGGCTTTAATTGCACAAAGGGAGGAAAGAATGAATGTTTCTATGATTGTCTTTGAGTTTTTATGTCAGCTGTGATGATAATCGATAATGTATGTTTCGTTAGAAAATAATCGTGAGCTCACTTAACCTCCAAGTAATTTGGCACTTTGAGCATCCTTGGGTTGAACCATTGCGTGTTGGTTCACTCATGTTCTCAGTCACATATTTAGTCTCATATCAAAAGATGTCACAAAGAAAATAGGTATATTAATTAAACATGAATAAGCCATCAGACAAGTCCCCAATTTAGGCATTGTCATAGGCTACAGTCTATATAATAAATAAAAAATATAAATACTATATAATATTTATTTATTAAATAATTTATTTTTAAAAAAATTGAAAACATGTTAACTTCTAACTTCCTAATTTAGCAATATATTTTTACATTCTTCTAAAAAAATTAACACGAACATATACAAATAAATAAAATTAAATATAGAAAAATTTAAAGTTAATAGCAACAATCAATGATAGTAAGCTGCAAGGTCAAAGTCTCTTTTGAATAGAAGAGTGAGTGATTGTATCAACTTGAATGATGGAAGCTAACAAAAGTTAAATCCACACATTGGAAGAGCACTTGGACTATGTCTAGGTAGCTGTGGAGATGGCAACAACTCGTTCGAACATTATGGATGGCTGATGTCAAGGTAAAAAGAGTTGTGGGAGGTAGTATTTTAAAACATGGATGTCAATGTAATGTTGTTGAATTACTTGATAGTGAGCAAGTAGTAAATGGGTGATATTTAGAGATATTAAGTTTCATGACCTACAACATTTTTAGGTGTTGAATTATGGATTCACTCAATATTATTTTGATGACCAATATATAATAATTTTATGAAATAATATTTCTAATATAAAATTATGAAATTGATGATGATATTAGATTAGAAATTGATTCAAATGACACATTATTGCTATTATTTGTATTGAACGGTATTGATATAAACACTAAAATTATTTTAAAATAAATAAATATAATAATAAGTTTATATAATATAAAATTCTCATTATCTTATAGGTAAGTCTTAATATTCTGATTTTCTATATCCAATGACTTCACTGATACAAGGTTGAGACTCATGCAAGTGATGTTATTGCACAAGAGTGGTAGAGCAAGGCTTCTTTTTATATGTTGGCCCCTAACTCTATTGATAGTGAGCATCATTATCTTATCTCTCTTTTGCTCAATTATTTTCTAGTTGACTATCTCTCTCTCTCTCTCTCTCCCTCTCTCTCCCCTTTGAGGCTTGTGCTTTAAAAAAAAGCATTGGATATTTATTAACATGTTAAAAAAGACATTGGATATCACATAGCACATCTTGTTTCCCTTGATCCGATATCTTGTTGACATCATTTGTTTCCCTTCATTTTCCCTCCTCTATTTTTCATTCATCTCATTAAGCCCCACTTGTTGCCACATAGGAAGGAAGACAATTACAATTGAAGGATTCCAATCAGTGTATCCAAAATCCTCACACCACGTCATTCTCTCCCTCTCTCCCTCCCTCCCTCTCTCTCTCTCTCTCTCTCGATAAGTTTGTGTGTGAGCCTCTATCTCTATCTACAAGCTTAACAATTGAGGAGCTGAGGGCCATACTTTGAGGGAGGTGGAGTCGCTATCTCAATCAAACATGTGGATCCAATAAATGGTTATCCAAAACTAAATTTTATCCAAAATGGGTCATTTTCGGCTTACTACGGGCCCATAAAGAAGGTCCACACTCCCATTTGACTTAGTGAAATTGTTCCACTTGGGGCCCACAAGATGACTCATGTACTTTTTAACCCATGGCTGGGTTGCTACATATCTCCTAGAACACATCCTTGTTTTTTGCATTCTCAATCTCTAAAGATATTCAATATAACATCCAAAATCAATAAAATTCAACCCAAAAAACCTGCCTAGAAATAAGAAATAGAAGAAGAAAATGCTCTCTCTCTCTCTCTCTCTCTCTCTCTCTCTCTCTCTCTCTCTCTCTCTCGCTTTCTCTTTGTGCATCTTACTATGATATGTATGCTCTCTCCTTTCTCAACCAAGGGCAGAGTAGATTTTGAGATGGCTGGCCATTGCTCCATTTTGAGAACTTAGATCGATTTCGATTACCTTGGGTGTAAATGAGGAGATCTAAACCCATGGAAGAATGGATATATATACAAACTCACTTTAGTCATCGTGAAAGTAGATTTAAAGGTCAAATTATTGACCTCCATATTTGAATTAATAGACTAGAGTATGTATGGAAGATAATTCAATCTAAAAAAAGTTGACTGAAAGTGTATGATTTTGATTCCCCCTCAAGAAATTAGAGCTAGATAATCTTGAGCTAGTCCAGCCATTGCAAGAGGGCCTCCTCACTTTTGTTTTGGTTCATGTCCCTAACTCTCATCAAGGCTTGCAGGTGGCCGCGCACTTGGCACATGGGCGGCAGTAGAGCTATGGGCAGCCACAAAGTTACTGTAGTTTGTGGCTGACTGATGTGTGGGTGGTGTTGTTGCTATAGAAATATGAGTAATGTAATCAGAATAGGCTGATGAAACAAAATAACTTTGGCTGATCTAATCTTTGAAAAGCATACTCATGAATCACATAAAAAAAGAAAAGAAAATAGAAGGATGGCAATAGACAAAAAGATTAAACGAATATGCATGCATGTGGTACTCATTTTTATAGTTGGTGTTAGTAGTGTCAACCCATCCCCACTATCTCATTCAGGGGACATGCATGGAGTGGTTGATGGTGAGAGCCCATCCCTATTGACTTGTTTGAGGGTTGTGTAGGAAATGAGCAAGGAAAATGAGAATGGTTAAAATCATCAACTCCTAAATATGTAGGCATGCCCACATAGTTTGTGAATGACTCTTTTTTTGGGGGGGGTAGTTATCATGTCCTTTTTTTTCTATAAATAGTACATTTATTTTCTTTTTTGTGGTATAATGAATGAAATTTTTTTCTTCTTCTTGGGATCTCTCCTTTCTTTTGATTCTTGTCTCTTCATCAAATCTCCTCTTTTTTTTAGTCTTTTTTCTTTCTTCTATCATAGGTGAAATCATTATAAATGTAGAGAAGAGTCAATTGTTAGCCCAACAATGTGTTGGTCATCTCATGGGCATTGAGACATAAATTTGAGGTATTATGATAGAAGGTTTGTTCTCATTAAGATTTCTCATAGTTTGGTGATTTATCTTATAATATTTGCTCTCATTGATATTCAAAAATTGAGTTTTCATTATTATTATGATTATGCTTGTATATTTTCCTTACAAGTAGTGTTAGAATGAGATTTTTCTAATTATTTATAGACTTATTATGTCTTCTAAGGTGCACATTGATATTCAGAAGTTAGATTAGTCATCTAATTTCAATATTTGAAAGCATCGGGTGTATGATGTATTGTTACAAATGTATTTATATAAGACTTTAAATGGACTAAAACTAAACAAGATTAATGTTGATGATTGAGAGATAATAGGAAAGAAGATTGCAACTTTTATTAGTACATGTTTGCCTATTGTTGTTCTTTGAGAGGTCATAAACAAATATAATTCTAATGAACTCTAGAAGAAGTTAGAGAAACTATGTGCACTAAAGTCAATGATGAATAAATTAACATTAAAGAGAAAGTTATTTGAGTTATGCATGTTAGAAAGAGATGATTTAGCATTTCATATTTGATTATTTCAATCAATTGCTAAATGACTTGCTTCATGTGGAATCAATTTTTTTAATAATAATAAAGTTATTATTATGCTTGTTTATCTTCTTTATCATATGATCATTTTATTATAATTTTATTGTATAGCAATATAGTATATATTCTTAAAAATATTATTGATTTATTAATAAAATATCACTATTAAAAGAAGGATGTTAGTAAGGTCTTTGGTGAAGGTTTTTATGTGAAGGATGAAAGAGAATGTGAGAGGTTGAAGAAGAATGGATTGTTGGGAGAGAAAGAACCAATCTAAATTATGAACAAATTAATTAAAAAATTAAACTTTACACAAATGTCATAAGAAGTACTATTTGCGAAGAAATTGTTTAAAGAACTGAAATGATAAAATAACAAAAATGTAAATCTAGTTTTGTTAATGTTACGAAGGTTGATAAGACTAAAGACAATGAATGTTATATTATCCTCTTATCGTAGTTGAGAAGTTGTTGAACACATAAATCTTTTATTTTTGTTTCTCTTATCATATGTGTCATAATACTAACTAATTTGACTCATACAAGAATACAACATGAATTGTTTTTATAAGAAATAGTTCGACTTGTAAAGTGGTTAGTATTTGTTCAATGAGAGTTTAAATATTTAATAGGGTAGTAAAAGAGCTTGTAATTGTTCGTCATGTTTCAACATTACACTAGAATTTGATTTCACTTAAAGTTTTGGAGGCAAATAAATATTATTTCAAAAGTGAGAGTGAGATTCTCAAGATAAGTAAAAGATCATTCATTGTGATGAAGGTAAGTCATCAATGAGTAAATATTTACAAACTTGAGAGAAATACTATTGTAAGTAGAACTTATGTTGCGAAAATGAATGATTTCATAATTGATGACACTCTTTTATAATACTTGTGATTAAATTATAATACTAAGACAAGTGCGTACAATTACATGCACGAAGATTGCAACATGATATAAAAACTTACAAATTAGATTTTTTATAAGTACTGTGTCATAAAAAATAGTGCAGGGTGACATTTAAGGTAGTGAAGTATAAGGTGGGTGATGTGTCTAATAATATTTATTCAAATGTGTGTGGTTTAGTTGACGCATCAATGAGTAGAGTTTGTTATTTTTTAACTTTTGTTGATGATTTTTTTATGAAAGTATGAGTATTTTTCTTGAAGCACATGTGAGAAGCTTTTACGAAGTTCATAATTTTATGTGCAAAGGTGGAGAATTAGATAGGAAAAATATTAAAGTCTTGCAGACTGATAATAGTTCATAATTTAAGAATACTAAATTTGATCAATTTTGTAATGAGTATAACATTTAATGTCACTATATAGTAAGGAAAAATTCACAATGTTAAAACATTATTTTATCATTTTTAGTTAGTTTAACCTCCACCATCATTTTTTGGACTTTAAAAAGAGATCTAACGAATGCCTATGTCATTAATGTGTAAAAAGAGCCTTTGAGGCCATAGATGTTGTTCAATAATCCTCATGAATGCACATAATTCTAGTGGTTATTATTGCAAGACCATGTGCTCATGAAGCACATGTGAAAACTCTGTCTTTCATGCTTTAAAATTAATTTTCACTTAATTTAATAATATTGTGTATGATTTTAAATTTTAAAAATATTCTTCATTCAATTATGATTTTTTTAGTTTTTTATAAATCTTAATTTGATTAATTAAGTCATCTATAATCAATTACATAAGAATTAGCAAGTAGAATTATTTCCATTCGATTCGTATTCATTAGACGTCAGTGTCATCTTGACGCCCACACCCTTATTTTCCTTTTTTGTAAATTTTTAAGTATATTTTATATTTATTATTTAATCTAAAAGTTATAAAAAAATATATTCTTTTAAAAATATGAAATATTACTTAATATTATATTACATCTCTAAGATTGACTTGAAAAAACTTTACTATTTTTAGAAATTTTATTGAATTATAATTGATATATTATTTTAATATATTTTAATATATATATGTTTTAGTTTTATAAATATTTAAATTTACATGATTTTATATAATGACTAAGTCACGTCAAAGAGCATATGTTGAAGCTCTTCTCTCATAACACATGATTCAGAAATTTGATAAGACTCGTGTTGAGGATAAAACAAAGTTAGAGGTAGAGACTATATAGAGTCTTCTTTACTTTGTTGCGAGTAGAGATCATTGCAGAATTATTAAATGTTCTTGATTCCATTACTACTAGACAAGGTAGGTGTGAAATAAAACATCTTACTCATCTTGATAGTTATATTGACTTTGTTTTATTTTTAGTAAATGACAAGTTAATAATTTTTTGAGATGTAATTAATTACTTTGAAAATAAAAAGTAGTTGCAAGTGATGTCTACTAGACAAACATCTTTAGACAAGAATCACATGTAGTAATTGATGAATTTTTTTGTAAAGAAGATAGTTATTAAGTGTAAATGAGTGTACAAGAAGAAGACATAAATAGTTAATGATGACTAATCACAATACAAAGTAAGACTTATTATAAAAGATTTCATATAGAAGTGGAGAATTGATTATACATAGATCCTTTCAGCTATTGTGAAGTACATATTTATTCACTTGATGTTAGCCATTATAACACATAAAAAAACATAAGGTTTGAGTAATTAGATGTAAAGATGTCATTTCTTTATGGAGATTTTAAAGAGGCAATTTACAAACAGCAATAGGATAATTTTACTATGCAAGGGTCAGAACATCTTGTTTGCCGACTTAAGAAGTCTTTTTATGAGTTAAAGTAGATATCAAAGTAGTGATACAAGAAATTTGACTCTTACATGATGTAAATTGAGTACACAAAATACAACTTTGATTGTTGATGATTCTCGAATTATTTTGATTCTCTATGTTAATGATATACTCATTACTTCAACGAATGTACATGAAATTTCTTAGTTAAAGTTATTATTGAGTAGTGAATTTATCATAAAGAATCTTAATGTGACAAAGAAGATCTTTAGTATAGGGATCCTTAAATACCAAGAGTGAGGTCAACTTTGATTGACTTGAAAGAGTTATCTTTTAAAGAAATATAAATTTATTTGGTATTAGTGATCCTAAAATAGTGGGCACTCTTTTGATTAATCATTTCAAATTATCTATTATTGAATGTCTTATATTTGAGGAATATATTATTGAGATGAGGTAAATTCTTTATATTAGTGTGATTGACTCTCTTATGCATGTTATGATCTATAAAAATTATATATTAGTTATGTCGTTAGACTTGTAAGTAGATTTATAAGTAATCTATTGAAGGAATATTGGAGCATTGTGAAGTAGATTCTTCGATATCTAAAAGATTTGTTAGATTTTAAAATCCATATTTGGTTAGTAAAATTTTCATATGGACGAGAATGTTGTGAATATATTGATGAAGTCATTATGATGGAAAAGTTCAAATAGTTTTAAAATTTGATTCATGTTGTAAGTACTTTGGAGAAGGTGGAGAATGTACAACATGGATAGGTGTTTGATAAGTCTTCATTATTGTAAGTTAATAATTATTAAATAATATAATGTTAACCTTAACTCATGATAAATAGACTTATATTTGTGTTAAAGTGTGAAAAATGGTTTTCAGTTGATTAATGTGAATTTTTGGGTAATTATGTGATTTTATATGATTTTTATAGTCTTACTTTTGAGATAAATAAAGAACAAGTAATAAAAATAAAAATATTACAAAATGAGGTGACTCGCCGGCCAATCGGGCCCACAAACGGGTTGGAAGCACAATTGGGGAGTAGTCGTAAGTAAGGACTCGAGCAGCTTGGCTTGGACCGATAGGGGCTCGTGTGCGCCACTCCCCTTCTACGTCACCGGTGGCCAGTCGGTTGTGGGGCAAGGAGTGGCCATACATGTGAGAGAAGAACTTTGCTTAGAAAGTTAATATTACTATATATTCACCTAAAAAATTGGCACACAATCGATGTGGGACTAAATTTGCATCACACCTTCTTTAGAAGTGGGCGACTGACACAGGTTCAAATCCTCTCAGAGTCAAAATTCATATCTTTTTATCTGATTATTGCGACTTTCCTATAGATCGCCGGTGAAGGATTAAGTAATGAGAATCATTGGATCATCAACGAAAATATCGTCAACGCGATTTGCAGAGCATTGCTACTAAAATTGCTAAACAATTCGTGATAAAAGGATCGTAAATCCATCAAGTAAATCATCTCTAATTGATCAACGAATAAGCCGTCATCAGAAAGAGGACAATCCTCCGGGAGATGAGTTGCCACCTCCTGAGAGCGTATCGGATGCGATGAAGAGCCTCATCTTGCTGTGCGGACCTGAGGATGAAGCTCCTTGACACACCCCACCTCCATCTAGTTCCTCTTCGTCAGGTGACAACCACCGGAGAGCCGCAAAGTTGTCATTTTTTCGCTCCGCTGGGTGACAGCCGCCAGAGATGACTCGACGACCCATTTCATTAATCTCTAAACTTTGCAAGAAGATCTAGAGATTGTCCACGTCATCTTTATCTAAGGATAGCCTTCGAGGCCATGGACACTACATAATAATCCTCCCGAATGCTCAAGATTCTGGTGCATCACCAACGCATCGCTGTCGCGACGTCGGAACTCTGTTTTCCTACTTTCAACTTAATTTTCATTTCATTTAGTGATAATTTATTGATTTTAAATTTACCAACATATACTTCATTTCATTACGATTCTTCCGTCTTTTACAAATCTTAATCTGATCAATTAAATCATCTGTAATTGCTTACGTAAGAATCACTGAGCGGAACTCTATTTCTGCCCGATTTGCATTTGTCAAATGATGATGTCATCTTGACATCCGCACCCTTATTTATCTTTTTTGTGAATTTTAAATATATATTTTTTATTTCTTAGTATAAAATTTATAGAAACTCATATTCAATGAGAAAGTTTTTAAATAATTACCATATATTATATTACATCCCTGTTATTGACTTGGAAAATTACCATTATTTTTGAAATTTTTATTGAATTATAATTAATATATTTATTTAGAAATACTTCTAAATATTAAAAAATTCATATTTTCTAGTTTTATAAATTTTATATTTATGTGATTTAATATACAACGATTGAGTCATGTCAGTGTCTACTTGTGCTTATTAAGATTCCTCATAACTTGATGATTTTTAGTAGAAGACTTGTGCTTATTAAGATTCCTCATAACTTGATGATTTTTATTCTAATATGTGTTCTCAATGATATTTAAAAATTAAGTTTTCACTATTATTATGGTCGTATGCTTACATATTTTTCTTACAATTAAATACATAATTTTTTTCTAAAAATAACAAGTGTCAAAATGATAACAATAAGATTTTATATGACTTAAAAGATTAAGTACATACATGTATCTGAGAAGCAGCATATTTAAAGATTTTGAGGGAAAAAGTATGAGCATATGTTGCATTATCCCTGGCCTTAGGCCTCAACTCCCGCAGGATTTGGCCTTTGTCAGTCCAGTCATTAACATCGACTAAAACAGGCCCCTGTAAACATGGGCGCGTGAGAAAAGAAACCGTAAAAAATATGAGAGGGATATTCCTGTGGACAAAATATCAAACTGTTTACATTCGCACCAGGATGGTAGGGGAACATAAACAGCAGCGATTTCACTCTGTTGTACATTGGCAACCATCAAGAACGAGACGTGAATCATCGAACAGTGTGCAGGTCTCATCCCTTGTGCCCAAAAGAGACGGCCAAAAGATGAAGGAAGGAAGAGGAAAGGAGGGTGCTGCTTGCCAGGAAAGAGAAGCGTCCGCAACTCTCTCAAAGATGAACAGAACTATGACCAAAAACCTGACAAAATAGCAAGAAATGAGCGTTGAAATGCGTCAACATCTGCCGAGAGCTGCAACACAGCTTACGCACAGAGAAGACAAGGACAAATGTGAACGGAATTCAAGCTCACCAAATTTCACACCACAATAGAAGCTCGCGAGTGTCGGATACAGTCTTTTCGACGGCCATAAGACATTGATAAGCACGATATGCACAATCAAGAGCCACACTGTCGACGAGGAAGACATAGCAAGTTTCACCATCTATAGACAGAAACTACCCGACGGATTAAAACGTCTGGGGAGGAGGGAGTCCATACATCAGCGCACCTATACGGAATGAGGCAGAAAATGGTAAGAAACAAACACCGATGATGAGACTCCACTCCTGCGAGTTTAGCTGACCTGAAACGAGACGAGGGAAAATCAATCGTAAACAGGAGACCGAATCGGAATCAAGCTTCGGGCCTCATCACGTTGAACAAAGCCCTAACGTTCGTTGCCCGCCGATTCAAGCCGCAAAACAGCTCTGCTAGCAATCCACAAAGAGCACCCGCGGGCGCGAGGAGCCCGCGAAGCAGATCCCAACGAGATCGGCCGCGCAAAGGAAAATGGTTCTCACCTTCCTGCAACTAGCAAGTATCAATACCCAGTTGAGATTTCCTCCGAGAATCCTGCGCCGCCAGATGACTTCTGGGCCCTTGTGCCGATTCAGAGGAGAGGGGCATGATTTAAGGTTTGAATCACCTTCTGGATCCTTCTATCGGGGCGTTGGCCTTATCAATAAAATGTTCATCTGGGGTGCCCCGTACCCGTCGGAAGTGAGTCGAATGAAAAGTCGCGGGCTAGTCGAAAGCGCGAGGCCTAGACTCGGCGGTAGCTGCTCCATCTAGATGGGCATTTGACTCGATGCAATCCTGGACACCATAGTTGGTTAGCTGGCACGTGTCCTAGAAACAGGATATGCTTTGGATACGCGTACATCCCCGCCCTTCTGTTTTTCATCCGCCCATCTTCTTGTCCACTACCCTTTGGAGCCCTCACCTGTCTGTCCTGTTGAGTTATCTTAACGAGGATGGAGAGACATTTTACAGGCCCTTAACCTGTCTGCGTTTCCCCAGCTGCAACAACGACACCCACACGACCATCAGCCGCAAACCACGGTAACTTCTCAGCCGCCCAAGGTGCCGAGGGTGCCGGCCCTGATGAGACTCGGGCACACGAACCTGAACAGCGGCAAGGATGCCCTTCTGCGGTGGTTGGCTGGACCAATGAAGATCCAAGGGGATTCCGCCGGCAAAGCTCCCTTCGTGAAGAGAAGAAGGATCTTGATTTCTTGCCGAGGGAGGAGAGAAGGGCGGGTTTCTTTCTCTAACGTAATATGCTCGTAAAACCATCATTGATGGCACTCCTATCATATCCTTAAATGACATCAATCAAACCAACGAATCACAACACAAAACTGTCGGTCGATCTCATTTTCAGGTATGACCCCTCATCAGCTCCCAACCTCTCACCTATATTGGATCGCACCTCGTCAAAGACCCTTCTCTCTCTCTCTCTCTCTGCGTACATGGGCTTTACATGATCAAAACGAGTGATATTTCCTGTACAGATGAAGGATGAGAATCGAAGCGTATCCAGCTAGCTAATCTATTTACTGTCACATCTCCTCAACCACCAAGCAGCCGCAGGCCTTCGTAGACAGCACCATGCTGGAGCTCGTCGAGGTTGTCGATGGTTCGGAATCCACCGAGCTCCCGGAGACCTGCCCAACCCCGGCGGCCCAGCAGGTCCCGGAGATCATCATCCGTGTACAGCGTCTTCTCCACTGTCGACACCTGCAGCTGCTCTGCCTCCTCATAGAGACAGATCTTTATGGTCAGCCCTGTGAGGGTCAACCATGTCAGGGGCAGGTCAAAAGGGTTGACCACCAGAGTCTGCGGGTGGGAAGGAGATGAAGACCCCAACCTTGGTCAAGGTGGAGGGTGTAGGTCCCAAGCGGCATTTCTCGGTCAAAGCTGTGGACGACTGCGTCCCCGTCTTCAAGCCAGAAGGCTCGGCGTGTTCTCAGCCCAAATGCTGACTTGATGGCGTCCTTGATTGCCTCGGCTGAGCCATTGATGCCAATCTTCCTGGTGAAATTCCCACACTTCACCATGATCACCCTCCCGCAGTGCCCCTCCCCACCTGATGAGCAATGCAAGATAATACCATCAGTATGAGTGTACGCTCCTAAAAAAATGGAGTATGCGGGTGGGTTTTGGAGCTGATGGGTCAAGTGAAGAGATCTTGAGGACTGAAAAGATGGGCAGGGCACTGATAATCGTCCTGGTGAAGGAAAGGCATATAAATCTTTGCGGGGAAGGACGAGGACGAATGGGTACCATTTCCTCCGGTATCTTCCCAGTTCCAGGGGGGAATGCCGCTGGCTGCAACGGTGCCGGCGTCTGTTATGGTGAGGGGGAGCCCTTCGTGGTCCAGACTGAGTGCTGCTGACCTGGCTGCATGAGAGAGAGAGGAAAAGTCAGTGGATTATGCTGTTTTAATTCGTGTTGGAGAGAGATTGATGAGCATAGATAAGTAAGCTTATAAAAGGGGATGCTTTACAGAGACATTTTGGGTATTTCTCTTGATGCATACCTTCCCCAACTAAAATAAGGTGCACTCCCACTGTCTGCGAGGCCTCCCTCCCATTCTCCCATTGGCAGCTACAAGGGACTCCCATCTCTCTCTCTCTCTCTCTCCCTCCCTCCCTCCCTTCCTCTCTCCCTCCCTCCCATGTTACCAATGGTGGCATCCACTGGGCACCCCCCATCTAACTAGGAAACCCTTCCTCGAGAATAAGAGGGAGATCTTGTGGCCTGGGGGTGTGTGCGCGTCAGCGAGAGAGAGAGAGAGAGAGAGCGACAGGAAGAGAGAGAGTTTGCTGACCATACATAATAATTAACTATTGATAATGGGGTAAAATTGAACACATTAATCAATCAAACGTATGGCAGTTCGCGGAGATATTAATTGAGGAAGCCCCCCTTCACAAGAACATTAAAATTGATGAAATATTTCATAACTACAATGACTATTGAAAAAATATGTAGAAATTCATCATTTATTAATAATATGAAAAAAAATCATCACATTAGTCAAATAAAATATGGAGAAATTCATCAAGAAATGAAAGTTCACATTAAAACAAAGAACATCAGTTACCTTCCACAGACCCATACGGTACACCGGCGTCTTCAAGAACTGTGGCAGAAGAAAAACAATGAGAGTTGGCGGCAGGATAGATCAAGCGTGATAAATATTGATGACGACTCAAGAATATAGCTAATTTTAACGTCATCAATCTCCATCCCTGGCGTGATGATCGGATGACTAGGCAGCCGAGTCAAGGGTCGTTGGCCCATTATTCCACGCGTCATATGCTGATATGAAAATCTTTTTGAGATGCAGAATCGTCGGGCCCAGAAACCACAGTTTTAATTCTATGATCAAGCCAGACGCTGGAGGAGGTTTCACAGAGCTTCTAAATTGAGAAATGAACAAGAGAGAAGAAGATGATCTTCCTAGGAAACATCATGGCGGAGCTCAAACCGAAGAAGGCGAAGTTTCTCAAACAGAATCAAGGAGGATCCAGCGAGCCCAAGAATCAAGAAGCATGAACAGGAAAAGGCCAGAAACCACGGAGTTTTTTCCTCTTTTGTGTGTACCTTTGTCGGAGAACTGGAGGTAGGAGTCGACCTTGGCGTCTTCGGCGGGGCACCTGTTCCTCTCCTTCAGGAGCTCCTCCATCTCCCTGTAGCAGGACATCTTTGGTGGCCCTCCGCCGCCGGCTCTGCACTGTTGCTTCGACTTCTTGAACTCCTTGAGCAGGTTCCTCCACTTGTCTGTGCACATTGTGGGGGACCGATCGAAGCCCCGGTCCTTCATGTTCGCCGAGATCTGCTCCCACAGTCGCTTGTTGGACTTTGAGGTGTTGAAAAGCCCGTCCATCTCCCGGCGGAGGATGATGAGGCTGCGGGTCTCCTCCTGGGCCCAGGTCTCCGCCCTCTTCTTGGGGGCCTTGATCTCGTGGTCCTCCCCGCTGCTCTCCCCGAGAATCATCATCATCGTCGCTGCCGCCGCCGGCGCGGCCAGCTCACCGTTCCCCACCATCTCCATCACGAGATCCCTCCCCTCCTCGTTGTAGTAGTCGACTGGCGGTGGCGGCGTTGGCGGTGGCCCTTTCTCCGACGGGTACATGATATTCGTCCTTTGGGAGAACGGAGGTTGTATATAGAGAGTGTCAGCATGGGAGAGACTCGCCGGCGGAGGGGCGGCGAGTCCCTCGGAGACCTGGGAGGGAGATGCCTCCGTACGGGAGCAACGGCGCAGCAAAAAGACGGTACCTTTTCGGCTTGTAGGCCCCCCCAACACCCCCACTGCCTTTACTGAGCAACATTCTCCTCTCTATCTCGATCTATATATTCATATGTACAAGGGAGTAATGGGCTTGGCCCATTCCTCCTCGGGCTTAGCCCTCTCCTCTCTCTCTCTCTCACACACACACAGACACTCTAGAAAAGGAGAATATGGCGCGGTGATCTGGGTAAAAATTTTAATAGCTTCGCTGGGCTGGGGACGGGCCGTTTCGGAGAGAGAGAGAGAGAGAGGAGGCCCAGCCCAGCCAGAATCTATTGATACCCTAAAAAATGCAGGCATTTTAGAGTGCCCAGTACAACTTACACATCACCATCTCACGCATTTTCCATATTCTTGGCCACTGAAAATGATTTTAAATAAATAAATAAATTATCTGGACGGACCACGGTGGGGCCCACTTCGGTTCTATTTTTAAATGAAAATCCGCATGACGCATATTTACTGATGGTCGAAAATCGTATTTTAACAAGATATTGGAGCAATTTGGTAGGCTTCAAACTGACTAAATAATTGTATTTAAAAAAAATGGAGGATAAGATAAAAATAATTAGAGTCCATAACAATGTCTTAATTATTTTATGGGGAATGAGATGAAAATTAATTAGAGTGAATTCTTATAATGAAAAATATACGGATGGCCAAATATCATATTTTAAATAGGATATATCCGGATAGTTTTTTGGTGGACTTAGATAGACTAAATAATATTATTTTTTAAAAACTATGGAGTATGAGATACAAAATAATTAGAGGACATAATACCATTTTAAACCTTTTTTTAGTGGGGAATGAGATAAAAAAATAAATATAGAACATAATAGTATTTAAAACCGTTTTTAATGGGGAATCGAGATAAAAATAATTAGAGTTCATAATATTCTTTTAAATCTCTTTTAATGGGGAATGATATGAATAACATATTTTAATGAGATATATCTTGAGATAAAAAATAATCATAGTACATAATAGTGTTTTACCAATTTTTCATGGGGTAGGAGATAAAAAATAATGAGATTGCTTTTTGGTAGTGAAAAATGAATGGATGGTATTGTATCAAGATTTTAGAGCATTTTGGTTGGCCTAGAGAAACTTAATAATAGTATTTTAAGAAATTTAGGGAGTATTAAATAAAACATAGTTAGACTACGTAACAGTGTTTAATATATTTTTTATGGGGGTTGAGATAAAAAAAATATTGGGCGGCTTAGCTCAGATCTTGCAAACGCAGGGAGATGCCTCTCTGTACTGTGTTGGGTGGTGGGCTCCACTTCTGAGGTGGACAACTTCCTGGGCCGGGTCCGGGGAAGCCCATTTGGCGGCGGACCGCAGGCGCCTGCGTGGGTTCTTCTTTGCGTCCTCCCTCATTCGACACGAAGTCGCCCAAATCCGAGGTTCTTCCTCTTCCTCTTCCTCTCTCTGGGTCGGCCGGCCGATCCCCCTCATACCCCGTCGCCGGAGAAGCTTCCTTCTTCCTCCTCCTCCTCCTCCTCCTCCTCCTTCTCCTCGTCTTCCTCCTCTTCCTTATCGTCGATCTCCAGGCAGATCCGTGTCGAATCCGGGAAGAGGCAGGGTGAACGGCAATCCAAGTGGAGAGCGCATCGTATGGATTTGTGCTTCCAGGGTTTTTTTTCTCTTTTCTTTTTAGCTCCCCTTGAGCTGTAGGCCTATCACCCTCGGCCCCTAGATCCTGAGAGCACTTTGACGGTGTTGTCTCCTTATTCGGGGAATTCTTTCTTGTTTGGTCTCTTTTTATTTGTCTCCAATTTAGTCCCACCTGCCGCTGGCTTTTTTTGATCCGGGATCGGCGCAATGGGGGATTTGCTCTTCTTATTCTTCATCCTGTTAGAGGGATCGGTGTTTACTTTTGGTTGATGGTGTTCTTCATCCTTTAGGGGAGAGCGTAGTTGTAAGTATGATTTTAGGAAGGGTAGAGGATTCTATCTATTCTTTTGTGTCCAGGGTTTTCATAGATTGATTTCGTCCACGGGGATTCGGGATCTGCCTTTGTATTGATTCTCCACCTCTCTTCTCATTGGAAGAGGGTTTTGGGGCTCCGTACTTTGTCAATACAATGACGCTCAATTATTCACCCCATCCGTTCTTCCCCTCCGCGTCTGCCTCAGCCGGATCGCTGCCTTGGTCGTTCTTCCTTGATAAGGGGCTCGAGAGGGAACCATGTAGGCCTCAGGATTGCTTCTATTGCTGGACGGCCGAGAGAGGGGGCGCAGGAGTTGCTGGTATTTGTGCAGGGTTCTTCCATGATCCATCACCACCACCACCGCCACCAACACCACCACCAACTCCGAGCACACCAATCTACGAGGATGTGGCAGATCTTCTCCCGGCTGATCCGTTTGGGATGGGTATGACTGCTGACCCAACAACCTGGACGGTCGCCATTGCTGGCTGGATCGAGGAGCTTGCTACCACCATGGCGGATCATGTCGGTTATGGTGAATCTGGCGACGTCCATTGCAGTGTTATTGACAATTGTGATTACTACATGTGCAACCAAGCTGTGGCTGCATCAGCTGCATGGTTATGTCCAGTGCCAGGCTGCGAGCTAGGTGCTAGGTCGGGTTGCACTGAATCAGGGGTTATGAGACAGCCTCTGGTAAACTCATACTGTGGGGAGGAGTGTGTGCAAGGGATAATCCATGATGGAGAGATGGAGGGCCTGAAGTTCAGCAGGGAAGAGGAGGAGCCAACTGTTGGTTGTGGCTCTGGGAAGTGTCGCTCCAGTGGGTGGGGTGATGTTCATAGTGGCACAGGTGCTCCCCATGATGGTCTTACCTTTGCACTTGCTTATTTGGATATCCCAGACCTTCTATCAGTGGAGAGGGTCTGCAAGACATTGCACTATACAGTTCGGGAAGACCCACTTTTGTGGAGGTGCATACACATAGGTCCTCCCTTGAATAATATGATCACAGATGACAGTCTCTTACGATTGACTTGGAGAGCTAAAGGCAGTCTGGAGTGCTTGAGCCTCACAGAGTGTTCACAAATAACTGACAGTTGTCTGAGCCGCATACTGAAGGACAACCTGAAACTCAGAAAGGTTGGTCTTGTTTTGCCATTAGCAATTTTGTGTGGAGGTTTTGTTCCCTTTTTTCGTCTGTGTTGTATGATCTTTTGCTTTGAGCATCTTTTGACTACTATTTTCGCTGGCCGTATACTAATATGCTCTGAGGTTTGACTACTTGTTCATTATTTTTCATCCGCCTATTTATGGTTAGAAAGTTTCGGCTATTTTGACTGGCTGGTTATCATTTATATTTATCGTTAGAAAGTTCCAAATATTTATATCGTGTCAGTGTATGGCCATTTTATTGGTGCCAGTGGTAGTCATAATAGTTTGATAAACCTATTTCTACTGCTCTTGATTGCCATTTTTTTCTTTTCAGTTGGTTGGACTGTACTTATTGTACACAATATTTTTTGGCCTTAAAATACACCATTAATTTTTATTTGAACTATGCATTGTTTCGCTGCAAGTTCAATATCTTGAAATGTGAATTTTTTTAATGCAGGCATATAAGCAAAATCTATGCCCCTATTTTTTACGCAATCTGAAGAGAAACCAGAACATAAAGAAGTTCATAGTTATTTAAAAACTTTTATGGTGATCTCATTTGGAGTCAGAGAACCATTGGTTCTCGTGTAATTTTTTTTTAGGTGTGGATATTATTTTTTCCACCATTTTTTGCTTTCCATATGTCATGCTGATGTTTATAATATTTCCCTCGTTCTAATTTGGTTGTACGATGTGGTATCGCAACCCCACCTGTATGCCTTACCTGTAAAACACATCCTTGCGCTCATGGAACCTAGTTTCGGTCCTCATTCTCTTTTCAAAATTTTGTTTTTTGGTCCTTCATCTTGCAAAAGAGATCTTCTTGCCTAATGGTTTTCTTGCCAAATATTTCCCTTGCCTTCATTCTTCTGAAGAACTGAATAATATACTATCAGCCAAACTAATCCCAGCAAACATTGTGGGATTCAGTGTCAAGTTCAGGGCCATTTCACATCTACTCTGTCATCCAATCAGGTAATCAAGGTCATCTAATCATCAATCATGTCTGATGATTGGCGGGTCCTCAACGGTTTCATATTCCTATAATCTTTAAGCATTCATTTTAATGGTTGGGTCTTATATTTAAACATGATGTCCGCTTTGTTGCATTATAATCTTTCCCATTTGAGGATTTTTAAGCAAAAAAATGCTCGGACTTTTCTTGATTGATCTGGAATCATCGTTTGTGCTGCATCCTTTGTTTGGTGGCTCCTATTTTATATTTTTCTGAGGGATTATATTCTATTGATTATTTGGAAAATTCACTCCCGGAAGGATGGATGTACACTTATCCCTTTGCTGGCTTGGAAAATGACATCAAATTGTGTAGGCTTTGCCTCTTATCAATCCCAATGCCTCAGACTGTGTGCTTCTCAAATGCTGCTTGAACCATTGTCATATGCGGTCTTAAAGGAGCATTTTGAATGTCTGTTCAGTGAGGTCTGCCACTCGTCTTTTAATGAGCGTCCTCTTTCCTCTGTCAAACTTACCCTATCTGGCCGCCATCACCATTCTGGGTATCATCCACTCGAAAGCACTCCGCACGATTTGTGATACCATTTCTTGAAGCCAAACCCTGGAGTCTTGTGATGCCTTTTGGATTCCCTTAGGAGACATTTAGGCTGCCTTCTTCCATTTCTGTCATGGTTTTGGGTAGTATTTTCCTCTTGTGCCCAAGGAATAATGTTCGTGGATATATTTATACATAATTCCTTGCGAAGCTACTTTGTATCAAATCCGATGCCCACGGCTTTATTTGAAGTGTGCCAAGATCAAAATCAGCAAACGTAATGGAAATTATTAGAAGCCCCTATCATCTTTGAACGGCAATTTGATTCTACTTTCCCCTGGATAGAAATTATCTGCATATTAATCTCGTTCAGATGCTATTCTCACTCCCTGTAAGGTTATTAAGTTCTATGCTTAACCCCCTGGATTCTCTTTCTTTCTTCGTGTAGCTAAGTGTCCCGGGCTGCACAAAACTCAGTATCAAGGGCGTTATGAATAATCTAAGGATCCTCAAGCCCCTGGCGGTCCCCGGGATAAGGCACCTCGCTGTGGGCGGTCTCTACAACATAAAGAGGGAGCACTACGACGAGTTGAAGACCCTACTGTGTCTGGACGGCCGCCCACAGCTTGGAGCTCGGAAGCCAAGATTCTATCATCTCCGCCGCTCGGCCACCTGCAGTGGTGCCGATGGCCCCACCATAGACATCGAAGCCTGCCCGGTGTGTGAGAACATCCGAGTCATCTACGATTGCCCACTGGCCGACTGTCGGAGGGGGCCCTCTGGGCGATGCCGAGCCTGCTCGATATGCATCTCCAGGTGCAATCAGTGCGGGCGGTGCATCCACGGTCACGAGTATGAGGAGACCTTCTTCCTCGAGTGGATTTGCTTCCCCTGCATGAACTACTTGCCTTCTTCCTCTCCTGCTAGTGAAGGCTGAGTGGGCAGCAGAAGATTCCTTGAGGTCAACTTCTCGGAGGAGGTTGAGGCGGGCGGTAGGTGTGTTCTTGCCCAAGGTCAACTGCTCGGAGGGGTTGCCCATAAGTCAACCCTCGGCCTGGATCTGTGTGAGGTTGTGGGTAATGAGTAATGCGGCCCTGCATTTTCCGGCGGAGGAGCGCTTGTGACTAGTCAGCCCTCTTCGAATCTTATACTGCTCATGAATATCTTCTTCGTTATTTTTTACGATTTTTTTGGTTTTTTTTGTGGCTTTTCATATGAATTTTTTTGGGAAATAATAATTATGGGGGGATTCTCGTGGGCAGGATTCGGATTCTGTTGGTTTATCAGAAAAGAAGAAAGCATATTCTTACTCTAGAATTCATTTCGATTCTTTTGAATGGGCATAGAATCATTCTGGGTTTCTTGTACGCCAAGGGATGCCATGCCCTCTTCTCTCCACGTTTCTTGTACGTTTCTTGAATGGCCCGCAGCGGGGAAGACCCGTGGGAATTGAATTGTTCGTCGGGCAGAGAGGGAAAGATTCTAAACCCTCTTAATATTCCGGACACTCTGATGACGTTTATATCTACAATCGCATGAATTTTTACAGTTCTTGGCAAGTATCTGAAGAAACCCAGTGAAGTCCTCTGATTCCGCTCCCACATCGAAGACTTTAGGAAGAAGTTATTGATCCTCTGCATGCTTGTTCTTTTTTTCTTTTTTGGGCTCATGAATTAGATTAGTGGCACCATACCCGGAAAAGTCGGAGGGATCTGAATGCCTGCTCGAGCACAGAGTGGAGTTTCGTATGAACAGCAGGACGACTTTGGTGAGATGTCGCTGGCAGCACTCTCTCTCTCTCTCTTTCTCTCTCTCTTTCTCTCTCTCTTTCTCTCTCTCTATCCCACCAAACCAAAAAGGAGTGAGAATGAATCATCCGAAGAACTCGACGTGGCCAGCTACCTCCTTGCAGAGAAGCCTGGCGGCAGCGGCGAGCTTCTGGCTCCTGGCGACTACAAGCCCGGTGAGCTCGTGGCCGGGCTCTGGCTCGAGTGCACGGGCGGCGGCCTCTCTGCCGGCGGCAAGGGCTTCCCTTGCCGGGAGCACATTCTCCCACCAGAATTCCCTCAGTACGGCGTGCATAAGCTCCCAGTACTCCTTCTCCCTGAACACCCTGAAAAGGCTGCTCCCATTGGGCGTCCAGCAGTAGAGATCCACCCAGTCTCTGTCCATGATCTCCATCTGGCCCTGAACCTGTGGCATGTAGTAGTACGGTACCGCGCGCCATGGCAGCCCCAGCTCCGGGCGCCCCTTGTTGAATGGGCACTTCACCTCCAAGATCCCTCCTTCCGGCTGCCTGCCGAGGACTCCGTCCGGAGAGGCGCCCATCCAGGCGAAGCTCGCATCGGCGTGCATGGCAAAGCCGAGGGTGCCCACCTCACGTCCGGTGATGCTGCGGTAGCGCTCAATTGCAGCCGCCTCATTGTCGACACCCCACTCCATGGCCGCCCGCCCGGTGCTGGAGATGGTGTCAGCGTCGGGGGAGAAGACCTTCTGGTGCCACAGCTCCGACCGGCGGTTCCCCTTCCAGAAGCCCAGGGCGGTGCTGAAGGTGCTTGTTGTCAGCTTGTCCCGGCGGAGGGCGAACCACTCCGACGATCGCTGCGGCCCGTCGAAGGGAGGGTTGACAACTGGCGGTGATGAGCACCGGAGAAGCAGCTGCTGTGGCAATGAAGAGGATGATGATGAAGAGGTGACGATCAGCGTGGTCGTCACACGGGTTTGGAGAAGGCGAGTAGGGTAGTAGCCTGTCTTTAAGGGGAGGGCCCGAGAAGATGGGAAGCATGCGTGTGTCATGGTAGCGTTGACCAGAGAAGCGTGAGCAACTACCAATGTCAGCAGCCGGACCTTGGCCAAGGTCAGCGCCACGGTGATCCAAAGCCTGCAAAATTTATGGGTTGCCAAATTTAGGAAGCATAAGATTAGATCCTTGTCTCAATTCCATAGAACCAGAATGAAGTCAGTGCAGAGAGAGCTCTACCAATAATAACCTGATCTTCATATCAGGATCGATAAGAACTAGTCCTAACCCAAGATTATTAAGTTCTGAATTAAATTAATCTAGGAAAACTAAAATGCGAACCAAACAAGAATTTGCATTTTACTGGCATCCCTAACCAAAATCCTTATAATTGTATTGAGGATTTGAGAATTGTACATTGTTCTGACTGAAGAATGCCGAATTGCAAGCTGAAAAAAATCATGAGGAATAAATGAATTCGCTATGATCGGATCGAGCAAGAACGAATGCAATACAGGAACCCAAACCGAAAATAATCCAGTATTTGTGTCATGATTTGAGAGTAACTAGTTCTGACCCAAGAACTTTGAATCGTTCGCTACTAAATTTAGGAACAATAAAATGAGGCCCACCCTTGGTTGCAAACTGGAAGGAATCCGACACAGGAACCCTAGCCAAGAACCTAATATTTGCGTCATGATTCAGAGTGAGTACTTCAGACCAAATAATTGAGAGAAAATTATTAAGCAGCATAGACAGCTAGCCAGACCCATCTTCGTCTTCAACTTGGAAGAAGAATTGCGGTCAGATCCCAAATCGACTAGAATTAGGCGCAAAATTTGGGATAGTCAGCAAAGAACGAGTGAAATTTGATTAGATTAGGCTGGCTCCGCCCTGACCGAGCTCAGCCCACCGAGCCAATTTGGTGATAATGGAGTTTCATACCGAATTAATGAGTTGACCCCACACGCCAGGAAGGAACTTGGGCTCTGACTTTTGACTTTGAATTCGGCCCCTTACTATCCTACCATGGTCAAATGAATACTATTCCTCTTTTCTTCAGGAACATAAATGGAAAGCCCGTGTGTATCATTAGCCTTACGATGCTCTCCCTTTTTCTAATATTTGTAGATTGATCATACCGCATAATCATAACATACACATTTACACAAACTGAAGGTCATTTTCTGAATTGAAGGCGCAGTGCTTGCCCAAAAGTGACGCATTTTTGGCTGAAGATCAGTCAAGAACCTAAAGCTCACGTACTGCCAGCTCCAATTCCATTCTCGGAAATTCTCACTTGCAAGAGAACAACGATCACAAGGCTTCTTATCGCAGGGTCCCTTCTTTATTTTACTTCAACAAGTTTTGAGGGCAAAATTTTCCTAATGACTTGGGCCTTCTTTATTTTCTTATGCCATATGAGCATGAGAAGCCGTCTCCTCCGAAGTCCACCAGGTGTTTGAGAGATAGGACCCTTTTACGGGTTTTCATTCAAGAAAAATTGAGAGCAAGTGGATGCAAAAACATGATTATATATATAGTACCCATCAGATGTTTGTGAAAATGCTGCATCGAAGCGTCCCCACGGGGGCCACTGAAAAATCCGGTTGAACATCATCAACTCAATGCTCAAACCCAGAGCTTCTCCTATCAAATGAAAAAACGAAGAAAGAAAAGAGACCTGAAAACAGAAAACTCTATCGGATGGGGGACAGCAGCAACTACTACTCTAAACGGCAAGCTCTAATCCATCAACCCCTCAGGAAACAAGCAGCTGTGGGGATAAGGAAGCAAGAAAAGGAGGAGGAGGGAAGATATCGAAGAAGGATTTAGGGTAGGGGAGGATGGGGCACCTTGCTCGCTCCTGAAGGAGGCCCGGCTCTTCGCTGCGCCCAGCACCAGCATTCCACAGTTCCACCGCCACCTACTCCCCCGCTGCAGCCGTGTGGGTGGAGTGAGGGATGGCCAGCAGCAGCCAGGGAGCTGATTATCAGCCCCGGTTTGGCGGGTCGTCTGATATGAGACCCTTTGCGGGTCACCGAAGATTTCCCTGGTCTGCTGGAGTCGCGTGTTGGTAGGGGAAGGTAATACTAACCCACGCTAGCTCTCTCTCTCTCTCTCTGTCAACTTTAGGTGATTCGAGCTCTTGGGCTTGAGTTTTAAGAATATTAAGTCAGTTTAAATCTATTTAATATCGATTTTTCTTCTGATTGATGGGGTTGGTGGTACTATTACCAGGCACAAAATCTGATTTATTTAATCAGTTTTATTTTATTTTATGTTGATTTTTCTTCTAATTGATGGCCTTGATGATACTTTTTATCAGGGACAAAAATCAGATTTAATCAGTTTTAGTCTATTTATTATTGAATTTTCTTCTAATTGATGTGCTTGATGATTCTTTTTATAAGCCAAAAAAATTCAGATTTTAATAATACTTAGCCAGTTTTAATAGATTTAATATCGCATTTCCTTCTAGTTATGGGTGGGCTTGATGATACTTTTTACCAAGCGCAAAAATCATATTTACTTAATAACTAAAATACGTAAAATAAACACATAAATGGGGGAAGAAGTCCACGGGACCAAGCAAACCGCTTGCCTCGATTTGGGCTTCAGAACTCCGGCCAAGCCCATTAAGAAAGCTGTTGGCCCACAAAATGCCTGGTTTTAACTTGGCCCGAGATGAATCAAAGTACAGTAAAGATGAATCAAAGTTGACAAACCATCGGGGTGGTGGATGATTTCATCTGTGGACTGGATCAATCCGTAGGCTTTTGTGTTCCCACCCAATTTGACTCTGTTTTAGTTGGTTGACTTTGAATGGACAGGTGGACTGCCCGACATTGAAGTTGACCACTCTTCTCCCTCTGATCTAGATGACCACCAAAGTTGACCCAATCCTCTGTGGAGTCGGTAGAGAGAGTAGAGAGAGAGAGAGAGAGGATGCCGGCCTTCCTCTGGGGGCGGCTAGACTGGTCTTCTCTCCTTCTCTCTCTCCCTCTCTCTTTCTCTCTCTTCTGTCCGTGTCAAATGGGCATCATTGCTGGGGAAGCCTCAAAATCGAAGCTTTTGCAGGAGAGAGGATAGAGGGTTTCGTGAAGAGAGAGAACGAGGGAGAAGGGGGGGTTGGGTTTTTTCCTCTCTTCTCTCACTAGATTCTTATCTTCTCTGCCTGATTGTTGTGGGGTTGAGGTGGATTTTTATTGTTGGCTTCGGATTTTCGCCCCCTTTCAGGATCTGTTCTTCCGGTGATTCCTTTCTGATCTTCCACCCGCAGGGAGCTCTCTCTCTCTCTCTCTTGCTCTACCCTGGTTCTCGATTTTCAGGCGCTTCTTCTCCTGCGGATCTCTTTCTGCTGTGTGAAGGAATGAGATGAAGATTTTAGGAGGGCTCGCCTGCTCTAGAACGGATTTCTTCCCTCGGATTCTTATTTCCTGTTGATCAGATTGGGGCCGCCTCCCTCCCCTTCTATCATCATCATCATCACCATCATCGTCGTCGTCGTCATCATCATCATCATCATCATCATCATCATCATCATCTCTGCGTTTGGATCGGAAGGAGTTTCTCTCCAGTTTATTGGTTAGAATTTGGGTGAAAAGGGCGTCGTTCTCGATCGAATTGGAGCTTGATTTCCCCCTGGAGGAGTCTGAAACTGGCAACGGGAGGGAATCGAGAGGTGTTCGTATCATCTTCTAGGGATCGGCTTCCCCGCAGCTCTCATGATTAAGCAGATTCTCGGGCGGCTTCCGAGGAAGTCTTCAAGATCCGGAGAGCATGGCAAGGATTCGGGCGGTAGAGCGAACGCCTCCGCCGGCGCAAGAACCCGAGATTCCAAGCTTGTGGACAATCTCCAGCCGATCTCTAATCCAGTGGCCGACGACCAGGCGGATGGAAACCCTGGATTTCCTTCCACAGATGTGCTGACAAGATTCGGAGATGTTTCAGCCCCCGAGAAACACAGCCTGTTTGTCAGAAAGCTCAATCTCTGCTGCGTGGTCTTCGACTTCACCGATCCGACGAAGGATCTCCAGGAGAAGGAAACCAAGCGAGGTGTTCTTCGTGAGCTTGTCGACTACGTCGCTTCCGCCGGCGGGAAGTTCCCCGAGGTGGTCGTGCAGGAGGTCATGAAGATGGTCTCCTGCAACCTTTTTAGGGCAACCGCCTCTCCGCCCCGTGAAATCAAGGTCCCGGAGACCTTCGACCTCGAAGATGAGGAGCCCGCGATGGACCCGGGATGGCCCCATCTGCAGCTGGTATACGAATTCTTCCTGCTGTTTGTCGCATCACCTGAAACTGACACAAAAATGGCGAAGAGATTCATAGATCAGTCCTTCGTCCTCAGACTGCTCGATCTCTTCGACTCTGAGGATCCCAGAGAGAGGGATTGCCTGAAGATGGTGCTCCACCGCATCTACGGCAAGTTCATGGCCCATCGCCCGTTCATCAGGAAGGCCATCAACAACATCTTCTACCAGTTCATCTTTGAAACCGAGAGGCACAACGGGATTGCAGAGATCCTGGAGATTCTCGGAAGCATCATCAACGGTTTCGCCCTGCCGCTCAAAGACGAGCACAAGCTGTTCCTCGTCAGGGCTCTTATCCCTCTCCACAAGCCCAAGTCCATGGGGGCCTACCACCAGCAGCTGTCCTATTGCATCACCCAGTTCATGGAGAAGGACAGCAACCTTGCTGTGGCCATCATCAGGGGCTTGCTGAAGTATTGGCCCGTGACGAACAGCTCCAAGGAGGTGATGTTCTTGGGGGAGATGGAGGAAATCCTGGAGATGACCCAGCCGGCAGAGTTTGAGAGCTGCATGGTGCCACTGTTCTGCCAGATTGCTCGCTGCTTGAACAGTCTCCATTCCCAGGTACTGGAAACTTCACGAATTCTCTCTGGTTATTCAAGTTATTCTCCTTCACAGTCCCAATCATCATGCATATACATCTCTGTGTGTGTGTGTGTATTTTCTATTTTTCTACATCTATTTTCCTATTTTTTATTCAGCGATAAGTCAACGCAGTGTCAGGATTCTGGGAGAATTGGGTAAATAGCAGAGACATCTGTACATTCATCATCTATTCACTCCTGATCGGAGAAGAATCTATGAGCCTGTCCCAGAAGGGTTTTGCTCGTAATATTTTCTTATAATCTCTCACAAAATTTAGTTCCCAAGGTATTAGCCCCGTTTTGGTTCAATGGGGTTCATTTCCTTCATGCTGAATGATGCGGAAAAATGTGAATTTGCATCATCTTCTTCGTCAAAATGTTTCTCTTCAGAATTTAGTTCTGTCGTCAATGTGGGTTCCTGTTGGAATAGGAGAAGTATGCTCGTTCTTGGTCCTTGTGGCTTCTTGAGCTGTGGCCTGTTCCACTGGGCCATAACCAGGGCGCTTTGTGTACTAGTTATTGATTTGATATCTCCAAGGTTGGGATCAATTTATTCCTGAAATGTGAGCTATCATAGAATGCCTAATTATTCAAAATAAAAAATAAATAAAACGGTGTGCCTTTAAGCCTAGGTCAGCAAGAGGATCAAGAGGGGAATGTGCTTAGTGAGGATCAAGAGGATCAACAGTCTATAAATCCATCTCATGCTTGATCGGAAGGCCCACTGTATTAAGTCCCGGTGATTCAGTCTAAAGTAGAACAAAATGATATTTTTTTAGAATCTAGATAAAAGAAATGCGATCATGGACCTACATTTAGTTAGATATTAAATTAGAAAAACACTGGACTGTCGAATGAAAACATGATTTTTCATGCCATGTAAAAATTATTTTCTTTACCATCTAAAAATTATTTACAATCCGCTAAGACTGAACATGCCATCGAATCTCTGCATATTAGGAAGGTTCATTCATCTTTTCTTCTCGAGTGCTTCCTCCTGAGACTACCCGTTCCTGGATGAACAGGTGGCCGAGAGGGCCCTACTGCTGTGGAACAACGACCACATCAGCGGCCTGATAAAGCAAAACCACGAGGTGGTGTTGCCCATCGTCTTCCCCGCGCTGGAGAGGAACAAGACCCACTGGAACCTGGTAGTGCGGAATCTCTCTCTAACTACCCGCAGGTTCTTCTCAAACCAGGATTCCAGCCTATTTGACGAGTGCTTGGAGAAGTTTCAGCGGGATCAGGCTGACGACGAGGGGATGAAGTCAAAGCGTGATGCCGCATGGAGACATCTGGAAGAGATGGCGGCCTCGAGGGACTCAAACAGGAGTCTCGTGGCTGTCTCCTGAGCATGATCCAGACACTCTGCTGCCAATCCCCCTCCTTCCTCTTGGAATTTCATGGGGTTTCTGGGGTTGGTGGATTTAATCTGTGTATATGATGAGAGGGATAAGCTTTTTTTACCGAAAGATGGTGCAAATATCTGCTGGGCTTCATGGTTTTTACCAGATTTTATCTTATCCGAGATGCCCGGATTCCGGTGATCTGGGAATCCTGTGTATATCTGAATGTGGTTCTGATTAGGGTAGATGTCTGTTAGTGATTCCCATTCTCCTTCTGCTGAAGCATTTTCCTCCTCTCGCTTTCCTTCTCCATGAATCTGAGAGACGTCGAGGAATTGGTCGGCTCGTCTAGACCGTTGACCGGATACCACGGTGTCGCCGCCGCCAGACTGGAAAGAAAAAAACCTCTGGCCGTTGACCGGAGACGATAAGTGTAAGTCGGGACTTTGAGAGGAAGGGAGAGAACTCCACGGGCTGGCCTCCCTCGAAGCCCCCGAAACTACAGAACGGGCGCCCGGATAGGTCTAAATTGTTTCTATTTGACCGGATGCTGGAGAGGAGCAGCCTGAGGTCAACGCCCCCGTCTTCGGAGATGGACAGAGGGAGAACTTAGTGTTTATGCCGCAGAGCTACCTCCTTCATCTCCCATCTGCATCCTGCCGGATGGAACTCTGAGATCGATGCTCGTTCAGCAGTCTCCTGCGGCGTTGCCGGGGGGAGACGCGCTGTGATCGATGTTCTTTTCTTATCCACAGGCGGGTCGCCGGATGAGACGTCGGAGGGCGACCGAAGGAGACCCGCGATCGTCTTCGTAGTTGACGGCGGGAAGGGGAGTCGCCGCCGCTCACTGTTCATCGCCAGGTGTTGTCCATGAGACCGCTCCTGCAGGCTGCATTCGCCGTCTGGTCGCAGTCCACCGGATCTCGCGCCTGAAAGGTCGTAGCTGAAGGTTTCAAGATACTCTGGAGTAGGTCCAGACGGGTATCAGAGTACCAAAACAGACCCCATCTAATTTTTTTCATTAGAAAAACTAGCAATCAAGGAGAGTCAGAGAGCCTTGGGTAATAAGGGTTTGAGAAAGATGAAGAGAGATGCAGCGCTGAGCTTCTCAAAGATCACCGTCAGCGTCATCTCGCCTCTTCTTATTCTTCATCATTGTAGTCATCATGATAGCCATCAAAAAGAAATCCTCCATGAATCCCAGACAAGATGATTAAAGCCCATTATCTTAAGGATTAACAGAAGGAACCATCCTCTTGAATGATGGAGTTTGTTAATATAGGGCTTGACCCTCAACTTTCCCAGGATTTTAGCTTAAAATCTCAGCCTTATTTCTCTTACTTTACATCCCCAGGGCTTACGGTCTAAGATCTTCGTGTTCACGGGATTTCCCACTAAGAGCAAATACCCCTGGAAAGTGCGCCTTATGAAGGATTCAATCGAAGAATCTGTACATATTTTCCTAGATCAGACCCACTTAAACACTAGTACGAATGTCAACCACGAACAACCCTTGGAAAGTACAGCTGCCCACAAGGCTCTTGTGATATTCAAGGAAACCTTCATACGGTCGGCCACGAACAAACAACACAGTCCATCTCTTAGACTTGGTCAGCTGCCCATGTCACAGCCATGCAAAGAAACCCAAAGGCTGATAACTAATCGATCCACGATACAGGTGACGAGCTAAATGCATGTGTAGATTGCAATGCATTCCACAGACAAGTATGCTGCGAGATCACGGAAAATCGGCACATTATTGTAATGTAAAACCGTAACAACAGCGAATAACAGCAGCGGCTCTCTAAATCCAGACGCCTTTGTGGGAGTTACCTGGGGTGGACCGTGAAAGAAGTTGTCATAATCCACTGCCACTCAGAATTTAGATTATTGATGACATTGCATTGTATTGAAATTTATATATGCTTCTTAAATCTACTTATTACAAAAACGAGTTCGAGATCTCTGGCTCAGGCCCTTTTTCCTCTGTGAAGGATGTTTCATACCTTAATCAGGGTTACACGACTCATATTTATACTCTTACACACAGAAAGAGGGGTATAGAGAGAAGGAAGTGGTGGACGGAGAGAGGAGAGGAGGTGGAATAAGTCGGGCTATTGGGCTTCAGGCCTGGGCCTAGCCCGAAAATTGGGGGCGGGCCTAAGAACATATCCGGGCCTGATTCAAAGGAGAAGTCGGACGGGCCGGGGAGAGCTCTGGCTTAACTAGCCATGGGCACAAAGGCCAAAATCTGATATAAAATATGAGGATAAGGATTTTTATGATCTTCCGCGCCTCAGTAACGGGATAAGTTAATATGCCCACCAACAGTGACAGCCGAACGGCCGGAGATTGAGTCGTCTGAGGCCACCGACCGGTCGAGCCGTCTGCGATGTGACCAGTCGAAGCTTCTTCCAGGGGCATCCGGGAGTTAGGGAGAGAGAGAGAGAGTGTGCAGACAGAGGGAGTCAAGCATTCTACATTGGGACCAGTCGAGCCTTCTGCCATGGCTTCAAGAGTTTGGGGGGGAGAGAGCTGTTTACAGACATGGCGAGTAACGCAGGATGTAGATAGATCAGCGTCGAGCGTTCTTCGATGGGCCTCGTGGAGTAAGAGAAGAGAGGGTCGTTTGCAGAGATAGCAAGAGTAGAGGTTTGGGACATCGCGAGTACAAGAGGCGGGGAGAGATAGATGGATAGGTGGAGCAACAGAGAGAGAGAGAGAGAGACAGAGAGAGAGAGAGAGAGAGGGAGAGAGGGAGAGACGACCCCTTGCGACGGCTGTCGCCCACTGCCGCCGCCATGAGAACAGGGAAACAATGCCGGCACCACTTACGGCACCGTGAGCCCACACCGCCGCTCCTGCAACATGTCTGCCGGTATCTGTTCAAGCGATGCCCCTCCTGCTCCCCCCCCTCCGACCTGCACAGCGGCCGCCGCCCATCCCACCGATGCACGGCACCGCCGCCCAGTCAAATCAGGCCCCGCCGCACGTGCATGGCACCAGCGTAGGGTCTTAGCAGCTTCAGCTGTCGGTGGCTAGAGGTGGGAAGGAGGAGATAGCAGGAGTGAACACATTAATTGAGAAGATGAGTCTTGCAGAAAACTCCACCAACTCAGGCAGAGGACTATCCTCTAAGATACTGGGATACATTTCCATGTCAAATATTTTGTCTCCCCGACGTATCACATACATTTTATTAGACGGCAGTAATCTTTTGACCAGTCAGAAGAGTGACGACCGCTTCCCAGGCAGCCCAAATGACTGAAGTTTCAAGTAGCCTAAGTTTAGTTACCATCAAATAATGACTTCAAAGATGAGAGAGTAAATAGTATAATAGATGCTAGGATGGAGTTGCAGTGAAATTTCGTGAAAACTAGTTTAAACTATTACAACTTCGTGACTATACGAGGACAAATCATGTGCTGGTCGACGTGTATATGTCAATAGAACCTTATAAAATTTGATAATGTATTATGTTAATTAGAAAGAGGTTAATTGTACCCTCGTACTACCTGAGGATACCTTAGAAATCATGTTTCAAGGGTTTGGACAAAACGTTATTTCCATATTCAGGTCTAACTTTAATTTACGTGTGAAAGATTCATTTTTTAATTTCACTTTCTTAAAGTTTGACATTCTTGTGGACTGTTTACGTAAGTCGTTTCTTTGCTTGACCATCTTTGACGTGCTAAAAGTGACATTTATAGTCGATGCCTACACTAGAATTTCTGGAAAAAAAAAGTACGGTACTTTGGGAAATATGGCATAATTTGTCTAATTTATATATAACGTCATAAATTTCTAACATGTAGATTTTTGAAAAAGTAAATTAGTCAATAAAATATAATTTTAGTGAAATATCAAAACTATTAAAAAATATATATCTGCAGAAACGTAGATCTGTTGAATACTTGATGATATAGGTCATATTTTCATGAAATTTGTTAAATGACTTATGTATGGAATCAAAATAAGAACATAGAAAAATATGCCTAAAAATATGTTAACTCAATCTAATATGGCTAAGTTCATTAAGTTCACACAAATCTTCTAAGTTTTGTTAAAAAGCGTTCACACCTAGAAGACAAATTTCTCAATTTATCATAGTTTTTGCTTCACAAAAATGGTAAATGATATTAATTGAGATGTGAAGATGTACCCTATGTTGTCGTATTCATTAGCCATATAGTCTAGAAATCTGTGAAGATGTACCCTATGTTGTCGTATTCATTAGCCATATAGTATTAGAAGCCTTCATGAGTGGACTAATTTTTAGGCTTAACATTTATACCATCACAATGTTGGAATTATTTTCACATATTGGTGCCAATTATAATTGCCCATAGCTTTTAACTTCATGATTTCACACATTTGATATAGGAAATGATCACACACTCCAATTTTTCATGGGATTTCAGAAACCCATTTGAAGTGTCAATTTCAAAATTCTACAATTGTAATAATTCTCTACCTATATATATTTTTTTTACAAGACCATTAGCCTAGACTAGACATTTTAAAAAGTCAATGCCCATTTTCGCTATTAAAATTCAATGTATGTTTTTATTAAGGGGATAATCTCAATAATTGAGATGGCTCTCAAAGAATGCTTGGCATGTTACAAATAGAACTTTTCAGAGTAGTAAAAACTAAATAGAATCAAGATTAAAGAACAACTCGTACAAAAGGGCACCATTTAGCTTTAAATAGAAATCCCAATCTAGGTCAAAACTTATGGACAACTGACTGATTTATGTTTAAGAAATCAGACCTACAAAATCATGGCTATAATAAAAAATACTGATAACTTTATTCCATTCTTATTTATGGTAATCAAATGAATATTGGTGAAGAACGGCCAATGACTTCCACTATTTCCATGGAGAATATTCACAGGTCGTTGTCCAACTTTACTTGCTTACTCAATTGGATACAATCGGCCACGTGCTAGGAAGAACTAATTCATGAGCATACGCAACGAGTACAAGACGTCCGCTATGTCGCCATTAAGACATCGGCTACCACGCCCACAGTATGCGATCCCGTGACCGCGAAGCTCTTTCTCAGACTCGCTCCATCTCTCTCTCTCTCTCTACAGCTATCTATCGATCTATGAATCTATATAGGAGCCCATCTCCGTCTCTCTTTCTCTGACAAACGCATGCATGTAAGACTTGGTTGCGATGTTTTCTTTGCGGAGTATCGAATGATTCGGATTTGATGGGTGCACAGTCGCGACGAGAGGGTGAATAATGGGGCGGGAGGCCGTGAGGGGAGAGACTAGAATCGGGTTTAGGCACTGTTCGGGCAATCGTCCTTGGGTATCACTGTTCTCGCCATTTGAGAACAAAATCACCGGAGACCGATCCTTCACAGCCAGCTGTTGATCGATCGGGAGACGAGGGAACCCTAGAACTCCTGATTGACAGTTCGGCTTATCTTGCATGGCGTGGCGTGAAGACCTGTGGTCAGTTGATGGGGAAACCCTAAATAGGCTATGGCTTCATAGATTGGGTGCAATTATTGCGTATCAGCCCGCATTCATTCTTTTACCCCTGTATATATACGGGTTCGTTCTCTTGGGCAGGTGAATGGAAGGGAGAAAGAAGGGAAGCGAGATAGAAGCCTCCATGGTGAGCGTTGTCGTCGTCTCGGAGGAAACCATCAAGCCGTCGTCTCCAACCCCAGGAGAGAAGGCAGTTCACAGGCTCTCCAGGATGGATCAGTTGGCCCCCGGTGCTCACATCTCTCTGGTCTTGTTCTATCCCCGTGATAATGGCAGCTGCCACGGGGAAGGCACGGAGGAGATGCTCCCCCGGCTTAAGAGGTCGCTTTCGGAAGCCTTGGCCATCTACCACCCACTTGCAGGAAGGATGAACGGGACACTCCTGTTGAGCTGCAACGACAAGGGAGCTGCCTTCCTGGAAACCAGGGTTGGGGGCGCTTTGTCGGCGGTTCTCCGTCAGCCGGACGTGGCGACGGTTGATGCGCTCCTTCCTTGCGGCCGACGCTGCGCCGGCGCCAACATGGAAGGTATACTACTCGCCGTACAAGTCAACGTCTTCGACTGCGGCGGCGTAGCGATTGGCGCGTGCATTTCCCATAAGATTGCCGACGGGCTTTCTCTGGCCATGTTCCTTAAGACATGGGCTGCCGTTTCTCGCGGCGCCGCCGAGACAGTCTGTCCGCCGACCTTCGACATGGCGTTGGTCTTCCCGCCCCAGGGGGAATTAGAGTTCCCGCAGGATGAAGGCTCGGAGACCGGTGAGCCCTCGACGGTTACGAAGTTGTTCGCGCTCGACGGGTCGAAGATCTCTGCGTTGAGGGCCGCAGAGTCGTCCTATGCAGTTGCGGCACCGCCGACGAGGGTCGAGGCGGTGTCTGCGCTCTTGTGGCGCTGCCTGATCAGGGCGCGGATGGAGGAGACAATGACGCGAGCTGCAGTGGCGATGCACGTGGTAAACTTGCGGGGGAGGATGAAGCCCGCGCTTCCGGAATCGGCATTTGGAAACGTGTGGCTAATCGCAGTTACGGCGGGGTTCATTCCAAGCGAGGTTGGTCATCTTTCCATCGCCGGTGTAGGCCGTGGGAAAGAGGACGAGATGCGTCGTCTCACGGTGACACAGATGGCTGGTGCAATAAGAATGATAGGGGGAGACTATGCCGGCGGAAGCCACCTCCAACCAGCGGATGGGCTCTCCAGGGTGTACAAGATGACGGAGGATCTTCTCGCCGGCTACTCCTGGTGCGGCATCGAGCTCTGCTGCTTCAGTAGTCTCTGCGGATTCCCAGTTTACGAGGTGGACTTTGGGTGGGGAGGCCCGGCGTGGGTAGGGCGAGGCAGCCTTCACTTCCGGAACTCCGTCACGTTGATGCCAGCGAGGAGAAGGGAAGGCGAAGACGTGGGGATGGAGGCCTGGGTGAGCATGAAGGTGGAGGATATGCTCAGGTTTGAGAAGGACCCGGAGCTGCTTTTCCTACTTTCTTCTGCCTCCATTCCTCCCCAAGACTCCTCTGTCTACCCCCCTTCAGCCCCAGAGTATTCAGCTCCCTATCCAATCCCCCAATCTTCCGTTCCTCCTCCCACCCATGAGTCTTCTGTTCCTCCTCCAACCTCAGAGCCTTGTCTCTCTCTTCCTCATGCCGCAGAGTCTTCTGTTAGTTTCCCTCCAACCCTAGAAGCATCTAATCCTCTTCCTCCAACCCCAGAGCCTTCTCTCCATCTTCGTCATACCCCAGAGTCTTCTGTTCCTCTCCCTCCAATCCTCGAGTGCTCTAATCATCCTCCTCCTACCCCACAGTCTTCTATTCCTCCTCCATCAAACCCAGAGTGTTCTAATCCTCATCCTTCGACCCCAGAGCCTTCTAGTCCACCTCTGACCTTGGAGCCTTCTGTTCCGTGTCTTTCTCCACCTCCGCCCCCTCCGTTTCCCGTGCCTTCTCCTTCTCCTCCTCCAAAGTTGTCTGTTCCTCCTCCTTTCTCCTCTCCCGCGGAGTCTTATGTTCCTCCTCCAGTGTCTCCTGTTCCTACTTCACCTCCTCCCCCTCCTCCCTCGAGGTCATCTGTTCGTCCATCCTCATCTATCGTAGAGCCTTCTGCTCCTCCTTACCCTCCTCTCGTGCGTTATTCTCTCACTCCACCTCCTCCACCAGAATTTTCTGTTCGTCCTTCTCCTCCCCCCAGAGTTATCTCTTCCTCCTTGCCCTCCCCCTGAGTTTTCTCCTCCTCCTCCCCCTCCCCCTCCCCCAGAGTTTCCTCTTCCTTCCCATCCTCCCCCAGAATCTTCTCTTCCTCCTACTTTTCCTCTTCTCCTCTCTGCTCCTGGTCCTGCGAAGGCCCCCCTTCTTTCGATGCCATGAAAAACATTGCTGTATCTCATATGGCTGTCACTTTCAGTTTCCTTTGACCGTTGTATGATCGTTTGATATTTTAAGACATACTTCTCGCGTAAATATATTATTGGGAAAAGGCTCACAGTGGTCTACTATCAATTCATAAATAAAAAATATTCTTAAAATAAATATATTATTTTAGGACACTAATATATAACATCATTGCATTTTACTAGGAATAACATGCTCCCAATTTGGAAGCCTCCTAGGTAGGATCCAAGGCCAGACTAGATAATTGAAATAACCAATATCTTTTCTTATTCATGAAACTAGATGCATGTTTCCAGTTTTATTTATCTTGAAGACTGAATCACTGATTTCTATCTACGGGCTTAAAGTCATGGATGCTTGGGGCCATTGTGGGAGGCGGTGGTCTAGTTCTTCAATTGGAGATGAGTTAAGCTACGTTTACCTTGACTGAGTGATTACGTGAGTGTTGCAAGACTACCGCCAAAGTCCTGATATGTTGGCTTGATCTCATTGTAGGCTGTATTACAATATTAGCCATGTCCAACTTAAATTGATTAGAAATATTATCCCCTCTAAATGGCATATTGTACGTCTCTTGAGAGATAATGACACTATTTACTTGGTAATTGGTTACCTATTTTTTCTAATTATTTTTCAAGAATATGTTTTGAATATAATTACATTATATTACGATTATTTATTGAAAACATTTAGACATAAGTAAGTTTCTTGACTTTTAGGATAGATCTTTATTCATTCATTTTCTAATCATTAATTTATTTAGCAAAAACACCTAAGGTAATTTCTAAGTATGCTTTTCCAACATTTTTTTATAGGTAGAAGGATTGAGCAACATTGAGAATGAATTTATGTAAAAATTTACACTGATTCTGATTTTCTAGAAATGTGCTCATCACATATCATTAATATTTTTAGTTTTTGATTGCTTCATCAACAAAAAATCAATTTTAATTTTTCTTCCTATATTTTCTCATTCGGAGAATTTGACACTATGAATGTGTCAAAAAAGATGAGGAATGTCATGCTTCATGTGTCGTGTTGTATCTATTACTACCATTAGTGTGGAAAAGGTGAAGCATGTATGAGACTTACCTTTTATGAAGCTTAGGCAAACACTTATGATAATACTATTAATTTAATGTGTGACTATCTGGTCATTAGTACTATTTTTACATGTGAAAACATGGTGATCATGTTAATACTAGGTTTTTGTGGGGTTATTTGGTTCATGAATACATTTTTCTTATAGTAAATGGATGATTAGTAAGAAAAGTCATGTATGAAAATAAACCTTCTGACTATGTGAAAAAAGTAGTTGAATTAACTACAGATTTTCACGCTATCATTTGGTTCATTGCTACAATTTGTCTTTTGGTATGTTCATCATTCCTACCATTTAAATGTTTAAGTTGAAAATTGTTTGTAAAATTTACCCATTATGACTATATGAAAATGAACGATTAGAAACTTTAGATTTAATGCAGTTGGTTGATTCTGTTTTTTTTTTCTTTGAGGAAGAACACCTGAATAGAGGGAGAAAGGTGAAACAATAAAAAAGCCCTTGATGTTGATTAGAGGAAAATTGGGGGTGGCCTAAATAGTGGAGAAAATCTATATCTACTCCTTACTTTTCCTTAAAGGGTGCATATCTAGACTTAATAATACATGTTCAATGGACACAAGGCAAACTTAGTGGATCTTGAGGATTATTGCTAATGTAGTGTGGAGAGGGGTTGGGAGGAAGGGTGAATTTGTAAATCAAGAATTGAGAATTGACTTGTATAATTATTTCATGCTTCCAAGAGTAAGTGAAAATTTGACACATCATTCATATAATTTTTAGATCTTAACTTTTGTCATTAATAACATACATTCATTCAATAGATCTTTGGAAGATGAAGATGAGAACTGATAATGTCACTACACTTGAAGAATTCAATTTGATACAGATTATTAAAATATTTTGATATAGTTTTCAAAAGTTAAATTTCATACATTAATGTGATGGCAAAACATCTCATTTTTAAATATTATTAATCATCATAAATAACTATTAGTTATCTAAAAATACCTATAAATATGAGACTTGACCTTAGACATAGAAAAGAGAAGAGGGATCTCATAATAATCAATTTGTCCTTATATATATATATCATGTAGATAGAAACAATATAATAATCATGAAAAGAGGATAGAAACCCTAAGAGGAGAGAGAGAAAGTGGACAAGGCCCATAAACATAAAAGGAATATATATATATATATTTATTTATCTACAACCTCCCTTAAGCTAAAGCATAGAGATTGAAAACTCCAAACTTGGAGCATGAAGAATCTAACCAAGGACCATGGAGAGTCTTTGTAAGTATGCTTGCAAGCTGTGCTTCTAAAGACACTTTAGTCAAGAGAATCAACCAAGATTGAAGCTTATCTCGAATAAAGTGACAATTAACCTCAATATATTTCATCTATTCATAAAAAGCAGGAGTGAAATTAATATAGAGTGTAAACTGATTGTTGGATAAGAGAAGCATAGGTTGATGATGAAAGAGGCCGAGCTCCGTAGAAATTGATGTACCCAAATAAGTTTATGTGCAACACTTCACATAACTTGATATTTTGATTCAACATTGGATAATATAATCACATGTTGCCTCTTGCTCTTTTAGGAGATAAGATTATTTTTTAGAAATATACAACAACTAGTGATGGAGTGGCGATCGATCGGAGAGCCTACTAAGTCTGCATCAAAATAACTATGAACATCAAGAGAAGAAGAAGGTTTGTACAAAAGTCTTTGATTAGGATGTCCCTTCAATTATTGAAGGATCCTCATGATTGCACTCTAATAAGTAGTGTGTGGATTAGTCATAAATTGGCTAATCACACTCAACGAAAGAATGTTAGAATGAGTCAAAGTCAAGTAATTCAATTGTTCTATCAAGTAATAGAATTATCCTAGATCCTCAAGAACATCACCTAAATTTGAAAGTAACTTGACCTTTGGATCAATCAGTGTAAGAGCAAGTTTGACACTCAACATCCCTACATTCTACAATAAATCAAGCACATACTTATGTTGGTTGATAACTAGACCCTTAGAAGAGCATATAACTTCAATACTCAAAAAATACCGAAGTGGACTCAGATCCTTGATTGCCACTTTGTTATGAAGAAAGGCCTTGAAATTAGAGATACCTTGTTTACTGTGACATGTTTGAATAATGTCATAAACGTAGACAAGTATAATAACATAATCCACAATAGTGTGACAATTAAATATGGTAGGATCAGAGGTACTCTAATGAAGACCAAAATCTTGAACCGGTTTACAAAAATAACTAAACCAAATCCAAGGAGACTACTCCAACCTATAGATAGCACACATAATTTGTTGAGTTAGCCGAAACAAAACTAAAAACTTGTTCTATATATACTCTTCCTCAAGATCGCCATGAATAAAAATATTCTTCATATCTAATTGGTGAAAAGGTCATGAGAAATAGACCACAAGTACTAGCAAGATATGAATTGAAGTAAGCTTCGCCACTAGAGAGAAGGTCTTAATATATTCATTTACATATGTTTGAGAAGATCTATGGGCCACCAACTGAGTATTGATGCACTCAACATGACCATCTGCAACCATCTTGACTATGAATACTTAGTGACAACTCCCTAAAAGAGTGGACAAGGGGCAAGGAAGCAAATGCTAAGTCGAGGTATGACGAAAGGCCTCGATCTCCTCCACCATCAGAGCACACCAATTAGGGTGATTTAGTGCTTGAGAAATAGATTTGGCAACTAAAATAGAGAATGTGCTAAAAAGAAAGACATAATATGATGAGGTGAGATGAGAATAGGAAATAAAGTTAAAAAATATGATGTAAAGATTTTCTAGTCCTAGATGTAAAGATCTTCTACCATGCATAAAAATTAATAAATTATAGGAAAAAGTTTAATAACTATTACCCTCCTTCAATTTGCTCTATTTCTTGCCCTGTTGCTCCACATTTTATTTATTTTTTATCTACATGAAGAAAATTAAAATAAGATTTTTTTATATACTATAAGAGAAAAATAAAAAAATACCGAATATTATGTAATGCATCCTCAACAATAGCACCAAAATTTACCATGTCTTAAACTTTAAAATTTATAAAACCAGATAATACTAATTTTTAAGATGTTTAGAAATATTTCATAACATATACATTAATTATAATTCAATAAATGGTTCCAAAAATAATGGAAAATTTTCAAGTCCATCACACAGATGTAAGATAATATTGGGTAATATTTTAGAATTATATTAAAAGTATGATTTTTTATAATTTTTAGACTAAATGATGAATATAAAATATATTTAAAAATTTTCAAAAAAAGAGAAATAAAGGTGTAGACATTATGATGATGTCAGTGCTTGATGAATACGAATCAAGTGAAAATAAAGTTCTACATGATGATTCTTATGTAAGTGATTACATATAATTTAATGAGTCAAATTAAATTTTATAAAAATAAGACGAATTGTAATTTAATGAAGAAGAGTTTCAAAATTTAAAATCATGATACTGGTTGTAAAAAGATTATTGTAAAAGAATCATAAAATTAAGTGAAAATTAAGTTTAAAGTAGGAAAGATAAAGTTTCAACTTTGCGATAATAATTATTGAAATTCTATGTGTGTAATAGGATTATTGTGTAATATTCATAACCTCGAAAGTTTTTCTTATACACATATGACATGAGTAATCTTTAGATCTTTTTGTAAAGTCTAAAAATCAATGAAGTGAGTGGTTAACTTGTCTCTAGTCGCTATCACCTAGTAGAGCAGAAAAATAAAGATTTTGCAGTTCTTCGACATATGAGTTGAATGGAGGTGGGGGCATGTCTCAGGAAACTTTATCTTCAAGTCCACACAATAAGAGAAGGCTTATCATTACATTTGGTGTGCTCTCAAGAGGTGACGACTTATCTCTTAGTGGATTGTCTTCTTCTTGATGCCAATTTATTTATCGATCAATCAGAGATGATTTACTCAATAGATTTGTAATATTTTTATCTAGAATAATTCAATAATTTTAGTAACGATATTTTATAAATCACATTGACGAGATTTTCACTGATGATTTAGTAATTTTAGGAGTTTAATCATTCACCAAAAATTTGTAGAAAAATTATGATTTAATCAAATAAAATATGAGCTTTTGACTCTAGTAAGATTTAAACCCTCGTCAATCACCCAACTATATGAGAGAGAGTGAAATAAGTACATGAATACCCTTATAAAATGATGTCATAAGGATATTTTTTTCTATAAGTAAGGGGTATTTTAGTTATTAAAATTATAAAAATCTTATGAGAAGGTTGTGATTGCTGATTTAGTCCCACATTAGTTATATGTAGAATTTTGAGACAAATACATAGTAATACGAGCTTGATAATAAATAAGTTCTTTTCTCTTGTGTGTACGACCACTCTTTGCCCTACATCTAATTATCCACTAGTGATGTGGAAGGGGCATGATGCACACGTGTCTCCTACTAATTAGTCCATCCTTAATCACTTAAGCCCTTTGTGATTCCACCTGATTATGCTTCCAATATGTTTGTGGGCCAAACTAGTTAGTATGTTCATATATTTTTTATCTTTTTTTCTATTTATCTTAAAAATAAGATTATAAAAATTATATAATTTCACATAAAATTATATAATTAGCTAAATATATAAATTAATTAACTAAAAATTAATTATTCATAATTTAATATTAATATAAGTCTATTTATTATGAGTTAAGACTAAGTTATATTATTAATTAATTACTAACTCATGATAATGAAAACTTATCAAATACTATCAATAGAGGAGAGATAAAAAGGTGGTTATCGTGTCAATAGTGGGGGAGAGAGAAAAAAGGAAGGTAAAATTAATGGCATCAACGAGAGAAAGAAAAAGATGGTTCTTGTGCTAATAGTGGGTAAGAGAGAAAAGAGGGCGATTGGTGGTTGATGAGGAAATAGAAGACCGTGATCAGGTGAATGGTGATGAGGCAGAATAGTGGTGGCGAAGTGAATGCCAAAAGGGGCTGGAAATAGTGATGATGGGGGAGACAAAGAGGAGGGAGAATGGTGGCAGCGAGGTGATTGATGATGAGGAAGAGAAAGAGACAAAAAAGGAAATAAGGGAAGAGATAGAGGGAACAAAGGGGAAGGGGATTCCAGCTGAGGAGAAGAAGGGGAAGAAGGGGGAAGAAGACATAAGAAAGGTGAGAATAGATGAAAGGTAAGTTTCAAATTATTTCAAACATTATGTTTATATGAGATTCCATCTTATATTTATAGAGGAGGGAAGCAAAGCCATGGAATAGGGACAAGAGGAGAAGGTGGAGAAACATTTGAGGTGGTTAGAGGCATCTCTTGGAGAGGATATGCCTTGACCGTCTCTTACAAGCCCATAGGAAGATGGGCCCTCTTCCATTGGCTTCTCTTCCTCTTCTTCTTCTTGGGCCCATAATATAGGATGGACTCTAATGTTGATCCCTATGAATCCATGAGATGTCAATCTAAGGTTTCACTTGAGGTTTAACAATGGAGGTAGCCTCCAGTTGACTTGCCCTATACAAAGTTGAAGGTTAGGGTTGACCCTAATCGTAACTAGCCTTCTGGGGGTTGACTTCTTGTTGCTGGTGGAGGCCCCACTTGAAGTTGACCTTAATCTTGAATGGACTTCATTACATCATCTTGAGGAGTGGCATGATTCGATTCAACCACCCCATCAATTCTCCCCATGTGGGAAGAATTTAGCTTTGCTAAATGGTACATGGTAATTGCACAAAAATCTTTCCAAAGCTTGGGCGCTAAATTATGGAGGTCAAAAGATGATATCCAACAAGAATTAGAGACATGATAGATTTTCCATTTTACAAGGAATTTCCTTTGACTTCCTTGATGATTAGAAATGATTTGATCATTTAAGATATATTTAACTTGATTTTCTTCTACATTTGGCTATAATTCAATATTCATGGTGTGGTATCTCTCACAAGTTTGGGGCTCAAGCATATCATTGAGAATGTTCAGTGATCTCTAGTAATCATTTAAATTTGAGACATTGAAGGTAGAAGAGATACCCCAATAAGTGGAATGTCTATAATATAGGCACTTGATCCCAATCTTTTAATAACTTTGAAAGGTCCAAAACTTTTTGGCTGGAGTTTAGAATACATTTTGAACAAATGGGAGGGATTAAGCCTTATCATAATACGATCCCCCACTTTGAATTCCTTATGTTATCTATAAGAATCTGTTAATTTCTTGTATACATCATTGGATATGAAAATTTATTTTTTTATTTTTTGATACAATGAACTAACATGTTTTGTAAAATTCTCAGCTTAAAATGATGTTCTTTCATTCATAGAACTAAGATGCAAATCTATTGGCTTTCTTGGATCAAAACTGTTAACAATCTCAGAAGAACTTATATCGATGATTCTATTTGTAGAAGAGTTATAAGCAAGTTCAATTCTAAGGAGTAAATCCCATGTACCATGATGATCTTGAATCAAATAAGTAGGTTTCCTAAACTTCTATTGACAACTTTGGTTTGACCATCTATTTGAGGATGAAAGGTTGAAGAGAACCTTAGCTTGGTAGCCATGAGATGCCATAATGTTTTCCAAAAATAACTCATAAATCTTATATCTCTATCAGGTACTATAGATTTGAGAGTGCTATGTAATTTTACTACTTTATTGAAGTAAAACTTTACAATATGAGAGACATCAAGGGTTTTGAAACATGTGATGAAATGAGCCACTTTGAGAATCTATCTATCACAATGAATATGGAATCATATTTTTTAAGTGTTTTAAGAAGACCAAGAACAAAGTCCATGCTAATATCATACTATGGTTTGTGAGGAATAGGAATTGGAATATATAACCCTATATTTTGCTTGACTTGTTTTCTAGTGACACAGGTCTTATATTGAGCTATGGTTTTGGCTACTTGTCTCTTAAGTCTAGGCTAGTAGAACCTTTCTTCTATCTCAATGATAGTCTTGTTTCTGCTGAAGTGTTTGAATAGGCCTCCTTGATGTACTTTCTATATAATAAAATCTCTCACGAAAGTTTTTGGTATACAAAGTTGTTGATCTCTAAATAAGTACCCATCCACAAGATGATACTTTTATTAATGGGGGATGTACCAAATAGTGCTTCTGCATAAATTTGAGCAAAGTCAGGACATTAATCATAAAGTTCTTTGACTTTTTCAAACCCTAAAACTTGATTACTTAAGAGGCATAGGAGGTAAACCTTTCTATTAAAGGCATGAGCTACTTTATTTTCTATACTTGGTTTATGTTTAATGGCAAAGTTGTAAGACTGAAGATATTCCAACCATTTTCCATGTTGAGGATTTAATTTCTTCTAGAAATTTAAAATTTTGATAGCCACATGGTTTGAAAGAAAAACAAACTCTTGATAGAGGAGATAGTGTCTCGAATGTTTAAGAGTTTAGACTAAGGCATACAACTCTTTATCATAGGTGGAATAATTTAACTTAGATGAGTTAAACTTTTCACTATGAAAACTTATAGGGTGGTCTTCTTGACTTAGCACTCTTATTTCTATACCTCAAGCATCACAAGCCACTTGTAACACTTTACATAAATTAGGTAATCTAAGAGTAGGGGCTTGTATCATTAGCTCCTTAATGGTTTGAATGGATCTTTGGGCTTCTTTAATCCACATAAACTCTTCTTTCTTCATATAGTTAGTAATAAAGCCCATGATTGAACTAAAGTTTCTTATGAACCATCTATATAATGTAGCTAGACCATGAAAGCTTCTAACTTCATAAATATTAGTTAGAATTTGCCACTCTAATATACCTTTAGCTTTTTTTTGCTTTGCTGATATTCTATTAGAAGATACAATAAATCTAAGAAAAGTAACTTGATTGTGAAGAAAGGTACACTTCTTGGCATTGGCATATAAATTGTATGTCCTTAGAGTTTGGAAAATCTTTCTAAGGTGGTCAAGGTGTGTTTCTTGATCTTGACTGTATACTAAAATATCATCAAAATGAACAGCTATCAATTTTCCCATATATTTTTTTTAAGGTATATGTCATTAACCTCATGAAGGTGCTAACGGTTTATATAAACTGAATGACATGACTATCTTAGAAAATATCTTAAAGGTAGTTTTCTACTTGTTGCCTTCTCTAATTCTATCTTGATGATATCCACTCCTTAGATCTATCTTATAAAATATCTTAGATGATCTATCTTAGAAAATATCTTAGATCCATATCTCTAAGATCATCTAACCTAGGAATGAGAAATCTATATTTAATAGTAATTTTATTAATAGCTCTTCTATATATGTACATATGCCATGTACCATCTTTCTTAGGTACTAATAAGGTAGGAATTGCACAAGGACTTAGGCTTTCTTTAATGAATCCCTTTTCTATGAGGTCCATTACTTGTCTTTTAAGCTCTTGGTGTTCTGTTGGGATCATCCTATAATGAGGTAATTTAGGAAGAGATGATCCTAGCACTAAGTCAATATTATGTTGGATTTTTCTAAGAGGAGGTAAAGAGTTATCTAATTCCTCAAGAAAAATGTCTTTAAAATATTCAATAAGGCTGGAAACCAAAGGATCTAGAGGAAGGGATTCACTAATTTATTTTTCTTATATGGGGACTAAGGTGAAAAGAGGAAGAGTGGATTGAAAAATATCCTCTTTGGGAAAAATCTTGTAGACAAGATTCACTTGAGGAGGATAAATAATGGACTTGATAATCTTTGGTTTTTTCATAAAAGGATGGAGGAGAATCTTTTTACCCTTAAAAATAAAAGAATAGATATCAGTCTTACCTTGAATAGTCATGTCATTATCAGATAACCAAGGCCCTCCTAAGAGAATACTTCCTACATTCATGGACATCACATCTAAGCAAACTTGGTCATCATAATACATGAGTTTTAAGTTGAGTAAGCACCTTATATCTATAGGTATAGATGTGAAGTTAACCCATGAAACTTTATGCTCTAATTTTGCCTAAATAATAGCTAAATTCATAAAGATTTTCTATATGTGAGACTAAGACAAGATTAAGAAAAGTGAGTGCAAATACTTTATGGGGATTTTCTGCTTGTCTCGTAGAGACTTTTCACATGTGAGATTTAGATATTAAAAAAATATATATGGGGAAAGTTACTTCCCTATGTTGTTTATAATAATAATAATAATAAAAGACAAATGGAATAAACTACTTGAGAGCACGAATCTAGAAGATAAAGCTGAAGATAGTTTTAAAACTTTAGTAAACTTTTGATCATTTAATTAGTGATTTCTGAAATGAAAGATGTTGAATTCTTTGCATTGAAGAGAATGAAAGTTGAGATGAATATTTTGGAATAGTTCATTTGGATATGGAACTATTTTTTACTTTTGATATTGTAGGTAACTATTTCAAATCACATGAATCTTAATATTTATTAGACCATCTCTAGTGAAAAAATAAGAAATTAAATGATTCATGTAAAAGAATTAATAAATAGTTTAACTTTGCAAGTCTTTTGCTTATTGCTAGGGACTAGAAAATTCAAAGTTAGGATATTTGTTAAAGCTAGATTTTATATTCTAATTAGTTTTATTATATTATTTTGTGTGTGTTAACTTACATAATAAATATATTAATATATTATTAAATTAAGAAGTATGAAGTTAAAAGAGTTAGCATAACTTTTGATTATTAGAAAGGTATAATGATAAAATATTGAATTGTTGCCGCTCACTGGTAAGTTGGCACTTGTTAATTGATTCGAAGGGGTACTGCAGTCAAGTGGGTAGACCCAAATTGGGGGAGCCATAAGTTGGGTTTGAGTGGCAAAAGACTTGCTTCATACACGTGTGCATCTCTCTCCTGCCATGTCTCGATGACCAACCGATCTTAGAGCAAGGAGCATCATGCACACATGTACATTTGAGGGTGGACTACCTTTTACCTTCTCTTAAGATTGTCATAAGCATTATTTTATTTTGGGAGAAGAAATCTCTATTGAGAGAATGTAACTTTGCTATATCTCAAGCTTAATCGTCGAAATAATTCTGATGTGTGATGAAAAGTTCATGTTTGTTTTCAAGGTAGTGATCTGGAGCGTGGTGTGATCTAGTGGTACTTAGTGGGCCATGTTATTAGATAAAGGACATCCCATGACTATTAACTACCATGATACATGAAGCAAAAAACAATCTATCGGCACACACATGACTATAAATACTGATCTAACAACGAACAAAGTGCCATGGTATCAAAGACTTAAGTTCCCAGTCGGTAGTGGTTTGTGACAAGTTAATCATGCATCACTCAATGCACCATGCAAACAAGCACATCTGATCCAACAATATATGAAGTGTCACAATATCAAAACTTTTCTCACATATATCATTATTAGGAATATAAATACAATATTGATTATTATTAGGTAAAATAGACATTATTGATTATCTTTAAAAACTTGACGATAGTGATAAATACGGTATTGATTCTTCCCTCTTTTTATGTGATCAATGTCTTTAATGATCGGCGAGCTCATTCCTTCCTCCCTTGATTGCACTCAATGCCTCTAGCGAGTGGTCAGCTTTGTCCTTCTCCCTCTAGACGATAGTGACAGTGTGGTTGATCCCTCTTTTGTGATACTCTCTAGTAAGTGGCATAGTGTTTCTAGACAACACTTCTATGACTTCCGACATGATGTGATATGTTTGGACAAAACCAAGTTATCACACCAGTGTCCCTAGTTACCCAAGAGGCATACTAAATTTAGACAATGATTGATTTCCTACTTTTGTCATTTATTTACATACTTTCAATATTTATTTATATTTTACGATAAATTATTTCTATTTCATGTATGTTTCAATTGAAATGAATTGAACTATTTCAAATTTTTATAAATGATCTTTGTTCTTTTTCTGAATCCTCTAGAACTCGTTTGAGATCAAGCTAAGATTGTTCAACTTATTTCTTATTAATTTTCATAGTTGAATATTGATTTATTCATGTTACGACGTTCTGTGAATAATTAGTATTTTTCTATTTTTGTTGAATTAGAATGCAAAATCAATGAGATTAAAGATTACTTAATGATAGTTGAACTATTAAAATAAGGTGGAGATATTTATAGTTGACCTCATGTCATGTGTGTGAATTCTCGATCACACATTCATCTAAGAATCATGGTCACTATAAAAATGGGTTGACTATGTTTTTCTCTTTGTTTATTATCATATTATTTCTATCTCTCCTTCTCTTATGAGACCTCTTCTTCTCTCTCCATTGTTCGTGAGATCTCTCTCTCTCTCTCGATCAATTTCTTTCTCTTTCTCTCTCTCCATCGATCTTCTTCTCTTTTCTCTCTTTCGTAAAACTTTTCTCTGTCTCTGTCTCATGTAAATTTTCTCTCTTTGTCTCTCTCTTTTTCTCATTTTTTTTGCTTCCATTCCTTTATTCTTCTCACCTCACCCTTGTATTTTATTATTTCTGTTAAATAATTATAAAATATTAAAATTACTTTATATAAAAACTAAATTAGTTTTCATGACTGATTAATCAATCTATTTGTATTCGACTTGAGACTTATATCTATATTAATATTTTATTAAGTCTTAGCTATAAATATTATTAGATAATGGGTGTCTGATAAGTTTTTATTATCATGAGTAATAATAAATAAATAATATAGTTTTAGTCTTAACTCATGATAAATAGACTTATAGTTATGTTAAATTATGAAAAATAGTTTTCAATTGGTTTAGGTGATTTTTTGGCTAATTATGTGATTTTATATAAATTTATATAATTTCTATAATTATATTTTTATGATAAATAAAGAAAAGAAAAATAAAATTAAAAGATAGAAAAAGGGGGGGGCAACTGACCCTGCAAATGGGTCAGAAGTGTAGTCAAGGTGGAGTCGTGAGTAGGGGCTTGAGTAGTTATGAACCAATGGGGGCATGTGTGCATCACTCCCTTTTCATGTCACTGATGGTTAATGATGGCTGGGACAAAGACTAGTTGTACACACACAAGAAAAAGACTCATTAATTCTCCAATCTTATATTATTATACATTCATCTCAACATTCAACATATAATTGATATGTGACTAAATCAATAGTCACACCTTCATCAGAATGTTTTTCATGTTTTTAATACTTAAACTATCCCTTGTTTATAACAATGATAAATAGACTTATTTCCTTGTATAAAGATATTTCAAGCAATTATAAGAGGTAGGTTTGAATTCTAGTAGCATCAAAACTCATATTTTTTATTTAATTAAATCAGAATTTTCTTGCAGATCGTCAGTGAAGAATTAAGCTACCAAAATGACTCAATCATTAACAAAAATCTTGTCAATGTGATTTGTAGAGTATTGTTACTAAAGTTGTTGAATGTTTCACAAATAAAAAGATTGTAAATTCATTGAGTAAATCATCTCCAAATAATTGACGAATAAATAATCATCGAGAAAATAATGATCTTCTAGAAGATGAGTCACTACCTCTTGAGAGCGTACGAGATGTAATGAAAAGCCTTCTCTTATTGTGTAAACTTGAGGATGAGGCTCCCTAAGAGGCACCTCACCTCCATCTAACTCATCTTTGTAACCTAACAATTACCAAAAAGTCGTAAAATTATCACTTTTTATTTTTTAAGGTGATAGTCATTGAAGATGATTCGACGACCTATTTCATTGATCTCAAAACTTTACAAGAAGATCTAGAAATTGCCCACGTTGCTCTTGTTCAAAGAGAGTCTTTAAGGTTGTGAACACTACATAATAATCTTTCTTAATACTCAATATTCTAATGTATCATTGACGCATCACTATCACAATGCTAGAATTTTATTTTACTATTTTTTAACTAATTTAACTTTTAGTATTATTTTTTAGACTTCGAAAAAAGATATAACAAATGCTCAAGTCGTTCATGTTCAAGGAGAGCCTTTGAGGCTATAGACATCATTTGATAACCCTTCCAAATACAAAATTTCGTAAATCGCTATTGTGAGGCTAGAACTCTAACTTTCCTACTTTCAACTTAATTTTCACTTTATTTACTGATAATTTGAGTGATGTCAAGTTTTCGAATTATTCGTCATTCAATTATAATACTTCTGACTTTTACTAATCTTAATTTGACTAATTAAATCATTTATAATCATTGGCGTAAGAATTATAGAGTGAAACTCTATTTTTTTTTTAATGACGTTCATCGGGTGCTGATGACATCTTGATGTCTACACCCTTATTTTCCTTTTTTATGAATTTTAAATATATTTTATTTTTATTTCTTAATTTAAAATTTATAAAAAATCATATTCTTTGTGATTTTTTTTGAAATATTATCTGATATTATATTACATCCATGTGATCAACTTAAAAAATTTACACTATTTTTAAAACTTTTATTGAATTATAATGATATATTTATTCAAAAATACTTTTAAATATCTAAAAAATGTATTTTTTAGTTTTATAAATTTAAAAATTACGTGATTTATTATACAATGACTAAGTCATGTTAGTGTTTAAACACTAACAAGTGTATATCTATGATTAAGAGAAAGAAAAAGAAAAAAATAAGATTGATTTCATTTGATTATGATTAACCAAGTTCACTATATTTAGGCTTCGATTGTGAGGACCACCATTGCCCTTGGTTAATAGGATGGTTGTGAGGGCCATTGTCACCCTTGATAGGGGTTTAGTCGTGAGGACCACTGCTGCTCTTGATCAAAGCTTGTGGCTTGACACACCTTCGTTGAGCATCCTTTGAGCATTGTTGTCTTTCTCACCTCCTTTTCTTCATCCCCGATGAGCCACCACCTTCTTTGTCGCTATCTTGCCTCAATTACTTGATGTCACCACCTATGACCTCACCACCTTTTCCCAATTTCTAGACACCACTACTTGCACTATTGACATGCCCTCCTAGTTGCAGACACCACTATCTGTTGGACCACTACCACTTTGTCGAGATCTAGTCTTTAACATCTGCTCCCTACAATGGCTCCTCCTTCTAGCGTTGCTGACTCTTCCTACTTTTGCTGATCATGCCTCCACTACCACTGCTCACTTTCTACCACTATCTCTTGCCACTACCGCTCACTTGCCACCACTATCGTCTCATGTTGTCATGGTCTGTCGCTTCCATTGCCTCAAGCCCAATCTTAAGTTGTGGCCAAAATGCCCAAATTAGGGTTTTAGTAGTGACCCCCCACTTGTGCCACCAGCCCCAACCTAGCCCATCCAATTGACCTAGCCACCAGGGCCACCTAACTCAGCCCGTTGACCCACCAGCCCACACACCATAACTACCAACCCAACTAATTTGACCACCTAGTCGTCACAAATTTGTACCCTCTAATTTGAGTCAGAATCAAAATCTACTTATTGAGCATTGTCAACCATCAATAGTTCACATGTAATAGTAATGCACTCATTCTTCTCAGAAGTTATTTCAATTTATCATTAATATCATCAAATTTTTATCTAATTTTGAGAAAGAGCATACTTAAGGAGAATTATCATCACCAGTATGAGCAGATTTACCTCGTGGCATTTGTGAATCTTGTTATGGAACACTGATTTACTATGATACTAACAAATATAGAGTAAGGTAGAAGATAACAAGATTTATAGATTGAGTTCACAAAGCTCTAATCTTAGATAAATTTAGAGCTAATGGACTCCCAGAAGGAGGATTCTAAATATATCCTAGGGATAAATTCTATGTAGCTTTGAAATGACCTAAAATAGAGTAACCAATTAAGATCTTGAACTAATCCTAGGTATAGACTATAAATAACATTTTAAGAAACTTCTAGAAGGAAAGGCACACAAAGTACCTTCTAGAAGGAAAGAGATATAAAGTAAGGAACAAAAAGTTACTTTTCAAACCTCCGAGTCATTGGTGACTTATTTAGGCCATTTTTCAGCACTCTTCACTTTTGGCCTAAATTAATGATAATTGGGCCCAAATTTGAAGTTGGGCTTTAACTTTTGTGCTTGAGCTACATCCTCTAAGGCAACCACTAGTAGTGCTGATGAGGGAAGGCCTCCCCATTATAACATCTTATATAAGATGAGGTCATCGTCGATGCATGCTTCTTGCTGGAGTCCCATTAGATCATCATCAATCTTAATAATTTTTAATAATGTTGCATGTTCTCGCATTAGCTACCAATCATTCATTTCATCCACTAAGCAAGATAACTTTTTTAATAAACATCATTTCATCCATTGAGCAAGATAACCATTCATTTATTTTTGATAAGATACCACACAATCATGATCTAACTTATTATGAGTAAATGGAGTTTCTAAAAGCTTCACATTTAATTTTTCATTACTTGAAATGAATCCAACATGAATTTTCATTAACAAAAATGCTTAAACTCATATTTAATTTTATAAAAATCCATCCTCATCATGTAACTTATGCTTGCTATTAACATAAGGTTTATAGCTCCTTGTATAGTTTTTAAAATACCTTACTATAGTTAGGGTATTATCTCTTCTAACAAAGATGTCTTATACAATTTGGAAAAGTACTTCAACATTGATATCTAACTTCTTGCCTTCTATCAATTGGTTTGTTAATGGCTCCACAGTTTTTTTAATACCTTATGATAAACCCAAGATGTACTTGCATTAAACAGTAAACTTAACTTTTTTACATTATTAACATAACTTAGCTTAATTGAAGTGTTGTAACCATTTTGATAAAATACTACACATTAATAGCATAGGCCTTTGACAACATGAAGCTGATAATGTCATGGACCTAATTTCCTGATGACTTTTAATAAATCCAATGTATTTATGTTGACGAATAAAGTAATATTTCTGTAATTAAATAAATTTATTTCTACCAAAAAAGTAATCCATCATTATCATCTAACTTATTCCTTCTATTTGTTATGAGGTTTAGTCAGTTAAGAATTGATTTTGTACCTTTCTCATAAACGTAGCTTTAGTTTTAGTTGCCTAAAAATCTTGCCTCCTTTCACTAGGTAAATCTATGTATTCCAACAAAGAGTATTGCATCTAATTTTTTTTGTGTTGCATTATCCTCATCTAACTTATAGATTTTCTAATGACCTATAATGAATGTAGAATGTGGTGAAATGGCTAAAAATATTTCTTTTCTTTTAGTTTGTTATTTTGATCACCATAAAGTTATAATTGAATTACATATAATTTATCAACAACTTGTGTTCATCCAAACTGTATTTTTTGTTGAGTTATGTTGTAATTTAGTATAATTGTGATGAATATTTAGGAATTAATGTGAAAGCATAAAAATGATAATATAAGATGTAAATTTAATTAGATATTGGTGTATTGAATGAGATTAAAGAGTATGAATTATTTCAGCAAATAACTCAAATTCATACGATAGTAAATATCTCATGTTATTTCAATTTCTCCTTAGGGATATAACTATTAAACAAAATTGTCTAAACAGAATAAAACATAGATGTGAGGTAGATATGCTATAATCCTATGTGTATCTCTTAATATTTAAAAATTTCAAATTAAATGGTTTCACTTATTAGTACATATGAGTAAATAATAGAAAGTTATTTGAATAAGGAGTCAAATGAAAAATGAAATTCAGAGAAAATCATCAAATGCTTGTCGTTATTAGTTTTACAACATTACTAATTTAATATGTTCATGTGGTCCAAAAGCTTGATCCTTTTAACAAAATAAGTTTTATCTTAGAAAACTTATTCTAAAAATGAAATCTCATTGCGCATCTGCCATCCACACAACCGAACTAATTTAATATAAATGAAACAAGTTTAGAGTGTAAATAAGTAGGAGGTTTCCCCTCCACACAGTTCTTGTCATTGTTGTCTCTTCCAGTTGCCTAAAGAGAGGTCAATGCTGCAAATTGGGATAAAAATGCTGATGATGTAAACCAAACACCAAGGATGAGAGCTTGAATGTTGGAGATGGAAAAGCTTTGACATTGTGCAGCCATTTACAAACAAAAACCTTATCTTGCCCAGCTCCTTACCACTTGTCACTTGGAGGGAAAGCTTGAATGTTGGCAGCCGGAATGCTCTTCCACACCTACTGCCACTCTCTTTTGTACCCTAGCCTCATCATGGTCCCCTTCTTCTTCTCTACTCCCCCTTTAACCTATGATGATGATTCTAGATATTGGGCTTGACATAATCAGCCCAATAATATCTCACATCCTTCTCCTTAAATTCAAATAAACTTAGAATTTTTTTTGTTTTTTTTCAACTTCTGACTTTCTGCACATTCATGTCAACTATAGAAATATTTCTTTAGGATATAAGCCTTGGATATCAATGCTATTATATAAGTTAAATCATCAAATGTATATTTTTCAAGAATAATATGTGACGTGACTTAGTCATTGTATAGTAAAATCATGTAAATTTAAAATTTTGAAACTAGAAAATACTAATTTTAAGATATTTAGAAGTACTTCTGAACAGATATATTAATTATAATTTAATATAATTTTAAAAAATAGTGATCATTTTCTGAGTCAATCATAGGGATGTAATATAATATCAAGTATTTTTTTAGAATTTTACTCAAATAATATGATTTTATTTATAAATTTTTTATTAAGAAAAAAATAATATATATTAAAATTCACAAAAAAAGAAAATAAGGGTGTGGCCATCAAGATGATGTCAACACCTAGCAAACATGAATTGGACAGAAATAGAGTTCCATTTGGCGATTCTTATATAAACGATTATAGATGATTTAATTGATCAAATTAAGATTTGTAAAAGTTAAAAGAATTGTAATTGAATGAAGTATAACTTGGTAAATTTAAATCACACAGATTATCACCAAAATGAAGTAAAAAGTAAATTGAAAGTAAGAAAACAAAGTTCCAATGTCGCGCGGCAATGCATCGGTGATGCACCAAAATCTTGAGCGTTTGGGAGGATCGTCATGTAGTGTCCACAACCTCAAAAGTTTTCATTGGATAAGGACTATGTGGAGGAATCTCTAGATTTCCTTGCAACATTAGATCAATGAAATAAGTTATTAAATTGTCTTTGGTGGGTGTCACCTAGCAAAGTAAAAAAATGACGACTTTGTGACTCTTTAGTAGTTATCACATGATAAAGAGGAGCTAGATGGAGGTAGAGCGCATGTTAGGGAGTTTCATCCTCAACTTTGTGCATCAATAGAAGGCTTTTCATTATATATGGTACACTATTAGAAGGTGACAACTCATCTCCTGGTAGATCGTCCTCTTCTTGATGACGGCTTATTTGTCGATCAATTAGAAATTATTTACTTGATAGATTTGCGATCCTTTTATCATAAATCATTTAGTAATTTTGGTAATAATATTCTGTGAATTACATTGATGAGATTTTTGTCAATGATTCAACAATTCTAGTATCTTAATCCTTCACTGACGATTTATAGGAAAGTCATGATAGTCAAGTAAAAATATGAGTTTTGACTCTAAGAGAATTCAAACTTACACCAATTGCTTACTTGCATGAGAGAGATTGAAATACTAATATTCTTATCACCTGATGTCATCATAGTATATTTGTATTATAATTAAGTGATAGTTTAGGTATTAAAATCTTTGAAACCTTTTGAGGGAAGGTGTGACGCGGGTTTAGTCTCACATCGTTTGTGCGTTGAAGTTTTGGGTGAATATATAGTAATATCACATTTTCAAGTAATGAGTCCCTTTCTCTTATGTATCTGACCACTCTTTGCCTCACACCCGACTAGCCACTAGTGATGTGGAAGGGAAGTGGCGCACACATGTCTCCATCGGTCCTTAGCTGCTCGAACCCCTACTCGTGGCTCTCTCTGACTGCACTTCCGACCTATTTGCGGGCCTAGCTGGTTGACAAGTCCCCCTCTTTTACTATATTTTTATTTTAATTTCTTTTTCTTTATTTATCTCAAAAATAAAATTCATATAAATTTGTAGAAAATTATATAATTAGTCAAAAATTCATATTAATCAATTGAAAACCACTTTTCACAATTTAACACAAATATAAGTCTATTTATCATGAGGTAAGGCTAAAATTATATTATTTACTAATTATTAACTCATGATAATGAAGACTTATTAGTATGTATATTTAAATAAGAATTCATGAAATGTGTCAGAAAATCTATTTGATATTTTCATTCAATATGATTACAATTGACCTTAGTTAATACAATATTTACTATCACTTTTTTTTATCATTATAAAAAAAATTAAGCATTAACAAATATGAGTATGAAAGTTTACTCAATCTATTATGTACCCATATTTATATATCATAGTGTTGAAATTGTTTTGGCATCAAATTAATGGATTAAAGACACCATTTATTTTGCTACACAATATTTTCTAAATATTAATTAATATTGATAAAAAAATAATTTTAAATCTCATGAATCACCAAAGTTGTGAAAATTGAGATAGTTATTATGTTTACTTGATATCACATTTTATTTGTGGCAACTTAGATAAGTTTTAATAAGTAAATCACCATTTTATATGGACACACATTATCAATCCTATTTTAATGATAGCAAATCCTTACCATACTTGACTAAATTGATATGCTTTGGATATAAAATGATGTACTTCAATATAATCATGTACTGATTTCTCATGTGGATATTCAAACCTTTAAAGGACATTCATATAGGTTTTTTAGTCATTCAAATTTTAAACTATTTCTACATAAATAATTGTTAGGAGATGATGCAAAATATGAGAGGCTTTTGAATTTGATTTCTCTATAAACATAGTAACTTTCTAATGGCTAATTAAGATTGAATGATCATTGCTAACAATCTCAAGAATTTTATTATTTTTTGTCTTAAAAAATGTGTATAGGCATTAAATTGAGGAGCATTAGTTAAGTATTTAATAATCTCCCTTGACCTATTCAAGCCCATGAGACTTCTATCATCTACCAACATCTTGAAGAGAAGAGGAAAATAAAAATTGAGCCTCAACTTTCATCCTGTTTGTTGAATGTTGAGACACACTACAAGTAGATATCATACTTTGAAAAATAACTCATGATGAAACCTTTCATAATATTTTTGAAATAAATTAGTAATTAATCTTCACTTAATTAATCTTAAGAACTGACTCATTAATTCATTATTAACCTCTTAGAATCTTGGCTCTAAAAAAGAATTTTGAAGTGAAAATTTGTAGGAGTTGAACTTGATAATTAGTGATTATGGTAAAATGCTCGATCTAAGTTAAACTCAAAAATAGAGATTACTCTTGGAAAATAGATGTAGGCAAAGGTTTAAACCACTATAAAAATCCGAATGTAGTTTATTTTTTGATCACATTAAATGAGGGCAATTGGATTATGGGAAAAAAGTAGGAAAAGAGGTTGATTCAAAATTAAATATTAGAGTCTATTAGTTCAACCACCCCTCCCCCCTTCTTGATCTAAGTGTGGCTTAAAACTCAACAATATAGTGAGCCCAAGTTGAAAATTTGTGAGGTTTGTTTTGAAATTTTATTTTATATCTATGATTCATAAAGATTGATTGTTCAAACCAAAAAGTAGAAGGTCTCAATTAAAGTCTTATATGGACAAACTATATATAACTCCCTTTATTTGTCATATGGACGTACTTGATGGGTATCCAAGGACCAATAAGGGCAAGCTTTAAGTCAATAATGAGCTTATTTTTTAGAACCTCGCGTCCTACGTTGACCTTAAATTGATCCTCGAGCCACAAGGTTGCCTAGCCTAGACCAATCGGCTCCTGAGGTTAGGACCCGGAGGTTCAGGTCATCTTTGGCCCATTTTAACTGTGGGCTTTCGGGCCAATTAAAGGTAGCCCGGCCGTGATCCTCGGCCTGCGATTCTGAGGGGCCCGTCAGATCTCCCTATGCTTGATCCCCGTCTGCCTTCCCCCGGCGCGCCGCCTTTCTTCGACTTCCTCGTCGTTGCTCAGCCGGATTCCTCCTCCGACGTTGCTCCAGCTGGTCGTCCTCCCCCCGGGGTTTACTTTCGACGTGGAGGGGAGGCTGTCGGATGTTGGGAGTCCTGTAGGGTTCTTCCCCCGTGGTGAGGTGATCAATTCTCTGATCCCAGGCGACCATTGTGCACGCTCCTCTTTGCTCCCGGCGGGAAGCGGCTCTCGGCCCCCCTTACCGTGTTCTATCATCCTCCTGGATGGTCCCCTTGGTTACCAGGTTGCGGAGCGCCCCTCCCTCCTCTTTTATCGGTTGTTTTCGTCCCCAACATCTACTTCTGACTGGTAGTTTCTAGGTTAGGGACTGTTAGTCCGCTTCTGATTTGAGTTGGGTCGTGTTTTCATATCTTTTTTTAAGCGTCTTTGATGGGAGAATTCTCTCAGAGGGCCTGTGGATCAAACTTGTTGCTTCCGTTTCTTCCGCATGGGTGATGGTGGCACAAGATTCTTTCCCGATAGATTTATTTTTCAGATGAACTTATGATTTCTGAGAGCGTTCAGATTATGGATAAGAATATGCATTTTGACTAGTTACCACTCAACAAAAGGCTCTTTGACTAAAGTTCATTCATTGCATTTGCTGAACGATTGAACGTTTAGATCTGGAGACGGTTTGCAATCTATGCCTGGGTTATGAAATAAAGATAAAATGCATATTAATTTGCAGTTATTATTCTGATGATGATGAACTACTCGATTGTGAGAAATGCAAAATGATAATGATAATGATAACCATTAACAACAGCATCAATTCATGCAAATAAAATAAAAAACTTGCTTCCTGTCTTTGTCTGTCCCAGTTGCGGGGCACAAATCTTAGAGGTATAGAAATTGAAGACATTTCGTTTGTGCTATGTTTGTTCTTATCTCCACTATTTCATTAAATAGTCTGGGTGTGTCATTTAATTGATACCTTTGTATTACCCTCTTTGTCAGCCAGGTGAGGGGAAGAAGGGAGAAGTGATAAGCAATAAAAGTTAGAAAATTAAGCATGTCAGAAGATAGGTGATGAATATTGGAGAAGTAAACACGAAATCTAAGCATAGTCTACCTCGTTATATAGATATTCTGCTTGAAGAAATAAAGTTACACCTTGGGGATGGCTAGTGTGTCAATGAGTTCACAAATTGGGCCAGAACTACTTTACAGTGTTGGATTTCTTTAATATTGTCTTGCATGTATATAACGTTTGAAAATTTTCCATGTCTCTCTTCTACCGGACTCTTGCTTGGTTTTGATGTCAAAAAATTGGGATCAGTCAATTTGGCAACCTCTTTTCTACTCCAAAAGTAGGGCAGCATTCTTGAATTTTCTTGCCATTTGTATGGATAATTTCCCCAGTTAGCTGTGTTTTTGAGAGTTTACATTCCGTTTTATTTTTGCACATAAGCTCATTCCGTATAATGTTCTTCTGGGAATTCTCAAAGGAGCCGTGGTTGTTGATATACACAGATGGAGACTACAGTCCCATCAGATCACACAGAGCCGTCAACTGCTGTTACAGATGCTCCTGCTGTTCCATTTGATCCCAGCCGAAGTTAGTATCTTGATTCCGTTCTGTATCTTTCCCCACTTGTTACGTACATCATGAAGTATAATAGAAAATTTCTCATCTGGATCAGAAACTTCACACTACCTTCTGTTTAAGATGCCCTCTAATGGACTGCTATTCTTCAGTAGGAAATTTGGAACTTATTTTATAGCTACCACATTGAGAGAAACCAGCCTTTTCAGGAGATTAGAGTATCCAAAGTAGTCCAGTGTTGATGCTAAAATATTCGATGGGCATATGCCTGAATATATATACCTCATGGAAGTTTTTGGCAACATAACAATGCTTGTTTTGTGAATATGAGAATGGATGTTTTGAATCGAAGCTAGGATAATTTATGGTTAGTTTTTGGTATCATCAACCGTGTGCTGTACATAGTAACTGTTGTTGTTTGATCCTTGGAGCTCTTATAAAATTATTCTTTTTGTTCAGATTCATGATGCTTTGATCCACAACTCTGCTAGAATGAAGCTGAGAATAGTAGCAAGTAAATATTTTGGTTCTATACAGAGATTTCATGCCTTCTTTTTGCTGGGCAGTGGTAGGCATTATCAAACGGAAAGCTTTGATTAAAAATCTGGCTGATGCTTACCATGGGGAATGTCTCAAGTACTGTCAAGAGCTTCTGGAACTGCAGAGAAAGTGGGGCGAGGTTAGAAAATCATACCCCGTTCCTGTATTTTATTCATTTTATGTATTTTGAAACATCATTTCTAGACAGAGACGTGACTTTAATTTCAGTGTGCGACTACTCAGAAAGTAAGTTATCTTTTAGCATTTTCTGTGATCAGCCAATCTGTTCTATTCATCATTGTCTCACTTGCTATTATTCAGGGTGCACACAATTGATCGAATTTCTTGTAAGCCTCACATGAACTGTAGCTAAACTGTGGCTACACCTCCTCCATCCTCTCTTCTGTCATTTGAAAGTATGGGCCACACGTTAATGAGTGCTGGGCCCAGTTAGGTCTCTTCCTTTTCAGCTTTGTTTTCAGGCCTGAGGCCGAAAGAGGGGGCCAAACCGGGTCAAGTTACAGTTTACCATGCCTATGGACAGCCTTACTCACCCCATCCCCACCCCCCCTCATTTACTTCCCACAGATTTGGTCCTCGTCAGCTGAGATATAGAAGGCTGACCTGTCTGAATAGGCAGATCTATTTGTGATCTCAGTAGATGCTACAACCCTTAACTCTCAGATATGTCCAACCCTGTCACACCAGATTAAGGTAGCCAATGTGTTGTGAGGCCAGAGCTGGGCTGGCCCAGTTTCTTTCATGGTTACATCTCGAAGCCAAGGCGAGGTAAAAAATTAGACCTCCTGTCTCCAGCCAGGCTTTCATGGGGTGTGGCCCGAAAGCCCTAAGTCCCGTTTTTTCATCTCACATCTGTTCATGATCACTCACACAGCTCTCTCTCTCTTCCACACTGATAGACGGATATAAAGGGGAGAACTCGTTTTTCGTCTTTTCTCCAGGTTCACCACTGCAGTTATTTTATATTTTCATATTTGATTAGGGTTGAGATATTAGGAAAATATATTAGATGACTGGTCTTGGTAGAGCTACCATGCAGCTGGAATGTTCTCATCTCAGGAACTGCTGGATGGTTGGCTTCCAGTAACCCAGTTTGTGTTTTCTGTAAGGGCATAGATGATCAAGGCTCCTAGAAAGTGTATGCCCTCATTGGGTTGGGCATGCCAAGGTCTGGGCTTTTTCCCCATGTGTGGATGTGAATGCCTTCATTGAAGTTAGCTATTGCACTCAGGTAGTCTACAGTCCATTAGCTTTTAGGGTTCTTCCATTCTTCTCTGGTACGTTGGCAACAATATTGGACTGTTTTTGCTGTACCCCCGATGTATCTGCTGCCCTTCTAGCCAACTCTCTAAATTACGTTTGTGAACTCTCTAATGCAAATTATAGGCAAATCATGTTTGCAAGTTATAGATAACTCTTTCTTTCCATTCTGCTTATGAAATCCACAAGCCATCTCTCTCTCTCGCTCTCTCCCTCTCTCTCCCTCTTCCCATGAAATCTATGGGCAGTGGCTGTGAATTGCCTTCTTTCTCCATGGATTCTAACCCCTTCGTTACCCTGGTGTATGACAGATGTATTACACGACTATGGCACATAGGGTGTCACAGGAGGACACCAGGGCAGAGGTGGCTGCTAGGCCACCAAAGCGCTCCAAGAAGATGCGTTGATTTCTTTCGAACTTGGGGTTTCTTATGGGACTCGTGGGTAGGGATTGTCGTTTTTGCATTTGCCATGGTTCATCTGGCATTTTTACATATCCACTCCACACTCCAGTAAAGATTATTGGGCTCAGCATCCATATGACAGAGTGACTTGCATATGTAGAGAGAGAGAGAGAGAGAGAGAGAGATGCAAGTTAAGTGATTAGGAGTTTATGTTCCACAAATTACTTGAATGATTGATACGTTCCCTATTGCGTTCCTGGAAAACACTCAACTTTCAGTTGACCAATTTTCTTAGGCATTGATGGGAGTTCACTCAACCTTCTTGGTAATTTTCTTAAACATAGTTTAGTTGGTTATGGTTTGACTTTGGTTAACATCTTTATTCTCTTTTTGATGGGCAAGTAGTTGACCAATATCAGCTATTCCCAGACGGCAGCTTCTCTCTCAATACCATGTATTATGGCCACCTGGTTCTTGATGTGGTGATAGTCGCCAAAATCAGGAAGTATAGATCAGACATCCGAGATCATCAGAAGAAGTCTGAATCAGTTTTGCCATTAATTCTATGGTTTGGGATCAATTGAAAGAAACCCAATCGAGTCAAAACCACAGCTGGATGGTCTATGCCACAACTTTCTGTTGTGTCTCTCATTTATTGTCTAATTAACAAACGTACTAATGGTATCAGTTCGTATGAATTGAAATGAGTCCGATCAAATTGAAGGCATTGCTGGATGATTTTGTGCGTGAAACTGAAATCCTATCTCGTTTAGTAGATAGCACAGTAGTGTATTAGTGATATTAAATCCGAGGAATCACAATAAACTCCCATCTGATTTAAGCCACAACTAGAACATCAGAGTGCGTCTCAGATTTTCAATTTTGTGTAAAAGTTGAAATCCTTTCTGATTTTCTGTATAGCTTATAAACGTGTTGATGATATTAAACCCGGATGGATTAAATCGAGAGTCCATCCAGCTGAAGCCACTGCCAGAAGATTTTCTTGCATCTTAGTATTTCCAATTTTATGCGTAGAAACTCGCTTGATATGGGCCCAGCCCAGTTTTTATTTTTAGGGGCTCGTCTCCATTACCCGATCTTGTAGGATACGAGTGCTGTGATCGGCCGTGCTGAGATCACCAATGAATATATATTTGAAGGACAGATTAGATGACACCAAGTAGGAGGAAACTCCATCTAAATCTCTGAACATTCTATGCAATCCCCGCCTGTAGGTAACGTGAACCTTTGAAAAACCTCTTTAGGAAATCGAGAGGAGGTTGGGGAAAGAGAGAGAGAGAGAGAGAGAGGGAGGGAGAGAGTACCATGCAATAGCCACGTACCGATAACGTGGACGTTTAGAAGAACCTCTTTCACGAGAGAGACAGAGAGTTCCATGCAATGGCCACTTACCGGTAACGTGGACATTTGAAGGACCTCTTCCATGAGAGATAGAGATAGATATGGAGAGAGAGAGAGAGAGAGAGACTTGGGGGACATCTCGCGTTTCCGATGGACACATTGAATCTGGGTTCCTGTCATTTTCTGCATGTGGGGGCAGAAGAACTGCCTCCATCTCTGCCGTCTCCACCCGAGAACCATATTTAATTGATTCACATGCAAGGTCTAGACTTTCGAGTCCCTCTTTGTCAATGGCTACTTACCGTGGCTACCCTTCTCTCTCGCTCTCTCTTCCCCTCCAGCCCCTCAAGGCTTTCCAGGAGGCCCCAATTAAATGATGCCCACCATGAATGAACCTTGTGGGTCAGAAAAGGAAGGAAATTCACATCAAAGCTCCTCCCTTTGGGCTCCAAGTTTCTCCATTTCTTTGCAACAATGACTGAAAACCAGTTTATGGGCACACCTTAATCAACACGGGTGATCAACGTCAAAGTATGGTGATAATACTAGTGATATTGACGATAAATGGAGGAAAAACAAGCACAAGACAAGACTGATGGCGATGGTGATGGTGGTGATGGAGGTGATGCTGCATTCTGCAGCTGCACATTGAGAGTTCGTGAAGGTGACATTGAATAAAACAGGATTCAGTCAATCACTATATCACGCTGCGTGCCGCCACACCCTCACATCATGATCATTAATTATATCGGTGGTTAATTAGTGGGGATGGAAAATTGTCCCCATCTAATGTTACGAACAAGTGTCGCCCTCTCATTGACTTCAGACACATCATCATATCAATCGCTTCCCCAAGGCAGTGTTTACAGAATCGATCATGACCATGGCGGAGTAAAGATTGACGACTTAACCATTTTTGAATGGTGTACACTAATCTAACGCTACCCAACGAGTAAACCACGAGATGATACCATGTCATGTCCAACATCTCTCTCTATCTCTCTCTCCCTGTCTCTCTCTCTCTCTCTCTCTCTCTCTCTCTTCTTGTTACACTGTTTGCCTCTGGATCTCCAGTTCAATGCACATTTCCAGATACGTGCGCGTCTGCCCTCAACTTCATACCTCTGTCAACAAGTAATTAGAAGTTTAGTTGAGACCAAGGCGCATTCCTTGAGGGGCCTTCGCCGTATAACTCCATAATGGCCTTTCCATAAATCCTTATCTCCTTGAGGGTCTTTTTCGTCAATACCTATCCCATCATTCTCTCTCTAAACCAACCCCCCCTCCGGCTTCTTTTCCATTTACGGTTTCGTCCTCTTCGGACGCTTTTTCGTGGCCGCCCCGTCGCTGTGGATCGCAGCTCAATGTGGGCCCCACAGGCCGAATCTCAATGACGTCTACTTTAAAATAACCATTTTTCATATGAACCTTTATTCGCTTTAGAATTGCCGTAATACAGCCGGAAGTGGTCTCTCAGGGCTTTTTAAGGAATAACTCTGAAAAAACGGTATTAGTTATTTAATATAATTTTTATAAGGTTTTTTCATAAAACATTTTATCCAAAAAAAAAACCTTCACGACGTCACGGCGTTATTTTGGCTGAACGCCCTCCGTACTACCGTCGACCGAGGGTTCTCCTCCTCGATGAGAATAAGCGGCGGCGCGCCGGCATCTTCTTCACACGTGTGAAAGTGTCCCTCACACGCTCGGCAAAGCCGCATTTCCTGCACGTGCGAATCCGGTCGAGGTGGACACCATCCTCATACAAGAGACGAAGAGAGAGAAAAAGACCAACCAAGAGTGCGATAGGGAGAGAGAGAGAGAGAGGGAGTGTGATACTGGGGCCGGATTGGCCGAACTACGAAAAGAATCGAGCCAACAACGGCGGTCGCGGCTGTCGGAGGCAGCGGGGGTGGCGGATCTAAACTTCCGGCCGCCGTGGCCGGTGGCGGCGGTTGGCCGGACCTGCCGTGGTGGCCACTTGTCGGCGGCCGGCGAGTCGGGTCGGGGACAGTCGGACGAACTTCATCGCCAGCGAAAACGAAAACAAGAGAGAGAGTGAGAGAGGGACGTCTGTCTGTTGACGGCGGGTTAGAGTTATGACGTCATCATCATGGCTTCCATTCCATGTGGTTCCCTCCGGTGGCGGATTGCCTCCCCCTTTTGTCGCGGCGCGGCGGAGCACATGCCAATTCCCCCGTTGCCCGGGGAGAGAGAATTCGGAGGAGGAGGATCCTCGCCGCCGCCGCCACCGCCACCGCCACAGTCACCAGAGGAGGAGGAGCGGGGGGGATCTGGCCAGCTGCTGTTATCCATCAATTGGGGGTGGGGGGGTTGGAGCCGAAAAAGCTCCGTGACGTCCTTGTCGACGGCGAAAGCTCCCAACTAGGGTTTCCTATTTGGGCGCATGGCCTCAGACCCAAAAGGGCGAGATATCGATCGATCGATCGATAGAGAGAGAGAGAGAGCGAGAGAGAGAGAGAGAGAGAGAGAGAGAGAGAGAAGTTAGTAGCCACCGTCCATCTCTCTCTCTCTCTCTATCCATCTACCACATCTTCTTCCTCCTCTGGTTGACTGTTGACGAGAAGGCAGTAGTAAGCAGCCACATGGCCGGCGCCCCCCCCCCCCCCCTCCGCCGGTTTCTCGGCATCCGTCGCCATCAGTCCTCCGCCCTTCGCGTCTTTCTTTCTAGCCACTGTGGGCCGTTTACCGAAAGAAAATTGATCTTAATTATCATGGCGAGCACCTATCCTACAGAATCCTCGGACCGCCGTCAACATACCGGGTTATGCCGCCGTCGCTGGCTGCCGATAGATGAGCGGGAGGCTGGTTCCTTTCGTGCCACGTAGAGCGTCAGATGCGCCTCGTTTGGAGTGAGAATGGAATCGGACGGTCGAATAAACAGTGTTTTTGTAATTTTTTTAGTCCGTAAATTTAGGATAAAATGACCCTTAGACTATGGAAATAGCGAGACATTCCTGCAGCAAGACGTTTTGGTTTCTTTTTTTTAACAAAATTAAACGCGAGCAAATCAAAAGGTGCGTGCGTATTCGGATGTTTAAATGATTATTTAAAAAATATAAAAAAAAATTCATGTCGGCAGCTGCATGGGTCGAGTGGGCCCCACAGGACTGCACCCCTCACGTGCTCCCAAGGATTCAAGTGGTCTACGGTGGTCAACGTGGGCCTCCTTGAGACAAACGCCCCTTGTGTAAGGTATGATATTTGACATATTTATTGATGATCCCCTTTTAATTTCAAAGTTTATAACATACCCACGATTTATAAAATTGTATGCAGGGCCCTTTTGGCTGGATGGCGATTTTATTCTCCCGTGTTGCCGTGCGGTCAGAAGGGAGGCGCGCGTCTCGTCTCATCTGGTCCCCATATCGGAATATTGACGGCCACAATCCTCCCCCAGCCCGCAGATTCCGCGTTAGAACTGTTTAGACTGTTTCTTCTGAACCGCGAGACAACGTGCACCGCAGGGTACGGTCGATCAGGGCGTCCGATGGCCAAAGAGAGGCATATGGGAACCGGGGTCATCGGCGGTGCGGATTGCGGCATTTGTTTAAGTTGCAATGTCAACGAGCGGGCACCGGAACGCTTCCGGGCAGCCCCCCTTCTTTCCGGAAAGCCGGATTCCTCGTACAGCGGAAGAACGCAGTAGCAATGAAGTGACGGTTATACCATTTTACTACGCAGGGGTTTACTCTGGGGAGAATAATCGGTTGACCGCAATATCCAACGTCGAGTGCTAATATTACACTAAACCTGGATCCGAGTGTATGTTTCACCACAGAAAACTAGTGAATATTTTTTAAAAATGTTGAATTTCTCTCTCTAAGACTTATTTCAGTCTGATCTCTCTCTCTCTCTCTCTCTCTCTCTCTCTCTCTTCCTCTCTCATGAGGATGGTGATTGCACGCATAAAAATGGCTGAAAAGATGATTTTTGCTCTTAATATTAATATATGCATAATTTGTATTAGACACGGAAAAGACCAAGAGATTAGCAACTTTTGACATGCCCCGATTTATGGGCTCTCACAAAATTGTGGCTCACTTAAACATAAAGAAGAACTAAGAAAGTTTACTACGGGTTTAAAATCTGGAAAAATAGAAACCCAACTCTGGCTTTAGCAAGCAGACATAGAGAGATATATGCATATAATATATTGCTTGTGGACGGGAGAGAGAGAAAGATAGAGAGAGAGGAGGGGGAGGGGGGGATGGCGATCAGAAAGCTTAACTAGTTATAAAAGAAACATTTAATTATGAAGAAAATAGAGTTTATAATACTGAGAGCGTACCCACATCGATAATTGAGCACTTTTGCCTTATTTTTTAAAACTTACTAACTAGGTTCGAGGGTTAGTGCTAACATTATATTAAATAAATGGCCTCACTTAATGCTAACATTTTCGAGGTAATAGTAACCGGAGATTATGAATTTTTACCAGTAGAATGTTCGGACAAAGTCCTACGCTCCAAAATGTTATCATCTTAAGAAGTTCATATTTCCCCCAAGAACATAAGAAGGAGGGTATTCTGGGTATTTCCGCTCTGGCCCAGTGGAGTGCCAGGGGACGTAAATCTGAGAGTACGGGCGTGGGTTTTGGTCATTTGGTGGAGTCTAACCCGGAGTGTAGAGAGCCACGCGCGGGAGAGAGGGGGCGAATAATAAAAACCGCAACGGGGGGAGGGGCGCAGATAGCAAAATTTAAAAGAAACCCACTAAAATATGCGGCGGGTGACGCGGGGCCGCAGTGAAAAAAGACTACAAAGGCGGGGAGCAGCAGCCAGATGTTGCAGTAGAGAGAGAAAGCGGAGCGATGGACAGAGAAAGGGGAGCTCAAGAGAGAGAGGAATAGGAGGGGGGAAGAGAGGGCAGGCAGCCCCCGCGGCGGCACCAGTTGCAGTGACTGGAGAAGTTGGTCGCTCCACCTTTTCTCTCTCCTCGTTGCTAGTTGGTCGCTTTCTTACTCTTCTTCCTCCCAGTACAGGGCCCCCATCTCTATCCGCCGGGAACGAGGGGTGAGAGGATTTCCGGGGGCCGCGTAGTGGTGGCTAGGGGAGGTGGGAATGATGGCTGAGCTGCTCCCGCTGTTCCACGTCTGAGAGGGACAATCCGGGTGCTGGGATGCACCGCTCGAAGCAGGGAGGCCCCGCGGGGCTCGGGAGCTGGGGGGATCCTGCCTGAACCTGGACACTGGTTGATCTCCCAGTTGAGCTGATCTCTGCAGTTACCCCAAAGTTCTGGAACTCGGTGAGCTAGGAGTTACTGTGTCTCGGTGGAGCGAGCTGCCGGCATGTACAAGGATCTGAGGCAGATTTCTTGCTGATTCTGGATTCTGCTTTGGGGCCAGAGGATTGCCGCTGGTAAGCTGTATCTGGGCAGTTTGAAGTGTTTTTTTGGTTCCTTTGGATTGGAAGTGCTTTCTGGATTTTCGTCCATATTAGGTTTTCTGCTGTGTTCTCTGCCCTGCAGAGCAAGATACGGCGAAGTTGATGGTCCTTTATACTTCTGGGTGCGCGTGCCTCTGATAAGTTTGCTGCCAGAGACCATTGGAACTTCAGCAACTGGTCCTCACTGGAGGGAGCACTGAAGTGGGATTTTTCTTGTTTTCTATGTAAGATTTTGAGGAGAAGAGCGGCGTCAAGGAGTTGAAGTTGAGTTGAGGAGATTGTGAAGATTTTCGTCACCGGCTGAAATGCGGAGGGATTTTGAGGCGTCGGGTGTACCAATGCTGGTTCTGTTCTGAGATTTTCGTGACCTAGATCAGTCCTCTTCTGACAAGGGCAGCAGCCGAGGGGAATTTCTCTAACAGAATGGCGTCAGTGGAGCTCGACTCTAAGTCCCCTTTCTTATGTGGTTAGCTATAATTTCCGACTGGGCACAGAAAGAAATTCGAAGTTGGGTAGTTCAAGCATTGGGAGACAACAATTGACGCTTTGACAAATGGACTTTTGATCAGAGAACGGTGAGAAATAGTTTGCTCTGCAAGACAGGAGCGCTGGTTTTCACTGCTATTTCCGGTTCTTGGATTATCGAAGGTAACTTGGTCACTTCAGGACAGGTGGTGCTGGTTCTGGATTTCCCTTCTTCTTTCTGTTTGTGGCCTCCACTAATTCGCAGACATGAGACTCTGCTCACCGGGACTCGGAATTCAACCACATGAAGGTGATTTGTACACTTATGTCTGTGTCGCTTAATTTTTCTCCGGCTCTATTAAAATCTTGAATTTTTGCGTTATTTTTGGAACCGCAGAAGAATATATTTGTGCTATTTCTAAAAATGCCTTTTTGCTCTCCCACCCCACCAATCACCCTCTCCCTTGCCTCCTTCAATGAAAAGAAAAAAAAAGAAGAAAAAAGTCTATCTGATTTCAGCATGGAAATTACCTTCAGTGAAGATTCTCTGATTGGGTTTCCTTTTCAATCTCTTTGGATGAAAGATTGCTTCATTGTTCTTTTGTTTGCTATTTTTTTCTATTCCGTGTGAATTTTATCGGTAGGCAGATTAAATGGCTGCATTTCGGCTTTTTTTAAAATTTCCTTATTCGTTGCCAACACTCTTGCAAATGAATATTGCAAGATAATCAAGTTCATTGTAAGATTAACATTTTCTATGGGCAAAGTGTCAGAACTTGTGCTGAGTTCGGATCTAAGTGACCAGTAATTATGTTATTTTTGTGTTGTAGAGTTTCTAAACATGGATTTTCTGTTATCTGCTTATCATGGCCATTTCTGTGCCATGCAGGAGAAAAAAGGTGCCTGAATTCTGAGTTGTGGCATGCTTGTGCTGGCCCTCTTGTGTCATTACCTGCTGTTGGAAGCCGGGTGGTTTACTTTCCTCAAGGCCATAGTGAGCAGGTCTGTTTGTGACTGAGTGCTTGCCCTCTTCTTGGGTTTTTAAGGTTTCTTGGTGTTACTATCCCTGTATGCTTTCACATGTTATCTCCATGTAAAAAAAATGGTAGATCCATGGTTTTTACTTTAGTTCTCCCTCAGATATTCAATCCCAACATTGCAGGTCAATGCATGGAAGTATGTTCACTTTGGTATTCATTTTTTACGGTTCTGAATTTATCTGCTATAATGTCTTCATCCAGGTTGCTGCATCAACGAACAGGGAGGCTGATTCTCATATCCCAAATTACCCAACCTTACCTCCACAACTGATTTGTCAACTTCATGACGTTACCATGCATGCAAGTTTCTTGAAAAATATCTTTTTCTTACCCCGGTTTCTTTAGTCAGCGAACCTAATTGCGATGAGTGTTGTAAATCCAGGCTGATGTGGAGACCGATGAAGTCTATGCTCAAATGACTCTGCAGCCATTGAGCCCAGTAAGGATTGCCATCCTTCTCATTCTTCTGGTTATTCTTCGGCAAATGTCAGTATCTAAGTCACTTGCCCTTGTTGCTTGTAATTATTTGTCTGAGCCATGTTTTCAGCAAGAGCAAAATGATGTCTACCTTCCTGCGGAATTGGGTACACCCAGCAAACAACCAACCAATTATTTCTGCAAAACTCTCACCGCAAGTGACACTAGTACACATGGAGGTTTCTCTGTACCCCGCCGAGCTGCTGAGAAAGTGTTTCCTCCCTTGGTATGTTAGGTTCATTATCTTTAAGCAGCACTGCCCTATGGTGATCTGCCCAAACTTCATGAATGTAATGATTGATCACATTTCATGTTTGTGTGCGCCACCCTATGGTTCTGCAGGACTTTTCTCAGTCTCCCCCAGCACAAGAGTTGGTTGCAAGGGACCTTCACGGCAATGAGTGGAAGTTCCGCCATATATTTCGTGGTAAGTTTTATGAACTCAAGCCTTTTCCAGATTCTATGTTTTTGCCCAGTTGTTAGCTCATCTCGGCAAGATTAATATTAACGTATGGTGAAAAAACTTTGGAACCCATAGGGATTCTCCAGGAAAGCCTCTATTCTTTTAATTAACCGGATCTGTTTTGTGACTATTTCAATTAACCTGATTTTATATTTCTTGCCTATTCTCTTTCTATTTTCTAGGAATCTCGATGGATTTTTCTGTGGCTATCCGAACTTAGATTGTGCAATTAAAAGATAATTTTTGGCCTATCAGCCAGTTTTGTTTGGCTTTTTTGTTCACCCTTTCATGTCAAAGTCAGCCTGGTTAGAAACTTGTCAGTCCCTTATATTTTAGTGACGGACTCAGGCAGGGAGGTAGCTGTAAAACTTTGTTAAGTGCTTTGGGTCTTTCATGCGCTTTGGCTGAATCTATATTGTTCGAAGAAGGCTGTGCTTAAATTGTGATCCAAACAAATGTGAGATCACTTCCCTCCGAATGGTTTTTGCAGTCGAAAATTCGAACGTTATTGCCTGTGGAATACTGTCCGGTTCCCTATTGATCAGATCACCCTGGTCCACCAAAATCTATTAACAGAATCAAACGAATGTTATAATCATCATTTTATATGATTTTGTTTTAATAAGTGATCTTTGTTGTTTGGCACTCAGCAGTCTTTTCACGCTAATTTCATACCTTCTTGTTTTATCTTATTGCTTCGCTGTGATTGATCTCCATTATAAAATTCACTCTAGCAATGTACACCAATAATAAAGTCCGAGCTTGATTTGCTGCACCAAGGACATTTTTTTATTGCGCTTCTTCAAGTATACTCTGTATTGATCTCTTTTTTTGCGATTGCTGGCGCAGGTCAACCTAAGAGACATCTCCTTACTACTGGGTGGAGTGTTTTTGTTAGTGCAAAGAGACTTGTTGCGGGTGATTCTGTCCTATTTATCTGGTATATACTGCCTTACTCCAATTACTGACATGTATGTGGATCATGCTGATGCATTTATATATTCCAAAGTTTCCTTTGGAACTTTATATTTTCCAGAAGTGAAACAACAAATCTGATGGTTATGTCAGGAACGAAAACAATCAGCTGCTTTTGGGAATCAGGCGTGCTAATCGGCCACAAACTGTAATGCCGTCTTCAGTGCTGTCAAGTGACAGTATGCATATAGGCCTTCTCGCAGCAGCAGCTCATGCTGCTGCAACGAACAGCCGTTTCACAATTTTCTATAATCCGAGGTGTTGATCTTGCTTCACAAAATGGGATATTCTGTCTTTAACTTTTCTTTGCTTTGACTTTTTGCGGTTCGTCCCTAGGGCAAGCCCTTCTGAATTCGTCATACCACTAGCCAAATATGTTAAGTCAGTCTACCACACCCGTGTTTCTGTGGGCATGCGCTTCCGGATGCTCTTTGAGACTGAAGAGTCGAGCGTCCGCAGGTTGGTGCCTCCCCAATCGTCTGTGGTTTAGAAGATCACCATAGACATTCAGTTCCCCCTCCCCATACCCCTCTGCATTTGCTTACTCGTTTAGTTCTCTTTTCCCAGATATATGGGTACGATCACAGGGATAGGTGATCTAGATCCTTTGCGCTGGTCGAACTCACATTGGCGTTCAGTCAAGGTATCCATGCCCTAAATCTGAACGATTTCATGTATATATATATATATTAATATAATAGCTAGTATTGAGATTACATATTTATGATATCGTGGATATGGTGAGCCTAAGTTTCCTTATCGAAAGATGAATGAGATGAACAGGCATGGGATGAATCCTCCCTAAACTATCAATGGATGTTGATGCAGGTCGGCTGGGATGAGTCGACAGCAGGAGAGCGGCAACCAAGGGTGTCTCTGTGGGAGATTGAGCCGCTAACAACATTCCCAATGTATCCTCCCCCTTTCTCTCTCAGGCTCAAGCGCCCATGGCTGCCAGGACTCCCCTCTCTTCATGGTGCCGCCTCTTCCTTTACTGCAAATTGTGAGTCTTTTATTGATTTGAATCGAGGGTGTTGACTTCACATGATCATCTAATGCAGTCGGGAAAGGTGACGATTTCGGCCTCAACTCTGTGATGTGGCTCCGGGATAGCGATCGGGGGGTCCAATCCTTGAGCTTCCAGGGCGCTGCTGGTAGTTCGGGGCCCTGGATTCAGCCAAGAATTGATGCTCCATTCCTTGGGATCCAGCCCGACATGTACCAGCCAATGGCATCAGTGGCTCTTCAGGAAATGAGGGGCTTTGATCCCTCCAAGCAGCCCTCTCCACCGATGCTGCAGTTCCAGCAGGCCCAGAGCATTCCTGGCACATCTGCAGGCCAGTTATCACCCCAAATCTTGCAGCAGCTGCAGTCTCAACCCCCGCAGCCATTCCTGCAGGCCATGCAAGATGGGCAGCCTCAGATTCAGGGCCAGCAGCCCCATTTCCTCCAATCTCAGCTCCAGCGCCACCACAGCCCATTTTCCGATCAGCAAAAGCTGCAACAACCGGCACTGCCTCCCCAGGGGTCACCTGTGCTGCCGGACCAGCCAGTTCCCACTGTTGTCTCGGCACTGTCTCAGCTCGCCTCGACATCTCAGGCCCAGGCTTCCTCCCTGCAAAGCATCTCTCCGTTTTGCCAGCCGCAGAGCTTCACAGGAGTGAATGGAAGTACCATGACTGCGTCTGCCGTTTCTCCCCTCCATGGCATCCTTGGCGGCTTCTCCCCCGAGGAGGCAACGCAGCTGCTGAACCTGCAGCGGAGCAGCTCATCGGTGTCCTCTGCGGCGTGGTCGAACAAGAGAGTCGCAGTCGAGCCGCTGGTGCCTTCTGGAGCCCTCTGTCTCCTTCCCCAGGTAAAGCAGCTCCCCCAGAGCACTGCCACCCTGGCGCCATTCCCAGGGAGAGAGTGCTCGGTGGACCAAGAAGACAGCACGGATTCACAGAGCAACATCCTCTTCGGGGTCAACATCGAACAGTCCTCACTCTTGGTTCAGAGCGGACTGCCGAATCTGAGGGCTGTCGCTAGTGAGACGGAGTCCACAGCAATTCCATTTGGTTCCATCAATTACATGGGTGGCCCGGAGACTGAATTCCCGCTGAACCCGGTGATGGCGCCTTCCAGTTGCCTGGATGAGTCGGGGTTTCTCCAGCCTCCTAACCATGTGGGCCAAGTCAACCCCCAAGATGGAACCTTCGTGAAGGTAAGCCTCACCAGTTTTCCTCCGGGAGTCGTTACTCTTTCTCCTGCTGTTATGAATGAGGGTTTTGTTTTCCACTTAAGGTGTACAAGTCGGGGTCCTTCGGGAGGTTGCTGGACATCACCAGGTTCAACAGCTACCCCGAGCTCCGCAGCGAGCTCGGGCGCATGTTTGGCCTCGAGGGCCAGTTGGAGGACCCATTGAGATCAGGCTGGCAGCTTGTATTCGTCGACCGGGAGGGCGATGTTCTTCTCGTCGGTGACGATCCTTGGCAGTAAGCTCCTCTCCCACTGCGTATACTCTGATGCCGGTTTCTTCACTTGCTGATGAATCCCGTCGAAGTCAATTTCCATTAGTATTTCTTCCATCGAAGCCGATGCCCCTCCGCTAGTTTTGTTTTGTTTTGTTCTTTTTTCTAATTTATCTTTCCGGGTAATTTTATTAAGCTTATCTGTTTTCTTTTTAGAAAACCCTCCTCCATTCTCTCTTTTAAAGGTCTCGATCCATGGCAGGGAGTTTGTGAACAGCGTGTGGTGCATAAAGATCCTCTCCTCCCAAGAAGTCCACCAGATGGGGAAGCAAGGACCTAGCCCCGAGAAGGGGTCTGGCGGCAGCGGCTGCGAGGATTACGTGAGCCGCCAGACCCCGAGGGGCGGCCTCGGCACCGGGATCATGTCAGTCGGCGCCTTCGACTACTGAGGGGGGGAGAGAGAGAGAGAGAGAGAGAGAGAACCGCGGAGCTCCGCTGGTGCTGCTCGCTGCTCATTTTCTCCATCTCTCTCTCTCTAGAGCTCAAGTGAACTCGGCCCGCGTTGTGTTTCTGGTTGGCCACTGGTGTTGTCTGATTGTGTCTGTGTCGTGTGTAAACTTTACCTGTAGACTGGTTTTCTCAATGGTGGTGGGTGTGTAGACCTACTGTGATCCTTGCCGTGCAAAAAAGGATTAGGGTTCTCTTTTCCCTGTGGCCCTTCCGGCCCGGCCCATTGTACTTGGACTCTCTCTCTCTCTCCCCTCTTTCTCTCGCATCATTTTGAGTTGACGGGACGGCCAACTAGATGGCATTTTTTTTGAGAGAGCCGGTAATGGCGCGGGTGCTTCCTTTTTTATGTTGGATACTCCACTCACTTCCCTATCCAGACGTCCCTTCGGCCGTCGACCGACACCAGCGAGGTGACTGCCCCTGCCGTGGAGCCCATTCCCCCACTGCCCCACCGCCCCACCGCCCTCCCCGCGGACGAGTGAGACGCTGTTGACCCCAGTCAACCACTCGCTCGGCTTCGCCAAGTCGTTGACAGCCCCCATCAAATCGGATAGCAACGGCAATCAGCGGGTCGATCATCTGTTATCATCTGCGCTTCCATGATGGATGAAGTTCATTCATTTCAGGCTACCTTTGTGCATGGGAAAATTAGATATACGATTTCTAAATAAGGTGCAAAGTACATGCTTAGATGACAAAAACTGATGCAATTCCAAAAGTAGTTCAGCAAATGGATTTTGATGTGGCATTATTTTAATTATTCGTGATAATGTCTGAAGCAAAAGATTTACCTTTCATGTTGCCATTTATAATCCTAGACGGATGCAAGTAGATTAATTGCATGTTTACAATGATAGTAAAGGGGCCTTGTCCTATAACTAGTCCATTATGATGATTGTCAAAAACTTCAACCCACATCAAATGCAGTTCACTTGTTCAATGCAGGAGAGTTATGAGAGTGTTTATCTCTTGATAATTGCATGTTTAGTTCATATTAAGAGGAATTTGGGGCATGAATTGGCCCTTTATAGATCTATAATTGTTATTTGTATTTGTTGTCACATTGTACAATTGAGGTGAGTTTACTGGAAAGTAGAAAATAAATAAATGTTATAATAATTCATTACACTTTGCATACCATTTGGTTCTAATGGCCTGATCTTTGTTTCACAAACTTTAAGTTATCACCAAAATTGAACACTATGTTAGTTTGTCTCTGCAATTATATTTGTAACTATTGGTCAGCCTATGCTTAATACTCACCTCTAATTGCATTCTATCGTGAAGTAAATAATTTAAAGTATATGACTTTACTTTAATGTGAAACCTCCTTTAATGTGGAACATGAGTCTTTATTGTATCAGTTTTAATATTTGAGATTAGCAATAGATTTTGATTTTTTTTTTCAAAATTATAAAATATTTATTGTTGAATTTTATGTTGCACTCATATCAATAAGGGGAGGCTTGAATTTGTTGTACCTAAGTTTGATTTTATTCAATTATTTTTTTTAACCTTTTAGTTTTAATCTAATTCAATTTTCTTTGATCTAAATATAGTGCACATAGATTTCTATAGTGATTGGACCCCTTCTTAACATTTATTTTCTAAGAACACATCATACCTAGTTTTTACTAAATCAATTATTTAACACAATACTTGTTGATTACTAAGCTCAACTCTCATATAATTTCATTCTAAAATCATTTTTTAGATTTACACTTTTAAGGGGCCCACCACTGGTTATAAAGAGTGATTCTCTTGAGTGATTAAATTAATATTTAGTCATAATTATTTCTTAAAAAGTAAGAAAATTTTCATTGTGGGCTATTTATGGATGTTAGTGTTGACTTAAGATGCATCCAAAAAATTGATGTAAGTGACAAATAATTTGCCTTGATTTTCATTGTTTTCTTTGTGTGGAGAAGCTATATGATCGTTGAATACATTGACACTTCAATTAGGTTGGGAAATGACTTAAATCAATTGAATTGATGTTCCTCAACCCCATGACTTCTCACAATATAACCAAGCTTTTAAGACTGCTCAAAATTGTATATATACTTTTGCAAAAAATCTCAGTAAAATCTTGAGATGCTAGAACGGTTAGAGGCATTACTCAAAACTTATTAGCCATTATAGAGTGTTGAATTTATTGAAAAAATATTTTAAAAATTTCACATTTTCAACATCTCTCAACATTAAAGTCCAAAAATTAGTTAAAGATTAGAATGACTAGAAATCAATATGACATGAACTTTAAGTGTTAATATTTTTATCCAATACTCATCGATTCAAACAAGTCTAGTAAGAATTTGTGATCATTGAATTATAATTTTTAATATATATTTGTATAAAGTAATAATTTCTCATTCAAACTTATCCAACTAAACCCCAAATAAATCACAACTATCAAATAAACATTGAATCATGATATCAATGTTGTTGAATCATTGAATCACGATTCAAATAAATCAGTATGAAAAATTATAACTTCACATCATAAGATAATTTAATATTATTTTAAAATTATTATATGACAATATTTATAAATTTTAAGTGGTTGAATAAATAACTTGGCTTCAATTAATTAGTTTGATACCTAATCTAATCATTCAAATATTGTGTATTTGATTGCTCCAACAACTATTATTTTCTCTAACATGTGTCACAAAAATGTTGTTGGAAATTTATTAGGTTGCCAAAAAAATTATTTACTCATTCTTAGTGAATATGACATTGAGTTATATTGAGGTGTAACCATCTAATTTTTGTTAGTAGAGTATGGACAACTTTGTGAGATTTTAGGCTAGATTTGGAAAAATAAAATTTATTGACATTGAAAATAATCTATGTCGTGTATGAAGAGATTGTTCTCTATGATTTCATGAAGATCATGTATAAGTTCAAAGGGGGCTAAGTGAAACACAAAGAGGGGTAAATTTGGTTTCTACTAATTTTGTTAATTCTCATTTTGACTATTGATGGATCTTTTAGAACTCTCTTTCTCAATATGGATTCTCTCAAGGCTCTTCTCTTTATGTAGATTCTCTCATGGTTCTTTCTTCACCACTAAAAATATCAAACTTTTTATATTGATTTTCCCCTCACTTGACTACTTCAAGTCCTAGAAGATCCTTACTACTATAGCTTATTATTTTCCTTAGAAATACACATTGATTTTCATGGGACCATCAACCCAATTTTACTAGTTATGGCTCCTCAGATATCTCGCACTTCAAGGGTTTAACGAGACTAAAACCTTGTGCTTTAGCCCAACCAACTCTCTTCTCACAACCCAAATATCTTAAGTCTTGATGGAGAGTGTTAGCCTTTGATATGAATGTTACTTGAACCACCAATGTTGAATGGAGATTTGATGTAATGTTTTGTATTCCACTAAAGCTCGTGGTGATTGACTTTTGAGATATGGATCTGTAAATAGTTGTTGGAGAATTCTCTAGTCTTCTTCTCAAGTTTTGTCTTTTTTCTAATCTACATTCCCAAGTCAATTTGTATTATGAAGAGAGGTCAATCAATTTCAAAAATTTCTACCCATTTTTGTGTATAAAAGTTATCTATTTTTTGTTGGTTTTATTTGAAATTTGAATTGAATATGCAATTCTTATTAGTGAGCAATGTTGTTGTAGAGGTCGAGACCAAATACATATGTTTGATCCATCATTGTCTTCATGTAATCTATCAAAGCGTCATTGTCCATATTCAAGGTTCAAGGCTTATTCTTGACTTGATATTTGTGAATTTCAAATTGTTTCCTCATGAAGGCTTCTAACATATCACCATCTAAATTCTAGGTTTAAAAATTACGCTTGACTTTATATGTTGTGATTTTTCTTAATATTTCTTCATGAAGGCTTCTAACATGTCAGCATCTAGGTCTAGGACCTACACATGACTTGATTTTTTATAAGTTTTCAAGTATTTCCTCATGTAGACTTTCAATGTGTCATCTCTAGATTCTAAGTTTGAAACTTATGCTCAACTTGACTTTTTTTTATTTTTCAAGTATGTTCTTATGTGCATTGACATTATTCTCCATGTTCTTATATATGAAATCTAGGATGTTGTATTTGCTCTAACATAAAGATCTTAAGGATTATTTTCTTAAATTTACTTGTCAGCAATAGAATCACAAGAGTGCATCATACATATTGAATAATTCTTATAAATATTGAACATTTAACATTTGTAAATTTTCATAAATATTCAATAAATATTTATTAAATAAAAATTTACATTTGTAATATGAAAACTAAGGACATCAACAATCTACTCCTTCTTGATATTTACAAAACCTATTTGAGAGAATTTATTTAAGCATTAATGTATTCGACAAAGTTATGATATAAATTATATTTATCCACAAAATCAACATAAAAATTCACAGCAATATAAACAAACACCACTATTCCAAAACATGTATTCAAGCATTCAAAATATACATTCCACTAGTCAAGACATACATTCAGACATTCATTGCTCAACTTGAAAAAATGCTCCCCCTATGTTCATATACATTCAATTTTCTTAGTCTTTAATATTTTTCTTTCCCTTTTTTTAAGATCAAAAACATAAGTAAAGTCTAAAGGAACAATTAAAAAAATATGCACCATTGAAGGAAACATCAAGAAAAAAATGACTTCAGCTTGAAGAGGTTGTCTTCAACATCTTAAAGCCATTCTTCCATCACCTTGAGGCATTGCTCAACTTGTTCAATACTTTTGTTGAACTTTTTGACAATAGGCATGATGTCAAGAAAAGTGAGAGCATGATGTAAAAAATTTGGGGTGAAAGACAGGCAATGAAGTTATTAACCATCAATTTGAATGTAACTCATTCTATGAAGAATGGATTTGGTGATGATATCATGATGATAACACCTAATGGACTCTTTGTTACATGTATCTATGTTATGAAAATAATGAAGAATTTATGTGATGATGATACAAAGCGGTAAAATAAGATCATACATACAAGCAGTCCTCATTTGATATAAAATAGTACATCTACATTAAGCGGAATGCCTTTTATAATGTAGTACATGAAAGAAGTAAATTTTTTAGATATTTTACCAAATGCATCACTTCTATTTCATAGAAGGTGATTTCGTTGGATTGAATCTTAGCATATTTCTAAGTTCTAGGTAGATTTTTGGGATCAAGGTTTGACTTTAGATGAGTTAGTTATTCTTCTACTTCTTCTACTTCAGTTTCTTTATTGTTTGTGAATTATGTCTTAACACTGTCATTCTCATGAGGTATTACTTTCTAATCTTTAACATGTTCTATGAATTTAATATGAATAGATTCTTCAACTATTAAAGTTCTTTTATTGTATACTATGCAAGCTCTTGAATTATCTTAAGAATATCTCTTCATCACTTTGTCAATCAAATTTTCTTAACTTTTCATTACTATTGTTGAGAATAAAACACTTACATCTAAATAGTTTAAAATAAAATTTGTTAAACTTTTTACTCTTTAATAGTTTATATGATGTTTTCTTTAATTTTGATATAATCAAGGCTGGATTTATAATCTAACATGTTGTGTTAATGGCCTCAATTCAGATATATTTAGCAAGATCACTATTAGCCAACATGGTTGTTCTAGATAAATCAAGGTCCTCTTTTTCTTCTCAAGTACTATATTTTGTTAAGGAGTCCCAAGTGCTAAAAAAACTGTGGGTAATTCTTAATTCATCGTAGAACTTTAAAGCATAACATTTTGAAATTCACCTCTGTGATCACTTATAATTTTCTTTATGAATTGGGCTAGATCATTTTGTATTTTACAAAGTAATCTAAAACAAGAAAAATCTAAGTAAAAACACTACTTTACAAAGTAATAATCAGATGTTTCATTTTTTTGAGATAAGAAGAACATTTAAGTAAATCTAGAATAATTATCAACAGTGACAAGATCATAATGTTTTCCTCCTAAGATAGCAACTTTATTTAAACCAAATAAATAGAAGTGAATCAAATCTAAACGTTTAGATGACAATCTATATTCCTTAGTTCTAAATGATTCCTTGATTTATTTTCTTTTAATACAACTCTCACATATGAAATTTTCTATGCTAGAAGTTTTGGTAGTCCTCTTGATGACTCATATAAATTAATTAAAAATAGATCATTTTTTATGAAAAAATTATGGTAATATTTTTAATACTTGATTTACAATAAAATTTACCACCATAAATTATTAATTTATTACTATTTTGAAAGTGTCAATAATTATATAAAATACCACTCATGAAGAGTAATGATTTGGAGATTGAATTTTGCATCAATGTTTAAAGTAAATTTGAAATGAAAAGTTAGACAATACACTAAATATTTATATTTTGAAAATATTACTTTGAATCATTTTCTATGATCAATTAAATAATTAAATTTCAATTTTATAGATGGTATTTTAGAATTTTTAATGTCATATGTCATCAAATTAATGTTGTCAAATATTGATAGGAAGATTTAGTGTGTCTCGCTCATATTTATGTTTTATTTGAGGTAATTTTGATTTTTTTTAACTCATCAGTGTATTTCAAGAGATATCATCAAAAGTATTTTAACATTAATGGATTCTTAATACATGCCAAAACTGATAACTTTGGATATATATGCTTAATGACTAAGTTATTAGTCTAAACTTGAAGGATATCCTTACTCTTAAAATACATATAATATTGATTTTTGACATTTCAGATTTCTAAGTATTTATTAGAATTTAATGTTTAATAATGACATAAAACAAGAGGAAGGTAAAACTTGATCTTTTTTATAAATTATGCCTCCTCTAATGGCTAAAAAATTTCAAACAATCACCCTTGATTACTCTACAATCTTGAATTCTTTTCTACTAGTTTTTGTAGAGATTTATATGCAAAGTTGAGTGAAATTCAATGCTTGCCTCAATGATAAGGAGACAACATAGTGGGGAGTGTTTTACGATTCAAAATTAATGCCTTAATCTGATTTATTTTTCATAATCTTCCAAATCATAGCTTTCATAGGTGAAGAGGGAAAAGAAAATCAATCGACATTTAGTTGGCTCTTCATTGAATTTTGGACAAGATTCAAGTCTTCATCAAATTTAAGACAATAATGTTGATGATCTCTCTCTTTGATTTTTGTGACACAAATTTTTGATTAAATTTCGATTTAATCACACAACGGAGTTGATCCAAATGAACTTTTGCTACCTAGAGTCATGAATTTAGGAAAAAAAAAAGTTAAAATTCTAAGAAAGTTGAATTGAGTAATCAACAATTTTCAGTAAATAATTTTTGGTGGAACTCAAGAACATGGTGTTTTTAAAATAACTAATCTCTTCTCGATCCCTTTAATTGTGGTTTCTGTGAAATATGTAAGATGACTTCTTCATGTGACTTCTAGAACCTTTTATTAGCTAATGTCTGACCATCTCAATCTTTTTACTGTTGACAAAAAGAGGGAAAACATTAAGTCATGGGAGAACCTATCAAAGGCTAAGGAAATTTGAGAACTTCATAGGGAAAAACTTATGGAGGAAGAGCATCTAGAGAAGAGGCATCCTTGAATCAAAATAAATCAGCTTATGAATCTACTAGATGTAGTAATCTAGATTTTCATTCGAACACTAATACAATAATAACATATTTATGAATAATTTTTAATATTTCATGATTATTTTTTAACATAAAAATCTTTAAACTAACAATCTACCATTTTTTATGTTTACAAAATCATTGTGAAAACTTCCCAATTATGGGTGTTAGAAAGATTAATAATATTATCATTAAACCATTGATTCATCCATTTTTGAACATTGGTACAATGAAACATTGATAAATATAAGCGCAATGTAAATATCCATTCATTATTGTCTCTTTTCTACCTCTAAAAACCAATTGAAGCATTTACTTGAGTAATATTTTTAGCCACTAGTCATGTAACTATACTCTCTTGTAATGATTAAAGTGATTAATGAAAACCATTTATTCCCCTTAATATATCAAATTATTGTCAAATGTTATTCTCAAGATCATGAAATTCTCACAAAATAGAATTGCCAAAACACAAAAATTGGGAAATCTCCAGACCTACACTCAAAATGGGAGTTTCTTACAAGGTACTACCCTTCATGGGCCCGCTACTGGGCCCAACGAGGACTGGTAAAACAAAGACCTTATACATAACTTATTGGTACAGACAAATTGATTACCCACTTCCGCCGCCTGCGTGGTCATGATAATGGCCCCCAACGGGGGTCCAAAGTAGTGGCCTGACCTGCCCAACTCTTTCCACATTTAGGCCCAATTGAGCATTGACACGCGGCCAGATGGCTAGCCCATTGATCTCCTACATTCGGATACTGGGCCAATTCCGGGCCTCGAATGCTTCTACAGATGGGCCTCCGACTGACTTTTAGTACCCTAGCCCACTCCCCGGAGTCTGACCCATCATCCGCTTTCCGAGCCTGACCCACCATCCACGAAGGTCCTGGTCCGGGCCTCACGCATGTCCACTGGGCGTTGACCATTCAGCACAGAACCTTCGCAGCAGAAGAACGATCCTCAGGTCTTCCAAGATTACCCGGTATACTGTTTAATTTCCAACTTTACACTCGTGTGGGGATGGATTACAAAGGGCATCGACCTTCCAAGACAGGCGACCGTGGCGGCGAGCAGGTGGGCTTACGAGAACCACAAGCAGCAGAGGCGGCGGCAGCCTGGCGGCGGAGGGGGTTGACCAGTCCGGCGGATGTGCTCCGCCTGGCAGCAGGTGGCCGCCACTTGCCGCTCCCTCCGGGCCTCAGCAGTAGCGAGCTTTTCCCCGGACCGCTGCTTGATCGCGGAGAGCCTCCTCATCATCCTCTCATGGGCCTGAGCCTTCATCTTCTCTGCACGGGCCTAGAGGAATCCCCAAGTTTCTCAGCAAAAAAAAATACTTCAATTCTCACACGAAAAAGTTATAGTTTGACGACATGGATCGTTCTAAGAATTCGACTAAAACGGCACCCAAGTACAGATCATCAACTACAATCAAAGTACAATTGAGCATTGACCAAGGTACCTCGACTTCTCTCATCTCCGCCTCAATCTTCGCCTTCTCGTGGCTCTCCCACACTTGAATCTTCGCCTCCTCGCGCTTAAACCTGAACAAAAAGCGGCAGCATTCGTCCAAATTAAATGCCCCTCCCGGATTAATATAATGCTTCGGATATTCTCTGATCATCAGACCTGGCAGTATGCTTGGTCTTCTCTGCCTCCTCCCACACCGCCGCCCGTGACTCAAAGTCAACCCTCTTGAGTTGGGCTTGATGCGCCCCTTCACAAGGGGCCCGTCCACCACCCTCGTTGTCAACATCACCCTTGCTTGCCCATGCGGCAATGTTCATCTTCCCCAGCTGCAGTCCGAGGGCAAGGATCTCGCTCCGGGTCTTCTGTCGGCGCTCCTTCTCGGACAATTCAGCCCTTCTGCCATCATCCCGAGCATCTAAAACCTTCTCTGAGCAGACCTCAATTGGCGGCGCCACCACTGGTGCCCGGGCGCCCCCCCGGGGGGTCGAAGGCTGTGAGCAGATGGGGCTGCGACTCGGTGTCGATGCCCCATTCGGGGTCCCAGTCCGCGATGGCTCCTGGCTCGCCATGGGAGTCATCTCCGTGCCCATGTCCCTCATGGAGACCGATTTCACCCCAGGCGCTGCACACACCACCATCAACATCCATAGAACATTAAATATTATATATAGATGCATACTCAGACTCGAAGAATTCAGAGTAAAGTTTCATTGCGGATATTTTTCCTCAAACAAAAAGATTTCCTTGGTAGAACTAATCCAAGCCAGGATGCAGAAACAGAAACTTCAGCGGTGATTTCAGTAGAATAAGCTGTCTCACTGCTCATGGAGCCAAGGAAATTTAAACCATGTCGATGGGCCACCATACCAAGGCTGGAATTCTCCACAGGCGGCGGTGGCGGCTCCGTGGGGCTGGGGTCGGCTCTTGGGAAGATGGCGGAGTCTATGACGATGGGGGAGAAGGCGACCGCCGACCGCGGAGCCCCCCGCCTGGGCTCTGGCGCTGGGTGAGAGATCAACGACCCATATGGGAATCTGGTGGCCACTTGACTTAAGTCGACCCTCTTGGAGTCCGCCACGAGGGGGTCAACCCCCTCTGGTGCGACCTTCCCCAGGTTGCCGGCCAGAGGCTGGCCTCCGCCGTAACGCTGCTGCATCAGAGTCTTCTTTATGAGGTTCGGGTGGGCTGGCTGCCGGCCGATGATCCACTTCTCCGCATCGTTCCACTTCGAGGGGATCGGCCGCTGGAAGGGCCCCACTACCAGGGGCCTCTCTCCGCCGTGGAACTCGAACCCCGTGGCTGCGCCGCCGCTCTCGTGCCCGCTGTCGTACCCGTTGCCGCTGCCACCACCGCCGCCGCCTTCCTCCGGCAGCGACCTCCCGGGGAGTACTGCCCTCTGGTTGGCCGGATGGGGCTGGCTCAGGAGGAACCTCCCTGCAGGAAGTCCCCCATCTTCCCCTCCACCCCCGGGATGCCTCATCCCATCTGCAGTTGACATTTGAAGATATCACCGACCGATCTTTTCAATTATCAATTCAAGAGAAATAAAATCGGGATGCGCAATCCCCGGAGAACATAGAGAGACAGAAAGCTGAACATTAATCGTCCTGGTTGTAGGGTTTCCTTCTCACCGTCGTCTTGGTCTGCGAGTAGACTGCCCTTAGAATGCTCGAGCTCCTCCAGCTTGGAGGGGGAGGTTCTGGAGGAGGGAGTCCCGCCGTCATTCCTCCAGTGGCTGTGGACACCGAGGAGCTTCATCCTCAGCTTGCTCGGGGAGATCACCCCCGTCTGCGGGTCAGGAACCGGGGCCAGATCAGAACACATCATTTGGTGAAAAATAGGATGGATTAATGGCTGCAACAAGGCAATACTGGAGCATCGACAGAGATAGAAGAACGAGAGAGAGAGAGAGAGAGAGAGGAGAACGATTTTGATGCTTTACAACAGTACACTTTTTTTTTTTCTAGCAGAGAAAGAAAGCGGGGAGACCGGGAGGATCAATCTACAGAAGAAGGGCTTAGATAGAAGGAGAGACGTGACGGAGGAGCAGAGAATAGCATGCATCTGCAAGCGAGCGGATGACGATGAACTCTTCCAAGAATAGGTCGGCGAGTAGAGAGAAACGCAGGGGAATGGCCGAATACGGTGGTTCCACCATGTCGGCGAGGCGTTGTACTGGGTTTTCATTGATTTCCTGAACACAGATATAGCGCGGGAGCGAGCAAGAGAGAAAGATAGGAGAGCACTACATGAACTTCGTAAATCCTTTGCGATACCATGGATCAGCTGGCTGATAGTGCACGAGGAAGAGAGAGAACGGCCTAGAGGAAAACGAAGTGATCTGATGTCCCACCACCCGTTGATGTTTGCTTTGGGGAGAGAGAGAGAGAGAGAGAGAGAGAAGGCCATTACCTGAACGCCATGGATCCTCTTATACTCCATAGACTGGACTAGCAGAAAGCTCAAAAGAGAGAGAGAGAGAGAGAGAGAAGAGAGAGAGAGAAATAGAGGGATGGGGCACACGGCAATCTGATCTCCCACCACCCAGCACGCATTCAAGTCCAGCGAAACCGGTGATCTCTTCTACCCTTGCCCCTCGCCGACTACCATAAACACTCCGCCGCTGCTCCCCCCATTTCAAGCGCCATTTTATATCCTCCCTCATGCCCTTGAAGAAGCCCTACCAGGCAAGGATCCATGTTGCCGACTCCGGATTCTGCACGAGTCGGGAGCAGAGACCAGACCAGACCCACCGTCGCCATCATTGGCCCCCCATTTGAATAACAAACCTATCGAGGTTGCCGATTCTTCCCCGCTCTTCTCTCGGCGAGGGGAGGAAGAGGGCGACTCGTTGAGTCCAATCACTATAAGTAAGCTTACCCGAAGACTGAAAGTGGCCATCACCTGCCGTTGTTTCTTCTTCCCAAGTAGCCGGTAACATCAGGGTGTCTCATCCTGCGAAACACACCATCATCACGGACGGTCAAATAAATTCGTATTATGCAGCCGTTTTTTATTTAATGAAAAATCACTTTTCTATTGCTTCTTTTCTGGGTATTTAATTATTATGGATTAAATTTTGGAATATATTTTTAATCATTAATAATGTACTGTATCCAATCTAAAAATCAGGAATCTCGTCCTCTTCCTCTATTTACATATGTATATATAAATAATTATAAATAAATAAATAACATGAGGGCAAGAAAATGATCTCACCCCCTCGCTCTACCTATTTTTAAATCTACCTTGAGAGTCAACCTCTCTCTCTCTCTCTCTCTCTCCCTCCCTCCCTTTTTAATAAACTTTCTGTACATATTTCGGAAAAAAATCGAAATATTCGTGGTGATAGGCCCCACTCTTTCTCTCTCTATCTTATATGCGTAGACGTACCGGGTACATAAAGGATTAGAAAGAAGATTAATTATTGGGTAGTAATTTTCTGATGGGGGAGGAAGATCGTCGTGGTTGACTGAGTTGACCAGAGTATCCGAAGGTCGCCGATTCAATTTGATGCTGACGCATCGATTTGACGGTTCTATTTTAATATTTTATATATTAAGAAATAATATATAAATTTAAATTAATGGAATGTTCTGGTGAACACCCCGATTAAACGATAGGTGTATTTATAACTCATTCATCGTAGCTCGTGCCCGGAGACGACACGGCGGGGCCCACTCCCGTACCCAATTACCTCGTCAACCCTGCGACGGGTGACCAAACTTGGGCCCACCGTTGGCGCCCCCACCACATCCGAAATGTGCCCTCCATAAGACACCTACTTTCAGAATAACCTTTTACTGATACTTTATTTCGTTATTACCTCATGCCGCTCTCTCGCTCTCTCTCTCTCTCTCCCCCTGCCTCCTGGCTTCTATGTGTCCAGTTGTTAACGTCGGCGAGTTTTTGGCGATTATCCGTAGAATAAAGACAGAGAGAGGAGAGAGGAGGGAGAGAGAGAGAGGGGTATTCAACGGTCAAAACGTTGTTTCCGAGGAACCACATGTTTGTACTTTTGTGGATGCGCGGTCAGGCGGGGGGGGAGAACACGATCATCGAAAAAACCTGGCGTGCATTTTTATATAAACCCGCCGGGTACTGGCAACATGGGCTCCCCTCAGCCCGCCACACTAATGGTTATATGGCTTTTGGGGGAGGGGGCGGGGGTGTGGGACTCATCAATTTCCCTAAGAATAATAATAACCCATCCATTTTCCAAACGATGAAACCTTCAAATACCCTCAAAACGAAACGAAGAAGTCACTTCGACCCTAAAAGAAAAGAAAATAGAAATATAATATAATATAATATAATATAAATATAATATAAATATAATATAAATATAATATAAATATAATATAAATATAATATAAATATAATATAATATAATATAATATAAATATAAATAAAATGAAAACAGGGAGTTTTGGCTGCCAAAGTCTTTTTTAAATAAAAAAATGCAATTGTGGTAGAACGGGCTCAATTTCGGGGAATACTATTTTGGGGTGTAAAGTCTTCGGATTTAACAGAAAAGTTGAGGTTCTGTTCCTTTTACGAGGGGTACACGTGTGCATGAATCAGGTCGCCAAGGCCGAGGCGCCATCTTTTGTCACCTCCGTATGTGGCTGCGGGGGCCATCAAAAGGCATCATATCTTATATCCCATCTTGTGTCACGTAGCCAGGATAGCATCTCGTCCCACCGTGGCTCGTCCTCTCCCCGCGTCCCTCCCTACTCCGCAGGGGGAATGTGCTCAACACGGCAGCCTAGAGAGAGATAGAGAGTAGTGATTTATGGGTCAAGATTCGACTGGCAACGTCGATTTGTAGAGAGAGAGAGAGAGAGAGAGAGGAAGACAGAGAGCTGCCCGAGGTTAGTATGGGAAAGATAAGAGGGAGAAACAGACCCAATGGTTGAGGAGAGATGGAGGAGAAGAGGGACGGACCCGTGTCTGATTGAGGAGAGAGAGAGAAAGGTGGGTGGACAGGCCCTACGAGCCTAGTTCTCTTTGTGTCGTGGAGAGCTCATTGGCTGAGATATTGATGGAGAGAGAAAGACAGAGGATGCTGGGCTTTTTGGAAAAAATGCTGCAGGACAGTCCTTCAAATAAAATAATTATTGGTAAAAAGGGTACGTTGGTCTTCTTCCAGGTAAAAATTTCGAAATAACGATAGTCAACGGTAGTTAGCTAAGTGATCTTTTTTACAAATGCACAGTTCATGGGTGCTTAATGAGAAAGATTTCTCATTTAAGTCTAACGTATGAAAAACCTTACTTTATGAGAATGATTATTAACAAAATTAAAATCATCCTAGTTATATAAAAATATATTAAAAGTATGAGGTAATTGGATTTAAAAATATTTTCATACGTATAGGAAATCTAGGCAAGGATGGATAGACGACTGAGAGCATCTGGGGTATAAAGTAATTCCATTTTTTCCCTGGGATTAAATAAAATTCCCTGTTAGGATCCTTCCGAAAGGTTCGACGATTGTCGGCCTCCGACGTGGGGAGTAGGTAATGGGCTTTGACCAGACGTCAACTCCACCGGCCCAAAACTCTCTTGTTGAACCTCTCTCTCTCTCTCTTGTCACCATCAACCGACAGGACGGTGACCCTGGTCAAACCAGGCCCACATAACGGACAACGCAGCCTTCCCCAAATCTAAGTTCACATCTGTGAATACCCCCGCCCTCTTCTCTTTCTCTCTCTTCTCGGACTGGACGTGTGAAACGACTGCCGCAATGGGCGGGGGGGTGGGCGGCTCACCATGTGAGAGAGTACGTGTTAAAGACCCGGAAGCAGCACGCTTTTGTCGCGATGACGTCCTTTTTTGCACGTTTTATGTATTTTCTTTCGAATGAGTCCGAAAATACCCTCCAAAAATATTGCGACGGTAAGAGATTATTTAGGAGTATCAGACGTCCTGCTGACGTGGACTAATCGGTGGCAGCCGGCGATCAAGAACATGGGCAAAACCCGGAGGAAGAAACAGGGCCATCCCTCAATCGTCACTTGATGGGCCCGGCCCAAACTCACTAGGGCCCAGTCTTTGCAGACCTCACTGCAAGGACACACAGAACAATAAAAAAAAACTACCTTTCCGTGGGAGAGAGAGAGAGAGAACTACCAAGAACATGGGTCATAGAAGTACACATACTGCATCACAGGGATTGATTAATTAGAAGGTAGAGAGAGGGATCGGTAGAGACTCAAGCTCAAAAGCCAGAGCCCCCCGGCAAAAGTTTCTTCAGACGTGAGTGCTCCTCCCATATCTTCTTCCTGGCAACAAAGTGGGGAGAGAGAGGAAGAGAGAAGGTTTGTCTCTCGCCCTCGTTTACTGACGTTCTAATGGAGCCTTGTGAGCTCCTCGATGCGCTTGCAGAGGTCCTCCATGGAGACGCCCATGGCGTGAGAGATTTGGTCCATGCGGGCGCGGGGGAGGTCGAGGAAGGACTCGATGAGGTCGCCGTCGAGGAAGTTGCGGGCCTCGGCTGTCTTCTTCTCGTTGTTGAAGGAGCGCCACTGCTCGTGGCTGAGGCCGCCCACGCCCTTGATTACTTTGACCAGGCAGGCCTGGAGCTTCTCCAGGAAGAGGAACTGGTCGTGGGGGAGGGAGGCGACCACGCCGATGACCCCGTTGACCGTCCCGAAGATGACAGTGGGGATGTGGGCCGCCTCCGAGTCGGGCAGCCGCATGACCAGCGACCCGGGCCGGAATCGGTTGACGAACTCGCCGAGATGGAACTCGCCCACCACCTCCAGGTGGCCCCGCTCCTCGTCCGTTGCCGCGTCGCTGTTCCGGCGGACCGTGAACAGGTTGAAGTTGTTCTCCGCACCCAGGTACACGTCGTCGTCCAGGATCTCCACCGCCGTCATCCAGTTGGCGTTGTAGTCCCGGGCCCGCTCCTCGATCGCCCCTTCCTCGTGCTGATTTTGTCCAATCCAATCCGAGTTGAGAGTTGAGAGACAAGAAACAAGAACACGATAGAGAATCAATTCAACGAGGACTTGTAGCATATATACATACAAACAAACAAGAAAAAAAAAAAGAGTAGAAAAAAACTCAGTCATCGGGGCCATTCGACGAGGGATTTCTCTCTTGTTTTGTTTCTGTTTCCTGTTTTTCTTCCTGGTTGTTGACTTCCTGCTCGTGATCGATCGACCGATCATGCCACTTGGAATATCCCCAAGAACAGGCCTGATGACTGACTGGAATCAGGCTAAACTGTGCCCATGAAAGAAGGACCTCAAATACACAGACGAACGAACTGGCAGAAAGCTGTGCGTGTCTAGGGGAAGGGAGCATTTTAACTGCTATTCACGAGGAATCAATCATAGGACTTGCAGAGAGATATCTGCTGCCAGAAGGGGCAGCCCTGCAGCAATTCAGCATCCCAGAGCAGAGAGATTCCGGCTCCGGATCACAGCCAAATCATATGCTAATGACACTCAAAAGTTCATGGCAACGAGCGATAAGAAATGCAGGGCCATGGCACGAAAAAATATTTGTTCTGGCTAAAGGGATCGACTTCACTATTTTTATTTTTTATTGTTATTTCTAAAACTGTTATTAATTTATCATTATTATTATTATTATTATTATTATTATTATTATTACTGTTACCTTGTAGAGCAGCAAGGAGATTGACTTCATCAGGTCGCCGACTACGATGAAGTCGCCTCGGGTCTGAACGTATAGAGCAAGTATGTGGCCGTGATGCCCACACTCAGACTGCAGCTCCCGTGAGCCGTCATCCCGGAGCATCCACTTGAACAGCTGAATCTTCTGATTGATGGCGGCCAGCAACTTCCCATTGAAGGCATTGAGGGAGTACACGGCCCCTTTTGTTTCCTTCTCAGCAATCAACTGCAACTTCCCATCTTCGACCATAAAAACTAGGATTCGGCCCTGAAAACACCGGAATAAGGGGAAAGTCAAACGTAGATGAAACAAGCTATCGTGATTGCTGTAATAAGTTGAAAATTCCAGCTCATTTATCAGAAAATATAGGGGGGGGATTCAATCATCAGATAACTCAATGGCCCACCCTAGTGGGGGTCATTTTCACCGCTGTTATTAGTTATTCGGAGGATAAGCGCAGCTGAGTAGGTAAATCATCAAATTGTTGGGGACTAAGCATCAAAAAGATAAGCGAACTCCAGTGGTTCACTGTCCATCGCTATAATAAGTTATCTGGAGGAAAATTTCGGCTAATTTACAGGATATGACCCGGGAATAATATCATCAAATAGATTATGGAACTCCAGTGGCTCACCTTGTTGGGCTCGTTTTCTTCGGGCAGAACATAAGCCGTTCCAACGCAGTAGTAGGTGTTGGTGTCGTCTGCAAAGGAGCAGCTGAGGATAGAGCAGCCGTATTCATAGCTGTCAAGTGCATAGGTTGACATGGAGTCGAACGTCTGGTCGTCCAAAAGCCGCACAAAGTGCATCTCGGTGTCGTCAGTACCCGTCTGAATGTGCTTCAGGCTGCAGATGGCAAACGTCCGCGACTGCTCCTGGTGGCATATGCGGCGGGCGTGCTCTCCCAGAGGGATGGAGCGAATGTGGAGCTTTTGGATGTCGTCAATGGTGCCGATGGAGAGCTCCCCTTCTTTGGCGATCGCAAGGCTGCCAACATCATCAAGCACAAGCATTGGGTAAATCATCTATACGCCTAAAAGCCCGACAAAATTAACAACTGGAAGACGAAGTTTTAATCTTTATTTTCCGAGGCACGCAACTCTCATATGCATGCCACAGTTTCCACACAGTTAAGCGAGCCAACCAGCCTAAAAAGCCAGCCAGACAGAAATAATCATCGAAAACCACAATTTTTATTCCGAGGGAAATGATTTCATATGCTTCAAATCATTGGGGGGTGGGGGGAATTGTGGATTGTATATGAGGACCATATATGCTAATAAGTGCCTAGAAACTAGGCCAGGGAAGAGCAACGAAGCACCTGTCAGGAAAGGCGGCAGAGTTAAAGGGGCACATGTGGCTGACTTCCTTCAGATTGACATTGCTATAGAGCAACTTCTTATTGCTGCTGTAGATGACAGTGGGCCTGTCTGATGCCGCAAACACATGAGTCGCGTCCTTTGAGGAGAAGGTCCGAAGCGTGATGGGCTGGGTTCCCAGGGAAACCTTTTTCCGATCACAGAGCTCCCCAGTGTCTGTGTTCAGCAGAAAATTAAACAGATGTCCGTCTCCCAGGGCGCATAGCAAATAAGGTACCTGTGCAGTGGTACGGAAAGAAGAATGAATCACGACAGTGGAATGCATTCTGATAACTGAGAGAAAGGGAGAAGAGACAAGAGGAGATCAACGTGGATAGAGAGCATACTCCTTCGAATTTGCACAAAAGAACAGACCGAGGGATGATCTCTCCACCCAGGTGCTCCTTTGTGACGAGATCCAGGGCCGGGAGAGAAAATATCCTCACACTGATGTCCGTCCACATCCCAACAGCCGCCAGAAAGCTGTAGCTCGAGTTTTCACCGATTGGGTTGATGTCAAGACACGACACCTCATATTCCAGTTGGATGTGTTTAACTTCAGTCAATTTTCCATTACCAATTTCCAGATAAACCAGATGACCACCGCCAGTCGCCAACAGAACCTGAAACATAAATTACGTAACAGTACAGGCACATATAAAAAAATTGAGAGATGGACAAAGGAGAGGGCCAATCTTGAAGAAAATGTGATTTATGCTGATAAAGAGGTCGCACAATATTGAACGTGAATTGAGAGTCCTATTCAAAGTTCTGACAAAAAAATTTATCAGAATCTGGATTGTGCTCCACCAATTAGCTTCACGAGCATCAGAGAGCAGGAAATTGATCAAGAAGGGGGAAAAAAGCTTAGTGGTCACCTGCCGATGGCTGGACAGTTCACGAAATTTAGCATCACCTGGGACACATGGATTTGTGCAAAGACAATGGATGTCCAAGGTTTGGCTAGATACTGAAGCAGATCTGGCGGGGTGAGTTTCAGCTAGAACTAAACCCTAGGGTCAAATGACTGGTACTGCAGAGCCGCTGGGGCAGACTAGACTGTGCAGGTTTAACTGAGTGAACTGTTAGGCATACGACAGGAACCTTAGTTTATAAACAGATTCCTTGATGTTGATGCCACTATCTTCACTATAATATAAAGCCGATAAAAAGAACTTTTTGAATCCAGATAAACAGAAAGAACTGGAATTATTACTTCATTCTATATAAATGGAGAGAATCCTTTCAAATCAAATCCAGTTGGGTTAATCTGACCGTGTTATCTAAGACCATGCATTGATAGGCCAACCAACACAAGAAAAAGTACAAAATAAAGGACCAGTTTTTAAAAACAGATGCTCTCCACGTTGAGTCAGAGGGGCAGCAATGGCAATGTGATCACGATAGAAGCAATGTCACAGAGTATTTGATGACCACTGCAGCCAATATTCTAGAAAAAGCCTATGTCACCATCCACTACCACAAAGTCCCTAAATCATTGACGTCAAATCAAGGCTACGGTGAACAAACAATGTCACAGAGTATTTGATGGACCCTCTAAAATAGGCATTACTGTGAATCAGTGTGTCTCATGAAAAATAATTATGCTTGTTACCTCCAGTAGGAAGGAGGGGGTTGAAAGGGTATAACTCTATTAAGGTACTCAAGTGCAAACAATCCACCCAAGAATGGTCATATCTGACTTGTTCAATAGCGACAGACGAACCTGCACAATGAGTCAAGCTGGAGCTTGCTGAGATCTAACATTGAAACTGAGATTTCAAAATGTCACATGACAGGAGTTGCTCAGGGTGGTTTGAACCTCATTCTCCATCATCTAAATATAGTAGATGAAGAGTAATTTTTCTATTAATTTTCATCGTGATGAATTGGACATTGAACCGGATATGTTGGCCAAATAGTAATCGGTCTGCATACCTAAGATACAGAATAAGTGCTCCACCAAAAGTGAGGATTCCCTCCAGCTATTAGATACACTGATGTAATCATATAGGCCAATTTAGTAATATATTTTTTTAAGAGTTCGGGAATCTTTTCTGGGATCTAGGACTCAGGTGCCATGGAATGCATTTAAAGGATTTTCTAGGATTCCCTCCAGCTCTCCTACTCCCTGAACCTTGTAAAAACGACCCGATATGAATATATCTGTTGCTGACTCGAATTTGATAACAATGTTGCTTCTGAGGTAGCACAGGACACGAGCTGGATTGATTCAGTTCTGAATCAACACAATTTCCAAAATGGGCCAGCCAAATTGATCAAAGGCCCATACCAAACACACCACAAACCCAATCCCAATTGTACTTGGGTTTGGAACAAGTTAGCAAATTATGCTTTCAATTCAGCGTTTAAAAATCACATGGAAATATTTTATAATACTGGGTTCATAACGTGTGCTATGTCATTAAAATTCACATAGGGCCTTCTTATTACATACACAAAAGGCATTAATTTTAAAACCCAGGAAATTATGTGGCCATTATTTGACAATGTGATGCCAATCTTGTGATGCAAAAGCATTCACACTATGAACTAAATCAACATAATATATCTAAACTGAGAATGACAAAGAAGCATAATTTCGATAATTTCAGGTAGGGTTTGGATAGAACCTGGGAAATATTAGCGGTAGCAACATTAACAGAAAAGCCAGAAGGTGCATTCCACTCATCCAGCAACTCACGAGATGCAGAGCTGACTAGTCGAACAGAATTCGCAGTAACCTGAAAAAACGAGGGAGCAATTAATTCAATTCAAATTAAGTATTTTAAAATTATAACAAATATAAAAACAAAATGTGGAACATGGTATCATGATTAGAACAGATGCCAACTCAACAAAAGACATGGGGTTAAAAAATTCAAATGAATATCCTATCATATATTTTCACACTATGGAAGAGTTTATATGAAATGACACTATCAAGTCATGAGCCTGAAGATAGAACTGGAAAATCCATCTGTATTTTATCATATTTTAGCAAACAATGAAAGTGGAGATGGAGGTGCTAGAAAATAACACAACTTGAGAATTAGTAAGGCTGCCAATAGGAAACAGACCCATGGGTTGTACATAGGGCGCTATACAGTGAAGTATCACGCATATGATCTATAAAGAGATAAAACAATGTTGACAATCAAGGGCTATACTCAAACCTATGGGATCAATTACACATAGAGATGTTTTCTCTAACTGCAAAGATGAATATTGTTAGTGTTATGGTATTATCCCATATAGCAATTTGGGCCAAAGTGACCCACTTATATGTTAGGAGCCTAGTATAGATACTAGGGTCCATCAATTAGGGTTTGGAAGTGTCATTTCTCCTTCAAGAAGTGTTTACATGGTATCAGAGCAATCAAGTTCGAAACCCTAGCAGTGGAAGAAAGAGTTCTTCCTAAGTCCAACATTGCCCCCTGTCTGGCATCGCCTCCTATCCATGGTTGCCCCCTATTTGGCATCGTCCCCTGTCTGACATTGCCCCTTGTCCAGTGTCAGCCCCTATCTGGGATTCCCCCTTGTTCAGCATCTAGCATCATCTCTTGTCTGTAGTTGACCCCTGTTTGGTGTTGCCTTCTGTCTGACATCACCCCTTGCTTGACGTCACCTCCTATACGACACCATCATTTGAGTGCCCTATCTCTCTCTAACTAAGATCAGAAAATCTCCCATAGCATGTTGCCGCTAAAGTTCATGTAATCAGGCCACTCAACAGGAGCTATGTAGAGGCGCCTTCTCCATAGGAGTTAAGAGCTAGTCAACAGTCAACTCATTGGCAACAATCAATGATCAACTCAATAAAAAATTGTCTAATGAATCAAAATCTCTTAACTCTTACTCCAAAGCTCCACAGCCAACAATAATAGTCTAGAGTCATATTATCATAACTCGAAGATTGAATGAACGAAACTATACTCAATGGAACAAATATCTGAAGATCTACTTCAAAGGTCAAGGCAAGATTAAGCACCTCATGGATGAACCACCCTTCGACCTGGCCAAAATGGAGCAATGGGAGCAACAAGATGCTAACCTTCTCAACATATTACGAAACTCAATAGAGTCGAATATTGTTGATTTGGTAAGTCATCATCGCACTTGTAAGAATTTCTGAGACCATCTTGTACTATGTTTGTAGTCAACATAATATTGGTAATATTATGTATTCAAATAATATTTCATAGATGTACTATATGACCATTGAATATTATGGGATGAAGAAAAGAGATTAAGACTTTGAGCCAATATTTCGCTGAGGTGACTCGATTCAATGATGATCTTCATGTATTACTACCTATCTCCAATGATGTTCAAGTAATGCAGAAGCAGCACGACCAAATGACTATTTTTAAGTTCCTGGGTGACTTTTCAAGTATATGTACCTTCCTATGTTTGTAGTCAGATTTTGTCTAGAGGTGAGTTACCATCTCTTGTTGAGACCTATCAATGTATCTCTTGAGCCTTTCTAGACCAAGAAGGTACACATACTACTTTAGCACCTATTGGGTCAGCACCTGTCAATACAATTGCTTTAGTGTCTACTCAAGTTGTTGTGGATACCTCCTCCCATGGTCATGGTCATGGTGTTTGTGTGGCTGAGGGAGAGGTGGAGGTAGAAATTTTAGAGGTTGTCAGAGATTTGAATGTACCCATTGTGGTCAAAAAAATCATACTAGAGATATGGGCTAAGATCTAATCTAGCTACTTCAAAAGAGGGGGAGATTAGAACCACTCACCAGATGGTCTTGTCAAATGAAAAGTATACTCAGATCCTTCAGTCTCATGATGTCCAACAAACATCATCGGCAATTGCATCTCTTGTTCAAATTGGGTACATTGCTCGCCTCTCTTAGGCATCTCATACATCCACAAGTGAATCATCATCCTAAATCCTTGACCCAGGTGCCACTGGATCATATAACAAGTATATCTGGTAGGTTTACATCCTATTCTAATCATCCTGGTCTTCCCAACATTATTCTAATTAGTGGATCTACAACATTTGTCAAAGGTTAAAGGATGATGTTCCCATCACCTGAATTATCTCTAAAATCAGTTTTTTATGTACCCAAGTTTCCTTTCAAGCTTGTTTCTATTAGTAAACTCATCCGTGCTCTTCAAACTATTCTAACCTTTCTTCCTCACTCCTATTTCATTCAGGACCTGAAGATGTGGAAGACGATTGGAGAACGATGAGCACAGAGGGTTGTATTATTTGGGTAAAACTTCTCCCATCTCGTGTGGGTAAAACTTCTCCCATCTCGTGTGTTGTTACTTCACCACTTTAAATTCATAGTCAGTTCTGTCATGCATCTCTTAAAAAGCTCAAGTTATTAGCTCTTAATCTTCCTGGGTCGGAAATATTAGAATATGAGTCATGTCAGTAGGGAAAATACCAACGTTTTAGTACTGGGTCACAAACCTATAATCAAGTAAAATCAATGGTTGATTTAGTACATTTAGATGTATAGTGTCCTAGTCGTGTCACATCTAAATTTGGTTTCAAATACTTTGTTACCTATATTGATGATTATTCACGTGTTATATGACTATATCTCATGAAGGATAGATTTGAGTTATTTTTATCTTTTGCTCATTTGCATTGAAATTAAAAACCAATTTGGGAAAACCATTTAAGTAGTACGTTCAAACAATACAAAAAAATATTTCAACACTTCTATACAATACCTAACCCATTATGGGATACTTCATCATTCATCATGTCATGATACTCAACAAAATAGAGTTGTTGAAAGGAAGCATAGACATATCATTAAAACTGTGTGCACACTTCTACTACATATGTATGTTCCCACGGAATTCTAGGCACATGTTGAACTCATAGCCCCTCATTTGATCAACCGGACATCATCCTTTGTGTTAGACAATAAAGTTCCTTACTCTCCTTCATCCAAGAGAGCCATTATTCAATATTCCACCTAAAATATCTGGAGGTGTATGTTTTGTACAAAAACTTAGAATTGGTCAAGATAAAGTTCATCCCAAATCTATGAAGTGTATCTTCTTAGGATATTCTCGTGTTTAAAATAGGTATTGTCTCTGTTGACGTTACATTCTTTAAGGGTACATTTTTCTTTGATGAGTTTTCGCCAACCATGTCACTAGAATAATCTCTACCTCTACCAATTACTGTTGAGTCCATTCCTACAGTTGATCCAATAGTTGACAGTCATGTTGAGTCTACTAGTCAACCTCCTATCACACATGTATATACATGGCAAAGAGCTCTCCAAATTTGTCCAACTTACTGAAGTACTCAATCGGCAACCAATCAATTTTATGTCTGACGGTTTATCCAAAAATGCCTCTACATAACTTAGAATGGTACATGGTGTTTGGTTCCACCATCACCTAGTAAATTTGTGGCTGGATGCAAATGAGTCTTCAATGTCAAAGTTGGTCCAAATGAATTTATGGATAGATTGAAAGACCGTTTAGTGGCCAAAGGATTCACTCAAATATATGGTGAAGATTATTCTGAGACATTCTATTCAATTGTCAGAATTGTTTTAGTAAAGAACTTTTTAGTAGTGGTTATACGATTATCTTCACTTTACATCAACTAGATATCAAGAATGTATTTCTTTATGGTGACTTATAGGAGGAGTTTTATATGAAACAACCACTTAGTTTTGTTGCTTCGGGAGAGTCTAGTCTGGTTTTGCAACTTACAAAAATCTCTTTATGGTTTGAAGCAATTTCCAAATGGGGTAGTCTATTCAGTAGTTTTGTATTGAAGTTTGACCTTCACAAATGTAGGGTTGGCCATTTTGTTTTTTATAAACATTCTTCCACTGGTTGTATTATGTTTGATCATTTATGTCGACAACATCGTTATCCTGGAGATGATCACAAAGGCACTTTTAAACTCAAGTGGTTCTTACTAAGACAATTTGCAACTAAAGATTTTGACAGTCTTAAATACTTTATGGGGATTGAGATTTGTCTGATTTAAGGAAGAAATTACAAACAATTAACGAAAGTACATTCTTGATCTTCTTATAAAGGCATGCATGTTAAGTACGAGAACAAGTACCACTCCCATGGACCCTAATTTAAAATTATCATTTGACAAAGGTGACGTGCTGGAGAATCTAAGGGAGATATAGATGTCCAATTGGTAACATAAATTATATGACCATTACTTGACCATATATTTCTTTTGCTATTAATGTGGTGAGTCAATTCATAAAACGACCACACAGAAAACACCTGGATGGAGTTACGTGGATCCTGAGATATCTCAAAAGAAATCCAAGTGGACTACTACACAAGAATAGCGATTATATCACTGTCCAACGTTTTTCAGATGTAGATTGGGCTGGCTACAGTCCACACAAATAATCTTTAACTGGATATTATATCTTTGTTGGTGGCAATCTTGTTTCTTAGAAGAGTAAGAAACAATATGTGGTCTCACAATCAAGGCAATGGGACACACTACATGTGAACTTAATGGGTCAGACATCTTGAGGAATTGGGCTTCTCTCATCCAAGTCCTATAAAACTGAAATGTGATAATCAAGCAATGATTCATATTGGCTCTAATCTTGTATTCTCTGAGAGGACAAAATATACTGAAGTTGATTGTCTCTTCATCAGAGAGATCCAAGCACAGTTCATCACTAATGTGAATGTTATCTCTAGGGATCAACTTGTTAATGTGTTTACCAAGTCACTAAACAGTCATAGGGGAAATTTCTTTGTAACAAGTTAGGAGCTTATGATATATAGGCTCCAGCTTGAGGGAGGTTATTCAAGTTATGTTATTATCTAGTATGGGCCAAGTTAGCCCATATAGTAGTTTGGGCCAAAGTGGCCCACATATGTCTATTAGGACCATAGCATAAATACTAGGGTCCATTGATTAGGGTTTGGAAGTGTCATTTCTCCTTCAAGAATTATTAAAAAATATTTTTGAAATCTTCTTGTCATTACAACTAATTATGCCTTGAATTGCAACATTTAATGTTAAAAATGCATTTTTACAAGGTGAACTAGAAAAAAAAAATTATATGAAAGTTCCACCAGGTTATGAGAATAGATTGGCCACTCATATGGTGTGTAGATTGAAAAACGTATTTAAGGACTTGAGCAATCACCTTGGTATGGTATGATAGATTTGCAAGTGTTGTGATTGAAATGAGATACAGACAAAACCAAAGCAATCACACACTATTCATTCTCAAGGGGAGTCACAGCAAACTTGGTATATGTTAATGACGTAACAATGTTTGGGAAAAAAGAGAAAGAGAGACAATATCTAAGTTAGTGTTTGGCTAAGGAGTTTGAGATTAAAACCTTAGGGAGGCTGAAATACTTCCTTAGGATTGAAGTAGCACCTGAGGGAGGGCATTTTCATCTCCCAGCAAAAGTATGTTACGAATTTTCTTAGGAAAGTAGGCAAAACCGCATGCAAACTAGCAAGTATTCCAATAGATCAGAATCTTAAAATTTGAAAAGACAGGGAAGAATGCTGTGATAGAGAGGGAAATGTCAAGGCTCAGTATGAAGACTCATTTATTTGTCATATAGGACCAGATAGAGATACACAATATGATTAGCTAGTTCATGCAGTCAAAAGGAAATCCATCTGTAGGCAGCTCATCAAGCGCTACAATATCTCAAAAAAACACTACGAAATATATATTATATTTAGAAAAAATGGAGGGTTGGTACTTGAGACATACACAAATGTTGATTATGAAGGGTTAGTGGTTGACTGGAGATCAACTTCCAGATATTGCACCCTTTTTTGTGGTAATCTTGTGATGTGGAAAGGTAAGAAACAACAAAATGTGGTAGCAAGTCTAGTGCAAAAGCTGAATTCCAAGCAAATGGTTCAAGGTATATGAACTACTTTGGCTAAAGATGATCTTAGAAGACTTAAGATTGTGGGTGTCCTAACGAGACTTTCTTATGACAAAAAGTTTGCAATTAGCATACCTCACAAGCCAATACAAAACGATCAAACAAAACACATCAAGATTGATAGACACTTAATCAAGGAGAAGTTGGAGAGTGGACTGATTTGTACACCTTGTGTCTACACAGCCATCTTGTGGATGTACTTTCTAAGGGATTTAGTTCAATATTTCAGAGTATTGTATCCAAGATAAGAATGGAAAATGTCTATTCACCACGTTGAGGGAGAGTGTGGGAAAAATGTGTAATTGGAGTTTGATTATGTTGGTCAGCTTCCAAGATGGACAACTTCCTAGTTTGTCAGTTTCCTTGTTTCTTAGTTTCCTAGTTGGCCAGTTTCCTTCACCTAGGCAGTTTCCTTTTTGGTCAGTTTCCTTCTAAGTAGTGTCTTTTTTTGTGACCAGGGAAATTGCATAAAACTATGAATTGTTCTATGATTTGAGATGAAGAGATCTTCCCTGACTATTTACTCTTGTATCATCAACAATTGTTCTATGGTTTGTTCTATGGTTTGCGTCATATATCACCAACAAAGGTACAGTAATGATCAAACAGAAACCAAAAAAATTATTCTACATAAAGAGACCACTAATGGGAAAATGACAACTATATGACTGTGAGGATCATAAAGGATAACAAAAGTTCAACTAGAAAGACATTTATAAGCATAAGATAATCCACGCAGACACCAACTAAATTTGCAATAAACTGAAAATTTTGAACTAAAAGGAAAGATTAAAATCGAAAAACTAGCAACCATGGATTAAAAAAGGAATGATGAAGAAGCTCACTTGGACAAATTGATCGTGTACAGCGTTCTGACAAAACAATGTTTGTGCATGTGCATAAAAGCCTTCAATTTCCGTTTCTTCTAGTTCATCATCAAGATTCATTGCAAGTATACGTGTCTCGCTGATAAAACTCACAACAAGGAAGGTATCATGCAGATCATTGGTTGAGGGTCGCAGAGACCATAATCCCTTGATGCCTTGCAGCTCCACAGATGCCTAGAGATCAATGCACAAGTAATCAAAAACCTCCAATAAATAAAATAATTAGAAAAAGAAACATGGAGTTGTAAATGTAGAAGTTAATGAAGAAAACCTGCTCATTAATCCCTATTCCGTTACGAACAACCCGCAGAGAACCATCTTTGTATGCTCCAGAACAAGTCACAACCTGACCCTGGCCTTGTCTCTCAAGGTCCACGACACAAAAGTCAACGATTGGCCCAAGGTTAACATATCTCTCAAGGACTTCAACATATGAACCTTTCACATCAGGTTGCATATTCAATTTTATTAGCTGTGAAGGAAATGGAATCAGCATAACTTTAATTTATTCTTAAAAATGACGGAAAATGAAAAATGATATTAAAACTCCCATGGATACCATAAAGGGACGGCCAAGTCGAAAGCGTACCTGCGAATCTCCATAACTAGAACCAATATACACGACAGCATTGTCAAGATAAGATATAGTTGACGCAACAGATGTCTCACCCAACTGCTCAATTCTAAGGCCAGTTACCCTACAAAATATCCAGATGGAAGGATATTCTCAGTAAATGGCAATCATAAAAAAGGTCTACAGGATAAGACTTAAAAAATTCAATGTAAACACACTAGAACAGTGTGATGACTAACAAACGAGAGGAGAACACTTTTACCTTTCCTTCTCATGAATGATAACAAGCAATCTTAGAGCTCCCGAATTATCACCAAGCAAGTATCGAGAACCATCCGCATCCACCTTTCCATAGGCTCTAGTTATTGACTAATTAAGAAGATTGCAGGGAATGTTAACAAGAAGCAAGATTATTAAATCAAAAAGCCAAAATACAAAGTCAGATATGCCAGAGTGAATTTGCATTTACTGGTTTTGTTGGGATGGCTTTAAATGCAGTAGCACTACAGTATACAATTGTCTCCTCTCCAATTATGATAACACCACCAAGTGGCATAGGAACAGGTATCAGCAGACCAGCTCCATTATCAACATTAGCTTGCTGCCAGGGGCCTTCGGCAAAGTCTTTGTCCTTCAAAGAAACCTCATATGTCTTAACATGGCGTGCATCTTTATTATCCTGCGAAGTCATGAAGCTCCAAACATGGTGAGTTATTTAATCTGATACGCCAAAGGGAAAAATCCCATGGAGGACAGATAACACAACAAAAGCGAATAGCGAAATAGCTGATGGTAGCATCATCTTTACTTAACACCGACAAGATGAGGAGCACTTCAAAATATTATGACATTTGAGCCCTGATCCAGCACCTCATTGCACACGTTTTGTTTGTCTGGCTTATACAGCATGACGGAAATTTCTAACTGAAACTCATTGTATCAAAATCTTCACTTTTGTAGGGTGATGGAACCTCCAAAACCTGATGCATCATCTCATGCTTGTCTCTTCCATATGGAACAACAGGATATACTAATTTAACTGTGACCCTATATCATCTTCCCCATTTCCTCCGTCACGTGTCCACCTTCCCTGTCTACAGTAATCATGTTACAAGTAGAACAAAGCTATCGCAGCTCACTTCACTTTCACCTCTTCTGAGCCTTTTGATTTGAGGATTTGGCTTTCACGGGAATCACTTCCAACAAGTGATGAGATAGGTCTTTACATGCACACTATCAATAACTATTTTAGTTCATGGAAAGAGGAATCCTCAGATCATTATGTATATCAGTGGTTCCTATTGTCTATGTGGAGGAGAGTCTGTGGATCACATAGTTCTAAGCGTTCTCAAGAGAGACCTGGTAGAAGCTCTCAGATGCTACACATGTATAAGGGCACCCTTCTGGAGTAATGAAAGATGTGGGATAAGCTGGAACCAATTTTGGGCAATTAGAGAGGACTGCAAGAAGCCATATATCATCCTGCGTATAGCTATTGTACCATTTTCAACGGATAAACAACCAAGAAGAATATATTGAAAGGCTATAATTGGGTGAAGGGTTGGCTTCGAGTTTGTGTAGGCAAGGGAGCCATGAATTTTGATTTCCACCACTTCAGATCACTAATATTCATAACATCGGCTACCTATAACTGTACCAGCGAGAAGGGGGAGCATATTTAAAAGCAGTGTATTTATTTCTCTCACAGATTTAATGGGCATGAGGCACTTTCAGAAATGAAAAATTTGTCTTCGATGTAAAATCCTGATCCTAAAAGCCATTAATTCTCTGCTAAACATTTCCTCTGAGATCCTATTTCTGGAAAGTACATCATAATGCATACACACCTGGTAAAGGACTACAATTGTTGGCCTCAAGCAACCATAGAGGAATTTGATATCCAACACTTGAAGCTCTTCAAGCCTGAATCAAAGATAACATGATTAATGGTAAATAAGGATTCCAGTAGGGAAGTGGCAGGAATGCCACATCAAAGGAAGCTATACATGACATGATGCTTCCAATCAATTTACATCTAAGAGTAATCCTACTCCTAGAAATGTTGGCCAGAAACAGGTATGTGCATGTTCAAAAACACATTGAATGAATTCACAAGCCAGAAGAAGGACATCTAAGTACACCCAGAAAATATGATTCATATGCATGACATTGTCTGTAGACCACAGACATGTGGGAAATCAGCCAGTGTAGTTCCACAATAACAGAGCTTCATGGGGCAGGCAAAGCATAATTCCACATCCAAGTGTGCACAGAAAATATGATTCCTATGCATGACACTTTTCTGTGGAGCCACAGTAACGTATAGTTCCACAATAACAGAGATTTGTGGGGCAGGGAAAAATCGGTACTTAGAATTGGCCACACCTGACCCAGCTTGGAGGGAGATTCTGATTAATGAGCTATAAAAACCAAGCCAAAATGGACAAAACTGGACGAGATCAGCCAGAACCTGGCCAATCAAACATAAATCAGCGAATTCATACACAGGTCAACTTGGTCCAGCAGAACAAAGGGGCCATCCAGACAGTATCTAAGAATACCTGGATCTGCCAATACAGCAAAATTTAAACACCCAATCCAACTTAAGATAAAAACATAAGCCAAACAGCAACTTGGCCATACTGACTTTCTTGGAGTTTTCTTAATTTCACGTTCATATAACCTTAAAGAACAGCCTGCCACAGTAGGCACCAGAAGATTTTTTTTCAGCTCGAGTATTAGTTGCAATACAATGTCTACAATCACCATGCAGTCCTACAGATCTACATGCAGAAGATTTCCAGCACACTGAGCAAGAAAAATGTGTAGAAAGCAACCTGATATTAAATGCCTCTTTTAGCTGTCCCTTGTTGTCGAAGGGTATAACCTGAGAGTAGAACAAATTTCCGGTCACTATAAGATCGTTCAAGAACTTCTAATGATTAAAATGGAAATATTCTATAGAGAAAAACTGACTGATACTAGTTACCTTGAATAAGCCATCATACAGATGAAGGCCAATTAATCTACATTCTGGATCAATTATGCCAATCTACAGACATCAAATGAAGATGATATCAATAGCATGGATAAAAACGGGCATAAATAAACAATCTAAAGGAAGCTGTTTCTCATGATTTCATCTTTGAAAACATCTGTGGCCTATACGACAAATATCCAAGAAAATATTCTCCAAGCGTACGTCCCAGTCATCTTGAGCCCAACATAATTAATTTATTCCACGTTCAAGTATGTGAATTGTTGTTCACATGATAGTAACATAACACTTCACATGTCCTTTATTAGCCCAAAGGTGATGGCTCCATGCAGGCACCAGTAGTAAAGATACTTAAGAGTTAAGTGGGAATTGATACATGCAAAGTGTTTTATAAGAAAAAACTCCAGAATCATATTATTTTGAATCCAAATGAATTCGGGAAAATAGTAAAAGTAAAAGAGACAGTAGAGTAACAGAGCTCGTCTGTTTTCAAAATGACATTCAATTTTGCTGAACATAATATTATTTCCATCAAAGTATTAATGCTTTGAGGAAAGATTTTGGACATCCAGTGCCCTTTCCCACAAGTGCCAAAACAAGCAATTACATAAAACTTGGGTGGAATAACCATACGCTACTGGCATGTCAACGACTATGATTGGATGACGGAAAATAATAAAATGCAATAGAAAAAAAGAAAAGATACCTGTCCATTGTCAGTTGGGCGACCTATACGATCTGAAACATCTCCCATAGCCCTGCATGTCAAACAATGATATGTCAACCAAGTTAAGAACAAAATAAAAAGAATGACATGAGTCCATCCAGTAGACTTAGCATGTTACTAGGATCAAAATGTTGTGTAGTTTATACGAAAAAGATAGCAGACTGCGTATGACTTCATGGTCTTACCTTGTGATAAGCTCAGATGACTCCCCATCCCATTGAAGAACGCAAAATTTGTATCTTTCTGTTGCAATAAACAGAAAATCTTGTGCTTCCCCCTAGAGGAAGACATAACAAGAAGATAACAGAATGATTAGGACAAAAAAACTGACACCCAAATCAGGCAGAAACAAATATAAAAGATGACAATAAGCACCTTCCACAATTAAATAATAGCGGTTATACAATATGGGAAACAATAACTAGAAAGATGCAACTATTCTTACATGAGGGCGAAAAAGCTCAAGTGTAGCAATTCTTCCATATATTGGAACATCTAGCATAGGCTGAAAGAAAAAATTCATAAATTAGCATAACAGTGAAAAAATTGATAAAGCAGAATAATCAATATGAAAGTCATCCATCATAAACCAGTGAAATAGCTCTAACATTGTGAACGTAAGAACATGAGACAAATATGGTCACAATATTTGGCAGTAAGAGTCCGATTAGCCAGTTTAAAGTTAAACACTCAGAGATGGGCAGAAATTCTACATGATATCCGTCGTCAGAGGCTAAATAAAGATCAATTAATAAATCAAAGACTGATTTTGAGAGTTAAATTTAGGATGCCACTCCAAAAACAGAAGGGAAAAAGATCTTATTGATATTTCCTTAAGCAGAAAATTCGGAGAGATATTATTGGTTTTGAGAACACTAGGTAGTCTTGCAAAGCTTATTTAGTAGACCATGCGAAGCGCAAGGTGACATGGAAAAAGTGCCTTGCCTTCCTGTTTTTCTATTTGCTTTTGCCCATTTTCCTCTTTCATCCGTCTATTGGTTACAACAACACTATGTATTTCAGTAGTAATTACTAAACCTGAACGTGAACCTAATATAAAGTCCCCATCAATATAATTCCATTCTGATTCCCATCAAAAGGGAAGCCACCAATATGGGAACTTGTAAGAGAAACAAAAAAGGAGTATAAAAAGGAATACTATGGAGAGTGCTATGGTGAATAGGATCCTATTACAGAAGAAATAAGAAGCTAACGTGGTAAAAATCCATAAGTTATCTTTATAAAATATTTAATGTAATGAAAGTACAGAGTGATAGTGAGACAGCAAGCGAATAATAAACTGAAATACCATAAAAAGTTAACAGAGATAAACAACAATGAAGAGGAAGAAAAACTCTCTTTAAGGTTGAAACCAAAAACTATGGAAAATAAATAAATTCGAAAACACAAGGACAATAGAAAAATTAAAGTAGGTTCTTTAAAAGTACCTGTAGACCTTGCGGAGTGAGTAAGTGGATTTCAATTCGAGTGCATTTCCTGAAAAAATAGAAATATCCAGCAACAAACTCTCAGACGAAATTTACACGAGTTGCCAAACGCCTAATTCACAATCATAGGGACCAAGGAACAGAGACCAGAAGAGCAGGAAAAAATGAAATTCTCACTGCCCAAAGAAAAGCCCACAACAGTATCAAAACTACCGAAAAACAAGCCCACGGAATTCTTCCTTGTACACATTATCATATAAGCATAACGAGGCAAGAACTGAAAAGACCAACAGAAGAAGACATAGCATGTAATTAAGGAGAGGCAGAACTACGATCCGAAGACCTCAAGAAGATACGAGACAAGCGCTTCAGGAAGGCGTAATCGCAGCAAAGGTCAAGAAAAAACAAAATCGGACGGAAGTCCTCTTCCTCCATTGCGACAGGAAAGAAAAAACTTACGCAATGATGAGATTAAGCTCCTGAGGGTTGGTAAAGTTGCCGACGCAGGAATGCGTCACGTTGGTCGGCTTGTGAGCCGTCACAACGTAGTTCCACACACTCATGTCTGGCCCTAACGAGTTCCTCTGGCTCGCCCTTCCGCAGTCCCTCTCTCTCTCTCTCTCTCTCTCTCTCTCGATCGCTATATGTCGCCCCTCGCCTCCTCAGTCTCCCTCTCACGCTCTCCCCGTTTCCATATTCCACACGCACATTCCCTCCCTTTCGCTTACCTCCGCTGCCAGGCGGCGGACTGAAGGAAGGAGGGGAGAGGAAGCCTAAGAGTAGCAGAGGACGAGGGGTCTCCGTGTCAAGAAACAGCGCATGATAGTCTACATAGAGAGAAGCGTATCTTAGTGAAGGCCGCTCGGAATACCGAGAAGGGAATCTGGACAACACCAGGATCCGACCCGTTATATTTTACAGAAGGGAAGCACGACTTCATCAGAGTTGTATAACCTCCAACAGGTTTACTACAAAATTATAAGGAAATTGTTATATTGGGCCATTTAAATCCCTCTCCCCCACTTTCTAGGTATTATGGTAGAAATCAGAAAGCTTTGGACAATAAGAATTTGTAGGTACCTTTTATATAAAATTATGAAGTTGTACAAATTATTGAAATGAACAGCCCTCTAGATTACGTGAACACAAATATGATCAAGGGTGGTGCATCAAAGCCAAATAATTTATATTGCTTGAAATAATATAACTCTGTCTTGACTTAAGACAATGATATTAACACATTTAAAGCTTATAACTAGAATGTGCCTTGAGTTTTCAAATACAATATGGTAAAACTTGAGTTTTTTCATTTCATTATCCCAATGGAAAGATGTGGAAGTCAATTATTATTGTAATGATTCAGTTAGTACCATGTTGAACTTTAATTGAACTTTATTTATATGGTTGGTCGTTATTAAGTTAAACTTTATTTGAAATACATAACTTTGTCCTTTGTGCAAATTGTGGAAAAATCATTACCCATTTGTGATCCTAAAATTATTAACTTGTAATATCTTTTTTATAACATTCTATGAAATTTTTACAGTGAATGTTGGAAGGATACAGGTATGGGAAGTATATAACTATCAACCAATAGTAGAAAACTAAGAATAATTGGCATTATAATGAAGCAAATCTAAATAAAATAAGGTTAAATTCCCAACCATACTTGGAGTTAAAAAATATTTTATTAAAATATTTCTTTTTCCATGCTCCTTGCATGCTCCTTGTAGCACAATAAATTTTGATTATGTCTGAATATATGCTTTTGAATTTGTTCCACCGTACAAGCAAAGGATTGGAGCCATGTTATGTCCAATGTCTAACACAATGAAGGAATTTTTCTCAAATGATGCCCAAGAAGAATCTCAAAGAGGATGCAGCCATAAATTAATATATATGTGGGTATATTGATGTTTCATTGAAGTACCTCCATTTTTGAAGTTAAGAGAAATTTTAATTGCCATGATTCAAAATCATATCAATTCTTGGATGGATTTAATGAAAGAGATATTTCTAGAATGTTTAGTTAATCAAAGGTCACTAAATAAAGTTATGAACACCTAAACAAAGCATAAATCAGTTAATCAAAGGTACCACAAGTTTGTTGTGGTGAAAGGAGTTGAGTTATTTTCTAAAGAAACTTTCAAGTTCAAATTAACAAAATAACATACTAAGTGTGTGCTTTATGGGCTGTATGCACCTAATAGACATACTGTACTCTCTCTCTCCCTATATATAAATAGGGTAGAGGACTCTCGCTCCTCATTCTCTCTTTATGATTCACATGGTATTAGAGCTTGGGCACACCACCAGCTCCCTCTCTCATCCTATGCCTCCTCCTCTCTCACACACATTCTTTGTCGGCCCTCTCTCATTGTACAACCTTGTCAGCCCCTATCTCCTCCAATGGCATATGTTTTGCATGCTATGCACCCAACTCACCAGCAAGGCACACACCAGCTCTGCCAACATGCCACCTCACCACATTGGGCACTGTACGGCCCACACCATACATGTGTTGATGTCAATATCTCCTCAATTGGGGACACTACAGTTTGTCACCTAATTAGTCTTTCATCCCCATGGCTAACTCAGTGCCCTCCACCCCTCTCTTAAATACCTTCATGACACAACTCATTAGTCTTGTGGAAGTATTTGATAGGACAAATTATATATTTTAGGTGGTAAGCTTCAAGTACTTCTTTCAGTCACATGAAAGTTGCCATCTCTCACCAAGGATTCTCCCGAAGAGAAAAGCAGCAAATATGACGAATGGTGTATATAGACTCGGTCATCATTTCTTAGATGCTTAAGAGCATCACCTCTTTTATTGCCCATTCACTCGCTCTTATTACCCCAATCAAACAAGTTTGGAAAACCTTAGAATATATATATGAAAATCAAAAGAATATTTCTTGTATAGTGGAAGTCTATGAACAAGTCTTTAAACTTAAGTAAGGTGAGATGACAATTCAAGATTATTATGCAAAACTCAATTTACTTATGAACAAACTCAAGGTCTATCAACCTCTCACCACTATTTTGACCACACAAGTTAAATATCGTGAAGAGTTGGTAGTGGTTGTTTATCTCTTTGGCCTTCACTACTTCTCAAATTTAGGGTCAAGTCCTCACCGATGACATCCTACCTCCCTTGTAATGACTTTTTCAAAGTCTGTACATGTGTCTACCATCCAAACTCCTACTTCCACTCTGGTCATCCCTAACTCATTTGCCATGGTCACTATGGGCGGAAGGGGGAAAGGACGTGGCCGAGATAACTGGCGTGGCCATGGACACAATGAAGGATGCATCTCGAGTGGTTGGGGTTGTCTACCTTTATGCAAGCATTACAAGTAGATCAACCACTACTTAGACAAGTGCATGGATAAGTTTGGCAAGCCAGATGATTGGGCTTGGACTGCAGCCTACTCGACATTATCTAATAATTCTAATATATCTCTATCTCGAGCAGAATATGATGATTAGATGAAGTATAAAGAGGCTATATCAACGAGTCATCTTGCCACCCATGTTATGACTTCCACTTCAAGTATTACCACTCTACTTGTCTCAAATTCAACCTCTTGGATTATAAACTTGGGAACATCGGCTCATATGTCAAATACATCTACCATTTCTCTTGCCTATCTATACTTTATGACCCTCACTCAATTGCTATTGAGGGTGGATGCACTTGTCCTATAAAGGGGCAAGATATGACTCATCTCACCTCTCACCTTCATTTAAGTGATGCTTTATATGTTTTCAATTTTCTCATGAATCTCTTATCAATTAGTGTCATTACTTAGGTTCTCCACTGCTCAGTAAATTCTTTCTCTTTTATTGCATATTTTAAGACTTGAGGACGAGGAAGAGGATTGGTTTGGGCCATAGGAATGGGCATGGCATCTATGAACTCATTCTTGATCATCTTCTCTTAGGACTTGCCTCTATTGTAACCTGTGTTGACTCCTCCATCTTTTGGCATCACAGACTTGGCCACCTCAGACTCTCCAAACTCCGAAAACCCTCCTTTGGACTTTTATCTCTCCTTTTTTGTGTAAATTATGTCAATTAGGTAAGTGCTATAGGGCTACTTACAAACGTCTCAATTATGTTAAAAGTCTCAAACTTTTTGACTTAATTAATTATGATGTGTGAGTCATTTTCATACCACTTCTCTCCTTGGCTATTAATGAACTTGAATTAGAGGTTGAATATGTCATCATGATGTAATCAAACTTATGTAAATAATATTTATAAAACCTCACTCTTTTATTTATGATAAGGGTCAATCCTTAAGGAGCGTAGGTAATGAGAGTAAGAATTCTACCTATTTTATTTCTTATATATATATGTGATTGTAAAAGGTAGAACTAAATGTAAAAGAGGTGAAGACAAGAGTTATAAAAAATATAACAAATAAGAGAGAATAGATTTAACATAATTGAATAATAAAATAAATAGTAAAATTAGTTTGATTTAAAAATTAATCTATTCATAGAGAGGATTACAAGGACGTCCCAAATTTAGATCTTGCACAAATCTCGTTGTGCACCAGTCTTAGGCCGAGTAATACTTGATCCATGATGATCTTGATGCGCTCTAAGTAATCTCTTCTCCATGATGATCTTGGGCACAAGAATACCATTGACCAGGTTTTGATTTTCCTCTTATTTTCTTTGACTAGCCACTACTAGAGAGAGAATCAAAAAGTGTCCTTCAAGAAGGGGGTGAAATGTCTTAATCTTCTCCAGAATTAAGCCCTTCAAATAGACAGTTATGATTAATAACCGACTCTCTTAGTAGACAACCTAGATCATTCCATGAGGGTGTCACTCTAATCTTTCTCTTAATCTCATCTTAAGGTGCCTTAAGATAAATGGCCTAGATCTCATCTCTTGATAGTTTTTTTAAATCCCAAGGTGTTAGGTCAAACTAACGCCCTCTCTTAAGCCAAAAAATTTATTAAGTTGACCTTAACTCATAATAAGAGCTCCCTTAAGTCTTTACAACTAAATAATTATCAAGAAAATGTGAGAGAATTACCACTTGACTTCATAAAAGTTAAGTGAGGTTAGTCTCATAATACAACATATATATATATATATTAGGACTTAAGATAAAACATTATGAATGTCATAATGAGTCAATAACATATGTATAGTTGTATTATCTACTCATCAATTAGTATCTATATATAAGATATTAATACATAGATGTAACTACTAATTTACAATTGTCAACTATTATTATTACATTGTCTTTATGAATGATTACTTCCTTGTCTCATTGGTTTATCTACTCAAAGATTGTATTGAGGTACTTCATATTATTTGATAATTTTTTTGTGAAGTTACTACTTGGTACTATTTGACTCTAATTTTTTTTGAACGAATAACATTCTCAAATTCATTCAAGGTCCCTTCCAAGATCACTACACATCTTTATACATTCTCCACCAAATATCTTGTCCTCACACTTCTCAACGAAATAGAGTAGCTAAGCACAAAATTGTTACCTTCTCAATGTGACCCAAACATTATTAGTAGAGATGGGAGTCCCTCACTACCTATGGTCTAACACTATTCTTACAATTATTTACCTACTCAATCGACTTTCTTCTTTGCCCTTTGGAGGAGAAGTCTCACTTCGTCATCTTCATCTTCATCTTCATATGGATCTCTTTTATCTTCCACCATGAAGGTCTTTGTTGGTTACTCTTGCATTTAGAAGGATTACTACATATGCCTTTGAGATTGTCAACAATACATTGTCTCTATTGATATCACATTCTTTGAGGACACTTGGTTATTCTCTACTACTTATATCACTCACAAACCTCTTTCACCTCTTTTACCGTCACTATCACTTCATTAACACTACCCCTTTTGGAGGAGTTATCAGACTCAAAGCTCATTGAATCATTAGACCTAGACTCATTACCTTTGCCTACTCCAACCTCAACTCTATCCTCAAGTATGTCATCACCACCTAACTTTGACCTTCATTTGTTGATCACTCTTTGAAAAGGTATTTTGAGTTGTATTGATAAATATTTATTTATCACTATTAATTAATTAATTAATTAACTGATTTTTGCATTAATGAATCGTAATAAGTATGAATTACTATATCTCATCATATTAGAGCAAAGGTCAAAAGATATGTATAAATGACTTTTAACTTAGTTATATCTACATCATGTAATTTATGGATTTAATTACTAATATTTTCTAACCTTTTTCTAAAATTTATCACCTTGAGAATGTATCTAAATTTATCAAGAACATGGATTTAAATTTAAAATTTTATTCCATGGAGATTAATTTCTATGAATTTACCAAAGTGAGAAGAATGAACATAGAATGTTAAATCTCAAATACCCCAAACATGAGAAAGGACAGATTGAGGCATAAAAAATTATACACAGGGTCCAAAAGGGGTGTGGCTATATGATGACATACCAACAGTGTGATATGTTAGGTGTCGGCCAAATAAGTCCAAACACCAGCTCAAAAACGAGGGGCCCACTAATGGCATACCTAGTTGGTATAAATATTAGAACTAAGGATTGATTGAGAGGTAGAAACTAGTACGTAATAACATCTCTATCTCTCCTTCCCAATAAAGAAATTCATGACCCATCCTATCCTCTTGTTCCATCCAGGTCCTTCTCGCTGGTGACATCGCAGAGCTCTAGTGGCCCTCCCTTTGACCCCTCTTATCCCTTGGATCTCCCTTCTCACCTATATTCCCTTTCGCTTCCTCTCTGTTTATGAGAAACCATTTGGATTTTCGGTGGAGTTCATAGGGACTCCATCATTTGGTATCAGAGCCATCCTCCCACCATTGTTGTGGCATGATCACACATTCCAAAGCTGCCCTCATGGACTAGTCTGCCACCAAGATCAAAGACATGATCTGGGCCCTGGTGGCTGACCAAGTATCTGCTGCCCAAGCTGCAGCTGCAGACTAAGCGAAGGCAGACCACATAGCTGCCTCTCAAGCCACGAACTCAGCTGCAGTCCAGGTGGTTGCCACCCAGCTCACCGACGTCCAAGCCTCCCTTGCCACTCTGGCCTCCCATGTTGTCGTGTCTAGGGGATCCTCCAGGAGCCACTTGTTGCGCTCCCACAGTGCCTCTAGTGCATCGACGTCCCGGTTGACCACACACCACACCGAGCAGCGCCGGTCCAAGACCTTAGAGTCTAGGGACCCGTCACAACCCCGCCCCTCCTTGGGCCTTCTCCCTCTGCCCATCTCGGCACTGCTGCCCCCGTCGCGACCCCACATATCGGCATTGGCCATAATCGATGGGACGTCTTCTAGAGCACTGCCATACCCCCATTTCAGATGATTATACCACCATACCCGATGGGACATCTTCCCAAGTGCCTCCATACCGCTCTATATCCGAGAGTCATGTTGGCGAGCCTTCCGCATCGCGATGTAACCACATTCGGGTGGTGGGAAATCAAACTGGTCCCGACATGAGATGGGTTACCACCAGTAACCCTAAGGCAGACATGGCCCCGGCCTTGCCTTTGCGGGACCACGGCCCATCTCCACCCAAAGTTCCTCACCTGACACCGGCCCAGCGACTCCATGAGCAAGAGGAGGGCCCTCCTTTGGTGCGGGTCCAAGGCTTGGAAGACCATCATGCCCCATGTCCACCGCATCTCCACGACGACGAACCATGGGATCGGGGGGGGGGCGGGGGGTGGGGGGTCGTGGTGCTGAGGAACGCCCACCTTTACATCACATTAGACCTCTTCCTAGGGATCTGATGGGGTATGCGTAATGGGAGGAACATTAGGGAGGCTATGAAGAGGATTCTGGCAGCGAGCACAACATGGGCCCTCGCGACCCTCGGCGTGAAGCATGCCTGCATCGCAAGGGAGAGCAGCCCATATTTTTGGGAGGTGACCCCGATTAGTGGCTCATGCGTGCCGACCGATTCTTCGAGCTCAACCCCACCGAGGAACGAGACCAGCTGCATCTCGTCATGACACATCTCGAGGGTACGACATAATCGTGGTTCCCTTACTAGAGCCACATTGAAGGGTTCACGGTTTGGCGTGACTTCACCAAGCAGTTCTCATAATGGTTTGGTCCTTCTACGACCGTCCCCTGGCCTAACAGATGGCTCTAAAGCAGATGGGCATAGTCAAAGAGCTGATCATCTAATTTGAAGAGATTAGCGGGTTTCTTGGCCCACATGGACCGTGAGGTGCTTGACCCTCACGGACATTGAGTTCCAACGGCGAAAGGCACAAGGACTATGTTTCTCCTATGATGAGAAGTTCACTCTAGGCCATTGTTGCAAGAGGGAGCTCAACCTCATAGTCATCTACGATGACAACGGTGAGACACGGGTTGGTGATGAGGAGGACACCATTCAAGGCCGATGAGCTGCCGGATCCAAAAGATGACTTCAAAGGCACGGACATCTCGTTGCACGCCATCTTGGGTGTTTCGTCAATTGGCACCCTCAAGATGAAAGGGAGCATCTACGGCTGCGAGGTGGCAGTCATGGTGAATGGCAGGGCTTCACACAACTATATATGCCGACAACTCACTGCTCGCTTGCAATTGCCAATGACCGGGACCCAATCATACCACATCACCTTGAACGACAACCGAACAACCTTCGATGATAGGGTGTGTTGTGATGTGCAGGTGCTGATCCAGGGGTACATAGTCACACATGACTTTCTCCAATTGGACAACATCAGCATAAAAATCTTCTTGGGAGTCGAGTGACTTCGGACACTAAGGTGGATCACCATCAACTACGACCTCCTCCTGCTCTATTTCTGTGTAGACAGTATGAACCACACGCTGCTGGGGGGAACCATCGACGAGCAAGCGACCATGGCAGGGGAAAGCCACATGCCTCATGAAGATGGCCAGTACAGGAGAACTCTACTATACGTCAGTGTTGACAATGTTGGCGCTAGCGACTGAGGCCCATGGAGCAACCCTTGGGCCTTATGGTATGACTTCCTCGAGGTTTTCTCCGACAAATTTATCTTTCCACCACCCAAGGCCCTCGACCATGCCATCATCTTGCAATCGGACTTGGCACTAGTGAACTAGCGGCTGTATCGATACTCACATCCCTATAAGAATGTCCTAGAGCAGCTAGTAGTGGAGTAATTGGTGCACAAGATTATTCAACCCTCTTACAGCCCCTTTGTTAGCCCAGCCCTCCTAGTGGAGAAGAAAGATGACTTGTGGCATTTTTACGCGGACTACCACAGCCTAAACAAGCTCACTGTCCCCAACTGTTTTCCCATCCTGGTTGTCAATGAGTTATTGGAGGAACTCCACAGTGCCACCCTCTTCTCCAAATTGGACCTTAAGTTGGGGTATCACTAAATCCACATGTATAGGGAGGACATCTGGAAAATTGCATTCTGGTTGCACAAAGGTCACTATGAGTACCCGGAGATGTCATTTGCATTGACTAATGAACCTTCTACATTTCAGGCCTTAATGAATCTCATTTTCTAGCTATACTGACGACATTCCGTTTTGGTCTTCTTTGACGATATCCTAATTTCAACCAATCATCGACTAATTATGGGGCTCACCTCCAGATCATATTAGCACTTCTTTGAGACCATCAGCTAACAATCAACTTTAAAAAGTGCTCTTTCTATCAAGGGCAGCTAGAATATTTGAGACATTGGATATCAACAGGTAGGGTGATGATCAACCACAACAAAGTCTAAGATGTACAAACTTGCTCTCCCTCCAATAAACTAAAGGTAGTTGTAATGATTTTTAGGTCTGGTTGAATTATATGTATTTTGTAGAGGATTACATGAAGATAGTTTGACCACTCACTCAACTTCTAAAAAAAATATTTTCATGTGGTCAAAAATAGCTCAACAGGTTTTCGAAGAGTTGAAGTAAGCCTTATGCTCAACCTTACTGTTGGTATTCAACTTCTCTCAACCCTCTATTCTTGAGATTGATCCTTCAAGTGTCAAGGTTGGCATGGTTTTGATGCAACAAGGGCACCTCATACCTTTCTACAACAAGGTCCTCCTTATCAAAGATTGTACCCAATTGACTTATGAGCGAGAACTCATGGCAATTATTATGACAATCCAAAAATGGAAGCATTACCTGATGTTTCAAACATTTATCATCTGGATAGATCAATACAATTCAAAATACATGATTGAGTAAAAGGAGGTGTATGCACATTTGACATGACTTAGTTGTTGTATAGTAAATCACACAAATTTAAAATTTATAAAACTAGAAAATATGAATTTTTGAATATTTAGAAGTATTTCTGAACAAATATATCAATTATAATTCAACAAAACTTCCAAAAATACCGATAATTTTCTAAGTCAATCATAGGGATGTAATATAATATCAGATAATTATTCAAAAGTTTTCTCAAAGAATATTATTTTTTATGAATTTAATACTAAGAAATAAAAATAAAATATATTTAAAATTCACAAAAAAAGGAAATAAGGATGCGGACGTCAGATGACATCAGTGCCTAGCGAATGTGAATCGAGCAAAAACAAAGTTTCACCCAGTGATTCTTACGTAAGTGATTACACACGATTTAATTGATCAAACTAAGATTTGTAAAATTCAGAAGAATCATAATAGAATAAAGTATATCTTGGTAAATTTAAATCACACAAATTATCACTAAATGAAGTAAAAATTAAGTTAAAAGTAAGAAAATAGAGTTCTGGTGTCGCGACGGTGATGCGTCGATGATGCACTAGAATTTTGAGCATTCGAGAGGATCGTCATACAGTGTTCATGACCTTGAAGGTTCTCCTTGGACAAGGATGATGTGGGCAATCTCTAGATTTCTTTACAAAGTCTAAGATCAATGAAATGAGTCATCAAATCATTTCCGTCAGTTGTTACTCAATAGAGCAGAAAAATGACGAGACTTTGTAGGTCTTTAGCAATTGTCACCTGACGGAAAGAAGCTGGATGGAGGTGGGTACATGTCAGGGAGCTTTATCCTTAGTTCTGCGCAGCAAGATGAGGCTTTTCATCGCATCTGGTACGCTCTCAAGAGGTGGCGACTTGTCTTCCAATGGATTGTCCTCTTCTTAACGACGGCTTGTTCGTCAATCAATCAGAGATGCTTTACTCAATGAATTCACGATCCTTTTATTGTGATTATTTAACAATTTTAGTAACAATGTTCCACGAATCACATTGACGAGATTTTAGCCGATGATCCAACGATCCTAGTTGCTTAATCCTTCACCAACAATATGTAGGAAAGTCGCGATAATCAGATAAAAAATATGAGTTTTGGCTCTAGGAGGATTCAAACCCGTGCTAGTTGCTTGCCCTTTCTAGGGAAGGTGTGACGTGGATTTAGTCTCACATCGTTTGTGTGCTGAAGTTTTTAGTGAATATATAGTAATATTATATTTTTGATCAAGTCCCTTTCTCGTGTGTGTACGACCACTCCTTGCCCCATAGCCAACTAGCCATTGGTGACGTGGAAGGGGAGTGGCACACACGTGCCCCTATCAGTCTTAGCCGCTCAATCCCTTATTAGCAACTCCTCCTTGACTGCACTTCTAACCTGCTTGCGGGCCTAGCTAGGTGATGAGTCCCCTCGATTTTATTATATTTATATTTTTATTTCTTTTTTTATTTATCTCAAAAGTAAGATTGTAAAAAGTATATAAATTCGTATAAAATCACATAATTACCCAAAAAATTATGTTAATCAATTAAAAATCACTTTTCATATTTTAATGTAAATATAAGTTTATTTATCCTGAGTTAAGGCTAAAACTATATTATTTATTAATTATTAACTCATGATAATGAAGACTTATTTGCCAAACTTATAAGTTACTCATTTACAATTCACTACAAAGAAAGACACCAAAATTTAGTAACGGATGTATTGTCTCAGCTACCAGTTGAGGAGGAGGTGGTGTTTTGTGTCATATCTATTTCTTCATAGTTAGGCTTATAGATAGTGTGGCAAGATGTCCACGTTAACTCTAATCGGCCAAAGTTATCTAGGAGGTCAAAGGAAGAGTTTCTAAGAATCAATAGTATACATTTTGCAATGACTTGTTGAGATTCAAGAGTCAATTGGCTTTACCCCACTCATCCATAGTTGTCCAAAAACTATTCAAGGAATTTCATGGCCAAGCATTAGGGGGGCACGATGGGTTTCTGAAGACCTACCGTCACATCTCAAAACAATTTTATTTGTTAGGGATGAAAGGCAACATTAAGTTGCATATCAACCAATGCTCCACCTACCTCTATTTCAAGTCCAATTACCTCACTTCGACAAGTCTTCTTCAATCATTACTCGTCTCAAACTGCATATGGGAAGATATATCTATGAACTTCATTAAATGTCTTTTGAATCTAGGAGATTTGACTCGATCCTAATGGTTGTGAACCATCTTAACAAGTACAATCATTTCTCTCTCCTAAAGTACCCATTTTTAACAGTAGACATGATAGTCATCTTCATTCAAGACATTGTGCACTTGTATGATTTTTCATTATCCATTGTCACTGATGAAGGGAGTGTCTTTAGCAATGCATTATGGAGGGAGTTACACTTGCTACAAGGGACCTTGCTCATTATGAGTTATGCATATCACTCAAAGACAAACGACTAAATGAAAGTTGTCAATTGGTGGAGCCTAGAGAGCTATCTACATTGCTTTGTAGGGGACAGATTGACAAGTTAGAGCGAGCATCTAAATTAGGCTGAGTTGAGTTATAACATGTTGTTCCATCAAATGATTAAGATATCGTCATTTCATATATTGTATGAGAGAGAGTCCTAACCATCAACCACTATAGGTCAACTACGTCCCCCTTAGATGTGCAATTTAAAGTTGATGATTGGATAAAGACATTGCCCCAAAAGTAGAATGAGAAGCTAAGCTTGAAGTACTTTAGACCCTATTAGATCACTAAGCAAATAGGACTAATGGCTTATTGGTTTGACTTACCCACTCATGCTTTGATTCATTATGTCTTTCATATTTCACAGCTCAGGCATGCTCTAGTGAAGAATTATTTGTCCATCCAACTTTTGTCCAGCCTCACTAAGGAAAGAGAGCTGCAAGTGGAGCTAGAAGAACTATTGGGCATTCAAAAGTCACCCTCAAGACTCCTCATCCTCATCCATTTGAAGGGTCTACTAGAGAACGAAGTGACATGGATGGCAGCCACATTTCATTGAGTTCTAGCTTGAGGACAAGCTGACAATATACGGGGGGAGCATTGATGACATAGCAACAATGTGATACGCCAAGCACCAGCCCAATAAGTGTAGGTGCTAACCTAACAACGAGAGGCCCATTTATGTCATACCCAATTGAGTAAAAATATTAGAATTAAAGATTGATTGGGAGGTAAAAATCGATATATAATTTCTGTATCTCTTGTTCCCAAGAAGAGAATTTATGGCCCATCATTGAAGAGAAATGAGAAAGATGAGAGAGAAGAAGAAGAAGAGATTGAATATAATGAGTATTCTTGATGCCTTTCGACTTTGATGTACACCTCCTTTTATACTAGTATGATTCCCTATTTTAGGAAATCTCAAGGGCATGCTTTCATTGATACAGATCGAACACTTGAGCTAGCAAGATAATTATAACCGTCTTGTAGTGAGCCCACTCATATATCTATTAATGGGTTGTTGTTACTGGGCATTGGTTGATCCTTTAACACTCCCCTACAAGTGAAGTGTCGGATAGGATGTTGAACTTGGACCATAGAAGGAAAAATTGATGTTTGAGAAGCACCTTGGTCAAAAGGTCAGCTGCCTAATCACGACTGAGAATAACACAAATGCAGAGTTTCTGTGTAGTGACTTGCTCATAGACAAAATGAAAGTCAACTTCAATATGTTTCATTCATGCATGAAACATAGGGTTAATAGAGAGATAGGTGGCTCCAATGTTGTCGCACCAAAGTATAGGAGTGGTAGAGATATCTAGAGCTCGCAAAGAAGAGAATTGGTTCAAATTAATTTCAAAGAAGCATCAATAATCGCCTTATACTATGCTTATGTACTAGATCAAGCCATTGTGAATTACTTTTTGGAGCTCCATGAGAATAATTAGAGCCAAAATAGATCAAAAAACCACCAGTTGATCGACAATCGAAGGTGTTTCTTGTTCAATCAGCATCACTATATGCGGTGAGAGAGATCTGAGTGATGTTTAAGATAGAGGCCATGGGCAATTATTCCCTTAAGATATTGAAGAAGATGCTTGAGACAAGTCCAATCAGTCAATTGGGGGGAATGCATAGATTGATAGGCTTAATTAACTACAAAGGGGATATCTGGTCGTGTCAAGCTTAGATATTGTAGTGCTCCAACCACACTACAATAGACAGCAAGAACACCATGTGATTTTGTGGCTGAAATAAGAGAAGCAGTGGGACTCGGAGTGGGCAAAGGCTTACAACAATCCATACACAAATTCTTGAGAATAGAGGCTATGTAATGACCTTGAGTGAGAAGGTATTCGTCCTTGTAAGGCCGAATTTCAATTTTAAGAAAATGAGATGTAAGACCAGGATCTCAGAGAGTGAAATGAGAGCTGAGGGATTTCACAAGAGTGTTAATTTGAGCTGAGGATGGCCCAAGGATTAAAATGTCATCCACATAGATGAGAACATAAATTGGTCCATAGTGTGTAAAAAAAAACGAGGTATCAATTTTTGAATTGGTGAAGCCAAGTCTCCTGAGCTAACTAGTAAGCTTATGGAACTATTCTTGTGGTACTTGCTTAACACCATACAGAGACTTCCGAAGTTGGGAGACATGATTAAGGAACCTAGGATGCTTGAACCTTTAAGGCTGCTCCATGTAGATAAGTTCTTTCAAATCGCCATGAAGAAACGCATTAGATATGTCCAGTTGATGAATATGTCATTATTGACTGACTGCTAATGAAAGTAGAAGCTGAATTGTGGTGACCTTGACCACAAGACTAAAGGTTTCATGATAGTCAATGCCCCCCTCTTGATGAAATCCATTTGCCACTAATTGAGCTTTGAATCAGTCAAGTTTGCCATTGGGTGAGAGTTTAGTTCTATACACCTACTTACACCCAATGATCGATCAATTTGATAACTAAGGCACAAGCCACCATGTGTGATTTTGAAAGGTATTATACTCTTCATTCATGACTTGGACCCAATTGGATTGTTGAGAAGTAAAATAGTTTGGTGGTTCAAATAAGGTCAATGTGGTGGCTGAAAAGTAGTGAGAAAGAGGATATTTAACGGGTTCAATAGAGTTGACTTGGTCAACAAAGTGAAGAATGTCTATAAGTGATTTGATTTGAATATGGAAAGGTAAAGAATGATGGTCTAAATTAGAGGGAGACAAAGGATTAGTGGATAGAATATGACTAGGTGGTGAGATAGGTAAAAGGTTGTCATAAGGAGGTTGGTTGATATCACAATGAGGTGATGATGGTAAAGGAGTGAGTAGCGAGTTAAGGTTAGAAACAAGAGATATGTGTGAGAGAATGAAGGAGTTAATGATGTCAAGGACGGGTGTAGGTGTTGAGGGTTCAATTAGGCATGAGCCAAGAACACCACGAGCAATTTGAGTAGGTGAAGAATTGCGACCCTAATTCTCTATATAAGGGTAAAAAATTTTAGTGAATACTACATCCTGAGAGATGTAAATTCGACCACATGTCAAGGAAAGACACCTATAACTATGATGAAAGGCACTATAATCGATGAAAACACACATCTCTGACTCAAAATCCAACTTGGTGACTACATAATGACGTAGATAAGGAATGATGAGGAATTTGTCATTGATCAAGAATTATGTCCCATTGTTGGCTCTAATACAATGAAGAGAAATGAAAAAGATGAGAGAAGGAGAAGAAGAGACTAAATACAATAAGGATTCTTGATGCCTTTCAACTTTGATGTACACCTCCTTTTATAAGAGTCTAATTTCTTATTTTAGGAAATCTCAGGGACATGCTCTCATCGGTATAGATTGAACATCTGAACTAGCAAGATGGTTATAACTATCTTGTAGTGAGCCCACTCGTACATCTATTAATGGGCCGTTGTTACTGGGCATTGGTTGATCCTTTAACAATTGTATCCTCTTGTTCCATCTAGGTCCCTCTCGCCGGTGACATCGCAAAGCTCTGGTGGCTCTCTCTTAGACCCCTCTTACCCCTTGGATCTCCCTTCTAACCTATATTTTCTTTGCTCCCTATCTTTCTGTGAAAAAATGTTTCAATTTTTAGTGGAGTTCATCAATATATAAACCTTGGAGAGGGCAAATGAAAGGTGTTTTTTTGTGTTCAAACATAAGGTGGTGGCTAAGTGATAGACAATTGAGGCCTCAAGGTTGTCAGTATGATCTCTCCACCTTTTTCTCTCATTTCTTAATTCCTTAGACTCCTCATTTTTCAGATGATGATCATCACTTAATAGATGACATTTCATTAAGTTTCTAATGAGTTATTCTTTTTTATCCTTGACTTCTCATGTCTTCATGATGACTCCAAGGTAAATAAAAAAAAATCTTTATCAACACGTGTAATTTTGTTTAGGGTTATACTTTTTGTTGGATACCTTACTTTCTTACAAATCCAATAAATGTTTTATCTCTTCTAATGATCATATTTTGATGATTTGGTGACATAATTATCAAGCATACTGTTAAAATCATTCTATGGGTAACAAATAATATATGTATCAAATCGTGTAGTTTCTTTTAGATTTATGATTTTCCTTGAAGATCTTACTTCCTTACAAATCAAATGAATATTTTGTCTTGTCCAAAAATCGTGTTTTAGTGATTTGGTGATAGAATCATCATACACATTATCGAAAATCATTTTCTAGGTTGGGTTTCTTGGTTCGACCTTTCCTTGGATCAAATATGATTTCATGAGTGCCACATAGAATTAGGCCAATATCTTTTGAGACAACATAGCATATTAATTTCTTATCTTATATAATTTTTTCACAATTTTAGAAAGTGTTTAAAATAAGTTTCTAGATTTTAGAAAAATCATTTCCTATATTGTATGTATTTTCAACCCAACCTTAGATCGAAATTCGATTTCATGAGCACCACATGAAATGAGGTTAATATATTTTGAGAAAATGTAGCACAATTAATTTCTATATTTTCTGAGTTTTTCCTAACTTTTAGAGTTGGATAATGGTGTTTTCAACTTTCTAATTTTCTTGAGGATCAACCTAAAATATTTTTTAATTAAAAAGAGTTTATTTGGGTTTAGTTGTAAATGTTAAGTTTGAGTGATTAAATTAGTAATGACTTTAGGCACATCATGTACCCATCACCTTATTTCTGATTTTATTTTTTATGACCACCTTCATCTTTCTTTTTGCACATTCATCTTAACACTAACCTGCGAGTTAATACGTAAGATATATTTGAAGGCTCTAGAAGTACCTGAGTGAAAGGTGACTATGGACCAATAGTAAATACTATGATCATGTGCAAAATATTAGAGTTAACTCCTCATCTGAAGGATACTAATATTGTCACTTGTAAGTGGATGTTTACAAACAAGTATTCTTCAGAGGATAATATTATTCATGACAAAGTTCATCTAGTGGCTTGATGCTTCTCTTAAGCATATGGCATCAATTATCAAGAAATATTTTCTCTAGTTATTCACCTCAACTCCATCTGTGTATTGTTCTCTTTGGCTCTCAATCAAGGGTGGACACTCACACAACTTAACATCTCCAACATCTTTATCTACAAAGACCTAACTGCAAGTTTTCATATAGTAACCTCTAAGGTATGCTACTTAGGGGGAGTCATCTTAGGTATGCATTCTCAAATGGGCTATTTTTAGACTCAAATAGAGTCATTAGGTATGGTTTATTAAGTTTGGTCAAATCTTGATAATTCATGAGTTCACGAGATGCATAGTGGGCCTTACTACCTTTTGTAAATAAATTGTTACTCGAAGTATCATTCTAGTATTTTATGTTAATGACATCCTTCTCACATAGTTGGCATTACACATACCAAGGCTCATCTACATGAATGCTTCATCATTAGAGATGAGCAAATCTTGCTATTTCTTGAGGATCAAGTTCACCTATCAATGTGGATGAATAATTTTATCTTATATATATGTGCTAAATTTATTAGAAGACGTCGATATCTTGGGATGTAAACTTGAGTTATCACCAATTGATTCAAGAATTAATTTCTAAGACACCACCTCCTCTCTTTGAGGATGTCAATCGATATCAACGATTGATCAAGAAGTTAATCTACCTAGCAGTCACTTGCCCTAACATTGTCTACACTGTGAGACTTTTCAACTAGTTTATGCACAAGTCATGACAACACACTAGTTAAGATCATTGAGAGTGTTAGCATATGTCAAACATGCTCCAAGACAAGGTATGGTAAATCAGCAACATAGAGATCTCTAAGTTGAGGCTTACTCAAATTCTAGTTATGCAATTGACAAGGGTGATCATAAATCTACATTTGAGTACTGCACATACCTTGGAGGGAACCTTATCACTTGGTATAATGATGTGGATACATTCACTTCTTCAAGAGTTGTTCTTTCTAATATGTAAACCTATACCTATATCACTTTGGTACATTGAGGTGGATTGTCATGAACATAGAGCTTTAAATACATTTGAGGTGGATTGTCACTATATCTACGACAAAGTCCTCAAAGGACTCATCACAACACCACATGTTTGAGTGAAATATGTTACAATACTCTCTGTAGCAAGTAAGGAATTTTGGACATCTACTTTCCAATTTGGGAGGGAGTGTGAGTGGGCCATATGGGCTGTATGGGCCTAATGGACCTATTGTACTCTCTTTCTCTCCCCCTACATATACATAGGGTAGAAGACTCTTTTTCCTTATTCTCTCTTTACAACTCACACTAAGCTTGAGCATGACATGTCTCATAGAGACATAAAAAATGTATATAATGAAAGTGCTTTAAATAATCATATAATTATATCAAAATAATTTTATAAAATATGTAAAACATGATTATATCTTTAGTACCATTTTTTAAGGTTTCAACATATTAAGCACAAGTCAATTTAGTTCACTAGTATTGTTATTGACATCTAATAAGAAGATATGTAATTTTTTTTATAGACTCATTCAAGGATGCATGTTCAACTAATTGAGATGTTTGCCTTTCTACAAGCTGGCTGTAGTAGATTAACTTTGGAGGGCAACTTGATTTAGAGTCAAGAAGAAGTTGATCTCTTGACACGTTGACTATCTATTAGTTGGGGAAGCTTTGCTTCAACAAGCATGTAGAACAAGTATGTAGAACCTTCTCCACAAGGCTTTAAATAGGTTCATGAGCCACTACATCCAAGGACCCCATATCAATGTGCATCATAGTATGTGTTGGCAAATTTATGTCTCAACTCTCATTCACAAAAAACACCAATGATTTTAACTATTACACTCCTCACCTAACTACTAGTTCTAGAGGGAACTTCCCTCTAGTATTTATTAATTTCCTTAGAAATTACATACTAATTTCATAATATCAACCATTTAAACTTAGTCTCATTATAGACTTAGCCTTTCTTAGACAAAATATGGCTACAAGCACCTTGTGCATTCACCCAAATCTCTCCCATCTCATCATCTAATTAGCTTAGGGCCTGATGGAGAGTTAGAATCATGAAGTTGATCATTTTGTCAAAATTAGTTGGAGAAGATGGTATAGTGTTTTTGCATATCATTGATGTGTACAACTAGAAGAACTTGATTTTTTAACTTGAATCTTCATGTACACCACTTATTTTCAATGCAAAAATATTCTCTCATAAGTGAACCTTCATCTTTTAACAGATTTATGATCTTACTAGATCTCCAACATTCAAAAACCTTATTCAAAAACTTGTAATTTTTCAATATACACAATAACAGCATTTGAAGCTTCCAATGTTTTAATATCCTTATTTCTTCCTCCTTTTTTTTCCAATTTGAAGTAGGGTTTCCTAACTTGATCAAAAATAGTTGTATGGGCAGGTTAGATCCAAATCAATAAGTTTACTAAGACTTTTTACCCATCTAAGTAGCTAATGTATCACTATCGACATACTTTGTCCAAAACCTGAATATCTCTTTCATTTTCCAACTTTCTTGATGATTTAATCTATTTGAAATCTTAAAGAACTTTTCTATCATCATTTGGAGATGATAAACGTTATATAATATGGTTAGAGAAAATATATAATCAAAGATAAGATAATTTACATGATTTACTTGTACCATTTAACCATATACTTATCATTTCATTGAAAGATGATTCTTCAACTAATTTTCTCATATGTTTTAGTATTCTTCAATTAAAAAAGTCACTTAATATCTAGGATTAACACCTTAGATTTTATCATTAGTAGTAAGTTCATAAGATCAATAAATATAATTTAAATAATAATCATGATGAATATATTGCATATTTGATATATATATTTATGAGATATATAAATAACCATCAACATTTAATAATCACCTTATCAATAAAATTTTCACATATAATTATCAAAACCAAGAACATCCATAATCTCCTCCTTCTGTATACTTATAGAATCACTAAAAAAATTATTCAAATATATAATATTGATGTAGCATCATAAAGATCAAATATTCATTGAACTTCAAACAAAAACTACAATACTTCATTTACATATAAAAGTGTCAACATTCATCATTTATTATAGTCAGCATTCAAAATTTGAGTCATGAGTTCCCCTTTAATGAGTGCTCCCCCTAAATCTGTTCACTCAATCAATTTTATGATATTCAAATATTTTTGTTGTCATAAGTTTTGTCTTTCTATAGCTTATGTTCTAAGTTTAAATCTTACACCTAACTTTATGTGCTTTGATTTTTTAGATTTTTTTTCTTATTAAAACTTTTGACTTCATGTCACTCAAGTCATGTGTTTGAATTCCACATGTGACTTTGCATTTTTGGACTTTATATAAAACTTCGTGACGTATGTGGACACATTTTTTTGTACTTACCTCCAAACAATATGATATTGTATCATATTAAACATGAAAAATATCTTAAAGATATAACTTCTTATATTCATTTTTAGCCATAAAATTATTTAAGCATAGTTAATATATCTCAATAATATTATACTTGTAATGTAAGTATCATGTGATCGATTTACGATTCAATAGATACTATGTAAATAATTTGCAAATAAATTTTCACTTAGAAGTTTCAAAACTGAGGGCAGCAACATTTACAAGATAATTGATCAAATTATTTCAATATAAAGTTCTATTAGTGACGTAGTTTTATATGTGAAGATGATTCAAACAAATGTTTCTATTAATTGTCTCCTAGAAATCAATACAAATTGTAATTGTCATTCTTTGATAAAGTAAGATTAAAAAGAGAGGCCTTTTAGGAATAACTTTGTGAAGCATCCCCTCTCACCACTTGCCTACAAATAGAGATTCCCAAGGGATGTCCCAAACTATTAAGAGATTCTTTAGAGCATGGATATATCAATGACCATCATGATATAGATGCATCCTGACCATACAATCTTTCAATTGATCATTAATACCATATTTTGCTCACCATGTTACTAACTATCTCATACATGTATCTTTGAAATATAATTATGATGCATGTGATCAAATTAGAATCTTCCAAATCTTAGCCATCTTTGCAATTTTATGGGGAGAAATAAAAGATGACATATTCCTCTAATCCTTTGATGGATTGATCATAGTCTTATCATCGATTGACAACTAGATATTCATACTAACATGAACAAAGCTTCTACTTCTACCTTATTCTCCATTTGTCTTCAATTAATGCAGAAATCCTTTAAATCGTTGATGATTCTAGGGCCTAGCCTAGTTCATGTCCCTAAAAAATCAAATGAAATGGCTCAAGTGTAGCAATACATGTGACTTTTGGGTAGATAAATTTTGATATTAATAGAATGGTTGACTTAAGAAAATAAAAGCATATTATTAAGCTATCAAAATGTTTCATAATGAGAAAAACCTATAATATGTGAAAAAAATGTGACTAATCTCTACAAGTAAGCCTTATGATGTTTGGGTCTAGAGTTTAAACTCCTTTTCAATGTAAGAAATCATACCTTATGTGGAAATTGCCACACAAAAAAATGTCAAATTAGTTGCGTTATAATTCAAAAGAAAAACTAGTCATTAAAGAGAAGAAAATAGTAGATTCTATGGCCCATTGATCGAACAATTTTGTAATACAAAATTTCAGGTCAAATTAATGCAACATGCACATTATAACACATACTAATAGGTCTCAAAATTTTCATTTTGTGGTTTGTTTTCATGATAACAATTTAAAACCTTGGATTTAAGGATAAGATGCATTTTGATGGTGTGCACGTTTTATGTGGTAGATAACAGACTATTTACTGGAATTATGAAGAGCATGCGTGAGCGAGAGAGAGAGAGAGAGAGAGAGAGAGAAGCCTGGCCACTCACTCGACGCCGACGATAACGCTGCATGGAAAGATTGGAGAATCAAAACAGGACAAAAGTAAAAGATTCTTATCAACGGTGGCCCACCGATGAAATAAAAAACAACTTCTCCATCATGTACCATTAGACAAGAAAAGTCGCATCACCACGCAGTCATAGACTTTTGCGGAGGACGAGGGTTTCGGTAAGGCACGTGGCCGAATCGGGTTACGTGTCATCAGAATTCGCTGTGACGTTGACCTCACATGTGGGTACGGTCGTAGCATGTGGGGCCTCCAGCAATTCAGAGGTAGCAACGGTCGGGCCGGTCGGGCTCGGCTCGGTCGGGACCGTTGGGTCCGTCGGGCTCGGAGCTGACGACTCGCGGCCTGGGAAGGCTCCGTTGGCTTGTACCAGGGATGTCGTCCTCGTGAAAGAGAGGACGAGCGACGGGCTTTTGGAGGATTTTTTTGTCACTGTTCATTGAATACTGAAAAGGTGGGGATCCACCCTCTGTCTCTTTCACCCCTTCCCTCTTTCCTGATCCTCCGGGTCTCGTGTGGTTGGTTGGTTGATCCTTTCCCCCTCTGCAAGCAGAAGACCATGAAATAAGGGGGTCGGGATAGGTGACCATGTCGGGAACTTGGGGTTGGGGAGTGAGAGGGTGTGAAGGCCTGGGAAAGAGGACATCTGTGGTCGTGCCTGGTTTCCCGTCTGCCTCTTCTTTTTCGGCTGTGGGTTTCCAGAGTTCCTGTGGTTCTGGTTAGAGTCATACTCGTTCTGGTGTAGGTCTTTACAGATTCAGTGAGATTTTCGGGTTTTCTGCGTAATTCGATTCCTGCCGGTCTCCGAGTTATTCCAATTTTTTTATTAAGATTCGACTTTATTTTGTGCGACAGGCGTTCTTCTGTTTGAATCTGCCATGGATGGCTCCGTAAGTCCCGTCCTGGATTCTTGGGACATAAGATGGTTGCTCTCACTTCCATTTTTCATCCTCGAATCAGTTCTTACTGGGAAGATATTAGAATTCGGTGATTTTAAGCTTTCATTATTTATCTACTGTTTCCTGTCTTAGAATTGCCTTCCGGGATTTCATGACTACTTGCTGATTTGGTGGGTTGTCGCTTTTTCGCGTCCTTTAAGTTGGATGTCAGGAGAGAGACTCTGTTCTCAGTAGTCAGGGCCAGTGCAGGTCTTTTTTATTGCAAAGAACAGAAGCTGCTTAGGCAGTGTTTCTATCCTTGCTATGAATAATTTTACTAAACCAGTGTTACTATTTTTTCAGAATCAATGAGTGGTGATTCAGGAGGAAGAATTTGAAGGAGGAAACAGTTCCTTATATACGAAGAGAGGGAAAGAGAGAGAGAGAGAGAGTAGGGCAGGTGGAATAAAAATTCAAGTGACCTCGATAATCAGAGATGGGTAACGACTTGATCCAGTGGTACTGTAGGCCTGTTGAGGATGGATTGTGGAGCAGAGTACAGAATGCTTTCGGAGCCTACACACCCTGTGCCATGGAGTCAGTGGTCATCTGTATCTCATACTTGGTGGTGGCCGTCTTGTGCTGCTACCGTATTTGGCTCATCAAGAAGGACCTCAACGCCAAAAGATACTCTCTGAGATCACACTATTACAACTACATGTTGGAGGCTCTTGCTGTCTATTGTGGTGTAGAGTCTCTGTTCCGACTAATCGTGGGAATATCAATTGTGGATATGGATGGCCAGTCTACTCTTGCCCCTTTTGAGGTTTGCTGAGTCTTTGATATATGTTATCTAATTTTATATTTTTATTCGTTGTCAAATTTGAAAGTTGACCTGGTTAATCCTGTGTTAATGATTTCTTATTCCCCTCAGACTTTTGCTTTTTCCCAATTTTTTCCCGGATTCATTGTTGGTAAGCAAATTCAAGAGTGGACGGTATTTTTACCCTGCATAATCTATTTTTATACGTTTTGTTTTTTGCAGATTGTCTCTTTAACAGTAAATGTTATTGCGTGGTGTTCTCTGCTGATTATGCTCCTTGTAGAAACGAAAATCTACATTTATGAGTTGCGTTGGTATGTCCGATTCGGTGTTATCTATGCTCTGGTGGGTGAATGTGCAATGTTCAGTCTTCTTTTCTCTGTCAGGGAGTATTTCATCAGGTAACTAGTCCTCTTATGTGCAATTGGCTCTTTACTTCTATTCATCAATGTCGTGAACTTCAATATGATTTTAGGAATCCCTTTTCGTTCACTGAATAACATGGATGCTGGATTTTTATACGGAATTATATGTTTTATGTATCGCATTGTTTGAGCTGACAGAGGGTAAGTATGGATTGACATTAACGAGTTCCATTGTTTCCTTATTTAAATATCTTCCTCTTGAGTTTGAGATACCTATTTCGCTTTGTATAATGAAATGAGTTCACAAAATGGTTGATGAAATTCAAAAAATTATTGCCATTGAAAACTAATAATGGTAAAATTCAGAAACTAATAATGATTCTCAGAAAAATAAAGATTTTTTTGGCCCAAAAAGATTTCATTGGTACATTTAGTTTGGAGGGAGATATTAAGCGTGATTCAATAACTTGCCCATTTCTAAAGCTTTAAGGATATAGATTTCTCCAGTTTTTAATCCGTGCCTCTATATTTTAAGTACTACTGCGATTCGTCTGAGCCATATGTTCCTTCAAATGTTGAAATCAACAGTAGTAATTACTATATTATTATAAAAATGTTACCTTTCTCATTTCTGATGGGGATTTTATGGACGATTTACCCAGATGATATTTGTAGCTCTGATATGGCAATCCATATATAACATGGACGCATGTGGGCCCAATCTTCTTTCTGTTTGGTGAATATTTTCAGATCTTAGGTCGGGCAGCAGGATATTATGAGAAAGAGAGTAAGGTGGAGGATGTTTAGAATTTGTGGTATTTTAAAATAAATTATAGATATAGCATAATCTCTGAACCTAGAAATGTCTATTACTTTTCAATGTTTTGTCACCAAGGCTGGCATATCACAATGATTCGTGTGATGTGGCACGAGTTCCATTGAACCTGTGCTAAAACAATATCAAGTTGGCTTGACTTTATTTATGGAAGATTTGGCCACTTTTGTCTGGTTCAATCATGTGGTGGCTAGCTAGTTGATCCCTACGTGGATCATCTTATGGGAGCTGACACATCAGGGAATTTAAAAGCTGTGATCACATTTCCTGGGCAATGTACTATCCAGTCAAGGAACCATTATGTTGATGGGGGCTTTCCATTGGGAAGGTTAACATGGGGTTATTCACTTCTCATTTTTGTGCTGCTCCCTCTTTGGAATGTCTTCATAGAATGCTTGCGAAATCTTTCAGCGACTGTTCGTTTCCCATTTTCATGGACTGCCTTTTGGGATTGGTACCAAAGACATTGTTAATAACAATCCTTTGTTATGATGATATGAGTTCCCTCACATAATCGGAAGTGTAATTCACATGGATCATGCAGTGAAAAAAAATAGGGATCATGTCACAATTGTATATACCCATCCCTATTGCCGTGTTTATCTACATCTTGCTCTCTTTGCATCTATTGATGATTTCTCGTTTTGTTTTCTAATGTGTCAGGAACATTTATTGAATTTTGTTTCCCTTTTTCTCAGATCAATCATTTATTTGTATGCAAGTGAAATGCTTTGCAAGGTATGCTTACTATCTTTTCTTGTTCATATATCTGTTCTGCTTAAGTAGACATTAAATATTTTAAGAGTCTGGTTTTTTTAGTAATTTTCTGTACTTACAAAATTCTTATGCAGCTGTTATTTGGGTTCCTCTTACTGTTCTATGTTCCCAATTTGGATCCATATCCTGGTTACACTCCCATTGAACGGGAAGTGTCTGCTGACAGTACAGAGTATGAACCTCTTCCTGGAGATGAACAGATTTGCCCTGAGAGGCATGCTAATATATTCTCGTGTAAGTATTCAGATCATAAAATAGTAAGTGAATTTTTTTTGAACATTTAAATAGCATTTCAAATGGAAAAAATATATATAATGCTGAGATCCCATCTTCAAGTGGATTCTTTCAAACTGAAATGGAGTTTTCTTGATCTAACTTTCCTCTTTGATGTTATGCTAGGGATATATTTCTCATGGATGACCCCACTCATGGAGAAGGGCTATAGAAGACCTATCACTGAAAAGGATGTTTGGAAATTGGACACATGGGATTTAACAGAAACACTGCATCAAGAGTAGGTGTTCTTAACATGTTGGTGTTTGCTACTGGAACACTCCATTATATCTTTATGCCTAAAAACTAAATGAATCTATCCTCAACTTTCAGCTTCGAGAAATGTTGGATCAAAGAATCTAGGAAGCCTAAACCGTGGCTTCTGAGGGCTCTTAATGCTAGTCTTGGTGGGAGGTAGAGATCATAAAAACAATGTTTTCATGGGGCTCACATTCTTTCCAAGAAGAATTTTCTTCTTCTCTCCCTTGTTAGTGAACTTGTTTTATCCTTATCTGCAGGTTTTGGCTTGGAGGTATTTTTAAGGTATCATGTGGAGCATCTTCAATTTCATGCGACACTGCTTCTGTCTGCACTTAATTAATCCTGTTAGATTCATTTTCCAAGACGTTTGACTGTTGTAACAAATTTCTTACACGTGATCTTGGTTTATTTCACCTTGGTTAAGTGGCCTACTGCTTCAATCCATTGTTTGCATTGATATTTTTTATGATTTGTTGATATAATAAAGCACTCTTACCGGTTCCTATGTTAACAACTGATGCAAGGACTTATCGGTATGCTGGATGGTGATCAGAGCAGCTTAGATGATGACTTTTGCCTAAATAATTTGAACAGTCTCTAGAGAGTCTTTTTTAGCAAGTAATTCACGGCATCTTTGATGGGAACAGCATAGCAGGAATCGTTAAGGGGTGAATTTGTAGACCTCTTCCTGCCTTCATAGTTATGATTGAATATTAATCTGGATACATCACCATCTAAATGACCGTGGAAATTATGATTTGATGTATCAATGTCGACAAGTAACTAGATATCTGTGAGACGAACTGCGTTATTCATTATAGAAATACAATCACAATGAATGGAAGAAAAACTATATCCTCTTTGGTGGGAGAGACGAAGAACTTTGATCTGCACAGGCATGTTTTAGGCTATCTATAAAGTAGGAAGATCAATGGAGGGCTAGGGAATCATTATAAATTCAGGGGACTTTATCTGATTTCTTAGATGCATGTTTGAGCTTTCTTGCATTCGACCAAATTTGGAGATGGGTTTTGACTTTCTATGGGAGTGCTCTCACTGATGAGGTTTAATCTTGTCAATCAGTCTAGGATAACTTTAAATAGTACAGCTGTTGTCATGTCCCTCCAAGAGATTTCTAAATTTTGAATAGATCTCTTTGACTTCATTTAAAAGTAGATAGCCCAATTTTTGTGGGGCTATTTAGCTGTCCTTCATTCCTTTTTCTCTGAATTTCGGGGTAGATTATGATCAATTTATGGAGAGATGTATAAAGTACGTTCTTAATCATTTAGTAAAGGAAAGTGGAGTTTAGGGATATTACAAATGAAATAATCATAATTATAAAAAATCACGTGATAATTCTCTAAAAATTGTTAGAGTTCCTTGAATGTTTTTCAGAGTTATCAATTGAGTGGAAAATTTCTGATTACACAACAACATTAGCAACCAGGATTAACTCTGTATCTATTAATCAAAGTCATGGCCTTAGCCATGGAAATTGTCTAATTTCCAAAATTTCCTGTTGAATCCATTTTCCTTGTCCATTAATGTGGTATAATGTTTTTTAGCTCTTCCTGTTCGTTTCTTTGCAGATTGGTAACGATGTTTCACAGTTTGTGGGCCCTGTAATCTTGAACCTTCTCTTACAAGTAAGCTGTCTCACATAACTGCAGTTCCCTTCTTGGTTTCTTCTGTGATATATTCTGCACATTTCTAGTATCGATAACCTGTGATGAACGTTATACTAAGACCGACCTTATATTTCCTGGTCCCGGTGTCTTTCAGAATGCTGACAGATTTTGTTGAAGGCTCTCGATCATATTTCATTTCATATCATTTAGTTGCGGATGATTGGACAGCGCTGAGGTTTCATGGTCTTGATTAGAACAACATGAGATATATCCCTTGTCAGACTCTTATATTGTGGACAAGCCACGCCCTATTTATCTATCTATGCTGAAATTGTTCCGTTGAAAAAAATAACTATGAAAAAATTCTGTGAACTATCACTTAGGTATTTGTATTTTTTTCTGCAGTCTATGCAAGAAGGGGACCCATCATGGAGCGGCTACATCTATGCTTTCTTAATTTTCTTGGGAGTGGTTTGCGCCGGAACCTACTTTTTACTTTTCCTATAATTGTCGTGCAATCTTGTTTATAGTTGATATTTTTATGTTTTGTCTCCTTTCTCTCTTCTTACATTTCCCACTTCACTAAAACTATCCATGGCTAATGCATCGTCAGAAAGAAAATCCATTTATGGTGAACGGCGACCATTACACTTGCTTCTGTTTTATAGTTAAACATTCATTGGCAAAATAATAAATCAGAAGCAAGGGAAAATTATGTGACAATAGTAAACTGTGCGACTTAACTTTTTTTCGTCTTAGATGTACGTCTGGGAGTAACTTAGAAAATGTATTCCAATATGTTTGGGCTTTTGTTTTGAAATGGTCTTACCTCAACAGAAATCTCAGTTATAGTACCCCCTGATACTAGAAAGCTTGGGCATAAGGAAAAGGGGAAGACCGATTATGTACCACAGGCAACTTTCCAACGGTAGCAGGGGTACAAGAGTGAATATAACTGCCACAAAAATGTTGGGTGGAGGGAATGTCGACTGAGACTTTCCTAATTGTCATTACCATGGAGAAATGTTTACTGACGCAGCCTTAACTACCATCACCAATTTCTACAGTCAGAGTTACTGGGTGATGTCTTTGAATTGTACTGACATCTTGTACCTTGCTGAAATTTAATGAATATTCTCAAAAAAATGTTTTGAGAATATTCATTAAATTTCTGAAGCCAATCTGGTGAATGTGATGACATATAGCTTTGGTTCCTGATCGCCTAAACCAATTGAAATGTTAAACTTTTATGGGCTGATTAGATAATCGCTTTGTATTTGTGTTTTACTGGCATGAAATTCTTGGTCCAGGCACTTGGAGTTCTAAGTGAGGCACAATATTTTCAAAATGTCATGCGTGTTGGTTTCCGCCTAAGGTCAACCCTGGTATGGCTTTTGCTGTTCAATTAATTATGTCCTGTATTTTTCTTATCACGACATTTCTTTGCATGCATATTTTCTATTACTGGATCGTGGTCTCAGTGTTCAGATGTAACCTACGCTTATTAAAATGACCTTTTTACAGTTTCCACTTTTTGTGTCTTCTATCTTGCAAGCGGATCCAGAATTTGCAGTCTTGTATAGGATTTTGATTCCCCATGATAATGTTTTCAGAAAATCATCAAAATTTATATTTGACAAGTTTTATTGTTTCATTTTGCTCTAACTGTAGATCCATGGCTACAATCCTTGACCGAATGTATAAGATCTATCATAGCATATTTTTGTATTTTTATAGGTTGCTGCTGTTTTCCGCAAGTCCCTGAGACTTGCACCCGAAGCTCGAAAAAGAATTGCATCGGGGAAGATTACAAATTTGATAACTGCTGATACAGAACAGCTTCAGGTTTGTTTCTTACATCATTATTTTTGTATTTGTAAATACTTTCAACATTCAACTGCGCACCGTCTCCCTTTTAGCTTGTGCCAATTTTCAGCTGCTCATCTATCCATGGGCTTGGCTACAGCCGGAAGTTCTTTCTTCATATAAGTCGTACATCTTTTAGCGATTTAAAATTTCTGAGCCAGAGCTTGAAAGTGTGTAATGAAATGATGAGCTAAAGTCAATGCTGTGAATCATCTTCTGTAGTCTACGTCCCCCAATTTTGGTCGTGCATTTATTTTTTCTTAGCAAAATGTCCCTAATATGATACTGTATGATTTTTAATAACAATTTAGCAAAAACATTATCTCAGCACTCCCATTTTTTTAAAATTCTTGGAGGAGCGTGCACTGATGTTAGTCGCATTGACATCTTCTCCATGCAGCAAGTATGCCAACAACTTCACAGTTTATGGTCAGCTCCGTTTCGCATTATCATTTCTATTTTTCTCCTATACAAGCAGCTTGGTGTTGCTTCACTTGTTGGGGCATTGATGTTGGTTCTGTTGTTTCCCATACAGGTACATCTTTGATTGGCTTGTGATTGATATCATCTCTGACAAAATCTAGTTTAGTGTTTATTTTTTCCCATATTATTCATTCAGGCTTTATATTGTGTTCATCGGATTTTTTTGTGTAACAATTATAGACTTATGTTTATTGTTTTAAATGCTGTTTATCCTTGATCTCAAGGAATGGCTTTAAATGAACATATATTCTTCATGTTCTAACTTATCTTTTTCAAAATGTGCCGACACTGAATCTGTAGACTCATGATAGTCTTTCGTAAATATTCTGACTTTTATACAATGGTAGAGAATGTGAATGTACCTTTGACGGGTTGATGCAAATTGGGTGGAAATTATCTTACGCATAGTGTTCATAGTACTTTCTTTTGGGAACTAGGATACCCTAAGTCACGCAAATTACAAATACTGAAGAAAGAAAGAAGCTAAAGAAGAAAGAATGGAGCACACGCAAGTTTTACAGTGGTTCACTCTCAACATGAGAACTGTCCTGCAGCATTCCACTATCAATCAGAAAAAGGCTGATTAAGGTCATGTTACCAAGACAGCAGCCTTAAAAAATTCACGTTGCTCAAGATGCTTGTATGTTGGCCCGTTCCCATCTAAGTGTGCAGTGAATTAAGAAAATGTGATTCATCACGAGTTCCTTTCTTTTCTATTTTATAAAAGGAGTCTATGCACAATTCCAGTTCTTCTGCAAAAAGGCTCTGTTGTTCCTTCCTGACAATACCAATGGGATTTGGCGAAGCACAATTCACTGCAACGTTTTTGTCTAATATCACTCATTGATTCATCAAACAGCCTTAACCTTTGTCTAATGCCTCCATGTTATTTTTGTCAGTTTGCACCACCTCTCCAAAATATGCCTGCCTAAAGAAAGAGCATTGCAAGAATAAATGCTCAGTTATGTACTTTTCTATGCTAAGTGGATTTATATCTATCATCACTCATGACGAACTTCAGGGGAACCCTTGTGTTGCTTCTTTCTTGTTGGCAACTGCTTCCTTCCATAGAGGTTATTTCCAACAATAATGAGATGTTGCCCTGATCTGTGGGCCTGCCTATGGAGCTCTCAAGATCGCGTTCCACTCATTTCTTTGGCCTGTGACTCAATCTCTATAGACTCCCGTTGCTTCAGATCTTTTTACAACTGCTGGCATTCTTCGTCTGATTCTGTGCATTAGGTTTCCACAATTTTTAGCTTCAACTACTGCTCCGATCTGACTTTGAGGAACGATGCATGAGCCATCTTGCTGATATACCCTCTAATTTAGATCCCAAATGTCTCCCTTCATGTGGTGCTGTAAGGTACATCTGGACATTGATGGGGTCCTTCTGGAGCCTAAGGAAAGCACAGAGGCTTGGGTATTCTCCGCTACCTCTACCCTCATGAAGAATCGGCTACCTGAAGTTTCAACCTTCCCATAGTCTCCTCTCTTATTGTGAGGCTTGAAGATCGAGGTGAAAGATGGAGAATATCATGTCATTTGGAGAGCTTCATCAGCCAAACATCACAGAGATGTAGGTGCCTAGGGGGCTGTTCTTTCTCTTGGGAAAAGCCATCGGGCTTTAGCCCTTGCATTTTTAGGGCCCAGTTTTGTTAAGTACCTTAAAACATTTGTCAGCACTTTCAGAACTGTTGAAATAACTACAACTTCAGATTTATAATGGTTAGCATTGATCAAGTTATCATTCAAGCAAGAGTAATCGTCTCCTCAAATTCGCTACCATCATCTAATCATTTACTTCAAAGAAGCTTGGGTTATTGACAAATTGAAGATGAGTGAGGCAAATATGCTTGTAAGTATTTGGGGTTGTCATCATCAGGTAGAACTTAATGATTGCAAGTCTCCAATCAACCCAGTCAATAAGTTTGAGAAGTAGATGAGTGTGGGGGGGTTGACTAAGCACGCACAACTAGGCATTGATTGATTATATTGAAGATTTCATGTCTGATCTTATAGGTTGAATTCTTCATCTTCGCCTGGTGATTTTCCTTCTGCAGTTGGATTGTACTGGAATGCAATGAACTTCCATAAAACATCCATTCAGAAGGGCAGGGGGTGTACACGCATGCTTCTCGTATGATTTCAAAAAACTTCCAGAAAAACATCTCGATAATCTTTCTCATTACAATAGAATAGAAGAATTTTGCCAGTTATTGGTAAGTAGTTGGAATATGTTTTCTTTGGGTGTTATGCCACCATCTGCTTTGCTCAAAAGGTGGGGGTTCAGTGTGTAGGAATTTCACAAAAAGTTTTAGGGGCATATGTCATTTATATCCTGGGTCAATATTTAAAGGAGGACCTCATTTTTTTTACTTATAATTTTCCTTCAACAAAGTGCACTTAGTGCTACTGTAGATCCAAGGTATCCAGACCACTTGAAAACATTTAATTGACTTTCGAGGTCCCAAATTGTCAGTATATTTAGTTTCTTTGGAATATATGTTGAGTAGAAGACAATATTTCTGCTAATTTTTTTCTTGCATTAGACGTTTGTCGTACGGAGGATGCAGAAACTGACAAAGGAGGGCCTTCAACGAGCTGATAAGCGAATAGGGCTTATGAATGAAGTATTAGCAGCTATGGATGTGGTCAAGTATGCTCTCATCTATGTGTATTAGAATTTATGCTTTTGCTGTGTGGATCTTTGTGTCTAATGAATGAACTGTTTCTTTTGAAAAATAATAGATGCTACGCTTGGGAGAAGAGTTTCCAATCTAAAATTCAAAACATTCGAAATGATGAACTATTCTGGTACAGGAGGAGTCAATATTGGGCAGCGGTAGGTGGAAGTTAATCAGTTTTGCTTGCCATTGTTCTCTTTTTCATCTTGGTGAATGTATTACTGGTCTAGTTTTAGTGTAGCTGTGCCATATTGTTTGCACAAAGTTTCTTTTTCTCAATCTAACTATAGCTGGTGTTTACAGTGTAACAGTTTTGTCCTGAACAGTATTCCTGTTCTTGTTACTGTGATTTCTTTTGGAATGTACACGCTGCTTGGAGGGGATCTGACACCTGCAAAGGCATTTACATGCCTTTCACTGTTTCAAGTGCTACGATTTCCTCTGTACATGCTTCCAAATTTGATGACCCAGGTGCAGTGCTCATCTTCATTTTAATGGCATGTCAAAATACAAATGGATGGCAAAAATGTTTGTTGCCCTGTTCCTTCCTAATTTGTGATAAAATATGTCATTTTTTCTTATAGGTAAGTTTGCAAGGGTTTTTATGAAATTCATCGTTTATTTTTATATCTATGATTGTTATATGTGATGAATCATGGGATTGTATGTAGCTGTGATCTCGATTAACCTTAAAAATATCTCCGCTCTAATCGAAAAATTCTTGACAAATATTGTTATTGTCTCAATTCTTGTAACAATTTTATTTCTGGTTCTCACCGGGGTGATCAGTGCTTAGTTTATTTCTCCCCTAATACCTCGGTAAAATGTTTATCGTGGTCTGAGAAGTTTTGTATATCGTTTGAGAACTTCTTCAACCAGTGATCTGATCAATCTTAAGTCATATCATTTGAAAATTAGAATAACCTTGTATTGTTTAATGAATGTGAAAGTATATTTCTTTAAGAGTGTTGTCGAGATGTACTTAATAACCTGTATACCTTACATGTTGACATATATGTCTTCATATACCTTTCATTTTGTGTTACGTCAGTATGTCTAGAACCTTCTAAGGATTTGGTATAAATACTGGATCCCGCTCTCCTTGTAAACAGTTTTTGATCAATAAAGTTAGAGTTCTTCCACGAGTGCTGGGCGCATATCAGAGCTCCAGACCCTGTGTTATCTTGACTACAAAGAGGATAAATGTTTAAAACATCATTAAAACACCCTCAAGAAAAAATTAAAAAATCATCTCTTTACCCTGCCCCTCGATCCTATTCAACCATCATGGTGGATGGAGATATAGTCTAGCAAGTTTGAAATGAGGAAAGAAGTTGGTCATCAGCAGTGGACATTGCAGTATTCTTTTGTCCTCTTGTTCTTCCACTTTGTATTTTTCCTCTCTTTTTTTCTTCTGTGGTTGTAATCCAACTGATTAGTTTAAGCTCTTGGATTTCTCTTAGAGCAAATGGTGCTACCATTGAAGTTTAGGATTTAAGATTTAGGGTTCGTTGCTAGACTGGTTCTTTATTGGTTGACCCCAGTTCATTGTTGAACTAGTTTCTAATTGTCTTCTGGCCCTGGTACTTGCATATAACTAGGCCTGAGCTAGACTTGAAAAAGTGTGAAAAGTCATTTTTTTCCACCGAATATCCACCTAGGGCTCTTTGTTCTCAACATGGTATCCGAACCTGGTTTCTAGTCTCTGGCTCCTAGAGAATTCAGGGTTTGCTTCCTGCCTTCTGTCGGAGCCTTGGGTTTGCTCAGATTAGGACCTATTATTCCAAAGTGCCTTTGTTCATGCGACCCAGAGGATCTTATTGTTCTGGACGCAGGGTGCTCGACCATAAGGGAGAAGAATCGACTGAATGAAAGGAAGTAATGGGTACTGCTGCATGAACGCCAGCCTTGATTTCTGATAACCCCTTGTGGATCATTGACCTTCATTGTCGATCATTTCAGCATTAATTGGTAATAATCTCCCTTGATCATTGACCTTTATTTTCAATACTCTCAGCCTTAAAGACCAACAATGCTTTTGCTGTAAATAGCAATCAGTTTTTCTATAGATATCAGAAACTGTAGATATTCATATAACACAATTGGAGGAAAGAAGAAGAGGCTTGATCCTTGAATCACAAAGCATGAACAGATTGATAAAGAGGGTGATCTCAATGAAGAAGAGGTCAAGAGGGTGAGACCTCATTAAAAAAACTTGATTCTTGTTTATTGGCATATTCAGGTGAGTTTCCATTATCTATTGGATTAGATGCATTGGGTGCCACCTTTGATGACTCTTGGATCATAGATTCAAGAGTTACTGACCATATGATACACTCAAGGAGAGTATGTAAATGTCTTATTCACATACTCTCCTTGCCCAAGTAATAGGAAAAGTCACAATGATGGTTCCTTCACTTAAATAGCAGGTGTAGGAGATGTTAAAATAAACCCTTTACTAACCTTAAAAATGTTTTTCATGTCCCTAAACTGTCCAAAAACGTTGTATCTATCTGAAAGCTTACTCAAGATTTACATTATAAAGTGGTTTTCCATCGTAGTCATTATGTATTCCATGACATGACAAGATTTCAAGGAGGAAGATTGGACATGCTAGATAACAAGGACTCTACTATCTTGAAGTACCAAGCTAGTCAAACATTACAAAGGGCGATCTACCAAATTTTTTAGAGCTTCGTTCATCCAATAAGGAGAGAATTTGGCTTCACCATCATTGAGCTTGGCATTCATCATTTAGGGCTTTAGAGTTATGTTTCCTTCTTTCCTTCTTTGATTATTGACATACATTGCAAGTATTCATCTTCACAATCGAAGTAAAAGTCTCTAAGCACAAACATGTGCTTTTTCCAGTTAGTAATGAAAGAACTTCTATTCCTTTATTTCATATTCATAGTGATATTTGGGGTCCTTCAACTGTTCTTAATGTTTTTGGGGCTTAGATGGTTTTGAAATTTATATTGATGAGTTTACTTGTGTTGCTTGGATTTTTGTGCTCAAACATGAATCTAATGTCGAAACTATTCTCCCAAAGTTTTGTTTTACGAGTAAGAATCAATTCAAAGTAATTGCCAAAAGGTTTAGGTCAAATAATGCCAAGGACTAATTCAATCAAACCATAACTTCCTACTTTCAACTAGAATGGATAGTTCATGGGTCATTATGTGTCAATACACCAAGAAAACTAGAGTAGCAAAAAGAAAAATGATCATCTTCTTGAGGTTTCCTATACTCTTCTTTTCCAAAATAATGCACCTAAATCTTGTTGGGGAGTAGTTCTTATAGCCCTCGTTAATCATTTGCCTTCTAGAGTCTTAGGATTCAAGAGTCAAATGAAGAGATTATTATTATTCTATCCAAACCTACAAATTACAAATAATCTTGTCCCTAGGATACTTGGCTGTGTATCATTTATTCATATTTATAGTCAACATAGAGAGAAATTAGACCTCAGGGCCGTTAAAATGCCTTTTTATGTGCTATTCTCTATCCCATATAGTATATTGCTCTCCATCAAAAAAAAGATTCTGTCTAAATGGATGTCTCTTTCAATGGACAAGAGTCTTACTTCAACACACTATCTTCAAGGGGAGTATTCAATCAATGAATATAAGGATGGGAATTTCTTTTTGGATCTGTCGTCACTTTGTGTCTTCTCATGTTCCTTGGTCTAAGCTTGTATCCATGTCCATGAACCTGCATTTGAGCTCATGCCAAATCATTACTTTGACGTTCTAGAAAACCTGAAGAAAATTCAAACTCTGTTCTTGAAAAATGTGAGATTTGGTAAAAGGTGATCCCTTGAAAATGTGAGGATCTTCCTATTGCCCTCAGGAAAGGGACTAACGAATCCACAGGACGACCTTTATATTCTCTTGCACACTTTTTGTCCTATAAACGCTCTCCACCATCTCATAGAATCTTCATTGTTAGTTTAAACACTATTGTCATCCCTACCACCTTATCTGAGGTTTTGTCTAATAAGAAATAGAACAAGTTTTGAATGAGGAGATTGAGGCATTAGAGAATAACAAAACTTGGGAGTTAGTAAGGCTAGCTGCAGTAAAGAGTGACCTCTGGGGTGTCGAGCAGATAAATCTATAGAGAGATGCAAAGCCAGATTGGTAGCCAAGGGTTACACTCAAACATATGATATTGATTGCCTAGAGACTTTTGCTCTGGTTGTGAAGATGAATATTGTCATAATCTTGTTATCATTAGCAGTTAATTATAACTAAGAGCTGCAGCAGTGTGATGTTAAAAATGAATTTTTGCATGCTGAATTAGAGAAAATAATATTTATGGACGGCCCACTAAGTTATGGAAATAATTTGCCTGCTTGTATGGTGTGAAATTAAAAAAGCCTTGTATGAATTTAAGCACTTACATTGGGTATGATTTGTTAGATTTATAAGAGCCATAGGGTATAAAGAAAGTCAAGAGGATCTCACATTGTTTATTAAACACTCATCCTCTTGGTGAGTCACAACATTGTTGGTATATATTAATGAAATAATTGTGACTGAGAATGACGAAAATGGTAGAGAATATATGAGTTAATGTTTGGCTGAGTTTGAGATCAAACCATTTGGGTAGCTGGCATATTTTATTGGGATTGAAGTAGCTCACTTAAGATAAGACATCTTTATCTCTCAATAGAAGTACATTACTGATCTTCTTAGAGAAGCAAGATCGCATGCAAACCAACAAGTACTTCAATTGATCCAAATCTTAAACTTGGCATGGCAGAAGAGGATGAGCCAGATAGAGAATGTATCAGCGCCTGGTAGAAAGGCTTATTTATGTCTGATACACAGCCAGATATTGTGTATGCAGTGAGTATGATTAGCCAGTGTTACAGTATCTCCAAGGAAGTCCACCTGCAAGGAGCTCGCCGAGTGTTACAGTATATCCAAGGAAGTCCACCTGCAAGCAGCTCACCGAGTGTTACAGTATCTCCAAGTGACAGCAGGAAAAGATATTCTATTTAGGAAAAATGGAGGATTAGTACTTGAGACGCACATAGATTCTGATTATGAATAATCAGTGGTTGACACGAGATTAACCTCTGGATATTACACTTTTTTAGTGGCAATCACATGGTGTGGAGAAACAAGAAACAAAATGTGGTGGCATGGTTGAGTGCTGAGGATGAATTTTAGGCAATTGCTCAAGGTTCATGTGAACTATTTTGGTTGAAGATCATCTTAAAAGAATTGAAGATTAGTCAGACGACCTAATAAGACTATTATGACAACAAGTCTGCAATCAACATAGTTCACAACACACTACTACATGATTGAACAAGACATTGAGATTGATGGACAAGTTATCAAAGAAACGTTTGAGGGCGGATTGATTAACACACCTTTTGTGTCTACACGTGACCAACTTTTGGATGTACTTACTAAGGGTTTTAGTCCAGCGTTTCAGAGTCCTGTATCCAAGTGGGGAATAGAGAATATCTATTCACCAGCTTGAGGGAGAGTGTGGGAAAAGACATTGGTTGGGTTTAGGTTTTATTGCTGGAGCGGTTCCTAACTGGTTAGGCCCAATTCATTGTTGGATCAGTTCCTAATTGTCTTGTGGGCCTGGTGTTTGTATATAACCAGGCCGGAGCCAGACTTAAAAATGGGTGAGAAGTCATTTTCTTCGACCATATATCTGTCTAGGGTTTTTTGTTTCGTCAGATATCTGCGGAGAAATCGTTGGGCCGTGCTGGACCTGTCACCAAGTTCTTGCAACTAGCATTGTTCATGTGCTAACTTTCTGACATCTTCGTTTTGTTGTGAGCAGATGACCCCTGGTCCTGGGAACTCAGTTTCCATTCTCCAATGCCCAGATTTCCTTACCTTCAATATGGTTCCAAATGTAAAGTTTTTCTCAGGAATCAATCAGTTTAGAGGGCTTCAACTGTAGAGACTTGAATGAGTCTCAGCCAAGTAGAACGGCTTGTAACTCCATATGAAACAACTTAGTTTTTTTTTAACTTTCCACGTATCTATAGAATACTGAATAGGGCGATTTCGGAGTTCTACACCAGAAACGCAACTTAATTGGCAGAGCCTCTCCCAAAGTTTGATTATGTGCTGATAGTTCTCTGGTATTTATACTATTTTAAAACGCAATTTTCGAGGTCCAGTCACATTTTAATAAAATAGAATGACTGTTATGTTTTTATGCTCAATTTTAACAGTGAACAAGTTCTCTTAACTGTGGCCTGAAATGCCATTAACAATAAAGTGTATTTAGTTTTGTGTCAAATGACATATACTGCTTAAATATCTACATCACATTCAGATACTATTATAACAGTCCTGAAATCAGCTTTGAATTTTATAATCTTACAAATAACGTGTAAAAACACAGTTTAAGTTTTTAATGATTGTTTAACTAGCTATTTGTTTTAAATAATCTAGTCTTCTTCTCTGAAGATTTGTAGCCATTTTTTAGTTTTAAAAAATTACATTAATGCGTTTGTTCCTCAAGTTATGTTCTTTTTTTCTTTTGCCAGGTTGTAAATGCAAATGTGTCTTTGAAGAGATTGGAAGATCTACTTCTTGCTGAAGAGAGAGCACTCTTACCCAATCCGCCTCTTGATCCAAGACTTCCAGCAATCTCGATCAAGGATGGATACTTTTCTTGGGACTCGAAGGTTAACATATCAAGATCTTTTTATTTTTATTATATTTTTCAGGTGTTTAATGTGCTTAGGACATCAAATGATACGAGTTTACTAGATAATTGTATTTAGGAACATGTTTATTGCCCCATTCAAAGAGCGCATCAGTCTTCAGAATGAATTAATGTTTTCCATTTGACCAATCTGAGCAATTGTTCATTAAGAAAAGCATTCCTTGTAGTGTAATCGTTTTTAGCAGGCATCTCATCTGTTTCATTTTTCTCAATCAAACTACAATGGAGAATTTGATTGCTTGATCACTAATAGTTGTAGAACTCCATGATGCTGAGAGCACGTGTTGATATTGTTTCTCTGCCTTAATTTTCTAAATAAATACGGGCTGTTTTCCTCTCTTTATCGCTTACCTTTTGGCACTTCGAATGAAATTGAACAATTTTTGTGTGCTTCCTCTCTCTTGCTCATTACAAGGCTGCATCAGTTAATCTTCTGATTGTTCTAGCATGAAATTTGTGTGCTTGTAAGAATTGGCTAATTTATCTAGGATTTATTTGCCAATCATTCTTTGTGTGCACTTTCTCTTAATTATTTTCTTGGAAACCAGGTATAATGTTCTTGTATTTCTTTTCGGAAACTTCCATAATTGTATCCCCAACAAAACACTTCTATGTAACACAGGAAGAGACGCCCACGCTGTCAAACATAAATTTAGATATACCTGTTGGTAGCCTGGTGGCAGTTGTAGGCAGCACTGGAGAAGGAAAGACATCATTGATATCAGCAATGCTTGGAGAACTTTTGCCATTGCCAGATACCAATACAAGCGTGGTTATCCGAGGCACTGTTGCCTATGTCCCACAAGTGTCTTGGATTTTTAATGCCACGGTATGTTAGACTGTTTCTGCTTTTTCCATTTCTCTCTCGTACATTGTACAAGTTTCTCTGACAAACTATGCTAATTTAACTTTTATGTTGCTAACACATCTTGAATTTTATATAATGTCTATCATATAGGTGCGTGACAACATATTGTTTGGATCTGATTTTTATCAGTCACGCTATGGGAAGGCCATAGAAGTGACAGGACTGGAGCATGATCTTGAGTTATTGCCAGTAAGTTTAGATGTTTTTAGTTACGAAAGTCTGTACGGGTTTGAAACTCTTTACTATTCTGAATACTAAATGTGCCCACGTTTAAGTATATAATAGTATTTAAGGGCCTGTCTCATTGGTTCAGGGCGGCGATCTTACAGAGATTGGAGAGAGAGGAGTAAATATCAGTGGTGGACAGAAGCAAAGAGTTTCCATGGCTCGAGCTGTGTATTCCGATTCAGATGTATATATATTTGATGATCCTCTAAGTGCATTAGATACCCACGTGGGTCGATTGGTAAGGCCACAAACTTCATGCATCCTCCTCCTTATTAGATTCGACCTTTACCTATGATTCTTTGTTAATTTATTATTTTGATAAAGATGTGGCATCGGAATCTATATGGGGTGCGTCATTTAAACTTTAGATGGCAAGAAAAAATGTATTTATATTTGATCTTATTCTTCAATTTCACTAAATCTGCATTACTACATTATTTCATCTTCCCCTTTGTCCTATTGTCTGTTCACTATTCCCATATATGCAATGCGGAAGACATCTCTAGGCCTGTTTCTGCGCCTATCATTTCCATTTTTCAGCTGTGATGTTGATCGATGCCTGCAGAAGAGAAGTGAACCAGGAAAAAAAGTTAGTTGTTATTTTTGAACCAGACTTGTCGTTCTTCCATTGTTACATTACTGGGAAGCCAATTCAGGGCGTAAAAATCTGCTGGAAGATCTTATATAGTGGAGAAGAACACAATACCCATGAAAATTAATTGTCGTTTTATCGATGGAAGAGAAGTCAAAAGGCATATCATCATAGAACGGCTGTATTTTCTCCCTTCCATGATGGGCATCTCATTCTCATCTGACCGGGTGCATGCAAAGCCTTCAACAAATTTCCTACGTCTGTCTTTGTGATTTTTTTCACCTTCCTGTTAAAGTAATTTCCATATCGTTAGCATCCTGTGTGATCAGATAAAATGAAAATACTACCTGCACGAAAAATTACTACTGCATGAAATTCTTTGAGCTACTTAAGACTGGTGTGTCTGATTATTGATGTGGAAACTTATTTTCTGTATCTTGCAATCTCCCATAGTCTGAGGTACTGTCTCTTCTTCCAGGTTTTTGACAAATGTATCAAGGATGAATTGAGACAGAAAACCCGAGTGCTTGTCACCAACCAGCTGCATTTTCTCCCATATGTAGATCGAATCATCTTAGTCCATGATGGTGCAGTAAAAGAAGAAGGGACCTTTGAAGAATTAAGTTCTAATGGAGTACTATTCAAAAAATTAATGGAAAATGCTGGGAAAATGGAGGAACAACTAGAAGAAAAAGTGGATGGTGACGACAACGAGGAAGATACAGGGAAACCTTCAATAAATGGGGAAAGTGTGAAAAAGGAGGATGCTCCGGTGGCCAAGAGTGATTCAAAGAAGACAAAAGAGGGAAAATCTGTGCTCATCAAACAGGAGGAGCGTGAAACCGGCGTCGTCAGTGCAAAGGTTCTCTCGAGGTAAGTTTTCATTCACCCCTTGGTAATTTGCCTCATTTTAGCTACCACTCTTGCCGATTTCCCAGATTTTAAGTGTTACTTTTTGTAAATAGTCATGTATTGTTTACATGAGATGGAGGTTTGTGTGCATGGTTTGTAAGTATCGTCACTTCAATATGCCCGTGTGCCCATAAATGTCTATAGCATGCTCTAAGGAGTAACTTGGGAAACACTTCCGGTTTTCTCCTCTATTGCTCATTTTAGTATCATTGGCTTTCGTTTGAGATTTATTTTTTTCTTTCATCATTAAAAACTTATTTGTGAAGGGGTTCCATGTGGCTCCACATTAACTCATTTATCCCGTGATCCATTCATTTATATAAATAAGATTGCATCCATGACACGCAGTCATGTTAGTTTCGGGGTTCCATGATCCAGTACTGACTCGAATAAACAATTGAATTTTATGGTCATCTTGAGTCTTGTAAACCAAATTTTTATATTGTTCTTGCAAAATCTGTGCATTTCTCTGATAAAAAAAGGCCATTTATTTGCATTTTTTTAAAATATATGGAGAATGGTACGAGGGCTGGGTTTACATAAACTGGTAATGAAATTCATTGTATACTCTGATCATCGGATGATCTATCTCGTGTTCCAAACGGGCATCTTACTTGTTGTGCATGTCTATGCATCATTTTATTTTATTTTTCCTTCAACTGCACTCCAGGTACAAAAGCGCATTAGGAGGTCTGTGGGTGGTGGTGATACTCTTCAGCTGCTATTTCTTGACTGAAGTTCTTCGGATCTCAAGTAGTACATGGTTGAGCATCTGGACAGATCAGGGCGCTCCGAAAACACACGGCCCGGGCTTCTACAATCTGGTCTACGCTCTGATCTGTCTGGGTCAGGTAGGCTTCATTCAATAGCTTTGAACTTTATCATCCCACTGTTTCAGAGAATCCCCAATTGTATGTCTCAACCACTGTAATTATGCGTGCAGGTGATAGTAACATTGGGAAATTCCTTCTGGCTAATTACCTCGAGCCTCTATGCGGCCAGGAAGTTGCACGATGCTATGCTTAACTCCGTGTTGAGGGCCCCGATGCTGTTCTTCCACACTAATCCACTCGGGCGGGTGATCAATCGGTTTGCCAAGGACCTCAGCGACATCGATCGCAATGTGGCGGTCTTCGTAAATATGTTCCTCGGGCAAGTGTCGCAGCTCTTTTCCACGTTTGTTCTTATAGGCATCGTGAGCACGGTCTCTCTCTGGGCTATCATGCCCCTCATTATCCTGTTTTATGCGGCCTACTTGTACTACCAGGTGAGTTGTCCCTTCTCCATTCCAAGGGATAAGGGTTGATAGAGTAGTTTTTATTGTTGTTGACAGATGGATTTTTGTTGTTTTTTTATAAAAAAAGCCTTGAGCTCTTGAATGGGTCTGTTGCAATGTTCACATAGACAGTAAATAGGCAAGGCATCATTCCACTGGTTTGCAAAGAATTTCCATCCTTGGGGAGTAATTTGTTACAAGGAGACAGGATCTTGGTATCTCACCAAGAAATTCTTTACTGATGTTGGCACATCTTCAAGGCAGCTCGATCTGAATCGAGTTGGCACTGATGTGGTCCATGGAAATTCAGATAGGACTCCCTTCTGAGATGTAGCTTGCTGGGATTTCTCTTTCCTGTAAAAAGTCTGAGAAAAGTTTCTGATTGACTTTTTTCTGTGAGCTTCTGCTGTCTCTATTGCTGGGATTCCACCATTTTCTTCTGTTGTCCTCTCTCAAAAGCTACTCATTTTTCGTACGACTGCCTGATTTGATTTTGTTCCTCTTTCTCTGTGGGCTTTGTGCTTAGACAATCGCTGACCTACGACATTAATTTTCTCAGAGAAGTCGTATTCTTGCGGTAGAAAATGGTTCTCTCACTTTGGTTGGCCATGAATGAGCACATTCTCACAAGCGCTTGCTTCATTGATTTCCTCCCCGCAGAGCACTTCACGCGAAGTCAAGCGCCTGGATTCCATCACGAGGTCCCCTGTGTACGCTCAGTTCGGAGAGGCATTGAATGGACTCTCCACGATCCGGGCATACAAGGCCTACGACAGGATGGCCGCCATTAATGGCAAGTCCATGGACAACAACGTCAGATACACGCTGCTCAACATGGGCGCCAACCGCTGGCTAGGCATCCGGCTGGAGACGCTGGGGGGGCTCATGATCTGGGTCACAGCGTCATTTGCAGTCATGAAGAACCAGCGATCAGAGGACCAGAAGGCGTTTGCATCGACCATGGGCCTGCTGCTGACCTACACCCTGAACATCACGAACCTCCTGACAGCGGTCCTCCGGCTAGCGAGCCTTGCAGAGAACAGCCTCAACGCCGTCGAGCGGGTCGGCACGTACATAGAGCTGCCATCGGAGGCCCCCCTCGTAGTGGAGAGCAACAGGCCTCCGCCTGGCTGGCCAGCTGCGGGGGTGATCAAATTCCAGGACGTGGTGCTGCGATACAGGCCCGAGCTCCCCCCCGTCCTCCATGGAATATCCTTCGAAATAGCCGCCAGCGAGAAGATCGGGATCGTTGGCAGGACCGGTGCCGGCAAGTCTAGCATGCTGAATGCGCTGTTCCGGATCGTGGAGGCGGAAAGGGGGAGGATCTTCATCGACGAGTGCGACGTCTCGAGGTTGGGCCTCACTGACCTCCGCAAGGTCCTCGGGATCATCCCGCAGTCGCCGGTTCTCTTCTCTGGTGCGTTCGTCTCATCTCATCTCATTCTCCTGGTCAATTCCGGACTCCATCGGCACCGATGTGATTGTGGTTCCTTCTCCTCGTGTTTTTTAGAAGTGGGTAACTCCTCCTGCCCGGGATGATTAGAGGTCCTTGCTTGCTTTTTTCTGCGTATCCAGGAACGGTTCGATTCAATCTGGACCCCTTCAGCGAGCACAACGATGCAAATCTCTGGGAGGCGCTGGAGAGAGCCCATCTGAAAGATGCCGTCAGGAGGAACCCTCTTGGTCTCGATGCCGAGGTGAATGCCACCACACTCTTGTTTTGCTCTGATGCAATCATCCGCATGAAGCGTAAAAATAACCTTGTGATATCTTCTCAGGCACTCTGACACTCGCTCACTTTTCTGGGTTCCTTCGTTTCATACCACAGTTGCCTGTTGATTTATTTATTTTTCTTTCACTCCAAATATATATATATATATATATGTTATCTTGGCGATTATTCCGAGATGTCTGTTCTTTCTGATGGGATTCCTGCTCTTCCCCTGTGCCTCCAGGTTTCTGAGGGAGGGGAGAATTTCAGTGTTGGGCAGAGGCAGCTGCTGAGCCTTGCGCGGGCTCTGCTGAGGAGGTCGAAGATCCTCGTGCTGGACGAGGCCACTGCCGCAGTTGATGTCGGCACTGACGCCCTCATCCAGAAGACCATCAGAGAGGAGTTCAAGTCCTGCACAATGCTTGTCATCGCCCACCGCCTGAACACAATCATCGACTGCGACCGCATCCTCGTCCTCAGTGCCGGCCGGGTGGGGTCTTCTCATCATTTTTATTCTAGTCCGCATCCTTCTTTCGCTCAGTATCTTGATTGTTTTAAATGAACAATTGGTCCCCGATGATCCTCACTCATTTTCTTGCGCAAAATCTTGCTCCAGGTGCTGGAGTTCGACTCGCCGGAGGATCTCCTGTCCAACGAGGAGAGCGCCTTCTCGAAGATGGTCCAGAGCACCGGACCCGCCAACGCCCAGTACCTGAGGGTACCACACTCCATCATATATGATCTCAAATCCCGTCACAAAATGCCACAGCCATCAGTGCCAAATCATGGATAATTGGCTCTCAGATCGTGTACTAAAACGGACGATCTATTTTGTCTGGCAGAGCTTGGTCCTTGAAGACGAGGAGGCCAGGGCCAGCAAGGCGGCGGTGAGGCGGCGGGACAGCGAGAGGCGGCGTCAGCGGGCGTCTTCCCAGTGGGCGGCTGCCGCCCAATTTGCAGTTGGCCTCAGCCTCTCCTCCTCGCAGAGCGATCTCCAGCAGCTGGAGACGGCTGACGAGGACAGCATCCTGAGGAGGACCAGAGATGCCGTCGTGACCCTGCAGACCGTCCTGGAAGGGAAGCACAACCAGGTCATCCATGACACCCTGGACAGGCACCAGGTCCCACGGGACAGGTGGTGGTCAGCACTCTACAAGATGATCGAAGGTGATCACCCAACGAATGCCATGTCAGCAAGCTGCCATGTGGCGACCCATCATCAAAAGATGATGCGCAGTTGTGACGGCAGCAATTATGCCACATCGTCAAAAGATGAGCCTCCCCGCTGATTTGGGGGGGTGCCCCTTGGCATACTGCCGATGTGGCATTGATGATGCGGCAGCCCATAATTTCTGCACTCTCTCTCTCTCTCTCTCTCTCTTTCATCAATCAGCTCACTGAGAAGGATTACTTTGCTGCTTGTGTGCAGGTCTCGCTGTGATGAGTCGACTTTCTCGCAGCCGCTTCCATCACCTTGACTTCGAGGACAGGTCCATCGACTGGGGCGAGCCAGAGCCCTAGATAGAGAGAGAGAGAGAGAGAGACCCCTGAAACGGGAGCTGTGAAGCCCTGCCGGACTCCGATTAATAAGCTCAATTAGGTAACTGACCTGTACTTCATGGTGGGGATGATGATGATGATGATGATTCGCAGATGTTGACAGACATCTGAGTTGCCATATAAAGGTCGCCGCCTTTATTTGCCACCAGGGAATGAGTTTTGAAAGGTTCCAGCCACGGAGGCGCCACGTTGGTCCTCCTGGCTCCTCTCACTGCTGACATGGACTCTGGTCTCACGGGTGTCTGGGCTCATGGGGCCCTTCTCTGGTCTCAGCCCTCCAAAAGACTGGCTGGGCTTGGGCATTGGCAGGCCTTGCGCATTCACGTTATCCAGATTTTTACAGAAGCCTAGATTTCTACCATTTTGTGATGACCAGTCATAAAACCTATCAACTCAGCTCTTGAGGACTATAAGTCAAACGGGTTTGACTTCGCAATTTTTTTCACATTGTGTATCATTTATCTCTCTCTGTCTCTCTCTCTCTCTCTCTCTCCCCACAACTCCTCCCCCCCTTCTCCCAGCTCGTTGATAACCTCAGGGATTTGGACGAGGGCAGAAGAAGATAGATTCTCCACAAAAGTTTCTCCTCAGTCATAATATATATTTTCCTCCTGTACATTTAGGAAGGAAGCCATTCTTAGCCTCAATATCCTTCAATATCCTTCTCCAGGCCTGCCGTTTGCCCTTTAGTCCTCACGAAGTCAAACCCTTCAGACAGCCCCCCCGGAGTTTCATCGGCCGCCAGTGGAGCGGACAACTCACAGCAGCAGGCTCATCTTGCCGGTGAGCTGCCACCACTGGCCCGTCCACCCGCTGCCGCTGCCGCCACTGCTTCAGGCGACCGACAGATCCCCTCGAATGCTGGGACGCAGACGCTGGCGAAGCCCATCAGGGCCTGGAACACGTTTGGGAGGCTGGTCTGGAGGTTGTTGATCATCATGGCCCGGCTCTGGCTGACAGAGCTCAGATACTTGGTCTTCTCCTCCTCGGCCCGCCGCCTCCTGGCAGCCATCTTTGCCCGCCTCGCCGATTCCGGCGGGGGGTTGACTGCGGCCGCTGTCGCCATCCTCAAGACCACGCCACCACCAGCATCACCATCATCATCCAGGGAATCCAGCTCCCTCATCAACCTCTTCTCGAGCCGGCTCGACCTCTTCTGGTGGCGGTGCTCCTCGGCCAGCTGCGAACTGATCGATTGCACGATCGAGATAAAGCTCTTGATTGCCTCGGCAGGCACCTGCTGGCAATCAATAATGAAGGTCAGACGACACAACACAACACTTGAGAGAAAATATAGAGGAACCCAGTAGCCAGGAGGTCATTTGAGCCTGTTTTCAGGTGCAAAGGGAGGGCCTTTCTCTCACTAGGCCCCGAATTCAGGCCAGGAATCTGAAACCCGCAAGTAGTATGGGATCAGCAAGAGGAGTGGGTACCTTCTCAGGTAGCCGATCGAGGGCCAGTTGCCACTCCTCGCAGAGCCGGAAGATTCTGGAAGGGCCGACCGACCCATTGGAAGCTGCCGGGAGGCAGTCGGTGAGCCCCACCCACTGGTTGAGGGTGTGGGCGTACTCCCGCTGCGCCCGGAGGAGGCCATGGAGGGAGCTGTGCCAGGTATCGACCTCAGTCTCAAGCTGGGAGGCGGCCTGGATGTGTGACTCAGTTGTCGGCTCGGCAGCTGAGAGCCCATGGAGATGGTTCATCTGTTGGGCAATGTGGTTCTGGACCTGGTGGCACTGGTACATGGTCCGCCACATCTCCATGAACCTGAAAAGTGATTCAGAAAGAATGATTTTTTAGCAAAAATTAGAAAATAAATAAAGGAAAAAAGTGTCTGTGTTCTACATGAGTTGACCCACTTCGCCTCGAGATAAATTTTACACCGGGTGATTCAGGATTTGTTGACCTTGGATGGCCGAGGTTTCAAGCTCATCCGGTATAACAAAAAAAAATTCGACAATGCATCTCAGAAGACAGCATGAAAATAGCAATTGTTCTCTGAAATTTCCCAGAGAAGAGCTGATCCGATATAATAAATCAACTGAAAATTATCCTTTACAGAGCATAAAAATACCAACCATTCTCTGAAATTACCCCGGGCACAGCTCATCCAACATAATAAATAAGTTCTAAACTATGTTTTAGGGAGCACAAAAACAGCACAAGCATTCTCAGAAATTACCCAGAGCAGAGCTCAACCAGCTGAGGGTGGAGCTCTTCATCCCTCAGCTTCGAGATGGATGAGCAGGTCCTGCCTATGGACTCCTGGAGGGACACAATCTCTGTCTGCAGTTCCTCCATACTCAAGCGGGTCCTTGCCGTGATCGTCCAGTCTTGTCCCCTGGCTTCCTGCTTACGCAACAAGGCCACCTTCTTTCCAAATTCCAACTTCCTCGTCTCTTCCTCCTGCACAGAGGCCATGGAAGGTGACCGACCAAAAGTGGAAATTTCTCAGGGCCCAGAGCAAACCGGGCTTGAAGAACAAGGAAATTCTCTGTGAGTTAATCCTCGCAATTAACTGACTATTTAATTCCGTAGCCGGTCTTCTGATTATCTCAGCAGTGATTTTCATCGGCAAAAATTATCCCATCATCTTGGGTCTTTATTTCAGGGAAATGGGGGAAGCTCATTGGACATGTTCTTCCAGAAATCTTTGACAACTTGCTATTTTTAACAGACGAAATTGCTACAGTCTAGAAAGCAATCAACATAAAATGACGAATTTATGCAAAAACTCGAAATCTTGACGAGAAAATGAAGAATCGCCCAGAAGACTGAAGAAATTCCCCCATCCTGTCGAAGAAATGTTCGAATGAGCACACTAGATTTGACAAAAGTAGTTGTTTCAGCCAAAAGCTGTGCATGGGATGGGCAAGGTCCAAACCTTGACTTCCTTGTAGAGCTTCTGCTCCTCGGCAAACAACCTGTCAAGGGTAGTGGAATGGCGCCCTGGCTGCCGGGCATTAATGGCGGCACCTGGTGGGCAGTCTGGGCCACCAGACGGCAGTGACCTTAAAGACCATCTCCACGACAGCGTGCTGAATACCTTCGCAGACTTGAAGTTCCTTCCTGCAAGGAACTCATAAATTAAGCATGCCGCCACCACATGACAAATCTTTTACTCTTCAAGTTTAGCAAGGAAAGATTCTTCATCAGCACACTACGAAGAACCCCAGTCAACTGAGTTTGAGATTTTCCAAGTTCTTTTCTGCAAGATGCAACAAGATTTTTTTGCGAAAATGCTAATCTGGGCATGGACAATACTTATTTAGAACCCGATTTCTGATTCAACAAAATTGCACATTGAATGAGCCCCAAGAACCCTATCTGGAGGGGATTTACAGGATCAAGATGCCATTCTAGCTAGGGTGAGTGAAATCTTAAGAAATTATCCATTTCCTACAAAGGGAAAAAATGCTCGTTGGATCACTAACAAAGGACCATGATCCACGTAGAGAGATACCAGAACAATCCTGTGAAGCACACGGTATACTAATAAAATCTACAATTTTAGCAAAAAAAAAAAAAACTCAACTGAACTATACATACCCATTGAGATCTAGAAATTCCCAACAAAATCTCCAAATTGTAGGTTTTTTTTTAATTTATTAGATCGCTAACAAAAACCCTAAGCTACTGAGAACCTGAAGAATTGAGCTCAATTTCTAGCCACAGCATGGAAAAATCATAATAAAAAAACCCTCTCTCTTCTTCTTTTTCTTTTTTTTTTTTAAACTAAGCGAGCAATTTAGTAGCTCATAGGATCAACCATCCGCTAGGTTAAACAGCTCCCTCAAGATCTTGAAGAGGATGACAGGAGTAGAGACTGTTAGTTACCCTCAGTTTCTTCGAAGAGCTGGTGGAGAGAGCAGCCCCGGTGGGATTCCAGAAGCGCCGCCACCTTCGTCCCCCCTGCGGACGCCTTCAAGAAGTAGTCATCCAGGTCCCTGGCGATCCCCGCCAAGGACCTCCTGCTCCGCCACAGCACCATCGACGAATCCGTCTCCTTGGTGAACAAGCTGCTAACCGCCGACGAGTTGTCGTCCCCCACCACGTCCCCTCTCCCCGGCAGCAGCTTCCCCTTGGTCACCATGCTGAGGCCGACCGCCTCTGCGCCAATGGAGGCCGCGGCGGCGGTAGGGTTTTCTTCCCCGAAGTCCTCTTCGTCGTCAAACTCTGTCTTCGTCTCCTCCCAGTCTTCCTCCTCCGTCGCCGGAGGCGCAGCACCGGCGGCATAGGCGGCGCCGGCGTTCTTATGGGTGACCGGAGACGCCAGTTCGGGCGGCGAGGAGTCGAAGGGGTCCCACAGGCCCCAGGCTGAACCGTGCTCCGGCGGCGGCGGCGGCGGCAGTCGGGTCTCGTCGCCGTCGCTCTCGTCCCCGACGGTCGTCTCCTCCTGCTCTCTGCAGATTCGCCGTCCACGGGGAGGGAATGGGAATCCTCTGGCTTCTTCCTCGGGGCTGAAGGGTGGAAGAGGAGGGGGAGAGGGAGGCAGAGGAGGAGGAGAGGGGGGCGGACGGATACGGCGGCCCCCCGTGGTGGTGACGGAGGCGGCGTCTCCGGGAGCGATGGAAGAGTCGGCCTCTGCAAACTGGCGGAGGGTGGCGCCGGTATTGCGCAGTGACTGGAGGTAGGCCAGGTGGGCGGCGGCAAATCTGGCCCGGCAACCCACCAGATGCTTCATCAGCCGCCGCCTCTCCCTGCACCGCCGCACGGCCTCCTCCCTCTCCACCCTTGAATAGACGCAACCCATTCCTCCCGCCGGCGCCGGCGCCGGAGAAGAAGAAGACCCACCAACTGCCTTATACTGGTTGAGGACTCAGCCGGTGGCTCTGCCGGGGAGGAGAAGACCTAGTTTTCTCCTCACTGCTTCATTAGACCTGATACAGAAGGCATAAAGAAGAATGCTCCCTTGTAACAACTCACCCCATCTTCTCGGGTTCTTCTCTCTCTATATATATATATATCTATCTCTTTCTCTCTCTCTTTGAAGACCTACTTTTTCTCTCTTCGGCTTCGTCGATCTGAGGGCTAAGTTGCCGGGGAAAATCTCCGGAGCGAAAGGTAAACACACTAGGAATGGAAACTCCCTTCAGGGCTTCGTCAATCTCTCTCTCTTTCTCTCTGTCTCTCTCTCTGTTCTGTACGTCTACGAACAGGGGATGGAAAACGGAGAGGAAAGGTGGTGCATGTGGGCTTTCTTGTCTGCTATACGATTCCTCCGAGGCAGACCCGCCAATCAGACCGCCAGAATAATTTCATCGGATCCATTTCGGATCCTCTGTTTTCTTATTTTTATGACATATACGAAATAATAACCCCCCCCCCCCAATTTTCGAATTTCACGATAAAAATGCACAATTATTTTATAAATGTTTTGAAAACCATAATGAAGAAGAAAGTACTGATGAGTCATAATAACCGGTCATATTAACATTTTATATGAAATAAATGTGCGAGTATATTTACAATTTTTAAAACTTGGTATTAATTATGTTGAGATTTTATGCGATTTTATTACCATCTAATAATATCGATGGGGGGGTGCTGACTACGGATACCAAAATAGGACAAGAAAGAGAGAGAGAGAGAGAGAGAGAGAGAGAGATTTGTGGGAAATGAGAAGCAATATACACGTACAACTAGAGAGAGAAACAGGGGTTTAGAGATAGAAAAGGCTCTCTCTCTCTCTCGCTCACTGTCCCACTTGTGGAGCACGTTAGCACGCTTGTCTCACCAAATGGGGCATCAGCCCACCTCATTCACCTACATATAAAAAGGGAGTAAATTACCCATCTTTTTTAACTCATTACACCCCCTACCCGCCGCCAAGTCAGAGCTGGCAGCGCATCTTAGCCGAATTTGTCAGGCCGCGACAAGAGTAGATAGATCGGACCGGAAAAAGACGACCTAAGCCCTGTGCAGGTGTCATCAGATCAACGACGTGGCACAAAGCGATGTACGAGCGTACCTTAGAGTGCACTGCACTACATAGCTGTTGATGGCTCCGAGGTTGCATCATCAATGATGAGCCTCTTCTCCCCTGAGGAGAATGAAGCCATATGTGGGTCCCACAGTTCTTCATGTGGGTCCCGCAAAAGGCGATGAGACCAACAAGATATTACGAATCGGACGGCTGAGATTCACATCAACCCGTTTCCAACTGACTCGTTGACGTTCCCCGTGGGCTCAAGAAAAATCTCCTCACACCGGGCCCATTGAGCCGATAACGCATAGTGAGAACAAGGTGGCCCATTTAGATTTGAGCCCAAATATCTCTGGGGCCTGAAATTCGCCACTAGCCGGCAGAAGACCCAGGAATCCCATTATATTGGGCCCACAATACTGGCATGACAGGGCCGTTATTAGCGACCCGGCCCAGAGAGTTCCATAAAAGGGGCCTTGGGGCGGGCCTTTATGAACCGAGAGGCATTTCGGTTCGTGAGGGAGAGGAGATCTCAGAGCCATGTCGTCGAACATCTGGGGAGGTTGGGGGGGTAGAGCTCACTTAGCATCACCGGACGACTCGCCAGCTGGCGCTTCCTCCGTGAAGATGGGGAGCCTCCGCTACGTAATTCCCTAAATACCCCGTAATCATCCCCATTATCACGGTCGGCGAAGGGGTACAATCGAGCTTTTCTTTTCAGCCGTCCGATTGGCCAGCTGGCGCAAGCTCCGTGAATCTCGCCTCGTGTTGGGACGCGGACGGCGTGAACCCGAAGTTATGGAGCATGTGTATCCGAAACCCGAAGTCTTGACTGGATCTGGTGTTACAGTGATCCGCGGGACCGCGTAGTCAGTACGTTACCTCGCGCATTGATCTTATCACGATGCCCGAGAATGCAGTGATCAATCACGTGGAGGCATCCCCGCCGTCGCTCTGTTGTCCTCCCCGAGTAGTTTATGAAACCAAAGCGCGCCCAGCTGGCATGTCAATTATTAAATAAACCCGTTAATTAAGTCGACTCTATGGCGACTTTATGTGGGTCAATAAAATATGCTCTTGGGGATACTAATTAAATAGGGAGGACATGTACGTAAATTTACTCTTAAATGGAAAGGCATTCCTTAAATTATGTACCGTGGAAAATTATGGGAGTGCTGCTAGTTATTTCTATTAAATGTCGGTAATTTTTATTGGATTGGTATAGGAATAAATTATTTTAAGGTTATTTTAAATAAATTCCTTAAAATATGTTGAGGAAATGTGTGGTGTCGTAAGTGTGGGAAACTATTAAATTATTGCACATATATTTAAAAAATAGAAGGGGAGAAACCGCCGGTGGAGCCAGTAAGAGCGAGCAGATAAAATATCTGATAGAGAGAGAGAGAGAGAGAGAGAGAGAGAGAGAGAGAGAGAGAGAGAGGGAGGAGGATGCCCTTGTCTCCAAGTTTGCTTTTGTTTGTTGGGTAGCAGGAATTGTTGGGCTGCTGAAGGTGAGAGAGGGAGGGGGCGTGGCGATTTTCCTGTCCTGGTTTCCGACAGTGGGGCTTGGGCACGCCGTGGTCCCCGCTCGCCTGCTCCTCTCTCTATCTCGCTCGTTCGCTCTCTCTTTCTCTCTCTACTAGGACAGTAGAAGCTCACTTTGTGAGGCAGTTGGGGCTGGGGAGGAAAAGGACAGAATAGAAGCTGCCCTTGCGGAGGGACTCTTTCTCTCTCTCTCTCTCTCTCTCTCACTTCCATTCTCTTCTATCCGACTCCTTGTTCTTTTCTCCGCGGACGGAGGTGGGTTTCTTCGACCTGAGGGGTCTCTCTCTCTCTCTCTCTCTAGAAAGACTTGGGTTTCTTCCCGGTGGCGGCGGTGCAGGAATAGGGGGGCGAAGGTTCTCCTGCAACGACTGGGTTTTTCTCTCTCAGATCTTTCTTCCGAGGAGCTCTCCCCGGTGCAGAGAAGGGGGCGGAGGTGATTCTCGGTCTGATTCTGGGTCTCTCTCTCTCTTCGCATCTCATCAGGGAGAAGCTGGGCAGAGATCAACCTCTGTCGTTGTGATGGGGGCTTAGCAGCTAGAGAAGCTCTTCTGGGTTGTCTCAAATGCGGATTTTTCTCTGCTTGTTCGGGTTCTGAGGAGTTGATTCCCGACCAGGGTTTGACTTTTGGCTCGTTTTGGGTCCCTGTGTCTCCCTTCTACTGATCGACCCGGGGCCTCTCGGGTTTGTCTTGCTCTCTCCCTCGTGCTCTGATCGGCGGTAGCATCAGAGGGAAACTGCTGGAGATGGCTTGTATGAAGCTGGGGTCAAAATCTGATGCATTCAAACGTCAAGGGCAGGCCTGGTATGCTACATTCTCTCTCTCTCTCCCCTTTCTCTCTCTCTCATGAAGGTTGGGTCAAGATCTGATGCATTTCTTATGTCTGCCGTTGTGTTCCCCTCCCTCACCCTCCCTCCTCAGCCTTTCCCTCTTTCCCTCGCTTCATTTCAAGTTGTGTGGGTTTCCTGGGTTTTCTCGTGTTCCATCTTCTCTGTTTACATCTGTAAATCTTTGGACCCAGAAGATCGAACAGTTACCATAAATAGTCATACACTTCTGTGGGCCCACTCCGTATGCTATTTAACTCAGATTCTCCTGCCCTGGTCTCCTCCCTTAACCTGAATTAGATCACACTGCTCATCATAAGAAAACTTTTTCCCCGAATTTTCCCGACATTTAATTAAAATTATAAATATTTTCCCTCCAGCCCTCAAATTGGTTTTCGCTCCCTACGCATTCGAACTTGGCAATTATTCTCCTTATATTTACATATTTATATATTTTCATTTATTCATATTATCAAAAAATCCGGATCCTTGGAGGTCATGGCTGCAACCGGATTGGTGGGTCAGATCCCGATCCCAATCCGGATACAGCTCAGGGGGGGGGGGTGGTCTGTTTCGTTGACCCTGATCGGTCAAACTTTGGGCTCCTTCAAGCGGGTCAACCGATGCCGATCTGAATCCGGGCCGGCCGACCCTGCACACTGTTGATAAGTTTTTTGTGGTCGGGGGAGACCTCTCTTAATTATTTTCCCTTTTTTCAGTCTCCAGAATTTCTCAGAATATTATTTTCCGTTTCTTGCGGCTGCCGTTCGTTCTCCGAATTATTTGACTCCTCCATCGAATTTAATTTCCCTTTTTATTTTTTTATTTTTTTATGTTCAAACATTTCTCAAAAAATTAAATGGCGATGGTGCCCCATGATCTCTACCGAAATTGGCAAAAAATGATCCCTAAGTTTAGCCCAATTAAGTCGCCTTTAACTCCCCCAAATTTATTCGATTTGATTAAACGGTTTCTATCAGCTTTCTATTAACATTTTCGCATTTATTTTTTTCCTCGGAAAAATTAGTCAAGATAAAATATTATCCGACCCGCCTTCCAGACTAGTCGGCAGTAAATCATTTGGCCTCCCTGCTTAGTTTGGCGATTCCCATCTGCTTACGCCTTCCTGTTCTTGGGCCGTGACAGGTTCTGTTCAACGGGGCTTCCAAGCGATGTGACCGTTGAGGTGGAAGACATGGCCTTCCATCTTCACAAGGTCAACCCGACCCTCGTTTCTCCTCGTGAGTTTTTTTTTGTTCATCGTGGATGATATCCGGATCTTGAAGTGGGTGCGTCCTACCTTCTGAGCAGTTCCCGCTGCTGTCGAGGAGCGGCCTGCTCGAGAGGCTGATCAGGAGGGCCTCGGCGGCGGCGGCGGCGGCGGCGGCGGAGGAGGAGGAGGAGGAGGAGGAGGAGGAGGATGAAGAAGAAGAAGAAGGGGATGGCGGCTGCGTCGTGCGGTTGGCGGCGGTGCCCGGCGGCGCGGCGACCTTCGAGCTGGTGGCAAAGTTCTGCTACGGCGTGAAGGTGGAGCTGACGGCGGCCAACGTGGTGGGGCTGCGGTGCGCCGCCGAGCACCTGGAGATGACGGAGGAGTATGGGGAGGGGAACCTGGTGGCGCAGACGGAGGTCTTCCTCAACCAGGTGGTCCTCCGGCGGTGGAAGGAGTCGGTGGCGGCACTGCGGGCCTGCGAGGGGCTGCTGCCGCTCGCCGACGATCTCAGAATCTCGCGGCGGTGCGTGGAGTCGCTGGCGGCGAAGGCCGTTACCGATCCGGGCCTTTTCGGCTGGCCGGTGATGGAGCACGGCGGCGCCATGCAGAGCCCCGGCGGCAGCGTCCTCTGGAACGGCATCAGCACCGGCGCCCGCCCACGCAGCGCCGCCGGCTCCTCTGCCGACTGGTGGTACGAGGACGCTACCGCCCTCTCCCTCCCCTTCTTCAAGCGCCTCCTCTCCGCCATGGACTCCCGCGGCGTCCGCCGCGAGGCCCTCGCCGGCGCCATTGTCTTCTACGCGCAGAAGCACCTCCCCGGCCTCGCCCGCCGGCACAGCGGTGCGGGCACCGCCACTCCACCTGCAACTTCGGAGGAGCAGCAGCGGCACCTGCTGGAGGAGATGGAGGCGCTGCTGCCGGGGCAGAGGGGGATGGTGCCCACCAGGTTCCTGTTCGGCATGCTGCGGGCGGCCATGATCCTCCGCGCCGGTGCCGCCTGCGTCGCCGGCCTGGAGAGGAGGATCGGCGGGCAGCTGGACCAGGCGGCGCTGGAGGACCTCCTGCTGCCCACCTTCTCCCACTCTATGGAGACCCTCTATGACGTCGACTGCGTGCAGAGGATCCTCGGCCACTTCCTGGCGGCTGACCAGGCGGCGGACCAAGCGGCGGCGGAGGAGCCGCTGGGGCTGCTTGCCGGGTCGCCGTCGCTGGCGCCGCTGACCGCCGTAGCAAGGCTCATCGACGCTTACCTCGCGGAGGTGGCGCCGGACCCCAACCTGAAGCTCACAAGGTTCCAGGCCATGGCCGCCGACGTCCCCGACTATGCACGCCCCCTTGACGACGCCCTCTACCGCGCCATCGACATCTACCTCAAGGTAGAGAGAGAAACAGATTTACAGAGAGAGGAGATGGGCTGTGTTTCACTGTTACTGATTGTGGTGTTGCAGGCGCACCCCTGGATGGGGGAGGGGGAGAGGGAGAAGCTGTGCAGGGTGATGGACTGCCAGAAGCTGTCGCTGGAGGCGTGCACGCACGCGGCGCAGAACGAGAGGTTGCCGCTTCGGGTGGTGGTGCAGGTGCTCTTCTTCGAGCAGCTGCAGCTGAAGAGCTCCATTGCGAGCTGCTTCCTCGTGTCGGAGAACCTCGACGGGTCGAGGGCGCTCAGGAGCGGCGGCGCCGCCGAGGGAACCGGCGGCGGCGGGGGGTGGGCGACTGCGGCGAGGGAGAACCAGGTGCTGAAGGTGGGCATGGACAGCATGCGGATGCGGGTGTCGGAGCTGGAGAAGGAGTGCTCCACCATGAAGGAGGAGATCGAGAAACTGGGTCGGGGGCGGAGCAGCGGGGGCGGCGGCGGCGGGGGTTGGGCCAGCGTAGTGCCGAGGAAGCTCGGGATGAAGATCAAGTCCCAGATGTGCAGCGCCCAGGAGGGGTCGGTGGACGAGCACAGGAGCCTCCGCGGTGGCAACGCGAGGACGGTGGAGATGCTGCAGGCGAAGCTCTCCAAGAAATACGAATGAGCTGAAGCGGCGGTGGGAATTTGATATTTGATTGTTGCGCAAGTCCGATGACAGATTTCAACGTGAAGATCTGATCTTTGCTTTGCCCTTTCTCTCTCTCTTTCCTTTCTCTGCGATCCTCATTCCTCCAATTGACTCTCTCTCTCTTTCCATCTCCGGATTGCTCACCTCCAATTGTCAAAAGTTCTCCGCAATTTCTAACGAGAAGATTCGATCTCTGGTTGTCTCGTCACTGAATCACCGCTGCATCTCTCTCTCTCTAACCGATGGGCCCATGGAAAAAAAAGCCTAGACAAAAAATTTTAGAAGCTCTACCAGCCTGTGGGCCCATTGCCCGGGCCGGGCTGGCCCGAATAATAATACTCGGCACTGCAACCCAGCGCGTAATAAATAGAGCATTTAATAACCGCCCGTTCCTTTCATCCTTCTGACAGACTTTAATTACTCATTTATTATCATTATTTTGAAATAATGAGAAACATGCAATTAAACTGCTCGCCCAGTCTTTAATTAAAGTACGACAAAATAAAATTAACTAAATTTAGAAAAATACTTAAAAATAAAGTATCTGGTCAGTCCGGTCCGACCCCGTCCGAACCGGCCTTGTGACCGGTCCATGGATCCTTCCCCCCCTCCAAAGAATAATTCCACGGAGGCTGCTGGGTGAGAGAAATGGTGGTCTCTAGGATACCGCCGCCGGCCGCCTCCCTCCTCCGCCGGCCGCCAAGCCATCGACTTTCCCGGTTCTCCTCCGCCGCCGTCTCACCGTCTGCTACTCCTCCTCCTACTCCGGAAACCTTCTCCAGCCGGCGGCGGCGGTGGGAGACTCCTCTCTTCCTCCGCCCGCTGACCCACTCCGCCTCACGCGATGACCTCAAGGCCTTCCACTCGTGGGCCTCCTCCCTGGTTCTCTCCGCCGCCGCAGCCGCCTCTCGTCCTCCGCACCCGTCGGACCCAGAACCGGCCCACCTCCTCCGCGAGCTCCGGTGGCTCCTCCAGGATGCCTCCACCGAGTCGTTCGATCCCCACCAGCTCTTCTCCTCCTCCTCCTCGTCGGCTGCTGCCGCCATATCCCCGGTGCCCCTGAGAGCGGAGCTGGGAGAGTTGTACGGAATCTGGAGGGAGAGGGTGGAGGAGAGGCGGCCATTGCAGTACCTGGTGGGTTGCGAGCACTGGAGGGATATGGTGCTGGTAGTCAGGGAGGGGGTGCTCATCCCCCGGCCGGAGACGGAGGCTGTGGTGGACATGGTGGCGGAGGTGGCGGTGACAGCGGCGGCGGAGGGGGAGGGTGGGGGGCCCTGGGCGGACCTGGGCACGGGCAGCGGCGCTCTGGCGGTGGGAATCGCCAGGGTTTTGGGGGATGGAAAAGGGGGAAAGGTTTATGCGACGGATGTGAGCTCAGATGCCATCGAAGTGGCCAAGATCAATGTGCAGAGATATGGACTAGAGGTTAGTAAATGTTTTCTTTTTCCTTCAGGTATAATTATTCAGTTTTGCATGCGTTTATTTGAATTTAACCGGCTCTTCCACGATGGGCTGACGATGCAAAATGTGAATTATTTCACTATTTTCTAGAATTATTTTCTCTACATCATGGGAGCATTGACTCGTTCGAACTGTTTTCCCAGATTTTGGGAGACTGAAAGAGGGTAGTTTTCCTCGCAAACGTTCTTTTTGTGTGCTCTTCTCGATTCGATCAATTCTTCCACTGTATGTTGAGTATAGGCCAACAGAAAAAAACGGAGGGTATTTTCAAAGTGTCTGAATCTTCCCTGCATCAAAATTATGAAATGATTTCCAAAATATCTTCAAGGTTGAAAACTTTCAATGGGGAGTTTCCCATTGAAAGTTCTTCCGAATTTAATCAGCTTCGCCTCGAAAAACTCGGAGATTTTTCCGGAGTCTGATCATTGTCTTGGCTGAATATAAAAAGTATTTCCCGTTTCCTGGAGATTTGGACTCCTTCTGATCTGGGTTTCTCTGAAACATTTCTAAAACTCCTCGGATTAAAGCATTATTTGAGTTTGTTTTCCTACAAGTTTAGTGCAAGATTTTTTCTTTTTTTTTCTCTAGGGTTTAAGCTCCGATTCTCTCACCGCAGCTTCTCTGATGCCCCAACAATCACATGGTCGAGATATTATTGGTTTCCTTCTCGTGCATAGAATGGCAGAAATGAAACTCTGGACTAGGCTAATCTTTGGGAGACATGGCACGAGAAAATGTATGTATTATTTCAATTTTTTGAGGACCCAACTAAAAAAATTGCAACTTTCCATTTGCAGCCAAATTTGGGTCTTGTTCCGTTGTACCCTTTTTCTTTCCCAGTTATGTCTTCGTTTGATGTTCGTAAAGGATCAGGATACAATCTCCTGTCCGATGAGGAAACTAGAGCTCGAGTATAAAAGCATGAGGGAGGGCCTATTCTGCTCATTGCTAATGGGGCTTTGAATTGGACGGTCTAATTCCTCGAGAGAAGCGAGAGCATGAAATATATTATCTGAACAAAAAAGTTTACAGATTTCGCCTTTTTCAGTCAATTTTCTCTGTTATTCTACCCACATCCACAAGAAGCATGTCTGAAAATGTTCTGCTCTGGCCACCTTATTTGTCATGTCTAGGACAAGGTTGAGATAAGGCAGGGCTCCTGGTTTCAACCTCTAGGTGATCTTGACGGGAAGCTCGCCGGGCTAGTCAGCAACCCTCCTTACATTCCGAGCCGCCATCTCCCGGGGCTGCAGCCCGAGGTCTCTGGGCACGAGCCATGGCTCGCATTGGACGGCGGGGAAGACGGGCTCGACCACCTCCTCCACCTCTGCAATGGGTCCTCATCAGCTCTCAGGCCCGGCGGGTTCTTCGTCTTTGAGGTGGAATCCTCCCAGAGCTTGGCGTTTGATTGATTTTGGATGAATGAGCTGTACTTTTTACAGGGCCTGGTTGGCTTTCGGGCTTTTTCAGGCCAGCCTGATTGAGTCGATTCTTACTATCTCTCCTCTCCTTCTGGCAGACGAATGGGGACGATCAATCCGAGTTCATTGCCGACTTTGTGACCACCAAATGCAGAGGCTGCTTCAATGGCGTGAAGATAGTTCCGGACTTTTCTGGAATCGGGCGCTTCGTCACGGGGTTCCGGAGGTAGCTCGAGCTCCCATCCATCATCTTCGGCGGCCTGAATGGGCTCTCTTTTTCACTTTCTTGATACCCGAAGGGGGCCGAGGGGTTTCCTTCCACTTGTCGAGAAATCCTGCGAGATGAAGGAGCTGACCCACCCGAGTCAGGTGCTCTCTCTCTCTCTCTCTCATCACAACGTGGCAAGCCCGGTCAAGGCCTAGCCTTGGAATCTCATTATGTGGGGTACGTTGATATTGATTGAGTAGGCCCTCGTTCTAGATGAGGGAGGTTGGTCCTCTCTAAGTCTCTTGGTGGACGTGTGAACCTAATCCATAACTTTGGTAATTACAATAACACCATGGGTATCTTACTGGGTTTTAATGCCTTTTTTTATAAAAAATATAAAGTAATGTCATATTTACTAACAAAATATTAACTTAATGAGGTGTAAGTTATTATTTTTATTCAAAGTTTTTAAAAAAATAATAATCTCGAGGGATTTTTCTTAAAATATACGACAAGTTTTTCGAGACCCTTTCCTGATTTTATGAAAACTAAGTCTATGAGGGCAAATACTTAAAAGTTTTGGATTGGAAAGCAAATGAGAGTAACAAGAAGGGATATTCTTTTACAAGCGACATGTTATTTTGCGTGTCGCCGGACTGGGTGAAAGCTGGGGGCCCTGTTTAGCCGAGGCCGCAGTTGATGACCGGAGACCGGAAGAGTCCTCCCAAGTGGGGATGGCGTCGTTGATCTTTCCACCTGTCTCGAATATCCCCATAGGTTCCGCGCGACCTGGGGACAACGAAGGAGAGAAGAGAGAGAGAGAGAGAGAGAGAGAGAGAGAGAGAGAGAGAGAGAGAGAGAGAGAGGGAGAGGTGACCTTCCGGTTGTCGCAAGGTTTCTCAACCTCTACCCGACACCCCACCTCTTTTCGTTGGCCAGGCGATCCATTCCTAGCTGTGTTATCGGCGAAATTCTCGTAAGAAACTCGTATTGGGTTTTGGTGCTTTGATCAATTCGATCTGGCTACTAGGGGCGATGAATTTTTGTGGCTTGCCTCGGATTCATCCCAGATTCGTTCTGGGTTACGTTTGTTTCGATTATAATTCTACCTTTCGTTCTCCTCCTTATTCCCCGTCGGGGGTAGCGATTTCCATGACCACGAGAGATGTTGCGGAGACCTGTTCGGAATATAGGGTTTTTTTTCTTTCCTGACTTGTGGGGTTCTTCCCAGATGATTTGGATGTTTTTGGTCTTATCCAGCAGTAGTTCTTTGGGTGATCCGGCGCGTTTCTGTTCCTTTCGTAATTGATAAATCCGGATGAAATCTCGAATGAGCGATCAACCGTTCCCAATTTTCTGAATGAGGAGGGATCATCCGACATTAGCCAATCTTTTACTTGGTGTCCAGGAAATATTATGATGATGCACCACTTCTTAGTTTATATTCCCTCTTGCATTCGTTCATCAGCATCGGGTGAAGATAGCTCTCGCAAATCTATCCTTCTCTTCTTTCTGTTGTTAATGATTAATTTCCGGTGATTGCAGGATCAACTGGAGACCAGTTTTGTGTGGGGACTGGGGATTAGATTTTGAGGGATGAGCAACCGGCAAGAGCATTCAAAGCATTCTACAGGTGCTATCTGAATGAGACCGATTTTTCGAATGTCCACATTTTTGATTTGGCATTCACGGCGAGCTCACAGTTGTTCTTCTACTGTTCTGAGCTTCAGTTTTATCCCATGGATCTGTTTTGGCAGGGAACTATTGCCTCCAAATATTGTATGCATACGATTGTCATAATTTTGATGTACATGTGTGTGCACCCATTTGAATTTATTTGAGGCACATTAATAACAAAAATTAAGGGAAGATGGAATTTAAGGCGATAGTTCTGGATGTTTTGGTACACTTTGGGGTTTTTTATGATTTCTTTGTTTACAAGATGTTTTTTTTTTTTTTTTTTTTTGGTTTTGTTTTGGAGTGGTTGTTAGGTGCTTCCCATGAGGGTCAAGTAATCTCTGTTTAAGTTATATCTTCTTATGGATTTTGATTACCAGATAAAATAATCTTTTCTGAGCATTCAGATAAGCGGGGTAAACATTATTCTCCTTTCTCCCCATTCTCTAATTATTTTTCCTATTTATGGGCAGTCAATAGAAGATTGAAAGAGTTATCACTGAAGAGTGAGAATCGTATTTGTGCGGACTGCGGTGCTCGCGATCCTAAATGGGCGTAAGTTCCTTGCAGTGTCTACTTGTGGTTGACTGCCGCGTGTCTCACATTTGTCAAATAATTCTTCCCTTCGTCGTCACACAAGTATATATCCATTGATTATTCTACTTGTTTGTATCTTCATTGTGGAATTTTTGGTGAAAATTTGCTCCTCGAATGGGCAACCCAACCTCAGTTTTATGCTGTTTACATCTAAATGTGATTCAATGGTTAGAGACATCCGATTGCTGCTGCAATCTACTGAATGGGATGAGGGCATATGTTTCGGTGGCTAGCATGATTATTGGTTCCAATTTCTTTTGCCAATCCTCAATGCTTTTTGACTGATTATGCCTCGTAAATTTGTATACTTTTTATTGTAATTTTAGTGGGTTCTCTTTTCTAGTTGGAATCGGAGGCCCGTTGACTTTTGGCAACGTGTTGCCGGCAGAATTTGACTTTGATATCATATTGGTGGAAATTGAAACGGTCACGCTGTTCCATGCCCTTACACCCACTTTTTTTCCCCTCAGATCAGCAAATATTGGCGTGTTCTTGTGCCTAAAATGTTGCAGTGTCCACAGGAGTCTTGGCGTGAGTGTCTCCAAGGTAATCTTAGGCTATTTTTTTTCCTTTTTGTTTCTTCACGTGAGATCCTCTTACTGTCATCTTACGGATCCACTGCAACCTGCAAAGGGTTCAGGTTGCTGTCCTTAAATAAGTAGTATTTTTTTTAAAAAAAAATCTTTATATTTCTCTCCGAGACCCAAGGAGCTAATCTCTCTCGAGTAAAGGTCCCATCTAAAATTTCTAATATATTGAATTTTATTCATTTGAATATATATATATTTCGACAAAGATGAGGGTGTCCACCGTGTATGATCCTGGGTGGGGATTATTTTAATAAAATATTATCACCAGCTTGTCCCTACGTGGGCTGATTTTTTTGGGTCGAAAATATATATATGATGAATCACTGGTCCTCTATTTTGGGCGCTTAAAATGGTCTCCCATTTTTCAGGTTCTGTCGTTGACTTTGGATAAATGGTCGGATGATGAAATCGACTTCATGGTCGAGGTTGGGGGGAACTCCTATGCTAATGCGATCTACGAGGCCTTCCTTCCTAAAGAATACGCAAAGCCCAGACCAGACTCGAGCATTGATGAACGCACCAAATTCATCACGTAATAATAGATTATGCGTCATCATGCATACTTTTAGACTTTGTTAGATAAATTGAGTATGAAGTTGTCCGATTTTTTCTGGGTCTTTTTCTGCCGAAAATACGAATAATGGTTTTCTTTGGTATTTTTTTTAGGGCAAAATACGAACAGCAGGAGTTCATAAAACCCAGCCTTCGCATCCTCTCGCTGACTCCCTCGAGGAGTTCTCTGCAGTTTAGTGAGCCTGCGAATGATTCGCGGAGAGTCATGGAGCCGCAACCTTCGAGAAGAATGGTACACATCGGCCTAATGATGCTTCAGTTTCCCCATTTTAGTGTTTACTGTTCTTGAGAAGAAGAACCGTAAAAAATATCAAAAAAAAAAAAAAAAAAGCTCTGCGAACAGCATGATCCGAGTACCAGCAAAGAAACACTACTACTCTCTCTAAGTTTTTTTTGATTCTTTTTGTAAATTCTCAGAAAGTATTTACACTTATCTTGGATTTGTTAAGGATTGAACTTTAGCAGCCTTGTGCATCCTGATCAATCAAAATTAGTAAAATCTACCCATTATGGGATTATTTTTTTTCGTTTATTTTTTTACTCTGAGTCGAATTCTGCGTGGGAATCGGCCAATCTGGCCATCTTGTCTGATCCTCAACACCCACACCCTGTGAGGGAGGGTCTATTATTCTATCACTGCTCTTAAAATCTCTGGTAATGAGTGGCTGCTGCATCCGATGGCAGGCAGACACGAGGGAGTTCATCGGAAACCTCAAGGTGAAGGTGGTGAGCGGCAGAAACTTGGCTGTCAGAGACATGGTCACGAGCGACCCATACGTCGTTCTAATTCTTGGGCAGCAGGTTTTCAGCGCTGTTCATACTCTTTTGGGAAAATTTCTTGAGCGCCCTGTGCAGATTTTAAGATGATTTGACGTAGATTTTAATCTGATGTGTTTGGATTGGATTCTGTAGAAAGTTCGGACGGCCGTGGTGAAGAGCAATCTGAACCCCGATTGGAACGAGGAGTTCCAGCTACCAGTGCCCCAGTCCTACGGGCCCTTGAAACTGGTGAGCTTTCTGCCGGAAACTGCCCAGATTATTTAGTATCATCATACTTCCCTTTTTTATCCTTTTTTTATTAAAAAACTGTTATTTGAGTGTTTATTATTATTATTATTATTATTATTATTCATTGGCTCGACGGGTCTCACCTGAGATCCAGAGATCTGAAGGTTCATTGCCATTTCTTTCCCTCTCTCTTCTCTCTCTTGATCTCTTGATGTGTGCATGAGCAGCAAGTGTACGACTACGACACCTTCTCGGCAGACGACATCATGGGGGAGGCCGAGGCGGACATCCAGCCGCTGGTGACGGCGGCGATGGCGTTTGGGGACGCAGAGCTGCTCTCGGACATGCAGGTGGGGAGATGGCTCAAGACCAGAGACAACGCCCTCGTCGAAGACAGCCCCATCAACGTCGTCGGGGGAACGATCAGGCAGGAGCTCTCGCTGAAGCTTCAGAATGTAGAGTCCGGGGAGGTCACTCTCCAACTGGAGTGGCTTCCTCTGGATCAGTAGATCTACTTGTACTTTTGTCCTCTCTCTCTATCTCTCTCTCTCTCTCTACAGAATGCTTGATTCTTTTGGGTTTATTTGGTATGTTTCATGCAGATGCTATGCTGAGAGGAGCCTTACGATTGCACGTATTTATGTGAAAATGTTCATAGTTGAATGGCCTTTTGCTCTCTCTCTCTCTCTCTCTCCTATCTCTCTCTCTCTTCATTGCTCTTCAATGTTGAACCTCATTTCGGGCTTTTTGTCCCGGTTCGATATTTGGAGACGGGTTGGGCCTTAAGAGGCCCGGCCCACGAAAAATAAAAGATTGCGAGTATGAAGGAATGACGTGTGATAGAAGGAAACTCCTAGTCCCCTAAAGTTCTCTCTCTCTAGCCGGCCAGGTAGAGAGAAACGCACATGCTTGCCATCTCTGGTGCTGAGTTAGGAGGGGGAGAGCGAGAGAGAGAGAGAGAGAGAGAGCTACAGTTCACCCCTGTACTGGGTTTTCCATGACCTTCGTCCCCGTTTCCTTTCCTCAGAGAATGCCGCCAGGGGATTTCCATCCCTTCTTCTGGATTTTTGTTCGTTCTTCCATCGGCTAGGGTGGGGTGGGGGGTGTTCTTCTGGTCCACCTTTCCCGCTTTCCCCCTTTCCGCATTTTCCTCTTCCGATCTGCTTTTCCTCGGGGAACGACGGTGAGGGGTCGGATTGTTTCCGTGGACTCTCTTTTCTAGGGTTTCGGGAGGTGATTCGGGAGGGGGTGGCTCGCTTTTGTCGGTGGCTGGAGGCACATTGCGGAAGAGGAACCTAGATTATTTTGTTGCTCCATTTCTCCTCCTGGATTTAGCTGTTCCTCCTCGGCGCCGGCCGGCGGTGCTGAGGGAGATGAGTCATCTTCTTGTAGGCACTGTTGACCGGGACCAATTAGTCCCTTTCTTGGCAGGGAATTAGGTACTATCGAGGAGATTTTCTTCGTTGATGCAATTAGGAAGATGCTTAGCAGATTTCCCGATAACTGGTGACATCGAGCTCTGTTAATATCCCCGCTCGCAAGAAGAGATCCTCCCGGGGGGCAGTGTTAGGTCCATGTTCTCCATGGGAGATATAGGTCTCTTGAAGCAAGGCTGGCAATGGTTGCAGTCGCAGAATCAGGCCATCACGGGCGCCCAGGTGGCGGCCAACGGCGTCGGCGATGCGCTTGCATCTCTAATCGACCAACACTGGCCTTTGATTTTCAGTGGGTTCCAGAAACTTGGGAGCTTCCTGTTGATGCTCTTGGTGCAGTGGAGAGATTGTGCCGCGAGGGGCTTCCGGTCCCTGATTGGTTTGGGCACGGCGGTGATCTTCGTCATCCTCTGGAGCTGTTTCCTCTGTTTGACGTCAACGTCTTGCTTAGTTTATGCGCTTTTGATCCTGGTCAGTATCTCTCATTTGCACTCTTCTCTTTCGGATGTATAACCGGTAGATTTGGATTCCGAGATGTGCGCTTAATAGACAAATTCATCGCAAAATATCATGACATTCGCATAATTTCTCTGATTTCTAATCCAAGTAGGAAGATGGAGTAATTATGCTTTGTGGATCTCTTACTCAAAACTTGCAGACACAGAGTGCTGGCTTCATCCTTTTTTTTTTTTTCTTTTTCACCAAAGCATTGTTCAAATGTTTCAACACACTATTCATTTCAAAGAATCAAACCTGGGTTTTGAATTGTGTTGCTGTCTTCTTTGTGGCATTTTTTTCTCCATAAGTTGGCAGCCGGATCACATCGATGTGGGAAACAGAAATGGAAGGAGATTTGTGTTGCAATATGAAGGTTTGACGATTCATATAAAGATGCAATTGCAAAATTCTTAATAAACAGCCTATGATAATGTCAGAGAGAGAAGAAAAATGATCTGATACGTGCATGCCATACTTCCATACTCAAGATTCTGGGGCTTGGATCTTGACTGTCTGAAGCCAGACGTGGTGGTCAAAATATATTGATCTATATGCCTGAATGATAAATCGCATGTCCCTCCGAGCTCTCTCCTATCCATGTTTTTCTTATAACCTCTGCTGGATTTTATGATTTTTTGACTGTTATTTTTTTTGTCTAGTGTCGTTATTTTTCCTTTGTTCTACAGGAAATCATGTTGATATAAAACCAGTCTCCTAGTTATTGCTCCAATCGCCTGCTTTGGTGTATCTCAATAGTTATTGCTCCAGTCGACTGTTTCTGGTGTATACGTTTTGAGTGTGATGATGGTTAACTTTTTCCCCCGCTTGGTGGTCTCAGGGGCCTGCTTGTGCTACAGTTCGATATCTGGGCTATACACCTGGACTCTTCATTGTTGGCCTGTTTGGAATTTTGACCATGTGGATCTATGGAAACTTCTGGGTCAACGGGATGCTATTTATAGTTGGAAGTACGCCCCCATCTTTAGTACATTTACTGAAGCGCATCAATCAGAAAAAAGAAGAAGGAAAAAGTAAATTGGAGATGATCAATCATCATTAAAATAACAATAAAATAAAAATAAAAATCATAATAATGCGATTTTTTTTCCCATGATAATTGTGCAGGTTATTTGCTCTTCCTGAATCGTGCACGGGTGCTGGTCTTCATGGTGGCTGCTTACTGTGTTTACTCTGTGTATGCCCGGTTTGGGTGGATTGGGATATTCCTGTCGGCAAACCTGGCCTTCCTCTCAAACGATCTCCTGGTGGGCTTTCTCCAAAGCTATGAGCGCACCCCTGAGCCCATGCAGGACGAAGAGACCAGGAAACCCGAACCCGTGGTGGATGACTTCTCCGAAGATTGCGAGTTTTCTTCTTCGGCTGGTCAGCCGGAGGACGTGGACTCGGTCAATCCCTGTAGAACGTCCACCTCGGAGAATGCTGTGAAGAAGGAGAAGAATAGCTCTCCCAGCAAGGCGGTGAAGTCTGATCTGGGTTCGCTGGAGGAGATGAGGAGGATAATGGGAAGCTTGAACCACTACGAGACGCTTGGATTTCCCCAGATCAGGGCCATCGATCTCGCTGCGCTGAAGAAGGAGTACCGGAAAAAGGTCAGATCTCTATTGATTTTAGGGTTTCTTCACGGGGGGGGGGCGGGATCATCTCTCGCTCTTGGCTTATTATCATCACGTGCTTCGTTCAATAACACAGGCAGTTCTGGTCCACCCCGACAAAAATATGGGAAACCCTCTGGCGGGTGAGTCATTCAAGAAGCTCCAGACTGCATATGAGGTAAGGCTGCTAGGCCCTGCAATAATGGCGCATTTATTGGCGGAGATTCTCCTGCAACTGAGCGGTGGGCAACCTTCAGGTGCTGTCGGATGCGACGAAGAGAAGAGGCTATGATGAGCAGCTGAGGAAGGAGGAATCGAGGGTCATCTCTGAGATGTCTCGTTCTTCGTCCCCGCAGGTTGGTTCTTGCTGTTTTATAGTTTCCATCATCTTCTTTTATGATGACCTCCGCCATCGATTCAACAGGACGGGGTGGAGTATCGTCCTGAGGAATCCAGGCGTATAGAGTGCACAAAATGCGGCAATTCCCATAATTGGATCTGCACCTACAGGAGCAAGGCCAGGGCCCGGTGGTGCCAGGTCAGGCTTCTTACCACATTTATTAAATGATGGAGTTTCTCCTTCTTTCCCCATCTCTTCACGTCTCTTCGCTGTCTTTCCATGGGTGGCCGGTGTTGGATCAGGATTGCCGCCAGCATCACCCAGCGAGCGACGGGGATGGGTGGGTTGAATTAGGGTGCTCTGCATTCGCTTCGAGTACTGGAAAGGTATCTTAGATTTTTCATTTTTAATGTCAAAATCGATGCCCAGGTTTATCATCTATATATTTTCCTGTTTTTAATAAGTGCAATTTCCCATTTTTTTCATTAGATCAGCATTTAATATCAAGATAACCCTCCCCCTTAGTTTTCATTTAATTATTACGGTGGATGATCGGAAAAGATGCGCGATAATATCGGTCTTGAATTAGTTAAACTCCCCAAATTCATGCATTTGAGATGCTTTGTCTAGAAATCACATGGACGGCTGTTGACTTTTGATCTTAGATCCTTTTTTTATTAAATACCAAGAATGATGATCGGCAAGGATACCTAATATTTATGCTTTGGCCTCGAATAAGATAAATGGCCCAGATTCATGCATTTAAGATGCTCCATCAAGGAGTCTCTTGGATGACTGCTGAGCTTCGATCTTCGATCTCTTCTAAAATGCCAAGAATAATGATCGAAAAGGACAGCTACTAAGATTTTTTGCGTATTGAATAGTGAAGGCCCCAACTTCATGCATTTCAGATGCTCCGACGAAGTCCTATTGGGTAGCCACTGATCTTCGATCTTGGATCATTATTTGAATATTAAGATTCATGACCGAAAAGGTAGCCATTAAACTTTCTTCGGTTTTGAAGAAGTTAATTGGCTCAAATTCACGCAGTTGGAGTGCTCCAGCTATCGTGCATTTATTTTTATATTGGGATTGACGCTTGGAAATGTGTTTGAGGTGATGTGACGGAGATTCTGGCTTGTTTTTCTCTTCTCCAGGTAGACATCCCCCGTGCCTTTGTCTGTGCAGAGAGCAAGATATTTGATGTCTCTGAGTGGGCCATTTGCCAGGTCAGCTCCATGCATATCCCCCCCCCTCTCTCTCTCTCTCTAGCGCATCTCCTCCCTATGATTCTCTGCCTATTTGTGTTCCACTGTTAAAGCTATATCATGGAAAATTAGGACATACCCAATGGGCCCCTGCCGCATATGTTTGTGTGTGCGTTGATCTTTGTCTCTCTCTCTCTAGAGTATGTAGGAAAGGAAAGGAAGTGAAGGGTTTGTTCCTGATTTGGTTTTTGTTTTGAGGGGATGGATGGCAGGGGATGGCGTGCAGGGCGAACACCCACCGGCCGAGCTTCCACGTGAACATGGTGATGGGGGTGGACCACCCCGCGAGAGGAGGCCTCGACGCGGAGATGGTGGCCTCCGAGGAGGAGGAGGACGACGAGGCGTTCGAGGTCTGGTTCCAGCAGGCCCTCGCCGCCGGCCTCTTCTCCGACAATCCCCACCGCCGCAAGTCCTGGAGCCCCTTCAAGATCCCCGCCCCCAAGACCACCACCACCACCCTCCTCCGCCACCTCCGCAGAAGATCCTGTAAATAGAATAGCTCCACGAACAACGTCCTGCATGGTTCCATCTGCTGTAAAGGAATGCTATTTTTTTTTTTTTGGAATCCCGCTTCCTCTCTCTCTCTCTCTCTCTCTCTCTCTCTCTCTAGAGCTCCCTCTCTTTCGGCTAGGTGCAAGCATGAGGACCGAGCTTGGGTTCCCTTGGGCCTCCTCTACTGCGGCAACTTTAACCTCATCAAAGCTGCGGTTTAATAGCCATTAATTAATTATATTGTAAGATATAATAATACGTAATTTTAAATCAATTAGTTGCAGAGGTTGGGGTGGTCGACTGGGAATCTCGTTTTCAGTCGTATTGTACGGTGATGACGTCGAGGGTACACACTTGAGGAGGCGGATGCTGACTTTAATGACGAAAAGGCCCTCTGGAGTACGTCGGAAGGCCATCTAAACGGTAGTAGTGAGGAGTTTTTTGGTAAAAGTATCAGCGGCCCCACGTAATCTATCTCGGACGAGAAACGGCGGCAAAGCATGGAAACTTTGATAGACGAATGGATAGAGCAATAGATAGATAGATAGACAAACAGTAGATAGAGAGGGAAACCAGAGAGAAGAGAGGGAAACACAGAGTATGAGCAGCTATTCCAGGGGCCACATTTGCCAATGTCTGAGCCGGATACTGGCCCGCCGGCGGGACGAGGCGTTAACGATCTGCAGCGAGAGCGGCGCGAGGAGAACGGGGGGGATGTTCGTGGAGGGCGTCCTCAGGCTGGCCCGCGGCCTCGTGGCGCTCGGCGTGCGGAGGGGCGACGTCGTCGCCATCGCCGCTTACAACAGGTACGCTCGCCGGCGTCCCCGAAATGCTCGTCTCGCCGGAGGGAGACGCCGATTACGATTTCGATTTCGATTCCCTCCGAGGAACCTCCGTGGAGGGGAAAGGCTAATGGAGTCTACGCTGCCATTGTTGTTTCCGCAGTGAGTGGTTCATCGAGTGGCTCCTCGCTGTGGCTCTCGTCGGCGGCGTCGCCGCCCCCCTCAATTACCGCTGGGTAGCCTCTCGTCTGTCAGAGTTAAATATCAGAGGTCTCCCCCTTCCTTTTCATCTGTAAGAATTTCGAGTTGCAGAGTGACAAGGAGACCAAGGATGCGGTGGCGGCCGTGGAGCCGGTGGTGCTGGCAGTGGACGAGGGTTGTCGGCGGTGGGCGGCGGAGCTTGGGGACGGCTCGGTGCCTTCCATCCGATGGTGCGTTCTCATGGGGGAGTCCCCTCGCTGCCTCAACGGCCATGACAATGGTGAGGGGATCTTTTGTCGGTGGCCAATCGAATCTAGGCAAAGAGATAGAAAGAGACGAACTGATGGAGACGAGCGAGCGAGCGAGCTAGACCGAGAGAGAGGAGCGTTATACTCTGTTATTGTTTCACTTTATATTATTAGATATTGTATACATACCCATAATCATCTTTCCCTAGAGACCCCTCCAATAAGAAGGAAAGTCAACTCAGGGGTTCATATATTTTATCACTGTATTTACGACCATAGATTTCTTCACCACCATCTATCAACTTCTCCATTCTTGGCAACGAGATTTTTGCTAGGAATATGTATTAAGAAGCCCGTGGAAGATTAAATTGTTTTTTGGATTTATTTCCAGGGCTTGACCAATATATTATTAAGAAGCCCGTGGAAGATCCAAGCTTTGATTACATATGGGCACCAGAAGATATAGCACTCATATGCTTCACTTCAGGTAAACAATTCCAGCTTATTCCTGTGAAACGTGTTTAAATGGAGATTTAGCTTGCACTTTGGCAAGTTCTTGAGGCATAGTTTCCAGGGGACTTGGGGTTAGATTCGGCGTATGAGTGCCAAATTAGAAATCATATAAAATTGTGGCGGTTAAAACGGCACAATACATGGTCTTTGGGCCAGAAAAAAGGGGGTATTTTTTGTTGACTTTCACCGGAAGAAAATATTAGCTCATCTTTTAAAATCTTATATTACATATTTTAATTCTTGAGGGATCAGAATGATTGGGCCATGGCTTTTGTGAACCCTATGTATGCGATCATTTGGGTCAGTTGAACCAGACAGCCCTTGCTGGATAGCCAATTATGGTTGCAGAACGAGTCTAATCCAACGTTGGCCACTGGAAAGCCACATGTCTCCATAATATGAATCCCTCAGCTCAAGATTAAACAAATTATTGGCCACCGGAAATTATTTGCAGTTGGGTCGTCAACATTACAACTAAGATATTTTTAAAAATGATTTCAATTGTGTTGTTCATCACAGGAACCACTGGAAAGCCAAAGGGTGTTGCCATCAGCCACATGTCTCTGATTATCCAATCATATGCGAAAATCGCCATAGTTGGCTATACTGAGGACGATGTATGATCTTCATAATATCTCCTTTTTAGAAAAAAAATATACAGATCGAAGATAAAATTGTTCGTTCTTTTCTGACAGATTTATCTCCACACAGCACCCTTGTGCCATATTGGTGGAATTTCTTCCTGCATCACCATGCTAATGGTGGGTGGTTGTCACGTTTTCCAACCCAAATTTGATGCAAATGTGTCCGTTCGATCAATTGAGGAGCATCAAGTGACTTCTCTGATCACCGTTCCTACAATGGTCGCGGTTCTGGCATCGTTCATTGGGTATGAGTTTTCGTTTAAATTATAGTTTCCACCAGTTAAAAGATAGTGGCGATAATTTTCTTTGAAATTAACACCAAACACGGAAATTATGTCTATTCTTCTGCTCCAGCTTAAGACTAACAGAAAAATCAGAAAAAACTCTATCATGATGATATTTCATTTCTGCATCTTAATCAATGGATATGATATTAACTTTGCCGGAAACTTATAAAGATAGGTGCCCATGAATAATTACGTCGATTTTAGATGATGCAAACATTCATTTCACTTTGTCGCCTAAAACTTATATATATAGATGCCTGGGTAAACGTTATAATTTATTTTCATTTCAATAATGTTGATTTTATATGACGTAAACGTTATAATTTATTTTCATATCGTGTTTTCTTTTAATCTCCCAATGCCTGGGTAAATTTTAATCAGGAAGGAAAATGAATGGGCGGGTGCAAAATCTGTAAGGAAGGTTCTCAATGGCGGTGGTGGTCTCTCTCATGATCTCATCTGTGCTGCTGTACGCATGTTTCCCTGTGCGAAGCTAATTTCTGCATATGGTAGGTTTTCTGGGCTAATTGCTTCGCATCCAACTCCTAGTTGCATCATTTTTGTTACCATTTTTTTAAATTGTGAAATTAGTCTCATAATTATTTTTTTTCTCTCAGGGATGACTGAAGCATGCTCTTCTCTTACATTCAAAACCCTTCATGACCCCATATCACCCAAGGTTGGAACCGCCTCCCATAAGAGCTATATAGCCACACCTGGTTCGCCAGCTCATCGAGTCAGGGGTGTCTGTGTCGGCAAACCTCCCCTTCATGTAGAATTATGCATAAGAGGCAGCAGCACTGACAACTGTGGTCCGGAGGTTGGTAGTATTCTAAGCAGGGGGGCCCACTTAATGGTTCAATATTGGAGCAGAGTCAACGTGGAGACTTTGGACCGGAGAACAAGCGGCTGGCTTGACACAGGGGATACGGGGTGGATTGATGGTGATGGCGAGCTATGGCTGGTGGGCCGTACAAATGGTCGGATCAAATGTGGGGGAGAGAATGTGTATCCCGAAGAGGTATTGTTTCCATGGAATACAGTCTTAATCTACTTAAATTTTTTGGCCTTCCAGTGGCTCGTAGTCTTACAGACAGTTGCCATTAACACCATAAATGTGAGAAATGTTTTAGGTGTTGAGGTGATCGATCCATAATGCAAACTTCTTAGACCACTTGAATGAGTAATGTTTTGGACCTTCCAGTAGTTCACAATCAGAACATAGTTTCCATTAATGCGAGGAATGCAACTACTGTGTGGGCTAAAAGAGAAGCTCTATCCATAAGGCAGTTTAAAACTACTTGAACTAGTAAGCTTCTGTGCTTTCCAGTATTTCGTAATCTTATTTGCAGTTAAATCAATGTTCCAAGTGTAACTAGTGAGTAAACTGAAGAACTGATCTGTCTGAAATTACTTGAATGAATAATTTCTTTGGCCTTCAGTGCTTCATTAACCAGTTTCCGTCAATATATATACAGCAGTTGTTAATTTTTACTCTGAAGAGGTGATCTATCCATAGAGTACAGTTTAAAGTTAGTTAATTTAGTAATTTTTTTTCGCCCTCCAGTGTTTGATATCTTTCAGCCAGAAGAGGAAGTTGACCCATGGAATGCAGTCTAAAATTATTCACCATTAGTAATTTTGTAATTTATAACATGCTGCCTATGATGCTAAAAATATAATCGGCCTATATATACGCATTTAAGAGTTAATTTATACCCCGAATAAAGTATAAAGCCACTTAGATAGTAGTAAATTTCAGTCTTTCATAGTGTTTGTTATAACCAGCTTCATTAACGTCAGAAATGTAGTTCATGAATGCATCAAAGATGTGATCTACGCATTGAATACAGTATAAAACTACAGTTAGTAATTTTCTTTGCCTTACAGTGCTCCGTAGTCTTAACATCCTTTCCAATAATGCCAGCAATTTTATTAATAGCAGCATGATCGGATATGTTAGGTGGAGGGCGTTCTTCTTCAACACCCGGGTGTTTCCTCTGTGGTTGTTTTTGGGATCCCTGATGCCCATTTTACAGAGAGGATAGCTGCTTGTGTGTGCGTCAAGGAGGGTTGGAACTGGGTTGATGACGGATCTGCTCCTTCAAGAGAGAGAAACCAATTGTCGTCTCATATCCTTCAAGCTCACTGCAGACAGAGACACTTGTCCAGGTACTATTTAAAGGAAAGTTCTGATTGAATGAACTGGGTAAATGCACTATTTAAAGAAAAGTTTTGATTGAATGAACTGGGTAAATTAAAAAGAAAAGAAAAATAGGAGCTTAAATCGTGTAAGACATCATATCAACAATTATTCTTCCGTAGTAAGGAAAATACTCCGAAATTTCCCCCATTCGGAAAGAACATTATGAACTCTTAGGGCTTAGAATAGTGCAAATGTGGGTCTTTTCTTTGCCATTACAGGAATTTTACCACTTTTTATCGATTTTTCTGTACTTAAGGGATCACACTCCTATGTCATCCCATTCATTTTCTTCTTGGGTTTGGTTTAATCTACGTTTCTTTTTTAATATTATTTACTTTGGTTAATTGGCCTTTTTGCCCACTCATACCGTGAATTATCAATAAGTTTTTTCCATTTTCCTTGGCTTAATCCCCTAAGGCCTGCCTGATTGTCACACTAGCTTGAAGGAAAACATAGAAGCAGACGGTTTCCATTTCTGTTTCCTCAGTTCGTTATTTATTACTTATTTTATTTTCTCTGAAATTAGCACGTGGACAGATTGCTGAAAGCTCACATAAAAACCAGAAAGTCCTGGACATTAATTTTCAATTTTCGATTTTTTTAAAATTAATGCTTAGAAATTTACATTATCATGTAAATAAATCATCTCCGGAAGAATTTTTTTTCAAGAAAATCTCTCTCTCTCTCTCGCTTTCTCATTTTCTTTTTTTCCTTTTTAGATTCAAAATACCCAAGATCTACATGCAATGGGAGAAGCCATTTCCATGCACAACTTCAGGGAAGCTAAAGAGAGAGGAAGTGAGAAGCAAAGTCATCTCCGACCTGAGATCTCTGCACAGCAGTCTATGAACCCGGAAAAATATCAATCAATTCAGGGTAATCTTAAGATTTGAGAATAAAAAAACGGTTAACCATTTTTAGTTACGTTCATGAAAATTATTCAGATTAAAATATGATAACTTCTAAGATCAGGAATCTTATCTTCCGCACGAACTGGGCAGATGATGTGATTGCCGCCGATTCCTCCACAGTTAGTGAGGAATTCAAAAAGTATTTACGAATTCAGAATACGATTTTTTGGCAGAAAAAAGATAGATTCGGGGATTAAAATGTGATTTATCTGTACATTTACTATTTGTCCCTTCACGAATGCATGTTGCATTCTTGCATGGATCATGTGATTGGGCAATGGATGCCGTTACAACAATGTTATTAGCATATTGGTCATATTTAGTGCTCCCTGGATCTTAGTTAATAAGAAATATATGAAGAAAACTTGAGCAAGGAACTGATTTTCAAGTCCTAACTTACCCTTGTATGCTTGAGAAGCGCTTGTTATTCCAAGATTTGTATTAAACTGAAGATTGGAGCTCTTTTCCCTCATGCTGATGAATATAGAAAAAAGACTAGGTGTACAAAGTTTGATGCATTAACGGATTGTATGAGATGAAGAATGCACCACAAGATAACTAAAAAACAGACATTTTGGTGATTCTTAAACTCCCCTTTGTTCTACTGGGACGATTATGAGCGTAAGTACATGCATCGAAGTATAATTCATATTGTAATAATAGTAATAATAATAAATTTATCAGAAAAGAGAAAGAGAAGCTTATTGGCGAGTTGAAGAAAGATACGCACACTTAGAACATCCCACATACACCTCCGTTAAATGCCTCTTGATTGGTTAAGGCAACTATTAGAGAGAGGGAGGTTCAAATGATAAATAACTATATTCATGTTTTTAAGACCTTAAAAATTTGATATCTAATGATTGAATTGGCAGCCATATAGTCGTTGTAAAATTTGAACTTAATCCCACATCCAAAAAAGAAGAAGAGAGAGAGCTACAAGGTTTAAATGCCCCCTTCTAGTCTTTAGGTGGTCCATAATAAGTTTTAATAATTAATTAATAATTTATTCTAAGCCTTAAATCATGATGAATAGATTTATATTTATGTTAAATTGAGAAAAAAGGTTTTTAGTTGGTGTGAATTCTTGGCTAATATGAGATTTTATGTAAATTTATATAATTTATATAATTATGTTTTAGAGATAAAATAAAGAAAAAAAAGAAAAAAAAAAGGGGGAGGACCTTCTGTGCTTGAAGCTTTAAAAAATATTTTAAAATATTTTTTTTAAAATATAATATTTTGTAATTTTATAAAATTTAAATTTATATGATGTATTATACAAAAATTAAGTCACATCAATTCATATGAGTCTACAAATAAATTAAGTTTCTAGAAAAAGAAAAAAAATATTGTTCAAAAAAATTGATGAAAAAGTTGTCTATAAGTTTTGGAGATGTCCTAATAATCAAAAGAAGGTTTCAACTAGTTGATCAAATGAAAAACTTCTATTGGAACCATATCAAGGAAGATAGAATGAGTTAAGGTCATTTGTATTTAACACCAATTTGGCACTATTCTTGTAGCTTAATTGCATCAAATGTTGGTGTCAGGGCATAAATGTGAAGTGAAATTGTGCTTAGGTTCAAAATTTTTAGTTTAAATATTTTTATGTTAACAAATAGTAAGAAATGACAAAAAGATAGAATGACCTAAATATATTACTACTGATGTAGTTGGATGAAGATATGTACCTTTAAATATAGTGCATTTGTTGTTTGATTATTTTTTTAGGCATAAATATGCAAAAATAATCATGAACAAAGAGATCTAAATAAAAAGTTGAAATTGATATGGAAGAAAAATTAACTTTTGTGAGTTGATGTAATGAGTCAAAATAGCTAAAATTTGAGAGGGAAATGCTGGAAAAAGATTCAACATGTAGACTTTGTGGAGTTTAGGAGATTAAAACATTTTGCTGATAACAATGATTATGAAGGACAATTTAGTACATTAATGAGGATATATTTATGAAAAATATTATAGAAACACGAAAACTACTTCTGTCACAGTAAAGAAATCAATGAGAGATACGAACCTATGGAATGTTGCATTGGAATCCAAATAGCCTGATTTTTTATGATTTATGGATCAACAAGTTTGGTAAGGGCACAGTGGTCAAGAATTATAAATCCAAAAGCATAGGTTATTTTTGTTACATGAGCTTGTAATTATTTATTGGAAATTGAATTAGAGAAATACAAAAAAACAAACAATTAATCAAAATTCAAATGTTTCAATTTAGTATGAATTTTACAATATTAACAAACACAATTTTTGGGCCCAAGACAGCATGGCCAAAGGGCACAGTGGTCAAGAATTATAAATCCAAAAGCATAGGTTATTTTTGTTACATGAGCTTGTAATTATTTATTGGAAATTGAATTAGATAAATACAAAAAAACAAACAACTAATCAAAATTCAAATGTTTCAATTTAGTATGAATTTTACAATATTAACAAACACAATTTTTGGGCCCAAGACATCATGGCCAAAGGGCACAACTTGATAAAATAAAGTCAAAGGCTCAACCTTAGATCAATGAGTAGCTAAGGCCCAAGACATGGTGTGACCTGATGAGATTGAGCCATTGAGGTCCAAGGACATGACCTAGTAACAAGTAATCATTAAGCCCCAAATGGTTGACTTGGTAAGAAAGAGTTGTTCATGGCAAAGGCACATCCTAATAATAGTGAAGATAAAGACGAGTGTCTTGTCCAAAATTAGGGTGAGGAAAATCAATGAGAAATTAGTTGATATGTGCATGTGATTCTCACACTTTCATCCTCTTTTGCCTTCAACAATCTATAGTTGAAAATCAAGCTTTGAGCATCTTTGTCAATGACTACCTTTTTGCTGCTCAATCTTTTTCCAAAACCTTCAAGAATATCTAGTTGTGCATATAAACATGTGCTTCATCCTCAACCCTTGATCTTCCACTGCTCAAGCATCTAACATTTGACTCAATCAATGTCTCTCTACATCAAGATTGAACTCACATTAAGAAGACACTATATAACAAGTTTGATGTGCAACGTGTTTGAACAGGTTTTCTAGAATCTTAGATGTTGGTGGGGTCAAATAAACTCAAGGAGTCTATGTTACAAGGAGATATCTGATCCTATTATCATCAGTTATATTCCCAAGAAGAGAATAGTATAACCCAAGGGTCATGATCCTCAGAGAGTGAATGCAAACTTGGGTGGCCAAAGTACTATAAAATATTTTATTATTGTCTAAGCTAACTAATTCAAACCATTAAATATTGAAAGAAAAAACTAGCAACATACAAACATCAGTTTTTAGTTCTTGATTATGTTAACTGATATTAATTAGAATTAGAAGATTAAATTCAAAATAGTGAATTAACTTGCCCAACTAAAGAAATAGATTTAAAACCTCACTCTCTATTCATTAGCCTATCTATGATAGGTTAAATTTAAGATTTGACATATCTGACATTTTAGACCATACAAAGATAGAGCATTTATGATAGGTTGTATTATATTTTAAAATGTTAAAAGATCAAAAGAATTATAAACTCTCATGTTGACACTTATATAGAATAACTTGGCCAAATAAAAACAACAAAATAGGTGAATTATACATATTATGTTGGAATGGAAGGGCTACTTGAATCATTAAAAGAAAGGGTGAATTGAATTATCTAAAAAAAATGATAATTTTTTAATTTCAGATAGAGAGATGAATGTCAACACACATTTGAAGCCAAGTAAAAAACCTCCCAACACTCTCTCATCAAGAACATAAAATTTATATATCAATTCATTTGTCACCTAACTACTTTCATTCCAAAGAGAAAATTATTAGTTAGTATTAACTATTCTCTCCAAAAATATACATTGAGTTTAATAAGTGGCATAGTTCTCAAAAGTTCATATCCAAATAGACATATCCCCTTTTGGGATAATTGATTTATTTGATTGTCATATCAAGCTGATGAATAGTTTGGATACCAAGCTGATTAGTTTTTTGAATATATATAATATTTTAATCATATAAATAAAGCATATTAAATAAAATCAATAGGAGACATTAAATTTTTAATAAATTTTAATTTTAAATCATCAAAATCAAATACATCAGCATTCTAGTCCTAGGTCAAGCTTTGAGTCAAACTTGGATATCTTTGATGAAAAGATTTTAATCTTTTGAAATTCAATATTCTAGTTTTTTTTACTTTAATGATAATTGATCTCAAAAGATCTTAAAATACAGATGAAAGTCACATCAACTCAATTAAATCATGTCACAGCTGAACAGTTGAAACAAAAATTATATAGTGTAATCTAAAATCATATAATAGCCAAGGAACCATTGTGTTTCACTCAAGTACATGACTCATTTTTTTAGTTAACATATCATCATTCTTAGATGAAGACATTCAAAGAAGTAAGGGAAATGAAAAAAAGGCAATCTAGTGCCTGAGTGCCTATTATGGGAAAGGAAACTTTAATGGTTGTTTTCTTAGCTTAAAATTTCTACACTTTTTTTAAGCATTCAATAATTTTACTTAAATTGCACTTATTTAGCACACTATTTAACAATTACTAAGAGCTCTCCTTTGAGATGAACTAAGTCAATTGACACACTATAGGCCAACACACTATTCAAAAATTAGTAAGGGACACCCCTTTATAATGATTTGGCCTTCTATGACCTATGTCTACTTGCCAAAGATTTTTACACTTAGCTTTTAATAATTCTCTCTCTCCCTCCCTCCTTTTTTATGCTTTATGTAGCCAATGTTGGGACTAACAAACAACACCTTTAATTTTTGGTGGGTTGAAGCCATTAAATTATTTGGTGGACACCATTGTGATAACTATTTGGTGGGTTGGAGCTAGTGAACTTGGTAGAGGCTTGATAATAGTGTGATTGATGTTTGGTGGGCCAAAGCTAGTAAAGATACTAGTGTAGTGCTTGCTCAAATAGAATTTTAATTAATACTTTAATAACATTTAAATCAACTAATGTGCTAAAAGATTGATCAATTTAGACGGTAGTGAGTTCTTCATTGTAATCATTATAACGTGTGACTCTTGAGATAATGGATGTGTAGGTTGGAATTGAACCACACAAATGTTTGTGTATATAGTTCTCTTTTTTTTTCTAGAAAATTACTAAAAAATATTTAATCATAATAAGTTAAAATAATTAATCTATTATAATTAAATTCTAATTTTTTATAACACATTACTAAACTATATGTTAATTCTATTGCATATAGTAAATTTTATCATTGATTACTCAATCTATTGAATTGTAAGTTTAAATCTCAAAGATCATAACTTGTTGAATTAGAATTTATTATTCAATCATAAACACTATTAAGTCAATTCACTCTCTAAGCTACATTAACTATTTTTGAATTCTTCAAATGGAAGGAATTTAAAATAATTTATTATTGTGTTTGAAAAATTCTAGTACTTAGGGGTTTTTCTACATCCGTTGATTTGGAAAAGATTAGTCAAGCATCAGTATAGTTAGACCCCTACAGCTATGAATTTACAAAAAGTGTTTTGAAAAAACATGAGCCACTTAGAACTTTCAAATCTAGTAGTCTAGCTAAAGCATTAAGGTTTAGATAATGTATTTAGAATAATTAGCTAATCTTAAAGATAAGATACTATAGAGTGAATTTTGTCAAACCTCTATAAGTCTTGATGCCAACACCTATATAAAATCAAAATTCAAGTAAGAGTTCAAAAAATATCAATTGACTCCCTCTTAGCTCTTATATTTTGTCTTTGAACACCAAAGACATGCCGATGGCTCTAGTAAACCAAAGCCACAATTTTCTAGCTATTTGGCTTCAATCCAATTTTTAATATAAAAATTGAAGATTTAGTTATGATTAGGAATAAACTTTTTATATTTATCTATGGATCCCTTTACTCATACTCATTTTATTGGAAGAGTTGGATCAACTCGAAAAATTATGCTTTGCAATTTCATATAATCTAATTTTTTTATTCAATTCAAAAATGACTGACGTTTGGATACAATGGGCTTTAGATAAGGTTGTACAATGAAGAGAAGAAAGAAGGTTAGTTGTTTCAAATATACAATATGGAGTCTTTATAGCCTCCTTAAAATAAGCATGAAAAACCTTAATGATGTATGCATATTGTAACATAAAACTTGAAATTTGATAGAAATTACTTTAGCCTTTTATTATAAAAAAGAGTTTTTTTCACAATATTGTACTGTTTTCTCTCACATTATTCCAAAACATCTAGTTTGTTTGAATTTTGGGTACAATTAGGCTTGTTTGAAGAAGGTTCCACTTTCGGAGGTCTTCCCCTAGATTCAAAGGCACCATATAGAGATTTTTCTTGCATGCAAAAATGTCTCATGTTATTTGAATTTATCGTAAGGCCTTGCTTTGCAAAATATGTATATTTTTATGTCAATGGGGAAGTATAAACATAAACATGATTCAAGATATTTGATCCTTGATAATGCCAACTAATGCATGGCATCCACAATACTATGATAAAGGAAACCAAGGATTAAAACTGAATATGTGGAGGTCTACTTGATGCTCCCTCAAATGATATGAAATTCTGGATTGACTCTCCTATTGAAGAATTTTTAATTACTTTTTAATCATTCAACTAGAGAATGACTTGGCACTCTCATTTCCCCCTACTAATGACAACATGGATAATCATTAAATTTTTTTTGGTATAATGTCCATTTTGATAGTAGTAAAATTGACCTTTGTTGCCTTTTTTAGAGTACTCCATGGCCTGAATTAGATGGGTTGATGTGGCAATGCTGTTGAGAAGTTAATGGAGCATTACAAGTGACCCTTTTATGTGTAGTCTTCTTTACACTTGGAGGTCTCTTTCATTGGCTAAGGGCATGAAAGAAAATAACTTATCTCAAGAGTGAGAGCTAAATTGGAAATAAGATGCCTGAAAATTTGATTAATTTGATTTTTCATGTTCATTAATAAGCTTCTTGATCAAAGAAACATCATTTATGACATTGTCAAGGTGCCACAAAAAGAATATTATCACGTGCTAGTGTCATAAGCAGATAATATTATTTTATTTTATTTCAACATTTTCATATTTTTATTAGTTTAAAGAGAATATTATCCCATCTTGACTTATGATAAATGAGTTCGTACTTTTTCCATTCATATTTGTTTTCTCAATCATTACGAAATGAAAGCCTCTAGTTAAAAGAGTCATCCTTCATGGTATGCTGAAGATGCCATAAAAGAAGATCTTCCCAATGCCAATGGGCAGTACATGCATAATATTTAAACTATTTTTATCCATATAAGTTATCTTCTAATAATTATTATTTTTTAGAAATAAAAAATCACCAAAAAGTTGTCAACAACAACCCCTTCAGCATAATTTTATATAGTCATGATTTTTCTACATGTTTGTATAGGCACAAGTCAAATAGGGGTCATACAATAATGTAGGCCAAATCTTAGCCCATGGACTAGCTGAATACACAACTCTATTAGTTGAGTAAATTTGTGTATGTGTATGTAGAATCAATGTAATTTCAAAGATTGAGTGTTGCATAGGCTAGGAGGGTTATGCATATTATGGATTTTTCAATTATTTAACGTTTTAGATTCATGTTTCTTGTATCATGTCTGTTGAAACTTGATTTGATTTGATACTTATCAACCTTTTAATTTACGATATGGTGCTTTTTGTAATAATGTTTTTTTCAAAGTCATTTGGATTGGTAACATTAAAATTAAGATATTTGATGGAAAAGTGGAGACTTAAGGGAATGTGATACATGTCTCTAATCTTTAAAATAATATTTCCTCAGAACATTAGATACAAAAAGTGGTATATTTAAGGACATGAAAATCATAATGGCTGAAATCTAGAAACCAAGTGAACTGGACTTTTTAAAACATAATTCATTTCTCAACTTCAAATCAATTTGTTCTTGATTTGAAAAAATTAGAAAAAAATTAACTAGTGACATGAGATTATGTCTTGCTTACAATGTTTTAGACTTATGACTAGTATTATGTATCATATTTAGATGTTGATTCACTGGCTAATATTTGGACAAAATTAGAGAGTCAATTTATGTCAAAATCATGGATGAATTTGTTCCTTAAGCAAAAATTATATGGACCAAAGATGGCAGAAATATTTGATCTTGCAGCACATATATTTTCAGTCAAATCATAAATAATATATTGAGATAAAGTTAAATTTGAAGATAAAGACAAAGTTTTATATCTTTTCTGTTCTCTCTCATACTCATATAAACATTTAGTGAACTCCTTGTTGTCTAGAAAGAAATCCTTAAGTGTAAAGATGTGACATTTTCTTTTTTATAATATTATCGAAAAAGGCAAATTATAATGGTATACAAGGTGACGGGCTGATGGCAAAAGGGTGAAGAGAATGAGGAAGGTCGAGTCTTCTAAGATCAGACATTTGAGGAGAGATTGTCTAAGATAAAATCATATGAAAGGTGAATGATTCTTCTCATTCTGTAAATGTTGCACAAGAAGAATTATATAATAATCATAATGATTTTTTTATCAATTTTGGCTGTAGTTAAGAAATTTATAAATTCATAGATTTTAGATTCAAGTTGCTCATTATGTTGTAACATAGATTGATTAGATACTTCATAACCTTCCAATTTAAGATATGTTATTATGAAAAATAATGCTTTTTACATAGTCATTAGAATTATTAACATCAAAATTAAAATATTTGATGGAATGTGAGAACTTTAGGAAATGGATGTATGCCCATGTTATTAAAAAGAATCTTCCTTTGGGAACATTAGATTTAAATGGCTGTATATTTAAGGACTGAAAAATCATATTCGCTGAAATCTAGAAACCAAGTTTGTCATATTCTTAATAATGTAATTTACTTCTCAACATCAAGTTAATTTGTTCTTGTTGGATTTTATCTTCTGTCGCATGTATCTTCAACAATAACATTTCATCTCATATATTATAAAAAATGATTATCCTATCGCCTCCCTCTATGTTTGCCTACCCCCTCATATTTGCCTCTGCCTTCTATAATGTGTGAGGGATGGAGCAAGTGAGATAGAGTGAGAGGGAGATACGAAGAGAGAGGAAGGGGGAGAGAGGGGAAGGGGGAGAGGGAGAGGGAGAGGGAGAGGGAGAGGAGAGAGTGAGAAAGTAGATAAGGAGAGTTGACAACATTGAGCCTTGCTCTCAGTTTGGACACAGAGAGAGAGAGAGAGAGAGAGAGAGAGAGAGAGAGAGATGCCAGCTTCGATGTGGTTCGCCAGTGGCAGTTATTCACGTGAATGACGGCGCCTTCGCCTAACGTGTCAGATGTGCCTTGCTTTGTCAGCTGAATGGCAGTCGCCTTGCCACGTGCTTTCTCCGCCGCCAGCCGCCTCTTTTTCTGTCTCTTCCCTCGTCCGCGTGGAGAGAGGACAGAAACGGTTGAAAGAAGTGTGTGAGGGAGGGAGAGAGCAGTTAAAGGTATGAGAGGAGAGAGAGAACGGTTGATGACGTGGCACACGTAACTGGCATCATCTAAGGATGTAAATACAATTATTTAGGAATCAATCCTGTTTAGGACATTTATTCAGAATATGTGGATATTTTCGGATCATTGGACAGCTCGCGGTTCGGACTTGATTCGGATTAGTGGTACTCTCGTAAATAATAAACCCATTCCAGCAGATCTACCCAACCCCCACGTGCCGCTCGCTCCCATTGACTTCGTAGAGTCGTGCTTTTGGAAATTGTCGTAAGCCTCTATTTTTTCGATAATATCTGTATAACCTTATAAATATGTTATTTGTCTTCATATGAAAACTGGTGCATTTGATGCCTGGAGTCATAGCAATTACCACTATTAGAGGGGTTTTCTAAAAACTATTATTGTTTTTTTAACTCGCTGACAAATGTGGACACTCTCTCACTGTGCTTTCTCAGCATTTGTCCTTTCTTTTTGACTCTTCTCTGGTCTCCCCCCCCTTCTCTCGCTCTCTCTCATTCTTTCTTTCTCTCTCTATCCAACCCTAGGAACTCACACGAACGCTGTGGACACCCAAAAGGGACGAATTCTTCGGATGAACGGAAAAAGGTTCTCGCCTTTTTCCCCCTCACTAGTGGAGAAGTCTGGCCGGGGAGGAGCCCAGGCAAGGCAACGGTCTCCTGGCGGGAAATTCGAACGCCGCGGCACCTCTCGCGGCGCGGCCGTAACAGCCCTCGCCCTTTGAACTTTCGCCAGGAAAGAAGAAAGTAGGTGGGTCCGAAGAAGTGCGAGTTCTTGCTGCAAAAGTTCATTTCAGTTTCTACCCGTTTTCTAACTTAATCTCCAAGTTATATATCCCTAAAACTGGGCTGGCTGGCGAAATTGGTTATTTCTTTCCTTTCTTCATCGTATTACTTTAGATTGGTATTTGGTTCCTGGATTTTTTTTCCATGATTCCTTGACCTTTCTCATGAAAATTATATCGTTTGGGCATGCATTGCTTGATTGTTGGGATTGAATTCAGAACTCCATCAGTGGGATAATGGCTTTTGCTACGCGCTCAAAATTTGGCGATACGGGAGTCCATTGGTCTCGAGTATTTTATGTTAACTTCCACGTTTGATTTCTTTCTGAGATTGACTAGTTTGATAATGACTAGTTTCGTCGCTATTTTTAGCTCTAAATTTACACATGGATGGCTTTTTAATTTATTTTTATTTTTTATGTCATGACGAAACTTAAAATTTGCCATAGCAAACTTCTTTTTGTGTAGCTCTACCCTTTTGCAGTTATTTTTAGATTCTTCTGGGTTATTCGGTATAAGATTGTGATTTTTGACTATTTTAGCCGATCCCCATATTTTTTTTCTGAAAATATTTATCTTTGAAAGTTTTTGGTTAAATTTCAAAATCAGCTATCTTTGACGTAGTTTCTCTTTCTGGAAGTATTGTAAAAATATTCTTTTATGTTTACTTCATGATTGTAAATTTGGCTGAGGAACTTTCTTTGAAGTGCTGATATTGGGATCCAAAATTATTTTCTGTCCATCGTAGTTATACTTTTTGGATTTTTGTCATACCCTCGAGCATTTCAACTACATTTTTTATAACTTTTGCCTGTTTCTTTTGGAGACCACCACCCTCCCTTCAAGTGTTGATTAAAAAAATCAAAATTATTTTCTATTTTTACGGTTCTATGTTCATCAATCATTTTTAACTATCTTCAATATCGTTCACAGTGGGTCATCCAATTTACAGATTGCAGAGGCTGATGCCCAATGTGGACACTAGGGAACTAAGAAGTACTTTGGCCATTGATGATTCCATGATAACCAGCTGTAGTCCAAGGAGCAGTGAGCATGATCTTGATAGTGATGTTGATTCAGCTAACATGGAGAACCTCCTTCTTGAGGATTTGGACCTGTACATGGATGACATCAATTCCCGTCTGATTGTCTCGAGGATGGTGGGTAATTCTGTCATCAGGGGCATAGTGAATGCCATAGCAGAGGACTCGGCGGAGACAATCTCTTCAAAGGAAGCCCAGATTGAGGAGCTGAACAGAAGACTACAACTTTATGAACCCATTGCTGGTTTGAGGGGGGCAAGCCCATCTCAGGTGCAATTCACCCGTTTGGGTTTGAGGGAGGACGATGATGGAATGATGGGTAGTCTTAATATTGCTGCGGAGAAGCATCTTGAGGTGCTCAAGAGAGAAATTGAGTGGATGAGGAGTTCAGATTTTTTGAAGGGTACTCAGTTGGGCCAAGGGAGGTCCTTGGAGAGTTTGACCCAGATGGACAAAAACATTGATGCCTTGAGAGAGATAATGGGCATTATATTTAAAAACAGCAGCGAAATGAGCTCTTTATTGAAGGAGTCTCTTAATGAACAACAGTGGCAGCGGGAGATTCAAAGGGAGGTTGATAGTGCCATTGTACAGAACATCATAAGAGAAATGAGGGAAGGATTTGAGACGAAATTGTGCGAACAGACGAGCCTTTTCGACGCTCAAAATGATTATTGGCTGAAAAAAGTTGGGGAGATTTCAGATTTACACCAGGAACTGAAATTTGTTTCAAAGTCCATGTTGAGCATTGAACCAGAGCACCATCACCACCTCCCTCATGGTTCGCAAGAATCTTATGAAGAATGGGATAATAGCAAGAAGAAAGATCATGTATCCGGGAAACTGTATGGATACAGTGCTGTTACTGATTCTTCCCGTGTGGGTGAAAATGGGGTTGTGTCTGAGGAAAAGTCTGGAAATACCGCCCCAGAAATTGCAGAATCCTCCCTGTTGTTGCACCTGTCAAAGGAAGAGCTTATAAGCCATTATAAGACTGAAATAAGCGAGATGAAGAGACAACTAGAGTCTTCCATTCAAGAAAAAACTGAAGAATTATTTAGATGGAAGCGACAATTTCTCAAAGAAAGGGGCTTTTCGCACACTAAGAAGGAGAAAGAGCTGGAGGCGCTGAAGAAAAGGCTGCCAGATATAAGTCTTAGGCTGGATGGGGTATTGCTTGAAGCCAAGAATTTTTATGCTGTTCAAGATGATCATGATAAAACATTTAGTTTTAAGCAAAGAATAGATGGGCTGCTGTTGGAGAATAAAAGTTTGCGTGATTTGCTTGCGAGCAAAAGTAAAGAGGTGGATCGACTTGCTTCACAGGTTTCTGAGGCAGCGAAGCGGATGACAAAGTATTCTTCACTGGAGAAGACCCTCTTGAAGAAGAAAAGGAAACTCGAATGGGAGATCGAAGATGCAGAGACAGAAACCTTCATCAGAAGCCAGATAGATACATGCATTTTGAGTGAGCTGATTCATGATTCTGAGTGTCGAGGGGAAGATGCACACACAGAGACTGAGATTATGGAAAACATTTATGGTGTCATTTTGGGAGGATTGATTGTAGATGCCCGATCTTTGGTTAATTCTATCAGGGTGTGTGCGGAGAAGAATAACATTTTAGCTGCAGTTGTCTCACAAAAGGATAAGGCCTTGGACCTGGAAGTAGAGAAGGCGGAGCGATTGAGGCAAGAAGTTGCATCATTGTCTACCTTGGTGAATGAGAGGGACATTGCATTATCATCGGAGGTAAAAAAGTCAGAGACATTGAGTCAAAAACTTGAAAAGGCGGAGCAGCTGAAGAAAGAAGTCTTATTGTTGTCAACTTTGGTTCGTGAGAAGGATATTACCCTATCATTGGAGGTAAAAAGATCCGAGGAACTAAGTCAGGAGCTTGTATCATTACGGGGATTCATAGAAGAGAAGAACATGCTCATAGTAGACTTAGAGTCTAAACTAAGGAAGCAAGAGCAGGACCTGGACCAAGATTCTGAAGAACTTTCTAAGCTGAAGGCCCAGGTAGATGAACAAGAAAGATCACTTTGGGGCTACAGGGCGGAATCAGATTTGGTGAAGTCTAGGCTTGATGAGGCCATGAAAAAAATCGGTCAATCTGATGCAGAAATTTTTAACCTAAATCAGAAACTTGCCCTTGCATCGAACAACATGAGGGAAGCAGAGAAAGAGAAAATAATGCTTTATAACATCATCCAAGAGAAGGAAAACAGGTTATCTTCGGCCACAGCAAGGGTTGATGAACGGACTCAGCAGATGGAATCTATTGTAGTCTTTGTTAAGGAGTTGTCAAGATCAGTTGTGGAATTGGAAAGGATCATCTTGCGAAAGCTTGAAAGGAGAAGTTCCAGGTCCTTCTCTCAATGGTCATTATCTTTTCTTTGTGGGTTTTTATTGCCACGTTTATTGCCACGTTAATGGCCATTATCTTTCAGAGTTTGTTTCCAAAATCGTGTCACCGCTAGATCATTTAAGCGCCATCGTTCAAAGAAAAATTACTCAGCCCACATCATATCCTTCCTTCACGCTCTATATGCATCATCGGATATTTAATAAGTCAGAGGGCTTTGCCCACTGACCTCTCAGTTACAAATTCTACTTTCTTCATCGCTCTTGACCTGAATTTGGTTAAGGGTGTTCGATTATTGTGTATCTCCTCTGTTTCGAATGCGACTCCTCCTCACTGGACGAATGTTTAATTATAAAATGTTTAATTCTGTCCATGGGGAGTTAGTAAGTTCTCTTATCTAGGTCTTTCAACTGGAGATTTTATATCCCGAGAATCTTGGCACTGTTCATGGAATCAATCACGACTAGCCCTTCCTCCCTTTTCATTACTGATCCGGCTTACCAAATGGAGGCAGGTATCAACTTCTCCTACTCTCCCAAAGAAAAAATAAGGAAAAAACATGGCCTGAGATAGCTCCTGATCCGTTCCCATTCCTTTCGTGAACTTCCAGAACCCCACCCCACCAAAATATATCAAATGGCTCCTAATCCAGGTCAACCAATTTCGGAAAGTTGAGTTAGGGTATTTGTTCCTGGGATCAGTCAATTACAGATCCTGGCTCTATTTAGGGAGAGGAGGCCCTTGACCCCAAATGGCTGATCAAACGTTGTTAAATAAAGCTTGGGTCACAGCCTATACACCTAACCCCAATGCTGGCAGACAAAGATTGTCTCAGGCCTGGCTGATCCAAGCCAATCCAACTTCACCGTGCTAAGTCATGCTAATCATTTGAGGACTATCTTGGAACAGGCCTGGGGTCCACACGCAAGCTCAAGCCGTTCTTTTTCCTCTGGTATCAGCATTGTTTTCTCTTAAATGGGATTTTGGTTCGGGGGGATGGGACATTGATTGAAAACTGGTCCTGGGGAGGAAAGCAGTCTCAAATCTTGGGTACTTGGGTTGCCTGTTCTGGGAGACAAAGACACCCTATTTTTTTTTGATTCGGGATCATTCACATGGAAGACTATCAAACTGAATCAAGGTGGCTCATCTTGAGGATCAAAGTTTGGTAGTAGTAGCAGGAAACCTGCCCCTGAGAAATGAGCACTCCTGCGAGCATGCATACCGTCATTCGGAAAGAACATCTTTCCACCCCACATTTTCTCTGCAGCCAAAGAGGGCCTACCCGAGACACTCTATAACCCATCCAATTGTCATGAAATTTGAAACTGTCTCCATTACCCTTGACAGTAGTTTAAGGGACACATCCTCTGAGTGAATGATGATGTGGTCTCTAATATAGCTGATTCTTGTCTATCTTTATATGTAATGATTTAATCAGCCTTAATGAATTTTTTTTATTATCTTGCATCCTAATGCCGATGCCTGGGAGTCTGAAAACTTCAAAATACACTGGCTGCTTTACTTTTGCAGGCTGGAGGAATTGTTCAGCGAATGTGATGAGCTTTCAAAGCTGGCCAGTCTCTTCAAAAGAAGAGAATTGCAGTACAAGAAGGAGCTTGAGATCAGATATCGTGATCTCCGCAAGGAAATCGAGATCATAGTTTGCAATCACGAAAGGGCAGAAAATGAGGTATAACCATAGGGAATTCATTTTTTTATGTGAGAAGCATTGGAGTCTATATTAGAGCTTATCTCAGTCGATTGGTTGGGGAATAGAGAAAGGGGTGAAGAAAAGGGAACAAGACACTCTGAACTGGAATTCTCATTACCTCGTGACTCCCATTTTGGGTTTTCTGCTTAGTTATTTTCCATTGAAGAAGATTATTTTAATTGAATGTCGATTGGATGTATGTTCTCCAGTTGTGGTACAGAGACCGCTTTGCCTTTGCCTTTGGCCAACTGTCCAACGGGTCTTGCTCTTTGAATGCAGGTTGACCGCTTAGGCGATGAAGTGGATGATCTCATAAGCGTTCTTGAAAAAGTTTGCATCGCCCTCGATCATTACTCTCCTGTGCTGCAACACTACACCGGTGTAAGTCCAAATTTCACTTCGGAATATGATTTTTGAGTTTTTTTTTCTCTTTAGAAACCTCTATTTATTTATTTTTATTTTCCATTGAAGCACCATGTTTGTGCCTTCATCGGATCTAGATAGTTATATGCTCTGTGAAACCTTCTTGTGCCCTCTTTAGTTTTGCTCAGTAATAATTCGGGGTTATCTTACGGAGTTCTTTTCTTTACTAAAGCAGTGCGTTTTTAAGTTTAGTGCTCTTAAGCCTGACTAAGAGCTCTTCTCATCCATGGATCTGCCCACTTCGATTCCATGTTATTTTTGCTGTCGACTTAATCCACGGGTATTATTTTCTGGTCGCAGGTCGTGGAGGTCTTGGAAATGGTCAAGAGAAAGCTGAAGGATGTGTGCAGGGAGACCCGGCCCACGGCGGATGAGTGATGCCTGGCCTCTCTCGTCTCGTTTTTTTCCCCATTTCCGGCGAGCAACGGCGGCCACACTCCGCAAGGGAAGACTTGGTGCAGCTCTGCCTTCCGCGCTGTACATGGTGTTCAGTGATAGGGTTCGTCTCCACAGGTTGACTTCTTATTCATTCATTTATTATTATTATTATCACCATCCTCACAAGTACTGCTGTTGTTAGAACGCACTGTAAAAAAGAGATGATGTTTGTGCCCCTCTGTAATTGTAGACAGGGTGACTAGAAGGCACTATAGATGTCTAACAGCTCCTTGTTATAGAGCAGAGAGAGAGAGAGAGAGAGAGAGAGATGGTGGTATTTAGAGATTATCTTCAACAGAAACTTTGCACTCCTCATGGAACTATGGTGGTCTTTGTGATCATATTTTTTGCCCTATCCTATCCGAGGAAAAGATGATGATGAAGATGAGAGAGAGAGAGAGAGAGAGAGAGAGAGAGAGAGAGAGACGGACAGGGGTTCTTGACTTGTGCCCATTCTAGTCTTAAGAAATTATGTTGAATAGACCCTTGTAGAGAGAGAGAGAGAGAGAGAGAGAGAGAGAGAGAGAGAGAGAGAGAGAGAGAATGGATGCTGGTGTTTCTCATCCATGTCTATCCAAAATTTCAGAAAGATTTGGACCGTTCCGACCAAGACATAATTGACATAGACCATAAGTTCAGAGTTTCATACAATTGTCTTCTAGCTTTCATATCAAGTCCATAAAATTCTCTCTCTCTCTCTACAAATATTTAAGAGGAGATATGCATATAGAGGACTGGGCTCGGGCCCGGGCCGAACTTGGAGACGTCCAAGCCTATCCCCACCCGTTGACACCCTACATCTAAGGGACAATTCTGTAAATGAAGATGTTGGTGGCCGTTGGTCGTAACTGGGGTAGGTCTAAGGTTTCACTCCACAAATCTACTACCCTTCATGAATGCTGGCACAAGCTGGGCCTGAATTGACGAAACGGGTAGCTAGCTCACGCCCAGATAAAAGCCCGGATTATAGAACTAGCCGCCACATAAGGGTAACGTCATCTAAGACGGACCCCAGCAGAATAAGTTCCGGACCGGGCCAAGTATTACTCCCGGGCCTATTTCTGAAGGGACCGGGCCGGCGAGTCTGACAAATCAGACAGCTCGTGGCTTCTTAAAATGAGCAAAACCCGATCAATAAGTGTAAGGTTTGAAAGATCATAAACACTATGATTAAGGCCGGATTCTCTCTCTCTCTCTCTCTCTCTCTCTCTCGCTATACTTCCGTTTTCTCGATTTTTCTGACTAAATAATGAACGGAGTCAGAAATACCCCCCCACATAATAGGAAATTAAATAAAAGAATCCACAGTCAACGATCGAGATTAAGACTGGACTTTCTTTCTCTGTACATTTCTTCTCCCCACTTGGCTTTTTTTCTAATTAATGATAATGACAAACAGAGAGGCATAAAAATAAAATGAGCCAAACACGAGAGCCCAAACTACACAACCCCAATGGGGGATTTCTCTGGCTGATTGGCTCAATTTTTTCTTCAGAAAAATGGAATGAATGCCTTCAAAAAATTAACAATAGCTGACCTGGAAATCGATCGCCATTAGTCTCCTCTGACAGAGTTCCACGCCAGTAATGCTGCCCCGACAGCCGGCTCCACCTAATGAAGAGGACAAAATTGTGATCTGTAGGTGTGTTCTCGGAGGAAGAATCATATAGATCGAGAAGCATGCAGAGCACCATGTAAACTTTGACAGCTAAAAGAAGATTTATACATAAATGGGCTGCTAATCGAATCGAATGATTAGTTCTAAGAATTTTAAGAAGGGAGAAGGAAGAACTATGGTGGAGTTGTTAGGCATAGGTTACAAAAAAGAAAAAAAGTATATCTGTTAAGGAGGGAATTGGATCAGATTTCAATGTACTTGAGAAGAGTGAAGCAAACCCATGGAGCAATTTATAAGTGAGTTATTTAAATCACTCGATAATATTTTTTAAAGTGAGTTATTGCGAAAATTATAAGGGCAACTTTCGGCCCATTAACAACCATAAATATAACTCACACCCTCCTCTCCTTCTCCCTGCAACTCCAAAGACCTGCCCATACTTCTTCACCAGAATGACCATATTCTTGCTCTAGGTTTTGAGATGAATTATGCAGAATAAAACCCACCTTATCTTTTTACAGTGATCTTGTGAACATTAACAAAAAAAAAAGGGGGCTGCCATTGAATAAATTATTTTTGAGGCTGAATGGGCCGACCTTTGGTCTGATTGGATGTGCTCCAGGGAAGTCCTTGGTCACATGGTTTAAAACTTCTCTCCCAATATCCCACCTCCTGTTGGCTTCAAGAATACCACCGACCAGGACAAGTGGGAAAGAGCCCTTTCCATCTGCAGGAAAATATCTATCTCAAGCATCAACCATATAAGAAAAAAATTACCAAATACGAGCAATAAATCTTGTTAGAGGAAGTCTCAGATTGCAGCAGGCCGATCGCACCTCTTCCACATAGTCCAAGTCTTTGGACAACAGCTCTTACACTGGCAGCCAACTCTACCACAGCGTTCTGCAATATCTTGTCAGCCACTGGATCCCCTGCCTCGGCAGAAGATACCACCACTGGAACGAGAGCTGCGATTCGAGCCCAAGAAGGATCGGCGTAGGTCCACCTAACCCAGATTAAAATCAGCAGTAGGTGTTATTTTTGACGAAACAACTTCTATTCCTATGAGAGTCTTGTCACGATACACAACTCCTGCAGTTGGTTGGAACCAGAAAGTCTAGAGGAAGATCTTCTTGGGGCCCAATAAAACTTGAAGACAAAGTCCAAAAGAGGAATCTGGACAGGAAATAATGTCTCCCCCGAAAAGAAAAACGAATTCCTAATTGAGTGTCGTACAATGGAAATTACTGCACACATACCCAATTAGTTCTTCTGGAGATCCAAGCCCGAGCTCGCAGAGGATGTCCTGGGTAAGTCTAGTTTCAGGTCCACGACCATCATGTGCCCTCATCACTGCTGTCAATGCTTGTGCAGCAATTCCATATCCACTGCAATCATGTATTTTGTCTGAGACTGTCAATTGATACTACAGTAAAGATTTAAATACATGATTGCTTTGCATTGTATTGGATTACATATAGCCCTCCTATGCTAACTACCACCTAAAAAAAAGGAGAATAATTTCTGCATTTATAATAAATAAATAAAAATATAGCAGTATCATTCCATGTGTGCGCCCCAATCCGAACCTCATTTTCATAGGTTTGCAGCCATTTGAGGATAAGGAGAGCTTGACTTTTAGGAATAGCAAGGGTTCGTTGAATTTTTTTTACCACGAGAGTATGGAGATAGACGTGGTGTGCAGGTTGTGAAATAAGGGGAAAGAAGATATGACAACTATAAAAAGTTCTGGGAGGAAATATGGACACGACTTGCAGCAGTGCTTGAGATTAACTACGAATAATTGGCCGACTTGCACGGAAAAGAGTTGAGAATGCTAACCTTCCCCAATCACCCAGGATGGGACCAGCACCAGCTGCTCGGGCTTCCCTTCCATCTTCCGTGGATCCATAGGAAATGGAGCCTGTGCCTGCAATCAGGACACAGCCATGGAGCTTTCCCATAGTCCCACTGGCCAAAGCTGCCACAGCATCATTCTCCACAAAGAGCTTCACATGGCTTGGAAATACATTTCTGAGAGAAGCAAGATGGATGCCACATGTTCAGAAAAAAACAAAATACCAGCAGTAGGATTTTTATAAATAAATACTATGAACAAGGAGATTAATCCTCAAAATAGAAGCCTTCTGATGACGAAATACAATGTATGGGGTGGGTGCTTGCATGATGAATGTGTTATGATTAGTCAATTTTCTCTTGTTAGTTTCATAAATAACGAGTGGTCTGGTTCGCACGACCAGGAAATAAATTTCTGAGAGAAGCAAGATGGGAGCCAAAGATTCAGAGATAAAAAAAAATACCCGCAGCAGAATTGATAGAGATAGATGTTAGCAACGAGAAGATGGCCCAGAAATATTAAGCTAAGTTATGACATTCTGAAGATGATATAATATTTGGCCTAAGAGACGAGACCACTTGAAATGAAGGCAACATTGTTAATATTTCAAGTACTTACACCGAGCAAATTGAATGAAAAATTAAAATTAAGCGCGCTGACTTAAAATCAACAAGTTGAGCAGTCGTTATTTATGAAACTATGAATCATAAAACATTCAGAACTAAAGCATCCGATAGTGTTCTTTGTGGCTTTATTTTTTCTAACTACCTAGTTTATGTAGTTTATTATTGATTGTACTTTCTCAAAAAAGGAAAGTCGAGACACCAGAAACCTAAACAAATAATCTAGAGGAACGCATGTGAGATATAAAGTATTATTTTATTGGCAATTGACGGCCACAATTGGTTACCAAACTGACTGAAAAGTAATCCTTCCAGTACTTGGTTGGGGTAGGAAGGACTTTTTCAACCTCTTGGCAACAAAAGGCAAAATAATATGTTAATAATTCAAAGATTTTTGCCAAGACACATAAACACTGTAAGATCAGGGGATATCAACATCTAAAACCCATGAAAAAATAAGAGCAAGAAACCTGAGCCAATCCACAACCCTTTGTTGATCGGTAGGATGGTTCACGCCTGATACAGCAAGGCAAACTGCTTTCACAGCAGAATGGCTGCGGCCGGACTTGTGAAGGGCCTCAGACATGACCTGTTCTAGTGTCTCCCTGGCGGCAACTTCTGCAGAGTACCATACAGAGGCAGTCTTCAGATCTGCTCAATGTCTACATAAATTCAACTAAGCATAGATGTGCAAAAGATACAGTTAGATAACTAATAGGAACTTTCATTAAAAAAAAAAGATACAGGCAGAAGTCCAATCTTAAGTAGATTTCTAACTCATATACATGCAAGAGATCATGCAAATGACCAAGCACATAATGATCCCAAAACGGAAAGAAACAATGAACTAGCGAAGTCAACAGAACTAAAGCAGGGTTAAAGAGAACAGCAGTAATAGTATGATCCACGCCTAAACCGGACAATGGAGTAGTGAAAAGTTCGCCAATTCACGAAAGCATACCACCCTTTCAAATCAAAACTGAAATTAACATTGAAAGAATAACGATAGGATCCGGAAAGGGCAGAAATAACACTAATTCATCTATTCAAAGCATCTACAACCAAGAGAAAAAAATAAGTACCCGCTTGTATGGAAAAGGGAGAATTTTCCAATTGGGAGATCGAAGAGAAAAAAGCACGACATGTTCATAAATTACAGGGGAATCCAAATTCTCCGAAGAAGAAAACAGATAAAAAGATCAAGAACATGTCAACGAAGAAAGCCACATGGCATGTGAGGAAACAAAACCAGGATAGATGCAAACATAATGTTGTGGAAAAAACAAGATTCGGTGAAATAGACAATGAAATCGGCCATTTCTGCACAAGCATTGGCCAATAATCAAAAGTCAAACGTGAGGGAAGGTCGTAGTCATGTAAGATCAGGGACATACAGCATTAAGCCATTAGCAGAAATGCATTGTAGCTCTCAGTTCTCCTTACTATGAAATCCCAAATCATCTCTATTACCTCCCACAGAGTTGTGGTTGGAGCAGCCGGCGACGGCGCGGGCCAGCACCGGCGACGGATCTGCCAGGAGGCCGCCGTCAGGGAAAACAGCGGACGCGGCTAAGCAAACGCAAATTGTAGACGTCGTACCCCCATCGACTCCGAGGACGACCCCGTCCCCCCCGTCGATCACCGGAATTCCATCCTCATTAGAGTCCCACATCGCCCCGTTACTGTACCTCTTCATCTCCGTCTCCCTCACCACCACAACTTCCCTACCCCTCCTGGTGATCTCCCACAAACCCTCACCCCTTCGAACGCAGCCGCCCTTTGCCGAAGTCGGAGCAGAGCTGACGGAGGACGAGACCAGATAACAAATGGCCGCCGCCGCGGAGGGGGGGTAAGGGGGACGCGGGATGGGAATCCGAACACAACAAATTTATAAGAAAATAATAACAGTACATTTCAAAAAATAAAAAAGAAATCAGTAGGGGCCGAAATTTGACAAATTTGGAAAACAGTTTGCTCTTTATTAGCTTTTCTTCCAAGAAATGTAGCATTTAAGATCTTGAGAAGAAGGGTTGACCAAGAATCACTCAAGAGAAAAAGAAAATATTATTCTTTTGGAGATAAACACGGATATTTTCGGGATTCTACTAATCTTATTTTTGTTACTTTCCTATGATGGGCATTCCCGGAAAGTTGGTGGGAGGTCACCGCTTCGAATCTAGGGAGACGGGTCATCCTCTTCGGCTCGCTTTTCTAGGAATGATGCGCCAAGCCATGGGGTCAACTCTACGCCGTCCGAGCTCTGGACTCATCTTTTCGCGGCTCGTACGTCGGCGTCCCTGTTTTCTGCCGTCTCCCTCGGAATTGCCGGACATTATATTTTGCAGCGTTGACTCTTATTTTTGGTAAAAGCGTTGACAATGAGGGCCAGCAGAGAGGTTGACAATGGGGTATGATATTGCTATGTGATTGTGCTAATCACTCCTTACGGATGAGATGATCATTGTCGGGCCCAGGAGAATCCTCCCTAGTCTGCTGGAAGTCTTGCCTTTTCTACGCCGTCTCGAATGGTAAATGTCTTAATTATGCCAGCGAATTATGAGATTATTTACGATCATCAAAAATCATTTGAGCATTTATAATTCCACATTTTTCATATTACTTTGGGAAATCGGAAGAGGGACGTGCAACATTGTTGAACATGGATAGAACGATACTAAGCCTCCACGTAGACAACTGCTCATCAGAGAGAGAGAGACAGAGATGGACAACAGCGTATTAGTTAACGGTGTAAGCAATGCGGGAAGGACAGACAGGGGGTGGGTTAAAAGGAGAGCAAGAAACCACTGCTTATGGTCAACCCTCAAACGACTACTACACAGCAAAGGTTCAGAGAGAGAGAGAGAGAGAGAGAGAGAGAGAGAGAGAGAGAAGCTAAGAACTAGTGTTGGGTAGCTACTATATATAAAAGGCAAAGCTTTAGGAGGAAGACATCAGGGGCCCTTTGTGGGGGTAGACGCGGGTTCGCCGGTGGGTAGATCGTCTTCGTCGTGGTAGATGTTCTCGGCCATCTGCCAGACCTGGAGGATGTTGTCCTCTGCGACACTAGCCACGACCCACTCCTCCGAGGGGTTCCACGAAAAGTCCGAGACCTTGCTCGTGTGGCCGCCATGAATGAAGAGCAGCTCCGGTGGCCCGTCCTCTGCGTCCTCTGGTGTCTGCTCCTCGTCGATCCTGCCAACACAAAAAGCATCAGCATTTCATGTCTGGTCTCAAGAAAAATCAATTGCAGGGAAGACGGCAAGGGAGTCAACGGGCCAGGCCAGGCCCGGCCGACAATGGTCTCTGTGCCTGACCCTATTAAGCTCAATCCACTGCGAGGAGTCGATGGTGAGACCCGTAGTCAGCCCGTTGACCCCCCAGTCTTGTTTTTCTAAATTTTTAGATTAGTTTAGTTTATTTTGGTTGAAAACCACGTAATTTTCACAAGGAAAAAGCACCAAAATCAGGCAATATAACATAAGAAAGTAATTGGGATATCAACCCTGGTCTGGAAAAGATCAGGACAGTCTGATAAGATTGTCTTAGCCAGTTAGAATCACCATGGCCAAGCATAGTCAAAGCTCTAGGAAGAACACGAAACTAAGACGGCATCTTTTTCAGATGAAATGCCAACAACGGAGGCTGGGCTTGAGAGAAATACCTGCTAAGATCCCAGACCATGAGCCGCCTCCCGAGACAGCAGGAACCGAGGATCGTCTCATTCTTCGGGTTCCATCCGACTTGGAAGACCTCCTCCCTGTTTTCATTATTCCACAAAATAAAGGTTTCAATCTTCTGGAGATTAATTAACATAATATATTGTCACATTAGGCAAAGTTTTCAATTTTCAGGAGACTAGCATAGTTTATTGCTACATCAAACAAAAAAAAAAAAAAGGTTTAAATTTTGTGGAGTCTAACATAATTTTTTTTGTCGAACATATAACGGTTTCGATTTACTGGATATTACTATAATCTATTGCCGCATTAAATAAATGATTCCCCATTTATGGAGACTAAGATAAGTGGGAGATTAATAAATTAACTTCATTAAAAAAAGATAATCAGCAGGAAAAATGGAGGAAGCAGGCTTACTTGTGGCAATCCAGGGTGTGGAGTGCAGTGCTGATCTTGCGGAGGTCAAAAAGCTTAACCGTTTTGTCAGTTGAACCAGTGGCAACGACCCACTCATTGAAAGGGTTAAAAGCCAAGCAGTTGACCTGGAAAAAGAAGACACATGGGCAAATTATTACCCTCCAACATAAGTATGGATAAACACATTATTCATGCTTTTCTGGGCAATAATTGGTCAATTCTCATAGAAATCAGTTAGAGAATGTAGAAGCCTACGTCAGTTCCGAACAAAGGGAGAGGGGGAGGATTGAGTATGAACATTATATACTCACCTCACCTTGATGAGCAACAACGGATTGGATTGGTTTGGTTGGTGAGGGCGCCCTCAGATCCCATATCAATAGATGGTGGTCATCACCAACTGAACCAAATAAATACTCATGCCTCAAATGCCATGCAACGTCTTCCACAACGCCATCATGGGCCTACACATGGAATAAAAGTTGGAAATGAATTTTTTCCTTCTCAGTGATAGTATTCACGGATTGCAGAGTAATAAGTTTATCACTAAATCCTTTGACTTCAGAAAAAGAGCATTATACGAGTTAATAATAGAACTATTGTAATCAGGTACTCGCTACATTTTATAAATAGGATGATTGGCAAAGATTATATATGACTGTTATTTTATTTTTTTTAGATACCCCCCTATATAACTTAATAAAAGGTTTAGCATACTTGGGGACTTTCTATACTTCAAAAAATACAGTGATTGGTGAAGATTGATTGAACATAAGCATTTTTTATGCTCCAGTGTCGGTAAAAAATGCTAAAGAAACAGTTTTATAGGGAGGACAACTAATCTGCAGTAGCACTTTCATTCCATATTCTCCAAAGACCTTGCAATGATTAAGTGAGATCTTGCAAGAGTTGGCGAAGGGGATGGATAGCAAAATTAAAAACAAAAGCATAATTTACGCATGTTCAGGATCAAAACTATGCAAGATGTTGCCAGGGTCAGTGAAGGGCATGGAAGGGGAAAATAACAAAGCATGCAATTTTCTATTGCCTCTATTTATCTTAGAGGTTATAGGATTCAACATAATTTATAATGCGGTCAAAAAAGAAGAACCCTAAAATTCCACGTTATGACATTTCCTGTTGAGAGAATAAGCAAAGTTGGATTTAGAAAAAAAAATCGAAGTAAAAGCACTCGAAAATTATTAGAAATTATATTGACCCATGAAAGACAGTTTTCTGTACGTGACTTAAATAATTAGGAAACTTGATTTACTAAAATGTGTCACTGAAAAAGAACTTAATTTCGGACCCATATATTCTCTCATAAATAGCATACCCAAACAATTACATTGGCTAGGAAGTACAGTACATCAAATTGGATACTAAAGGAAAATAAAACATTAGAAGTCTAAAACGTTAGATACATAACGACCACAATTATCCAACGCGATGATAAAATGGAAAATTTCATGAAGGGAAGATGATTGATGAACATTAGAGACCTTAAAGATCTGCTGAGCATCAATAATCTTATTCTTTGGAGTTGCATTGATATCCCACAAGCATATTTGGGCGTCATCAGAACCACTCAATAAATGGCCTGGTTTAAAAATACTCCAAGATAAACCATATCCTTCAGAATTGTGACCCTTCAGTCTCAAATCAGGAGAGCATGCACCATCCATGGGTGGTTTTGAGGGATGCTTGCTGTAATCAAACACGTACACTTCTGCATTAACAGTCTTTGTTGCAATGATAAAAGGATTTTGCGGCATGTAGCGTGCTCTGTTGACCTCTCCATCATGGTGTATCTGTTGAATTATTTGAACCTGTGGACAGAAAACAAAAGCAATCATTATCGTATAAGCTGCACAATTAGAACAAATGATGACAATTAACAGTGTTCCCGCCTAGGGTTACTAGTTGGAATTAATATGGGAGATGGTATTTAGGGTTCACTACATGCATGTGAAAAGTTTGATCGGATTGTAGACTCACCATTTAATACCCCACTTGATGTGCCTCGAGCTAAGCTATTTTATGTAATAGCTTTTAAAAGGTTTTAAAAAGATAAAAGGTGGAAAAAGTAGAAAGATGATTTAAAGGTTTTTAAATAACACCATACATGATTTAAAAAAGCAAAACATCCAAAAGTGGAAAGAAAAAAGAAGAAGAGAAAAAGTGAAACAAAGAGACATTATAAACGTAAATAAAAAATGAGATAACAATCAACTGAAAAGGGTAAAAGATGAGCACAACTGTTCCGAAACTCATATTCAGCAACATTAAAATTGAAGATTATATATTGCAGTTCAAAGTCAATAGTACAGGTTGTCCCCACTTACTCTCTTCCTGCAAAAGCTTTATATGAAGAAACATTGGATCTGAGATTGAGAACCATGAGATCTGCCCTTAAAAACAATTTAGCCCATGTCCATCTGGTCCTCCTGATTTCTTCAATATGGACTTATTCCCCCTCATCTGAAGCATGCAAACCAACACCTACCATGCCCAATTAATTCCACACATGGCACGTGCACCTTACCCTATATATATAGGTTTCATCACCGACTTCTCATCATAACATTCTTTCTAATAAATTTTGCTAGGCCTAACTGCTCATCCAACTTAACAGAGTCTACTGGTTGGCTAATAGAAAAACATGGGAGAGTCATACAAATTCTTTGGGTAAGGATTCTCCAAAAGATGCACCAACCTAGGGAGCATGAACAAATCAGTCCCTGACTAAAACTGAAGAGATGTCATCTTCAACATAAAGACTCCGATCAAAGCGCTTAAAATTGCTTAAAATCGTCTCAGGATACATAAAAATATAAATATTTCCGCACGACTTGTCTGTTTAATCATGCAAACAATCTACATTATGTTATGTAAAGTGTTTAGGTTTATGCTAATTCGAGTCTACCTCTACACGAATCACAGAGGCAGCTTAATTTACTTAGAAGTAGCTGAACGGCCATGCCAATCTCCACACCAGCCAGGGACTCAGAATTCTTCCGGTGCAACGAAGAAAAAACCCTAAGTTCTATAATTGTTCACTGTTGAAGATGATCTGGAAAATAAGATCAATCAGGAAACATATGACAAAGGCGCTTCATAGTCACCATCTGGCCATGTGAATGCAAAGACAATCCAGCGCTAAACTCTTCTTCTCCTACGGCACTCACACACATTTGCACCGTTGTTCCTTTATTTGCTGTATTATCATAGGGTAACATCGGGCGAAAGAAGGAAGCAAAAAAGAAAACCACAGTGCAAATGAAACACAAGTCTTGGAACTCGATTATCCATCTTCCCCGCAAAACTAACTCCGGCCTCTCGGCGTTACGGAACGCCACTTTTCATCTCTCAAACCTACGTATTGAATCCAAAACAACTACTGATAAAAAGAAGCGTAAAAAGGGAAGAGAAAGGGATCATGCAACTGCTGCTGCTGATCTGCACAATTACCTTGGCGCTAGAGCACCCGAATCCGCCAAGATCCCCTCGCTCGTCGTCGTACTGGCGGGCGTCGTTCTCGGCGTCCTCGAGGGGGAGCTGGACCTGAGCAAGCATCAGATAGTTGGGCTCGTTCTCCGAGGTGTGAGTCCCCAGGATGAGCTTCTGCACGGAGTAGTCCTTCCCGGGGGGTTCCTCCCGGTCGGGCAGCCACTGGACGGTGAGGGACGGCCATTCGAGGGCATGGGTTATGACTAGGTCGTAGAGGAAGGGTGTGTTCTTCTTCCATATCTTGTACTCCTCGTTGATCAGCCTCTCCTCGATCTCCCCCCGGAAGTCCTCCTCGTCCCCCTTCGCCATGGCTGCCGACTGCTCCCGCTTCCTCCGCCAACTCCAACTTTCCTCACGAAAAGCCAGCAAGCGGCGAACGTTTCTGGGGCTTTATCGGTTCGGTATCGCTTAACCGATAAGAATCCGAAGGTAGTTGGACTCACCCCCCACACCCCCCTCCCTCCCACCCCAACTAAAAAAAATTAAAAATAAATCTAACACATGGATTCGGCATCCGAATCCCCATGAGCTGGGTCGGATGGATTATTGGAGCCTCTTTTTTAGTAATCTTGCAATTCATTTCTTACTAATAAAAAAATAATATAACACGTAAAAGACCACTGGATGGTTTCAACGACACATTTTAATATTCATCTTAATCAAAAATTTCCATTAATAGCTTGTTTTCATTTTTTCCAAAGATATAGAACCCATGAGATCAGGTCTTATGTTGGTCCCCATGAGGCACTTGGGATTCTTATCTCAATCACAAGCTTCTCAATATTTCAAAGTAACAGATTTTCTACTGGATTTCTCTACATGTTTTATGAATTTTTCTAACCTAATCTCATACATTAATGATGATCTTAATAAATTACCAAGAGACAATTTTGTTAGATATTTTGCTTCCTCAACCATTGTCACTTTTCATCTCTATGAGGGAGTTAAAGATATCCAAAATTCTCATATTCATCTCAGATGGTGAATATATTTTCTTGATATTTTTCAAGCGATTTATAATATTTGTAAATCTATCAAATATTTTAGAAATTTTTATTTTCATTCATGGTAAATAATTCATATTTGTGAGCTAGTTGATAACTCTTAGTTTCTCAAACTATATTTATTCCTTCATAAACTACCTAAAGTCTATATCACAAATCTATTTTGTTGAATGACATGTCCAAATACTATTAAATTCTTTCAAATCTAATCCACATACAAAAATATTGTTAAATTTTGCATTCAATGATAATATTTTTTACATTGATGAATAGATATATCCTTAATCTCTAATGGATCATCCATAATGATTTTTCATAACTAATAATCAAAAACTTGAGAAATGATTTTGATCTATATTTCCAAAAAAGAGAGATAAACTTATTAAATAAAAAAAGTCTCTAGATATAGCTATTTCTCATGTTCTTTTCAGATGTGCTGATCATTTTGGGATCTATTTCGCATAAATTTCTTTCCTATTAAAATATTAGACTATAATACAACTAATTGGATTTAAGGATGAACTTAGGTCAAGAACGGGGTTGAATTGAATTTATCACAATTTGAATTATTTGAATTTTCTTGATTTTCTTCCTTTGATCTTAAATTCTCTTGAGTTTCTTAGATCGAAATCTTAAATACTCAAATATTTTTATAGTAATTTGAACCCCTTTCAGCATCCATTCTCTAAAAATACCATAGTCTTGAGTTCCACTAAACTAAATGTTTAGCTAACATCTACTTAATAGCAAGCACAATTCCCATAAAAATTCACTTGAAAATTTTATTATAGATTCATGACTTTAGGTAGGCTAAAACTGATTATAGAAATCAACTCTCTTAATTAATTAAGTTGAGTTAATTATAAGTTTATCATGTACAATATAAAGAAAATATTGCTATAAATTTTCTCTTGAATTTGATGGAGGCTTGAATCACACCCACCCAAAAATCTACTGAACTTGAATTGCACTTGATTTCCTTTTTCATATTCTTGTGAGGAAGCTATATAGTTGATGAAGAGCTTGTCTTTACAATAATTTTGAAGGTCACATTTGAATTGAATTTTACTGCCCAACTCAATATCTTCTTGTTATTTGAACAATCTTTGAAGATCTCTCAAATTTATGAATAATTCTCAGAAAAATGGGTAAGAAAGAAATTCAAGAGTGTTGAGAGGTAAAGGATGTTAACTTGGGTGTATTTAGCCACTAGAGAGAGATTGAATTTATAAAGAAATCTGAGTTGCAATTTACTATATTTTATGTTGTTACTCAACATAAAAATTATAAAATTAGTTACAAATTCAGAGGGTTAGAAACCAATACAATGTAACTTTTAACTATTTAGATATCATCTAAATTTAAACATAAATGTAATTGTATTAGCATATTTATATGAAGTAGTTAGTTTAGGTGTAACTAGTAAGAATCCTCTATCAATAGAGTAGATTCATAAACATATCTTTTAGTAAGGTAACAAATTTTACAATCGAATTGACACAAATCACCTAAAATAAAATGTGAACATGAGGTAGACATATTGAATCTATTCAATATATGACATCATTAATGTTTTTATTATCAAATTTTAAAATCATTTTTCAAATTCTAAAAGGCCATTTATCCTGGTTAGGTTCAGTCAATTAATTATCATCTAAAATGATTGTGAGTAATAATTTCAAATCGTTGATATCTAGCATATAATTTAATATTTCATCCATGATGTTTTTCATAACTATTTATAATTTCAACACTCATAAATAAAGTAAGGATTCAGATGGTAAGTTCGTCATAAATCCATAATAAAAACATGAGAGTCAAGTAAATTCCTTGAAATGTCCTTTAGATATTTGGCATCATTAATATGTATTCTAACTAACTTTTTATTTAATTATATTTAAGCAAGAGTTCAAAAGATCTCTCATGTGCACTGCTATATAATGAATATTTAGCATAATTCAACTACTTATTTATCTTATGTGTGCTTTGCATCATCAAAAACTTTATAATATAATTAACCATCTTAAAGCTAAGAAGAGATATATGAAATTGAGATAATTGAATTTGACCAAAGCAACTTGAGAAGATATTTGGAAGAAATTTAGAATGTCTTTAAGGACTCACATGGATGGCTATCTCATGAGATCTACTTTGATGTATTTTTTTCTCTAAAAGATGGAAAAAAATTAGTGAAGTGTTTATGATTAGATATAATTTTTTACTACATTATATCTCAAATGCATATCCCTCTAAACTAAAGAGCAAGATAGTAACATTCATGAAAATAACTTTTTGACACAAATGTTTCTATAATTTTTTATGAATATTCATATGATCAATAAGGTATATGGGAAATTATTTATTACCGAAAATGGGGGTAAACTAAAAAAGTGTCATGTAATTATTGATTGCCTCATGTTAGAACATGGAAAATAGTGTAAGAGAATTGTAGTGTGAAATGAAATTAGTTTATCACTATTGGCTAATTGTGTTGATACATTTGGTTTCAACATTTCTAAATGAAAATTAAGGATTATTTCAAATATATATTTTTATTTACTAAATAGTCAATTAATTTATGAAGACTTATATTTAAAGTTTGATATTTTTGAGGAATATTAAAAATCTATATTAATGATTTTTGAATAATCATATGACTAACAACAAATCCAAAGAGATATCATTGAGATATTTTTATATTGAAAATAATGAAATATTATATAATTTAGACTTAAGTATAAAAAAATAGATGTCAACACTTATGACAAAGCCTCATGAAAAATTAAGAATTATGAAGTCACTAGTATGATTCAAACTCAAAACCTAAGCGATGGAAAGTTGGAAGCCTCAATAAGAAAAAAAGCTGAAAAATCAAAGTATTTGAACTTTGTTGTATGATTTGAACTCAAGACTTAAGCAACAAACAGCTACAACTTACAACAACCAAAATATTTGAAATCATGAAAGCAAAGTCATTGATGACATTTGAAATAGGGACCTTAGCAACGACACACTAAAAAAAGTGATAAGAGAAATATGAAGGAATATAAGAGGATCAATGGCTGATGCAAGATTTGAATTCTAGTTATATACAATGATTAAACTAATATGTTTGCATGACATATTACCCTAGACAATTACATGTTAGTAAAATAAGTTGAGAAAATGACAAGACTAAAGAAACTTACTCTAACTTGACCCTAGAAGTAAAGGCGATCGTTCATGAATTGTATATCTCTAAATGTAGATTCAAATGTAGCTATTGTGAGAACAACACACTTCAAAGTAAAGAACAATTAAGGTCAACACCACATATTCTAGATAGTAACATGTTGACATAATATGTGGAGATAACAATAAGCTCAATAAAATTTTGAGGTCAACCCCAAAAGCAAAGGTGATAGTTAATGAATCACATATCTCCATACCAAGCTTCAAACATAGTTGGTATATGTATAACAAGGCTCAAAATAAAGAATGAGCGAAGAATAGTGCTGCACATTTTAGATAATAACATGCCAGTAAAATATGTGGAGAAAAGATAAGCTCAACAACCTTATTTAAACTCAACCTTGAAAGTAGAAATATATGTTGAATACATGAATCTCTAGACAAAGTATCAAAGATGACTTATGTGAGAATAACAATATTGAATTGAGAAACAAACAAAGGTTACTATTGCACTAGTAGAGCAACGAGAAGAAATTTGAATTCATGTGACCATCTTTTAGTTGATAAAAAGACAACAAGATATTGAAAACTATAAGAAAAGTTTTTACAAAAAATATAGATAATGTTGAAAGAAGAAATCTACCCATCACATTCATTCAAGCTCAAGGATAAATCATACTCCATCAAACAAAGCTTTGCATACTTCAAAAAAAGAGTTAAAAGTTACATCATATGTTTCACTCTACTATAATAATTCAAGTCAACTATTGCTTCAAATGTTGACTTTCTTCATTGGGCACTAAAATACTTGGGTGGTGAGTGAAGAGAGGCTTGCATTAAGGTGTAGTGTGCTAAGAACTTATTAGTGTTCGTGAAGGGTGTGGTATTTGAGGAGACTGATCTATTTGTCTAAGACATGTGATGTTAAAAGTCAAACTCTATATGTGAGGAGTGCAATATCTACAAAGATCAGACTAGATTAGTTGACTTAATGATTTCCTAAAATCAATTATATTTTTAGAAAAGAAATAGTGAATTCTAATAGGAGGGATTCTTTGAGACTAAATATAGCCCAATGAGGGGTGAACTAATATAAAAATTCTTTGTATCCTTTATGGTGATGAGTGAAAGAGAGACTACATTGAACCCACTTAGAGAGAGATTGACTTAAGTAAACTCATACCCATAAAAAAATAATTATGAGAGAACTTATGTTGACACATCGAACTCAACAAATTTTACTTTATTTATTGAAGAAAGATTGATTTAATTAGACAAAGTTGACACTTTAGCACCAAAAATAGTTTTTTCTTTGACCCCCAATAGGTAAAATAGAGACTAATTATTTTGGTTGCACAACTCACTTACCATGGATAATATTATGTTTCAAATAATTTTATATTCAATGGATAATTTGTTTCATTGGAAGAATGAGGATGATTAGGTTCTTGATAAGGTAAAGGCATAGAAAGTATGACAATTAATTAAATATGAATTGATGCTCAAATTGGAGCTCATGTTATGTCCATTAACGATAAAGGATTAACAACATTAGGAATGGACCTTATTAATGACTATGCACTCTCTCAAGATTTATGTCTAATTGAGATAGTGATTAACTTGTATGACTCAAATAATTATTTTATAAGTTACCGTCCTCAAAAACATGTCTTTAGTCTCTTAAATAGTAACCAACGTTTTGAAGATGTTACTATAGGGACAAACCTTGAAAGTTGGCTAATCAGATTATATGAGCTGATTAGGACTATAACACTACCATATGCTATCTAAAACCTTGTGCACACTACTAATTGAGAGTGCTAAGTAGCAATGATGTTATATCACAAATACTTGATAATAAAATTTATTAGAATCAAGACTGAGAACAAAGTGATCAACATGTAAGCATTGAGTTGAGATCAACCTTCCTTGAAGTGGTAAGTATGGAAATGACTGTTAGTCACAAACTAAGCTCTCACCTTTACAATTAACACACCATTGTGGGCAAGGCTGACATTGTCACTTAAAAGCTATTTTACAGAGCCTAATTTGTAGCTTTCTCTTGGTGTCTCACAACTAAAAGGGAATTGAAACAATGCTCAAATAGTGCCACTTGATGTCATGGGAAGTGAAGGTCAAGGATCAAAGGAAGAATGAAGAAAGGTTTTGTAAGAAGATAATGTGGAGAGAGGCTTGGTTGATGGGCCTTGACACTTGAAAGTGAAAAGTCATGACATAGTTGGGGAATCATTGATGTAGAGAGAGAGAGAGAGAGAGAGAGAGAGAGGCTAAAGTGGCCGCAATTTCCAAGGGGGAGAGGAGGTGGGGTGGGCGGTTAGGATTATTGGGTCTACTATTGGGGCCGGGCTTGACTGAAGCCGACTGGCCAGAGTCCGTGAGGGGGAAGAGAGTAGGGGCTAACTAGGGTTTTTCCCGCTGTTGACGGCAACCTGAAGTAGAGGGAGCAACGCTTTATAACTACAGATCCCCTCCAGCTGAGAGCCCAGCCCACCGGATTGGCTTTCATCCGCCCCATAGTCCCCGATCAATTCTCAGGCGAGGAGGGGGCTTGGAGGAGGGGCTGAGAACTGACGAGGATGCCGCCCAAGGCCGGGAAATCCAAGGAGGCCCCCGTGGAGCGACCCATCCTCGGCCGCTTTTCCTCTCACTTGAAGATTGGTATCGTGAGTGGCTCATTTAGTCTCCATGATCTGCGGCGGCTCTTGATATTTATCGTATTTCCTCCGTGCCTACTTTGCGCGGAAAAAGTCTTTTATGTCAACGGTGACTTAGGAACGGCGGATGCTGATGTGCGCCTCTCGTGGGCAATCTGATAGCCTTTGGAACCTGCGAATTTTGAGCTAAACTTGCTCCACCTTTTCGCCACTGATACATTGGATGGTTGAACTGTACCTTTAATTGCTACCCACGTAGGAATGTAGGCTATATTACGAATGATCCGAATACACTTTGTCACTTGACTGATCCCCTTAGTTTAAAGAGTGAGATTGGCTGTAACCGGGAATTTTTATCGGAAGGCGTTAAAAGTAGAACTTCTGTTTTAGATTATGATGTATATCCTTCTCGGAAAGGAAATCAAGTTTTAGTTTTTCTGAAACGAATTCGATCTTTCAATGAAGGGTTTGATCACTGAAACTGGACACTGTGTTACAGCAGGATTAGGCCTCGTATGTTACCAAAGTGTGTAATTGTCTTTCCGTTGAAGGAACTTGGGCTATGATCATGGCTTGGTTTTGAAGTAGTTAGGAATATTATTTAATTTTCGATATTTCGTTTAACTTGAAGTGGAGAACCATGTGATTTTGGACCATTCTTTTTTAATTCTTCTTTTTAAATTAAGTTTACTGAAATTTCACTTAAATATTTATCATGCATGTAATTACTGCTGTCATCTGTCTTGATGAATAGGTTGGGCTTCCAAATGTTGGAAAATCGACGTTGTTTAACACATTGACAAAATTATCGATTCCAGCTGAGAACTTTCCTTTCTGTACCATTGAACCAAATGAAGCACGGATAAATGTTCCTGATGAACGGTTCGACTGGCTTTGTCAGTTGTACAAGCCAAAGAGTGAGGTTTGTTTCTGAACATTTAAATATTTGCCCTGAATAATACCCTATTTTTTTTTTACCTTTCTATGTTCTTTTGTTACCGGGTGGAAATCTCTGCCCAAAAATTCAGAACCTTATTTATTGTAATGGTGTGATTTTATAGCATTTTCATTCTCTTCCCCTCAACTGGAAACAGCAAAATTTTGTCATTTGTGCAGTAGTATAAACAGTTTTCTGTGCGTGAAACCTGCCCTAAGGACTATGTCTCTTTAGGCTCATGACTATGCATAGTGGATGGTTCTTGATGAATTTCTGGATTAACATTCTGTTATTGTCCTTGTGTACACCTTCGTTGCCCTGAAAACTTATTGCTTCATGAAACGATGGAGTTGATGGGAACCTGGTGTGAGTTCCTGAAACCTACTCTCTTTGTATATTTGTTTGGCTTTCATGTTTATTAAGTTTGGTGTGATGGGTGAAAGTCTAATCCCATGAATAAAAAGGTTCCTTACAGAAGGGTCAAAGACCGCCTGCATGATCTGTAACAGTATCCAAATGATATAATTGCTTATTAGCTGGCACCAGAGAAGTTTTCTGTGCTAATTACCATGCAGAATTTAAGTCATTATAGATGAATAATGACACAATCCACACACACACGCACACAGTCTCTTGTAAAGTTTAAATTTCTCAGTGCATAAATCTGGTATTATTTTGTGGTTTAAAGAACATAGCTATTAGCAAATAAGTAATTCTGAAGGAATTCTATGTTTTGACCTTTATGAGGAATGATTGGAAATTATAGAGGCATTGATCTAGTATTATTTTTTCTATGACTTGAATCTCAAACCCAGTTAATTGCCTTGCATTTCGAATAATTCAATGTAAAAATCGTGGCGGAAGTTCATCACCCTATTCTTAAATTTGTGAGTTATATATGCGTTTTAAATTATCTTAATTCGCCAATGTCAGGTTGCATTTGATTAGATAAGTATTGTGAAAAGATAATCTACATTGAGAAAAACGTAAAGAAGCTGCTAATTGAAATAAGGCATGTCAAAACTATAGTTGGGGATTGCCCATATGTAATGGAATGACCTTACAAAAGAATAAATCCCCTTAGGATTGAACTTTGCTTTGCAGGTATATAATCATGTGGATATTCACTACTAGCTACTAATAGCTGCCTACACATGATCTGCGTAGAAAATCTTATGAATGGAAAATAACTAATCCCACAATAAAATCAAATTCCATAACCCATTGAACAGAAACTGTGTTTAACTATCTTCACTATGCTAATGATAGTTTGCTAGTTTTTAAAAAATAATATTAGTTAGTATATAAATTGTTGCTATTTGTGGTGATCAATCCACGATGAATTAATTAGAAAAAATTGACTGTCTGGTAATAATTATTGTCTCTGCGATTGTGACTCCATTGTTTATGTTGTAATTGAGCTACAATAGGCTACTTTTTCGGTATCCATGTATTGACAATATCGCAGTAATATACTTAAATTAGTGATACCATTTATGAACGATTTTTCTGCAAAATAGCAGATTTTGATGTTGGAAACATTTAATGAAAGTAATATCGTTGGTAAAAGATAAAAATAAATTTACTTTGACGACTAGGAAAATACATGATCCATTTAATGAAAGTAATATCGTTGGGAAAATACATGATCCATATCGTCTGTAGACAGATGGAAAAAGGTATTGCTTCATAATTTTACAATATGTTTTGGGTGATGTTTCCTTGCATTTGTCCATTGCTTGCCAATTCTGTACTACCACTCCACGGAGAGACTACATTGGTAGGTTAGCTGCATGAACCTGAACAAGATACCTCATCTCTCCTCCCTTTTCCTCAACGTTTGGTTGATCAGCACAGATCAACCTAAATGCTCAAGAAAGAAATTTGTGAACACCTTATGGTTGAACATGCTTGAAGCTGCAGATGTCTCAGGAAGAAAGCATAGTTTATCACCAATTGCTCAAAATTGAAGATTATGTGGAACATTAAACTTTTAGCAATTAGTGTAAGGATGAAACCTGAGGAAGTTTTACTTTGAGGGACGAGGGCTAAGGATGCCCTTGGTGTGGATGATGATAGTTCTGGACATTGTAGAAATTAGGCTCCATGAGGTTTATGTCTGATCCATGGATCGTATTTTTTGCAAAAATTAAAAAATTCTGATGTGCTTTAATCTCATTAATTTGACTGGCATTCTTCGTAATTTGCTCCACTATATTTTGTCTGATTACTGATGGATTCCTATCTGACAACACACTAATGAAGTTTAGTGGATGAATAAGTGAATATAGATTTACTCTGTGTGCGTGTATATCTCTCTATCATTTATCTATCTCTGTTTCTCTGTCTCTTTCTATCTATCTACTAATGCATCCAACTCAACCTCCAAGCCCACGTTACCTCTGCCTCTTTCCTCTATCATATGATGATGATTGTGTGTGGAATAATA